>CM052798.1:70868434-70927737 GCA_028533885.1 Nasua narica | reverse complement strand
CAATTTAAAAAAAAAAAAGGTTCAGCATAGCATTATTAGCAAAATACTATGAAAAACCTAAATTTTGGGGTCAATAATGAGGAAATATATAAATTATGATATCTAAATAATGTAGTATATGGATAACTATTAAAATTATACTTTCACAGAATATTTAATTACATGGGAAGATTCGTAATAAAAGTTGAAAAGATAAGTAAATTAGGTTGTAACTACAGCATGACTTTCAGTTCTTGAGATACGGAAAGGTACAGAAAAAATGTTGGAAGGATATACATGGCAATGGAAGTAATCTATCTCTGGTTGATAGGGTTATGGGCACCTTTCCTTTTTCTTCTATGTATGTACTCTCCTGTATTTTCACTAGCTCTACATTAGAATTGCCTGAAAGTCTTCAAAAAAAAGCAGGCTCCACTCACCAGAGGTTATGAATAAAATAGGCTGGGGTAGAGGTGTAGCGATTTTCTAGAGAACTGCCTGGATCTTTTTGCTATTCTGGCTTAGATTCATAGCACACATGAAGGAAAAATATATTTTGTATTCGATTTTGAATTGTTTCTTTGGTTGTATTTAAATGCTTACCTACATGGTAAAGTGCTGTTATTTTCAAACTTAACACTTTGGGTTTTTACTTGTTTGTTTTAAGAACTGCTTTCTGAAGCCAGTTTCCAAGAAGCTCTTCAGGAAAGCATCCCTGACATTCAAGCGCAGGAGTGGGTGCCCCTGTGGCTACTGCGGTACTCCGTCATTGTTAAAAGCAGAGGAATTATCAAATCCAAAGGCTACATTTTACAAGCTAAAAGAAGGGGTTCTTAACTACGACTTAGGATCATAACCTACTGACTTGTATTTTCCTTGATAAAATTGAGATGTATAAAAATCAGATACTGCCTGTAAATGGTGTCATGGAGGCTGATATTCTTCAGTTATATTTGACAATATGTTATCTGTCAAGTTTTGAATACTTCTCTTGCCTCCATATTAGTTCACTCACATGTTTTCATTAAACTATTGTTTTCTAATTGAAATAGTATATAAAGAAAATACTTGCAATATATTTTTCCTTTATTTTTATGACTAATAGAAATCAAGAAAAATTGCTGTTAGATATATTTTGGGCCTAGGTATCAGGGTAATGTATATACATATTTTTATTTCCAAAAATTAATTAATGGCTTCTTATTCTATAATGTAACTAAGCAATTTAATTACAATTGTAAAAACTGAAATACTGGAAGATATTTTTTCTGTTATTGATAAGATGATTATACCCCAGAGTAACTGGAGTAGCTGGGATCTACTAGTAGGGTAAGTAAAATTCATTTCTTCAATACGTGAATGAAAACTTAAACTTAACTGTCCTAGCTTGTAGTTTACTTATATTGATTTAATCTTCTATTGTTGTGCCATATTTTCTTTGCTGTTATTTCCAAGACAAACCAAAGTAAATCTGAAAAAGACCAGAAGCTTTGAAATTATTATTTGGGGGTTTTATAAAAGCAACTGTTATCTCCAGATTCTTTTCAATACTTGATCCATCCTTAACATTTTGCTCTTCATTCAAGAATATTCAGTAAAGGGCGCCTGGGTGGCTCAGTTGGTTGAGCAACTGCCTTTGGCTCAGGTCATGATCCCGGAGTCCCGGGATCGAGTCCCATATCGGACTCCCGGCTCTGCGGGAAGTCTGCTTCTCCCTCTGACCTTCTCTCCTCTCATTCTCAGTCTCTCGCTCTCTAATAAAAAAAAAAAAAAAAAAAAAAAAAAAAGAATATTCAGTAAGTATTGAGTGTTTACCATGTGCAGGGCTCTGTGGGCTCTGGGGAGAAGGGGGGGCACAGAGAGCCAGAATCAGTTGAGTAAAATATGTAATATTTGCTCCCCAATAATAACTGACTTGGAGGGACTAACAGCCAGAAAAGGAGTGAAAAAAATCTTTAATTCAAGGACAACATTGTCTATTTAGACAACTTTTTTTGAGACACAGTCTTAACTATATTTAAAAGCAAAATGATATAATCAAAACTTTAGAACTAGGAGAGTATATAGATTATTTATTATAATTCTTCATTAGTTTAAGAACCAGAAAATAGCAAATAAATAAGGTGTGGCCTTTGATATAGACTACAGGTCTCCTTAGTTCTGTAAATTTGTATCTGTAACCCAAATAGTTTGAAAAGCTCTTCAAAAATCTCTCGTATGTCAATCAGTACTTCTAAACCATGTGTCTTAATACATGGTTTATTAAAAAAAAAAAAAAACCAACTACTATAGGGCACCTGGGTGGCTCAGTCGGTTAAGCCTCTGTCTTTGGCTCAGGTCATGATCCCAAGGTCCTGAGATTGAGCCCTGCATCAGGCTCCCTACTCAGCAGTGAGTCTGCTTGTCTCTCTGCCCCTCCCCCTGCTCATGCTCTCTCTTACTCTCTCTCGCTCTTGAATAAATAAATAAAATCTTAAAAAAAAATAAACTAATATATAAAACTAATTTTTCCCAAGTTTTCTCAATTTAAAAGAAAAGTGGTTCCATATTCAAAGTAGATAAACTAGGGGCGCCTGGGTGGTGCAGTTGGTTAAGTGTCAGAGTCTTGGTTTAACTCAGGTCATGATCTCAGGGTCATGAGATCAAGCCCCATATAGGGCTCTGACTCTCAGCGCCAGAGTGTGCTTGGGATTCCCTCTCCCCCTCTCCCTCTGCCCCAGTGCCCGTGGTGTGCTTAGGGGGAGGGGCGCTCTCTCTCTCTCTCTCTTTCTCTCTCTCTCTCTCTCTCAAATAAATAGATCTTAAAAAAAAAAAAGGTAAATACACCAGACTCTTCCTATCCTAAATAAGATTTTGTCATTTACTGGTTGGATAATCTGATCATTAAAATTGTAACATGAAATCAGCTGATTTACTTGCTAAAATTCATTTAGACTTAGACCTTCTTGAAGCCTTATATAGCCTTTATGTTAATTGTATGTAATGTTATTGAATGTATATGGTTAACTTTTTTATTTGGAAATGTGCATTTTTTCATACAATGTAAGTCTTTAAACAAATGTTCATTTTAATTTAAGCCTAAACAGTGAATTGGTCAAGATATTTTAAGAGGGAACTTTATATCACATTTATTGCTTTTTAAAAGTCTAAAACCTAGACTTATAAAAGTGGATTGTTTGAAAGGTTGTTGTGAAAATAAAAAAAAAGAAAGAAAGAAAACCTAAGTTACTAATTGATCCATACCTCTCTTCTCTTGACAAACAAGTAAGATTATAGATTGATTTTGTGAAGGGGATTGTGTATGTATGGAATTATAAAATGAGTTTTTTATTTGTTTCACTTCTGTACCTTTAACTTCTGTTATTGAATAACCATTTTTTTTAAAATGATTTTTCAAGACTTGACAATTTTCCAAGCTGGTGTTCACATCTTTTTTTTTTTTTTTTTGGTAAACTATCAATATAGTAAATGCTTTTCAAATATTTAAGGACTTAATGTTTAAAAAGCCATAAAATAAGGAACAGTAATACTACCAAATAATTGCTTAAAGCTGAAAGCTAAGTTATCAGTAGTGTGTATAACAGATATGTTTTCTGGGGAGAGGTGTATCCAATGACTCAAGGTAGAAAGAATTTATATAATTGGAGGGTTTTTTTCCAGTAAACATCAAAAGTAGCTACAGTCTCTTACATTTCCAAAATACACTGGAGCCTTACATTAACACAATGTACTGTAACTTAGAATTTGTTCTGTGATGAGTCTATATTATATTCTCATCCGAGAAGCTGTAGTCACCAGGAGGACCAAGATGTCTTATAAAATATGTTCACATGGTATAAAGTCTGCAGGCCACACTGTGCCAGTATGCTAGTGGAGTATCCATTTAGGGATAGCCAGTGCTAAATTGGGTCACAAATAGCTAATCATTTTTCTGTTCTCAAAGAAGATCATTTAAACAGCTATGTGTGGAATGGAAAATAAATTTACTGTATTTCGAATGAATGGTCAGACTTTTTCCTACCAGAGCTAACTAGTAACTCAGTTTTCAGTAATAAAAGGTCTAAGATTCATTTAATTACATCTCATTTTTGGACAGATTTTCTTCTAACTTTTCCACCCAGCATTTTCAGTATTGGGGGAATGAAATGATGAACAGTTCATCTCTCTGCCGATTGTACATTTAGAGAAATTTAAAGTTGTTTTAATGAGAATTTAAACCTTTTCATAATCAAATATGCCAACTTATGATCCTGAACATATTTTTTAAAGTTAACTTCCTAATGTACCAGAACTTGTACCTGACATTTCCCCATAAAGTTGTTGATGGGATATGTCATATTTTTGAAAACTATGTAACATAACTTTCATTAATGTTTTTTATAGTTTTCTGAATTAGAAATACACTTAGGACAGGAAAATGTTTTCATTAGATAATTCTACTTTTATGTGTCTATAATGGTGTATTATAAATTACAGGCAAAATATAAGGCATTAATAAATATAATAGTCTTTAATTTCACCTATATTATGAGTATTATGAATTACCTAATTAAAATAAAGTGTGTTGTTTATTGTTTGAGTTGTTGGAATAGTTGAAAGCATCCTGGAGTATTATATTGATTTTGACCTATTTGAACTCAAATTGAGTATGATTTGAAAATAAATTATGAATAATTTTAAATGTCCAAGCCATAAAGCTATTCATGCATTCATTCATAAAAGATTTATCAATGCCTACTATATGCCAGCCACTGTGTAAAGTATTAGCAGACAGACACAAATAATAAAGACCCTCTGTCTTCAAGGAGCATTTAGTATATGTGGTGGGGAGAGAGAGATCTGTACATGAACAAGAGCAGTAGAGTCCATCTGTTAATGATTTAAGTGGGGAAAAGGGATTGGGGGCATATAGAAGGAAGTGGGGCTAGGGAATATCTATTGCTAGGAGGCTCCCTTGAAGAAATTAGCCTCAGAGTAGGATGGGACAGTGAGTGGATATTCTGACAGAGACCTTTGTTTGCCTTGTTTGTACATAGGCTTTTACTGAATGATGAACAATTTATATGTAAACTTTAGAAATTCAGTGAAAACACTTTCTTAAAGAGCTTGCCCTTACAGATAGAAAGGAATCGCTTCTGTTGAGACAAGAGTAAGGTTGGAAATGTAATATTTTACCTTAAAAAAAAAAAAGGCTAAAACTTATCTGTATCCCCCAAATAGAATATGGCTATAATAGTCTTACTACCAGAAAAGCCAAACAAAACTTTAATATGTATCTCTCAACAATGAATAAATGTATAAAATGTCATACAAGATTTTTATGTGTCTGTTGGTCCTTTATTTTGAAAGGTTCATCTTTTACAATATGCATTACTGTGACTCAGCTCTGCGTTTCTTTTTTTCTTCACTGTTGATTCTTGCATCCTACTCCATTTAGGTTTGCTTTTTTATTAAGTGTGTCATTAGTAATTCTTTCACTGAAAGTCTTTGAGCACAGTAAACTTTCTAGGTCTGTTTGCTTGAAAATGTCTTCATTTTGTTCTCAATCTTAAATGATCACTTGACATTATGGAATTCTAAGTTTCCAAATACTTTCCCTGAGCAATATGAAGATAATATTCTATTGATTTCCAGCATATATACTCTTCCTGATGAAACTCTTGATTTCTGGGGCGCCTGGGTGGCTCAGTGTGTTAAAGCCTCTACCTTCAGCTCAGGTCATGATCTCAGGGTCCTGGGATGGAGCCCTGCATCGCGCTCTCTGCTCAGTGGGGAGCCTGCTTCCCCCTCTCTCTCTGCATGCCTCTTTGCCTACTTGTGATCTCTCTCTTTCTCTGTCAAATAAATAAATAAAATCTTAAAAAAAAAAAAAAAAACAAAAAACTCCTGATTTCCTTCCCTAGAAGGAAATGTCTTTTTTTTTTTAGTTGAAAATTTCATCTTACTTTGGTTTGTATGGAATTAGAACAAGCAGGAAAATTAAAACTGGCTGCAAAGCTTTTTGATAACCAAAAAAAAAAAAAAAAACCATAAAAATAAACCCTGATAACTGGATTTAATCAAAATTTAAATTTTCTGTTCCTCAAAAGACACTTAAGAAAGTGAAAATATGGGCACCTGGGTGGCTCAGTTGGTTGAGCAACTGCCTTCAGCTCAGGTCATGATCCTTGAGTTCTGGGATTGAGTCCCACATCGGGCTCCCAGCTCCACGGGGAGTCTGCTTCTTCCTCTGGCCTTCTCTCTTCTCATGCTCTCTCTCACTTTCTCTGTCTCTCAAATGAATAAATAAAATCTTTAAAAAAAAGAAGCGAAAATACAAGCCACAGACCGGGGGAAAATAGTTCCAATACATATTTCTGATGAAAAATAAGGCATAATCAATTTATTTTTAAATTGCACTTCAAAGGACACTGTCAAGAAAGTGAAGAGACACCTCACAGAATGAGGAAAAAAATATTTGTAAATTGTGTCTATAATAGTCTTGTATTCAGGTTGCATAAAGAAGAACTCTTACAACTTCATAATAAGACAACCCAATAAAAAAAAAAGCAAAAGGTTAGAACAGATTTTTCTCCAACGATAACATATGAATAGCCAATGAAACATTAAAAGTGCTTAACATCATTATCAGGGAAATGCAATTTGAAACCACAAGGAAACATCACTAGAATACAAAATAGCGACAATTTTATTTTATTTTTTTTAATTTTTTATTAGCATATAATGTATTATTTGCCCCAGGGTACCTGTCTGTGAATCATCAGGCTTACACATTTCACAGCATTTGCCATAGCACATACCCTCCCCAATGTCCATAACCCTACCCTCCCACCTCCCAGCAACCCTTAGTTTGTTTCGTGAGTTTAGGAGTCTCTTATGGTTTGTCTCCTTCCCCATCCCATCTTGTTCCATTTCTCTTCCCCACCCCTCCATAACCCCCTGCCCTGGCTCTCAAATTCTTCATATCAGAGCGATCATGTGATAATTGTCTTTCTCTGACTGACTTATTTCACTTAGCATAATACCCTCTAGTTCCATCCACGTCATTGCGAATGGCAAGATTTCATTTCTCTTGATGGCTGCATAGTATTCCATTGTGTATACATACCACCTCTTCTTTATCCATTCATCTGTTGATGGACATCTAGGTTCTTTCCATAGTTTGGCTATTGTGGACATTCAAAATAGTTACAATTTTAAAAGACTGACAGTACCAAGTGTTGACAAGGATGTGGAGCAAGCAGGACTCTCATATTGCTGGTGGGAATGTAAAATGGTATGACTACTTTGGAAAATACTTTGGCATTTCTTACAAAATTCAGTGTTCATTTACGATATGGCCAAGCAATTATTCTCCTAGGTATTTACTCAAGAGAAATAAAAACAGATGTCCAAAAAGGACATATATAAATGTATATAGCACTTTATTCATACTAGCTGAACACTGGAAACCATCCAAATGCTATTAACAGTTGAATGGATAAATGAACTGTATTATAATCGTACAATGGATACTAAGCAATAAAAATTATGTATAGTTAACATATGAATCTCAGGCACATGCTGAGTGAAAGAAGCTAGACATGAAAGAGCAGACAAAATTATTTGATAATGACATTTATTGCTGTTTCTGGGTACCTTAAGGTGTCTCAAAAGGTTGCAGGCAAAGTGCCTATTGGGACTACAGTCTCACCTATAAGCTTGATTGAGGTGGGTCTCCTTCGAAGCTCGCTCATATGGTTGTTGGCTGGACTGAGTTCCTTGTTGGCTATAGGCCAAGAGGCCTCCCTCATTTCCTTGACACATGGCGCTCTCCATAGCACAGCTCATGACATGCCACTAGCTTCCCACAGAATGAACAGGTGAGAGGGTGCAAGATGGAAACCAGCTTTCTTGGCAACCTAATCATGAAAGGGATAGCCATCACTTTTGACATTCTTTTCATTATCACCAGGTCAAGCCCCCATTCAAGGGTTTGAAACTGGGAGATGGGACCCAGTTTACTGGACCATCTTACAAGCCAAACTTGAATGTTTTACATGTAATAATGCGGAATAACTACAAGTAGTTTTATTTTTTGAAGGCTCATGAACTAAAACTCTCATCTTTTGGTTAATGCCTGAAATTTCAGGGAGAGATTCAACCCTTCAGCTTAAGGGTTTATCTAGTAAAATATTGACTATCAAGGGAGAGTTTCCCTTTGGGCCTGAGTGATAACTGCTGTATTTTCATACTATATTTACCTAAAATTGGGTATTTGCCCTAAATCCACATTGGGTAAAGAGGGTGGTGGCAAAAAGGTAGAAATGGAAACAGGGCAGACCTGGTAAGCCCACAGAAAATAAAAACAGAACACGTTGCAGTTTTGCCTATTAGCCAACCTGTTTGTAGTAGACCAGCTCGATCTTCTCAGATTATGAATATGTACTGACATTTTAATTTTCGTATTTATTAATCTTGTTAGAGTGTAATGTTTGGGAGTTTCTGTTTTCCTTTAAAGTGGCCGTGCTTGCAAGTGAATATTACACATTGATTTTCTAATATTCCCCAATTTTCTGTACCCACTCTTGTGATCTTAATTTCATTTTCATACATTTGCTGATGTTAAAGCTGTAGAGTTAATGAGTTAATGAACGTAACTCCAAGTTTCACTTTCCTTCCTCTACACCAATTCTACCTTCTCTTGAAATCTAGCCTGTTTTATGTTCTTGCTCTTACATAGTCTCATTACTACACAACTATACTAAAATTCCTTCTTTGAGGTGCGTAGGTGGCTCAGTGGGTTAAAGCCTCTGCCTTCGGCTCAGGTCATGATCTCAGGGTCCTGGGATTGAGTTCCACGTTAGGCTCCCTGCTCAGTGGGGAGCCTGCTTTTCCCTCTCACTCTGCCTCTCCTTACTACTCATGCTCTCTCCCTTTCACTCTGCCTCTCCTTACTACTCATGCTCTCTCTCTCTCAAATATATAATGTTTTAAAAAAAAATAATAAGGGGCGCCTGGGTGGCTCAGTGGGTTAAAGCCTCTGCCTTCGGCTCAGGTCATGATCCCAGAGTCCTGGGATGGAACCCCCACCTTGGGCTCTCTGCTCAGCAGGGAGCCTGCTTTCGCCTCTCCCTCGGCCTGCCTCTCTGCCTACTTGTGATCTCTTTCAAATAAATAAATAAAATCTTTAAAAATAATAATATTAAGATTCCTTCTTTTTGTTCCTTACCACATTCCCCACAAGGGTCAGTCTAAATCTTTTTCTATCCCTCTAACCAGATGAATCTTCTATTTACAGAGAAGACTGAGGTTATCCATCCAAAAGCCTCTCTTCTTTCCTTCCCACTTTTATTTCCTTGCATTTACATTCTCTACTCCAAATATTAACTCTTCCCTCCTGCCTCAAAGAAAGGAGCATTCTTCTGTGGCTAACTCCATTTCTGTTTTCTTATGCCATTCCTCATTTGGATTTGGCTCAGCTGCAGTAACAAAATCCCCAAATAACAGTGACTTTAAGAAAACAGGTGTTGTAAGTGATGAATCACTAAATTCTACACCCAAAACTAATATTATGCTATGTTAACTAACTGGAATTTAAATAGAAACTTGGGGAGTGGGGGGAAGACAGGTGTTTCAGGTGAAACAGATCTAGAAGTGGGCTGTTGAGGATAGGGCAGCTCCATCAGTTGTCAGGGACTCGTGTTTTCTTTCTCACTGCTCTGCCATCCCTAGTGTGTGGCCCTTACCTTCATTGCACAAACTTGCTGCTTGAAACCTGAGAGTACAGCTTTCCAGGGAGAAAAATGAAGTTAAAGAAGATAGGAAGTATCTCCTCTTTTCCTATGTCCCTAAAGAGCTACACAACAATTTATACTAATTGGCCAAAATTTAGTCCCATTTGGCTGCAAGGGAAACTATGAAAGGACCTATATTTAGTTGGGTGACCATGTGCCCAAAGAAAAATCTGTTTCGTGACGATAAGAAAAAAACTGGTTTTCTGTTACACAGATTTGGTGAAGAACTCATCCTTTCTCACCTCCAACAATAACCCTTTCCATTGCCTTCAAATATATTCTAACTCGCCATACGTCATCCTAAAAGAATACCAAACACCTCTTGATTCTGGTCATTCTCTTCGCTTAAAAAAAAAAACAAAAACTATCGCTCTCCTTTAAAATTTAACATTTCTTCTTTTCCGCTTATTTCTGATCCGTACCCATCTCACCTTTAGATTAGATAGCTTCCTAGTCTCGGAGTTTCTGGAACATTTAACAAATACGTCTTTACCCCAACCGAGTCTTTTGATTTTATTTATTAATAAGACATTAAATTAATATTTAATTTAACGACTAAGACAAGAGTACGTCGTTACCAAAAAAATAAAGTTATAAGTAATGCAAAAGTCTCCTTCGGTCACACCCGACTACATTAAGACCAAACATATGAGAGGATGGTTGAAGTTGGAAAGAAGATGCTATTTTCCAATTCGTTTCTGTGACCTGGGACGAGGGCCCTCCGTCACTGCGGGTTCGCCACCCCCACGACACTCTCTGCCAAAGCCCGGTGACTCCGACTTGCCACTGCCCTGGAGGGAACGCCAGACACCGCGGCCTACGGAATCCCAAGGGCCCGAGGCCGGTGCGAGATTCTCGTTAGTTCCGAGATCCTCGCGGAAATTGCGAGCGAGACGCTTCTTTGACGCATTTCCGGGGCGCCGGAACAGGGCAGGCTGGGTGGCCGAGAGTCGGGAGGATGGTGGTGACCAGGTCCGGGAGGCCTCAGGCCACCGTCCAAGCCACGTTGGCTGAAGACTCCCAGCAGAAGGTAGGATATCGCAGGGCGCCCTCATTTCTGCCGCTGCCTCGTCACAGAGCGGCGCTTAGGGTGGCAGGGCTACGCGAAGGCCCGGCGGAGCAGCGTGAGGAGGAGCGGCGGGAAGGGCCCGCGCTTGTCGCGCGCGCAGCTGTGTCAGACCCAGTGCTAAGCCCGTAGCTTCCTCTTCAGCCCTCGCTACGGTCGTTTAAGACAGTCCTTAGCCCGGAACAGAGAGGTCAGGTAACTTGCTTTGGGTAGTTCACCTTTGTAATGGCAGATGCACAGCTGAGGCTTTTTAACCTGTTAAAACCGTACGAAGGAGTCTTTATTTCGGCTATCAAGTGTGAGTCTGATTATAATTAGTAGGGTTGAAGAGGTTGCAGTTGTCACGTGGGGAGCTGGTAGTGGCCCCACAGCACTTTATTCTGGAGTGGGGAACGCTGCGGTGACTGACGTCACTTGGTGGCTATCAGTGGCTCTAGCCATCCGGTGGCTCTGATTCTGCGACAGAGGGAATAGAGCGTTAATTCATTTATGTATGTAAAGGGTAAGGGCAGCGACTGATTCCGTTGGTGTGTGTGTTCCTAAACACATCTGTGCTCAGAGTTAATATTTCCTTTCTTCTCTCTTTCTCTGACTGTGTCAGAATGTAGGTCTACCAAGCATATTTGGTATTTGATACTTCCGTGCAGAAAATTTTCTTTTCAATTAATTGTTTTGCTCCCTAAAATTAGATCTAGGTCTTGGGTGAGGTAAGTGAGGCAGGGTCCTGCAAATGCAGAGTCAGATCTAGTATATGTCTTTTGTTTTTATTGTTAAAAATCATGGGTACTGGGTGGTTGTGAGGCAGGGCCTTGCAAATACAGTGTTAGATCAAGTTTTTAGTGTTTTAAGTTGTTGTTGTTGTTTTTTAATGGATGGTGCTGGTAGTGGTTTGTATTAATCTTGTTTACTGAGTTTTTTAGTACCGTCTTAAAATGTGCTCCTGAGAGGAGTGCCCTAGTTCTAGTCCTACCTAAATCACAGCGTATTTATTCTGGCTTACAGAATTCTGCTAAAAGAACTCACGCATATCCAAAAGGCAAGAAGGAATGTCTACCTGTTGACCCAACTACTACTGAATTACAAACCACTAGGAAACAAAGTCCAGTCTCTAGAACTTCTAAAACCAGAAAGAGAAAGAGCGGAACTACAGTCTCATCTGAAATGAACAAACCATCTATTGATGGAGAGACCTCTGAAGCAGAGTCCAATTGTTCTTCTGTGTATGAACTCCAGGATCCCATTTTAAGAGTAACTAGGAGACGGCAGATCTTAGTTGCGTGCACCCCAGTGTCCAGTGTTCGGAAAAGGCTGAAAATAACTCCAATGAATCAGTCTCATATTGAAGAAGACGACGGTGACTCTGAAGCTGAATCACATGTCTCAGGTATTTCTAGAATTGTCCCACCCACAATAACTACAAGTAACAGAAGAAGTAAGGCTAAATCGGTAAGAGACCCAAGCCAAGAATTACATGTAGAAGCTATTTCTGATGCTGAGTCATCATACTCAGACATTTCTTCATTTTCCGGAGTTGCAACTAGGAGAACGAGAAGTATGCAGAAGAAATTACACGGACAAACTGAAGAGAAAGATACTGATATTGTACCAGAAAATGAAAAGCAAATCATAAATATGCCTATGAATTCAGAGGATTCAGAAACCAGACAAACACCTTGTTTACTAGGAAGATCTCTTTCTCAGATAGATAAGCCAAATTTCTATAATAATGAAATGTATAATGACTTCGATGATGATTCCTTCCACAGAAATGTAGAAAAAAACCAAACAGTGCAAAAACACCAATGTTTTAATATAAGAGAGGAGGAAAAGGCCATTGTTGCACCTCTCAAAGAAGTTATAAAGCAGAATTGTAAGAATTTAGATGAAGTCAAGGGAATAGTAGATGAGGAAGAAGAAGTAAATAAGAAAAATTCTCAGTTGGAGAGCTTTTCTGAACCTCAGGACACTGGCATTCAACTGTTAATTTCTCAAAGGCATTCAACCCCCCAAAATAATAAAACCACGTCAGAGTCCTCAAATTTGAACTGTGAGTCTATAATGAAATCATTAGCTCAAACATTTGCAGTGGTGGAAGTGGACAGATGGAATGAAGAGAGAAAGAGCACCATAAAAACAAGTGACTTGACAGAATTTGTTGATGGTGGTAGTGATGAAGAAGAGTGCACAGTTACAGGTATCAGCGAAGATAGGAATGAAGGAAGGGATGTAGATTCTGAGTATGAAAACAAACTATTCAAGTCTGAGCTCCACACATCCCTAGACAAAGGTGATTCTGTTTTATTAGTTCTCAGCAGTGATGAAAGCCAGCAGTCTGAAAATAGTGAGAATGAAGAGGACACTGTGTGTTTTGTTGAAAATAGTGGTCAAAAGGAGTCACTAAATGGAGAATCAGAGAATATGTCATGTGACAATGCATTGTTTGTAATTGACACAACTCCTGGATTGAGTACTGATAAACATTTTTACTTGGATGAGGGAGACAAGGCAAGTGAAGTTGCCACTGAGGAAGAAAAAGAGGAGGAGGAGGATGAAAAAAGTGAAGAACCATCAGACCATGACAGAAACAAAGATAGTGAGTTTAGTGATGAAGACGACTTACTAAATAGCACAAAGTCTAAACTGTAAGTTTTACATTTATTTTTAAAAGAAAGTTTTTGATACTTATTTCAAGTGGCTGATTTACCATAAAAATATAAAATATTAGAAAACATGGAAATTGAAAAAACTACTGCCTCAGGTTCTTTGTGGAAAAGCTCTTTTATCCAGCATTTCTCTAGTCTGTGGGTGCCTTTGTTATATTTCACCCACCAGTGATCTATTCAAAATCATCTGTTAAGATTTTCCTGCATGATAAGAGCAGCATAAAAAGGAAGGAAAGGAACTTTTATTTTTTCTCTATGCTAATTGTAGAGAAGTTGAAAAAAAGGGAAAAGCTAGAGAAAAATAATCACCTATAATCCTGTTTAGCACCCATTGAAAAGTGCTGACTTTTGGGGATATTTCTTTAGTTTCTTTTTTTCTGTTTTAAATTTGTTTTTCTTAGGCACAGGGCTTTAGTCGCCCTGTATCCACTAGAAATACATCCTTGGCAAGGGTCCATACATTAACATATGCCCAGTTTTCACTCTAAACCAATAAATCTCTGAGGCTAGCCTCAAGCCTGCTTATTTTTTAAAAGCCACAGTCTCCCCTAGGATAATTCTAATGTACCTTTAGGGTTGAGAATCACTGCTAAACCACTGCAGTAGAATGATTTCACTTTCCAGTAGAGGTTGATCAAAGCTTTAAACTGCTCAGTTTATATGAATAATTAGGGAAGAAAGTAACTATATTTGCTTATAAAAAGAACCTTTCAGTAATATAAAAGTACAACTTCTTACTACATAAATATAGCAGGAGCCTAGACCCAACTGATTTGGTAGATATGGGGTATGACTTCTGTATTTTTTTTTTTTTTTTTTTGACTTCTGTATTTTTTAAAATCTCCTGTGAGAAATACAGATGTTCACTGCTGGTTAAAACTCACTGATTTAGAGGCACTACCAGATGCCCTTATTTATCCAGAAAAACCTTCTAAGTTTGGATAACCTGGAAGTTCAGAACCTATCTTTTTAATTGGTTTTAGAGATAGAGGTATGTATGTGTTAACTCACCACCTATATATGAAATTGAGCTGAATTGCCAGATGTATCTCCTCTTCTCTGCAATTCTTTATGAAGTCTACTGTCATATTATATAGTCTTAATCCTCTTTAAGTTAATCTGAAGAATAGATTTAGATGTGTTCCACAAAACTTTTTTCATTCATTATTTATCCTGGAATTTTCTTCTAAATGATTTTATTAGATTTAAAATGTGTTTCAGGTTTTCAGAAACTCCATTGTAAAAATAAGATTTCCTTTTTTTTTTTTTTTTGCCATTGGCAGTAAAAGGGGAGAAGAAAAAAGTAATTTTTAAAAATACAGTCTCTGTGCGCCTGGGTGGCTCAGTGGGTTAAAGCCTCTGCCTTCAGCTCAGGTCATGATCTCAGGGTCCTGGGATCGAGCCCCGCATCGGGCCCTCTGCTCAGCAGGGAGCCTGCTTCCCTCCCCTCTCTCTGACTGCCTCTCTGCCTACTTGTGATCTCTCTCTCTGTCAAATAAATAAAATCTTTAAAAAAAAATGCAAAAAAAAAAAAAACCAGTCTCAGTTGTTTCCATTTTGATGTGATTACATGATCTTGAAGTGATCATTCTCTTTCAGTCTGAAGTTGACAAGCAGCAGCATAGACCCTGGTATGAGTATCAAGCAGTTGGGTGGTTTGTATATTAATTTCAATGCAGACAGACTACAGTCGAACAAGAGAACCCTAACGCAGATCAAGGAGAAAAAGAAAAACGAAGTAAGTTATATAGAGTGTCCTGTTCGTTTTCATATAACTAACCAATCACTTCTAGACATGATTAGTCCTTGGTAAGAAACTAATTTTCCTGCAGTGAAACCACATTAGCCTACTGTGCTCCTTTTTTCCCCCTCAAAGTCCTAGCTATAAAAGATAACTCTTGAAAAATAATTAATACAGGGTCAGCATTTCTCTTGCACCTACCAGTTATGCTACGGGTTGTGTTTTCTTTTCTTGCTGTATTTTTAGTTCATAAGAGTTCTGGATGCTGATGAGAATCTGAAAACTGTGGGTGCCACTTCCCCCCACTAGGAAAAATATACATATGCACATATGCATAAAATTATACATACAATTTCAGAAGGGAATTACAGGGTAGGTAACCTCATCCAAACCCTCAGCTTAAGTCACGTGGCATGGCTTCCCTAAATCTGTATTCTCTAGCCTTACTGTCCCTCCAGGTCTTTAAATCCTATTGTGCCTGTTGACTGTTTATTCAGATACGCCCAGGCTGCCCTTGTTCACCTCCCTGCCTGAATCAGCTACTTCTTTAGTATTCTCTGGCCTGATTAATGATGCCAAACTCTTTTCCTTTTGCAGTCAATCACTGAACCTAGCGGATCCTTTGCTTAAATACTCTATATCTGCTTTGTTCCTTCCTTTTCACTAGCCACTGTCACTGGCTAGTACAGGCCTTTATTTTTCATCTAGACTTCTGCAGTAGCCTCCTTACTCTTTTCTCCAAGCCACCCTCTATACTTTTGATAGATTTCTATTTTTAAAAACAAAAAAGGATACCTGGCTGGCTCAGTCAGAAGAGCATGTGACTCTTGTTCTTTAAGTTGTGAGTTAGGGCCCCATGTTGAGGGTACATACTACTTCAAAACGAAACAAAACAGAAACCTATGATATTCTCCTGTTTAAGTCCCTTAGAACATTCAAGGTGCTTCTGTTCCTTCAGCTCTGTCTTCACCACACTCTATGCATACTTGTGATTATTTCTGTAAGATTCCAAAATGCATCACTTAAATTTTGACAGGTAGTGCTAAATTGCCTTGCATTCAAGTAATGTTAAGTCCTACAACAGTTAATCAGTGTCCTTTTTCTTTACATTGACACCAGCACTGGGTATTATCTTTTTGTGTATGGTTACTGTTGCCTCATGGCTATTGTCATTTGCCGTTGATCATCTTTTTTGTATTAATTAGCTGTGTATAAGTGTTTTTTGGGAGATGCCTATACTTTGGGGGGTTCTTTTTCATTTTTAAGTGATGCATTTTTGGAATTTTACAGAAAGTAATCACAAGTGTGCAGGGATGATGTTTATAGTGTTCAATGGAAAAAGGTTTGATGGAGACTTAACTATCAGAAGAAAAATGTTAGTGCATAACAGCTATTAAAAAGAATGAAGTTGATCTGTGTGTGAATTGATACTGAAAGAACATCTAAGGTATATTGTTGAATCGCAAAAAGCAGATTTATCTAGATGTATATGTTTAATCATATCTATATCACTATGTATTAATAATAGAGTCTTCTCAGATGAGAAGAAACTGTTTTACCAACATGGGAAGAACTTATTAAAGACTAGTTAGTGTTGTTTGTTTTCAGAGATTTCAGGAGCCATTATGGTATTTGTTCCTGTTGACTTTATTTTCCAGTTGTTTGGTTATAAGCCAATAAATGCAAGTTAGACACATTAATGTGAATCTAATATGTGCTGATTCATTTTAGAAAAAGAAATGTAAGATGAATGAAGTTTCCTAAAATAATCCTTCAGTTTGCCTTCTAAAGCATTTTTATTATGATATAATTTATAGATTAAGGACCAAAACAACTTTGCAATAGTATGTTTGTGTATAAAGAGAGTTAATAAATTTAGAATAGTCTTCAGTGTGGAAGAGATTTCTCTTATAAGGCAAAAGATTTTGGAAAAATTATATGATATTTTGATATTATTTTAAAACCACTGTAATATTTTTACAGCTTTTGCAGAAAGCCATCATTACTCCTGATTTTGAAAAAAACTACTGTGTCCCACCATATAGTGAATCAAAGCATCAACTTCAGAAAAAACGCAGAGTAAGTATAGTGACTTTCATTATTTAGATTATTGAAGTGTGTTTGACTGTATACATTCAGCTTATACAACATGGCTGTATAATTTAAAAATATGTATTTTTGGAGCACCTGGCTAGCTTATTTGGTAAAGCATGCGACTCTTGATCTCGGGGTTTTGAGTTCTAGCCCCACATTGGGTGTAGAGATTACTTTAAAAAATAAAATTTAAAAAAAAATTGAATCTTAAAAAAATACATATTTGCAAAGAAAGTTATCACAAATTTGAGGGCGCAGAAAGTACAGTTCCATAAACACTTTTTTTTTAAAGATTTATTTATTTAAGAGAGAGAGCGAGCAAGAGAGGGAACACAAGCAGGGGGAGAGGGAAAAGGAGCAGCAGGTTTCCTGCAGAGCAGAGAGCCTGATGTGGGGCTCCATCCCAGGACCCTGGGATCATGACCTGAGCCAAAGGCAGATGCTTAACTGACTGAGCCACCCAGGCACCCCCATAAACATGTTTTATATAGATTTTCATAAAGTGAAAGTGCACCAGGTGGTGCACATAGAGAATAGCGCTTTTTTCCCTCTTTATTAAGAACAGTGACAGCAAGCATATAAGTTCACTGTCCACACTTCTTGGCTTATAGTACTGTTGTTCACCAAGAGCTAAGAGCTCCATTGCAGGCCTTTGTAAGGAGAGCTTAATTAATGTAGCCACCTAAAAACACGGGTGTCTGTAGTCTGCCCAATGAGAGGGTAGGAAACTCTTCTTTCATAAAAGTAGGGGGTTGTTTCCATCTGCCATTTCAACTAATAAGTCTAAAGAAGTTATCAAGAGAGCTTGAAGGAAATTTGAGAGATGTGCCCCAGTAATGTCTCATCACTAATAGGGAGCATGCTGACAAATGGTAGACACTCCATAATGTTGTATGAATGAATTAAAATTAAGTAAATAACTTGCTAGGAGTTTCCAAAAAATTACAACTTTCTTTTAAAAATTTTAAAGATTATTTATTTATTTGTTTGTTTGTTTGTTTGTTTGTTTGTTTGTTTATTTATTTATTTGAGAGAGAGAGGGAGGGAGGGAGGGAGAGAGAGAGACTGAGAATGAGAGGAGAGAAGGTCAGAGGGAGAAGCAGACTTCCCGCAGAGCCGGGAGTCCGATCCCGGGACTCCGGGATCATGACCTGAGCCGAAGGCAGTCGCTTAACCAACTGAGCCACCCAGGCGCCCCTCTTTTAAAAATTTTAGAAATAATACAGATTGCAGGACTTGGAGTGAATTTGAGTCACCTTGGTGACTGAATAAAATTGTTAATATTTACATATAAGCTTCAGAAGTGAAAATGTTTTTATACAATATCCCTTGTGTAGTCTATATTGCACAGTAAAAATTAAAGCTGTTATTCTCCCAGCAAGTCAGCAGTTCTTTTTTTTTTTTTTTTTAAAGATTTTATTTTACTTGAGAGAAGGATAGAGCACAAGCTGGGGGAGCAGCAGTGAGAGAGGAAGCAGACTCCCCACTGAGCAGGGAGCTGATGCTGGGCTGGATCCCAGGACCTCAGGCTCATGACCTGAGTCGAAGGCAGACACTTAACCAGCTGAGCCGCCCAGGCGCCCCTGCAAGTCAGCAGTTCTTACTAAGATAAAAAAAATAAATTTTTATTTATGAAATTGATAATACTATGCCTAATTTACCAAAGAAAACACTGTGATTTAGTTTCTTTTATGGAAAGTGAATCTGGGGACTAATACATTCTGTTAAGTAACCTCATTTGTTGGTAATTCATGAAGTTTTTTGTATATATAATTTTGGAGGGAATGAGGTATAGTTTATACATTGCTTACTAAAGGTAGAATTTTCTGTTTAATTATTTTTGAATTTCAGAAAGAACGACAGAAAACAGCAGGTAATGGCTGGTTCGGTATGAAAGCTCCAGAATTGACAGATGAACTAAAAAATGATCTTAAAGCACTGAAGATGAGAGCCAGCATGGACCCAAAAAGGTTTTATAAGAAAAATGATAGGGATGGCTTCCCCAAGTACTTCCAGGTATGAAACAAAGAATAATGGCAGTGATGTTCTGTAGATTTTAGTTTGGAAAGCACTGTAGTGTTCTTTCTGTTTACTCTTCACATAGGTGAATATTTATAGTGCTCATAATAATGAACAGAACCCAATTCAGACAACCTTTTGGCCATCAGCTTGTAATGGCGTTGCATATAGAGAGAAGGTGTTGCAGATGGTAACTGAGTTTCCAGGTCATACCTCTAAAAAAGTCTTGGAACCTCCAAATTAGGTATACCATATATGAATAGTATTAGCCTAACAGCAAGAATCCTTACATGATGGAAGAGGAAATAGGGAATCATTCGCACCAAACTCTTCTCCAGATAGAGGGGTATCCCCAGGCAAATGCTGAAAATAAGTTAAAAGTTGGTTTTCAAAGTGTTTCCAGATGAAAATCCAGTTGATTCACTCTCTGGTAACTGTCAAGTTCCATTCTGTTCTTTCTTCTCACTACCTGAATTACTCTTCTCATTACCTGAATTACTGAAGGACTACTAATAGTCCTTCACCTCCATGTCTCCTCTTCCTTCTGGTCCATCCTCCACATTGTAGCCAGTTATCTGTTGTTTTTTAAAAAAGACAGTCTGTTCATGATACACCTCTGCTCAGTGACATCACAGATAACATTCGATGATACTTTCAGTGGTTCTTTATACCTGGTAGGATAGAGTCTATAGCATCTGCACTCAGATGAGCTCCCCAGCTCCTCTTCTGTCGGGTAGCCCTCTTAAGCTCCAACACACTTGGAGGAACCTTGACCTCCTTTAAGTAGAGTTGGTTGCTTTTTTTAGGGCATCTATAGTGTTTTGTTCAGCATAGTAATTATTTTATGCTTTAATCTTTTAGTTACTTGTCTGTGGATTTTCCTTAAGACTATGGGCTCCTTGCTGGGAGGGACCAGATATTCTTTGTCTTTATTCCTAAACACTTAGCACAGTACCTGGCACATAGTGGACACTAAGTTTTACTTGGTTGAATGTATAAACAAATGCAGAGTGGTTCCTAAGAAGGTTCTATGCTGGTAGCATTTATGATGACCTAGGAGATGAGATAGGTATAGAGTTTATGTGTCAATTTTATTAAATTGGGAGACTAAAAAAAGAATTGCTATTCTCTGTCCCACTCTTCTAGTTACACTGTTCATCAAGAGTTTACTGTCCTGCGTAGCACTAAATTATATAAAAGGATTTTTGACTTTACTATAAATTCTAATAAAGTATCATTAGTAGGACCTACTGCCAATTGAATAGGTGACTTATTTTTGCTTTAAAAAATGGCAAAACTAACTTTAATATTGATACCATTTAAGTTGGGTTTTCCATTCCTTTCTATAAATATACTTTGTTAGAGCTACCCTGAAATATGAAAGCAACTTAGCATTCAAGTATTGCATGACTTATTTCAATCAATTGCTCATAGATTGGAACCATTGTTGACAATCCAGCTGACTTCTACCATTCACGAATTCCCAAAAAACAAAGGAAGAGAACTATTGTGGAAGAATTGCTGGCTGATTCTGAGTTCAGAAGGTAAAGGAATTTATATTTCATTTTTTGTATTATGTATGTTTTCTTTTAGAATATACAGAAACTAAATTTTCAGGTAATTTTTAGATGGCTTTAGCACAGTGTCCCAACAGCAGCACTATTTACATTTTAGATGGGATAATTCTTTATTAGGGGGAACTGTCCTCTATCCACTAGATACCAGTAGTACCCCATCCCCAATTTGTGACAAAAATGACTGCCGAGGGGCGCCTGGGTGGCTCAGTCGATTAAGCGTCTGCCTTCAGCTCAGGTCATGATCTCAGGGTCCTGGGATTGAGCCCCACATCAAGCTCTGTGCTCAGCAAAGAGCCTGCTTTTCTCTCTACCTCTGCCTGCCACTCTACCCACTTGTGTTCTCTCTCTCTATCTCTCCGTCAAATAAATAAATAAAATCATCAGAAAAAGAAAAAAAGGGGCGCCTGGGTGTCTCAGTGGTTAAGGCCTCTGCCTTCGGCTCAGGTCATGATCCTGGCATCCTGGGATCGAGCCCCGGGTCGGGCTGTCTGCTCGACGGGGAGCCTGCTTCCCCCTCTCTCTCTCTGCCTGCCTCTCTGCCTGCTTGTGATCTTTCTCTGTCAAATAAATAAATAAAAATATTTTTTAAAAAAAGAAAAATGACTGCCAACATTTCCAGATGTCCCTTGAGGGGCATAAGCATTCCTAGTTGAGAACCACTGCTTTAGATGGAAGCTTGAAAACATTTGACTGGCTAGAGGAGAATGAGCCTGCAAAGGAGACTAGGAAAGAATGGCCAAGAGGCCCATTAAGAAAACCAGGATGGCATAGTGTCACAGAATTCAAGAAAGGAGAATGTTTTGAGCAGATACAAACTGGAGGGAGTTGTTAACAGGAATAAATGCTGCTGAGAAATCAAACTGGGTGATGGGCATTAAGGAAGGCACGTGATGTAATGAGTAGTGGGTGTTATATACAACTGATGAATCACTGAGCTCTACCTCTGAAACTAATACACAGTATGTTAATTAGTTGAATTTAAATAAAATTAAATTTGAAAAAACCACTAAGAACTTACTTTGGATATACATGGAGGTCAAAACATTCTTGCCAAGAGTTTTAGGGAAATGAGGAGGAGGAAACTAGACTGGAGAAGATTGGAGAGTTAGTTGAAAATGAAGAAATGGAGACAGTTCTTTGAATTTTGAGAAGAGGGAGAGGGGCAAGGCTAGTAGTGGGCATAGAGTTGGAGGATTTTTAAGATGGGAGCATTTGGGAATACGTTTAAATGTCGTTGAAGCAGCTATGTATATATTGTAGGAGATTTAAAAGCATATTTCATATAGAAACCCTTGTGAAACTTCCAGATTGGTTTAATAGCAAAAGTGAAAAGATCTGTCAAGGGTTTTTTTTTTTCTTATGAAAGATTTTATTTATTTATTTGACAGAGAGAAAGAGATCACAAGTAGGTAGAGAGGCAGGCAGAGGGAGAAGAGGAAGCAGGCTCCCCGCTGAGCAGACAGCCTGACTCGGGGCTCGCTCTCAGGACCCTGAGATCATGACCTGAGCCAAAGGCAGAGTTTTTAACCCACTGAGCCACCCAGGCGCCCCTATCAAGGGTTTTAAAAACTTTGTCAGCATGGAAAACAAATTTAACACAAGTGTTATGTAAGCTATTTATAATTAGTCTGGGTAATGGTAAAAATTTTAGAAATAAGCAATCCTCTTATCTCACTTATTACTCTCTCCTTGGAAATCTGCCCTACAGGGCTTTAATTATATTAATCTGTATACTGTTTATTGGCTTCCAAATGCAGTGTGCCTGGTCCAGATCACTCCTGAGTCTAGACCCACATATCCAGCTGCTGCCTCAGGAACATCAAAGGGTTTCTCATAAGCACCTCTCTCCTGACCCCACCCTTCCAGTACAATCTAATCCTCTCCCAGTGCTCTGTATCTCATGACTGAAGAGTATCACCATCCACCCATTAGCAAGTCCTTGACACTTCCTCCTTCAGTCCACATTCATACTGTCAGTCTCTCCCATTTTCCTCGTTCAAGCGTGTTTTTTCCTCCTTCCCCACACAAGCATGGTGCAGGCTGATTAAGTCTTTGTTTACTAAGTGTTAACTATGTTCTGGTTAAAAATTGACCTGTATTTTGTAATCTTGATGATAGTAATCTCAGAAATCACAGCAGTGTTGATAGTGCTTTCACTAAAAAATAATATGAGGAAGTTGGCGGAGTAAACTAGAAATTTTGTAGAATGAAACTCATAAGTAGTGTTCTTAGTTCATTGTTCCCATACTTCAGCCACTGAGTATCATTTTCACAATGTTTGCATTATATGTATGCTGCCTGCTTTATTTGAAAAGGAAACTTTATGTTGCCTACTGTAAATGGGTTTGTTGGCTTATAATTTTTGTAAAGTGCATGAAGATAAATACATTGCTTTAAAGTGAATATTGTCGTGTCACCTAAATTTATGTATCACATTATGTGAAACACTACTAGCCCATCTCCATGGAAAGTTTTAATTCCTTCTACAACATTCTCTTTAAGAGGTTTCTGGCCTCTGAACACTTTGGGATAGGGAACTTCAGTGAACATATTTAATGTGTCATATGTTCATTAGTAGGAATGTCTTTAGACATCAGTAGGAATGTCTATCCTCTACAAATGTGATTTTCTTTTTTTTAAGATTTTTTATTTATTTATTAGAGAGAGAGAGAGAGACTAAGAATGAGAGGGGAGAAGGTCAGAGGGAGAAGCAGACTTCCCGCAGAGCCGGGAGTCCGATATGGGACTCGATCCCGGGACTCCGGGATCATGACCCGAGCCGAAGGCAGTCGCCCAACCAACTGAGCCACCCAGGCGCCCTGATTTTCTGTGTTGTATGTGGTTTTTGGTTTTGTTTGTTGAGGTATAGTTGACTTACAGTGTTCCATTAGTTCCAGGTATGCAATGTAGTGATTTGACAATTCCCAACATTACAAAATGCTCACTGTTGTAAGTGTAGTCACCATCTGTCATCATATAGCGTTGTTGTAATATTATTGATGGTATTGTCTGTGCTGTGCTTTTCATCTCCATGACTTATTTTATAACTAGAAGTTTGTACCTCTTTATCCTTTTCATCTATTTCACCCAGCCCCCACCTCAGGCAACCACCAGTTTATTCTCTGTCTCTCTCTTTGAAGAACCTCCATACTGTTTTGGTGCAACCATAGTGGTTGTGCCAAATTAAATTGCCACCAACAAAAGCACAAGGGTTCCTTTTACTCCACATCCTCACTAACACTTGTTACTTCTTTATGATACTAGGCATTCTAACTGTATTCGAGAGTTTTTTGTTTGTTCGTTTGTTTTTTTAGATTCCACTTATAAGTGAAATCATATGGTATATGTCTTTCTCTGTGTGACTTACTTTACTTAGCTTAATATCCTCAGGTCCATCCATAATAATATCCTCTAGGTCCTAAAGACCAAGATTTCATTCTTTTATATGGCTCAGTAATATTCCACTGTGTGTGTGTGTGTGTGTGTGTGTGTGTGTGTGTGTGTGTGTGTGAGAGAGAGAGAGAGAGAGAGAGAGAGAGAGAGACATCATCTTTATTCATTCATCTATCAATGGGACACTTGGGTTGCTTCTCTATCTTGGCTATTGTAAATAGTGCTAGGGTACGTATATATTTTTGAGTTAGTGTTTTTGTTTTATTTGGGTAAATACCCGGTAGTGGAATTACTAAGTCATATGGTATTTTTATTTTTAATTTTTTGAGGAACCTCCATACTGTTTTCAACGATGGTTACACCAGTTTACATTACTACAAACAGTACATGAAAGTTCCCTTTTTTCCAAATCCTTGCCCACATTTGTTACTTGTATTATTGATACCAGCCATTCTGACTGCTATGAGGTGATGTCGCACTGTGATTTTGATTTGCATTTTCCTTGTGATTAGTGAGGCTGAGCATCTTTTCTTGTGCGTGTTATCCTTCGTCTTTGGGGAAACGTTCAGGTCCTCTGACCATTTTTTAATCAGATTGATTTTTTGGTGTGAGTTGTGTAAGTTACTTATATATTTTGGATAGTAACTCCTTATCAGATTATCATTTGCACATAAATCTCCCATTCAGTAGGTTGCCCTTTTGTTTTATTGGTTTCCTTTGCTCTGCAAAAGTTTTTTATTTTGTCCCACTTACTTATTTTTTCTTTTGTTTCCCTTCCCCGAAGAGACATATCCATAAATATTTTGCTAAGACTTATGTCCCAAGAGATTGGTGCCTATGTTTTCTTTTAGGAGATTTATGGTTTTAGGTCTCACATTTAGGTTTTTAATCCATTTCGATTTTTGCATATGGTGTAAGAAAGTGGTCCGGTTTTTTCATTCTTTTGCATGTAGCTATCCTGTTTTCCCAACACAATTTATTAAAAAGACTGTTTTTCTCCATTGTATATTCTTGTCTCCTTTGTCATAGATTAATTGACCATAAAAGTGTGTGTTTATTTCTGGGCTCTCTTCTGTTCCATTGATCTATTTTTGTACCGGTACATTACTGTTTTGATTACTGTAGCTTTGTAGTGTATCTTGAAATTTGGATTTGTGATACCTCCAGTTTTGTTTTCTTTCTTAAGACTGCTTTGGTTATTTGAGGTCTTTTATGGTTCTATACAAATTTTAGGATTATTTGTTCTAACTGCAAAAAATGCTATTGTGATATTTTTTCAGGAATTATATTGTCTCTGTATATTGGATTGGATACTATGGACATTTTAAGAGTATTCTTTTAATCCATGAGCATGATATCTTTCCATTTGTGTTGTCTTCAATTTTTTTTCATCAGTGTCTTACAGCTATCAGAGTACAGGTCTTTCAATCTCCTTGGTTAAATTTATTCCTAGGTATTTTTTTTTTTGGTACAATTGAAAATGGGATTGTTTTCTTAGCTTTCTCTTTCTGCTACTTTGTTATTAGTGTACAGAAACACAGCATTTCTGTATGTTGATTTTGTATCCTGAAGCTTAACTGAATTCATTTTATTCTGATAGCTTTTAGTAGTGTCTTTATGGTTTTCTATATGTAGTGTCATGTCACCCGAAAATAGTGACAGTTTTACTTCTTCCTTCCAATTTGGATGACTTTTATTTTTCTTATTTAATTGCTGCAGCTAGGACTTCTGGTACTGTATTGAATAAAAGCAGTGCGAATGGTCATCCTCGTCTTGTTCCTAATCTTAGAGGGAAAGCTCTCAGTTTTTCACCATTGAGTATGATGTTAGTTGTGTATTTTTCATATGTGGCCTTTATCGTGTTAAGGTATGTTTCCTCTAAACCCACTTTGTTGAGGGTTTTTAAATCATGAATGGATGTTTTACTTTGACTTTTTTTTTTAAGATTTTATTTATTTATTTGAGAGAGAGAGAGAGGGATATCATAAGTAGGCAGAGAGGCAGGCAAAGAGAGAGGGAAGCAGGCTCCCTGCTGAGTGGAGAGCCCAACGCGGGGCTCGATCCCAGAACCCTGAGATCATTACCTGAGCCGAAAGCAGAGGCTTTAACCCACTGAGCCACCCAGGAGCCCCTACTTTGACTTTTTTTGAAAGGAGTGGCACAGAGGGGGCGAGAGAGAGACAGAAGCTTAAGCTAAGCTTAAGCAAGGAGCCCAACATGGGGCTTGATCTCAATACCCTGAGATCATGACCTGAGCCAGAGTCTGATGCTTAACCAACTGAGCCACCCAGGTACCCCAACAAATAGTTTTTTTTGTTTGTTTTTTACATGATCATATGGTTTTTATTCTTTTTCTTGTCAATGTACATTGATTTGCAAATATTTTACTGCTCTTGCATGCATGGATTAAATCCCACTTGATTGTGATAAATGATGTTTTAATATATTGTTGGTTTGCTAATATTTTGTTGAGGATTTTTGCATCTGTGTTCATCAGGGATATTGACCTGTAGTTGTTTTTTTTTTTTTGTACTGTCTTTGGCTTCAGTATTAGAGACATGCTGGCCTCATACAATGAGTTTGGAAGTTTTCCTTCCTTTTCTATTTTTGGAATAGTTTGAGAAGAATAGGTATTAACTCCTCTTTTAAATGTTTGGAGGAATTCAGCTATCAATCCATCTGGTCTTGAATTTCGTTGGGAGTCTTTTGATTACTGATTCAGTTTTATTACTAGTAATAGATCTTTTCAAATTTTCTACTTCTTCCTGATTTAGTTTTAGAAGATTGTCCATTTCTAGCAACCCATTTTTTTCTAGGTTGTCCCAATTTGTTGGCAAATACTTTTTCATAGTATTCTCTTGTAATTCTTTGTATTCTTGTGGAGTCTTTTAAGTTTTCATTTCTGATTTTGAGTTCTCTTTTTTCTTGATGAGTTTAATTAGCTTTTTTAGTTTTTTAGTCTCTATTTTATTTGTTTTAATCTCATTTTTTCTATCCTACTAACTTTGGGCTTTGTTCTTTTCTAGTTCCTTTACGTGTAAGGCTAGATTGTTTGAAATTTTTCTTGCTTATTGAGGTAGGCCTGTATCACTGTAAACTTCCTCAGATTCACTTTTGCTGCATCCCAAAGATTTTTGACCGTTTTCATTTTCATTAGTCTTAATGTATTTTTTTTTTTTTTTTTTTTGCTTTCCTTTTTGATTTCCTCATTGACCTTTTGGTTGTTTAGCAGTAGTATGTTTAGCTTCCACTTACTTGTTTTTTTTCTTATAATTCATTTTGTTTCATATCATTCTTTAGAAAAGATGCTTGGTATAATTTCAGTCTTCTTAAATTTATTGAGACTTGTTTTGTGGTCTAGTATGTGGTCCTGGAGAATATTCCATGTGCACTTGAAAAAAATGTGTATGTATTCTGTTGTTTTTGGGTGGAACGTTCTCTACGTTTCTGTTAAGTCCATCTGATCCAATGTGTCATTAAAAGCCATTGTTTTCTGGTTGATTTTCTGTTTGGATGACCCATCTCATCTATTGATGTAAATGGGGTGTTAAAGTCCCCTGCTGTTGTATTACTGTTAACTTCTCCCTTCATGTCTGTTAATTTTTGCTTTATTTAGGTGCTTCTATGTTGGATGCATAGAAATTTACAGTTGTTATATCCTTCTTTGAACCCTTTATTATATAATGCCATTCTGTGTCTCTTGCTACAGTCTTCGTTTAAAGTCTGTTTTCCCTGATAAAAGTATTGCTAACCCGGCTTTTTTCTCCCCACTGCATTTGCATGGAATATCTTTTTCCATTCCTTCACTTACAGTCTCTATGTGTCTTTAATCCTGAAGCAAGCAAATCTCTTGTAGGCACCATATAGATGAGTCTTTTTTTTGATTCAGTCAGTCCCCTGTGCCCTTTGCTTGGAGCATTTAGTCCCTTTACATACATACATACATACATACATACATACATACATACATACATACATACTTGGAGCATTTAGTCCCTTTACATACATACATTCATTCATTATTTATCTGTTTGTTTGTTTATTTATTTATTTATTTTTAAAAGATTTTATTTATTTGACAGAAAGAGATCACAAGTAGGCAGAGAGACAGGCAGAGAGAGAAGGGGAAGCAGGCTCCCTGCTGAGCAGATAGCCTGATGCGGGATTCGATCCCAGAACCCTGAGATCATTACCTGGGCTGAAGGCAGAAGCTCTAACCCACTGAGTCACCCAGGTGCCCCTAGTCCCTTTATATTTAAAGTAATTGCTGATAGGTCTGTAGTTATTGCCATTTTAATTGTTTTCCAGTTGTTTTTGTAGTTTTTCTCTTCCTCTTCCTCTCTTCCTTTGTGGTTTGATGGCTTTCTTTAGTGTTATGTTTGGATTCCTCTCTATTTTTTATGTATCTCTTAATGGTTTTTGATTTGTGGTCACGATTGGATTCATATGTAACATTCCATGTGACAGCAGTCTGTTTGTTGTCACTTAAGTTTGAACACATTTGATTTGGTTTTCATTTTTCATGTAATCTTAGGTTTGTTAGAATGTGTAAATTGTGCTGCTGGTTTCTTGTAGGATTAAGTGAGCTGTACTATTGTAAAAGGCTTAAATAGCTTGTTTTAAAGAATAAATCAGCTAATCCTCAGCTTTAGTAGTAACAGATTTATGTAACAGTGAAAGTGGTCAGAACAGTTTTATATAAAGAATTTTTAATTTTTTTTTAATATTTTAAAGATTTTATTTCTTTATTTGACAGAGAGAGAGATCACAAGTAGGCAGAGGCAGGCAGAGAACTAAAGGAGGATATCAAAGTATAATTACAGGAAAAGGTCAGCAGGTCTTAAGTGTTCCCAGCCTTCTACAAATATCTGGATATTTGAATAACGGATATATTTTCTTTGGTTTTTTAAGCAAAGCGGTTCTTTTGAGCACCGCCTGAGAGAGAGAAGGGGAATCAGGCTTCCCGCTGAGCAGAGAGCCGAAGTGGGGCTCGATCCCAGGACCCTGAGATCATGCCCTGAGCCGAAGGCAGGGGCTTTTAACCCACTGAGCCACCCAGGCGCCCCAAGAATTTTTAATTTTTCCTAATCAAACTATACTGATAAGCCCTTCTTTTGAGCTTTTGTAGACTGCATTTATCAATATTTACCATAATGGCAGTTAAAATTAAGAAATTTTAAAAATATTTATTGATTCCTTTTAAAATATCCCATTACATATTGACATATATGTTCATGAACAAAACAAAAATGATTTAGTGCAGATCTCTTTAATATCTGGCTTAAAGATAGTTGGAACCTCATACCTGCTTCTGCATCAGTCTATTTTTACATTTTCTATTTTTTTTTTTTTAAGATTTTTTTATTTATTTATTAGAGAGCGAGAGACTGAGAATGAGAGGGGAGAAGGTCAGAGGGAGAAGCAGACTTCCCGCAGAGTCGGGAGTCCGATATGGGACTCGATCCCGGGACTCCGGGATCATGACCTGAGCCGAAGGCAGTTGCTTAACCAACTGAGCCACCCAGGCGCCCTATTTTTACATTTTCATCCTACAAAAATCTTTAAAGCATTTGATATCATCTGGCAAGTGGATATGGTACATGGGCCTCCAGTGGTACTGTCTTCAAAAGCCCTCCTTTATAGTTGCCATTTTTTTCTCACTAGACTGCAGGCTCTACGAGAGTAGGGACTATGGTTGTCTTGTTCACTGCTCAGTCCCCTAACTCCAAATATGGCTCCACATGGTGGAATTTAGTACAAATATGCTAAAATAGTGAAAATGCAATTTCTTGAGATTTAGAAGTTATACCACCTCATCACCACCCCCATTACATTCATTTTTATGGTCAAACTTTAGAACTTAAAAGTTTGATTTTCTTTTTAGATATAACCGAAGAAAGTACTTAGAGATCATGGCTGAAAAAGCAGCGAATGCAGCAGGAAAGAAGTTTCGAAAGAAGAAGAAATTTCGCAATTAAGATTCACCAAGCAAGCCACAGTATTTTACATCTCCCTTTATTTACTCAAGATGTTTTGAAAATTAACATAATCACACAAATTATTATAGACTGGCCCTGTTTGAAAAAGTTGACTTGAGGGAGAACCGATCACATATCCCTTAGTATAAAAACAGGTGTGTCTACGAAAGACCCACCCATGCTTAGACCCTTTGAGGGAGAAAAAGGAAAACCTTGACCATTTTTAGATGATTAACATTTTTGTAAAGTTTTCAACACTTGGTTATTTTAAAAAAAATAGAATTAAAAACATTTAGAAGGTATAAAGTTTGTTAACATATACAGAAAACTTTAAAATTACATGATCAAAGCTAAACAATACTGTAGCACATGCGTGCGTTCTGTGTGGGTATGTGTATGTGTGTGTGTAGGGGGAGATGTTATACCAGAAATACCGTGTGTGTGTGTGTGTGTGTGTGTGTGTGTGTGTGTGTGTGTGTGTGTAGGGGGAGACGGTATACCAGAAATGCCCTTTTCTAAGTTCAGGTCCAGAAAATTGGTGAAGCTGGAACTCAGAAATCTCCTTGTTGTGACCATAATAATTGAAACAAAAGTATTCTTGGAGCAAATGTATGTTAGTATATGACATGAGAACTAAATGAGGTTATATAAAAAGGACTTAAGGTAATGAAGAAAGTTTGGGTTAGAGGTGGACGAAGCAAGAGAATGGTTATCTTCCTTTAGCAGCTGAAACAGGAGGAAAGATTAATTTTATCCAGAGTCATTGTTGTGTTCCAGGTGGATTAGGCTTAAATCAGTATAATTTTAACTTGGCCAGAAATAATTTTAAAGTGACTCAGTTTATTTCATCTCCAGTAGCAGTACACATCCTAACTAATCTACTTGCGGTACTTAAGGAGTGTTGGCCATTTCTCGTAATGCTTCTTGGTGGGTTCTTCCTTTAATGTCATTGTATATGGAACCTGTTTTCCTAGCAAACTGCTTGGGATTTCAGTAAATATAAAATTTTGCATTTTGTATTTATTGCTTGGGATCATAACCAGTCTAGTAATAGAACTGACTGACATTCATAGGTGGATTTAGGCAAGTATCTATATCTGTTCTCTTTTACAGAAAAACTTTTATTCCAAAAATATTGTTTTGCCTTTCACTGGGTAAAATAAGAACCCGCTATGAAAGAATTAAATATCAAAACAAGAAGAAATTTAACAGTTAGTTAGTTTACCCTTTGCACATTCTTCCAGAAGGAGTCGTTGTTCTCAGAACATTGCTTCAACTCATGCTACTCTGCTCTAAGAACACTCAAAATTGTTAATCATTTGGTATGATGTCTCTGTGCACAAAAAGTTGAGGACTTTACCCAGTTTTTCTCAGGTGTGGATCAACTTCTTACCTACCATATGATTTTTAGGATGGTTTCTGACTCATGAATGCTACTATAGGTTGAATTATTTGGTACCTGAAAACTGCAGCCACGACATATTTGTGATGTTACAGTTCATATTACAAGTACAACAACAGTGACTTCTAAATCTTTGCCACACAAAAAGCAGCATTAGAGCTTTCTGGATTAGAAGGCAGTGCTGAGGAAAGAGAACTGAGCCTAAGCGCTAAGTCCAGCTCTGTCCTTAAGCCACCTTAGATGTATGTGTTTTGAGTATTTACTTTTAGTTACATTTTAACATGCTGTCTTTTATCTCCACAGATTCGTTTTTAATTTTATTTCATTGTATTCATTTTTGGGGTTTGTGGGTTTTTTTAAGATTTTATTTATTTATTTGACAGAGAGAGATCACAAGTAGGCAGAGAGGCAGGCAGAAAGAGGAGGAAGCAAGCTCCCAGCTGAGCAGAGAGCCCGATGTGGGGCTCCATCCCAGGACCCTGAGATGATGACCTGAACCGAAGGCAGAGGCTTTAACCCACTGAGCCTCCCAGGCGCCCCACATTATATTCACTTTTGTAAGCCACTTAAATAACTTGGAACAAGATAGAGCTCTTAACAATTACAAAGTACTTAATGAAATAAGCTGAAATGATCAACTAAAAATCATTTAGTCACCTCTACTAATGTTTAAGGAACTGAAATGGTAATACAGCTTCTTCATCTCAAATGTGATCTTCAGAAATTTATTTTAAATCTGCAGAACTAAAGGAGGATATCAAAGTATAATTACAGGAAAAGGTCAGCAGGTCTTAAGTGTTCCCAGCCTTCTACAAATATCTGGATATTTGAATAACGGATATATTTTCTTTGGTTTTTTAAGCAAAGCGGTTCTTTTGAGCAGCAGGTTTTAGTGACTTTTGGCTTGTGTCACTGAAGGTTCACTTACTGGAACTCATCTAAGGCTTCCTGATTATGAGAAAGTACCCTGACTCCTCAACTAAGACGCATTACAAAGCATACAAAGTGCTGACACAGAGTGTGCGGACGAAAGAAGGGCCTTCAAAATACTGTAACAGCTTGAAGGATTTCTCAAACACCCCTTCTCACTGCACAGTGCTTCTAAGACTACTTATTAGAAATGTTTGCAACACAACTAGGTAAGTGAGGAAATGAAGGAGAGAAAAAGGAGGGTGGAAGAAATCAGATGGAGCCGGGGTGAAATAGTAAAATGATTCCGTGAAATTAAGTGTAACAATTCATAAAGGTGGCCCCTAAGCTTCCTAGTATCTAACACAAAAATCAGTTCTGTGTTCAGTATTGATAGAAGATAAAAACTAACTGCTTTAGAAAAGCCCCATTATTCCTTATTATTAAGACCTGAGAAACTTCTCATGCATCCCCATAACAAGGATGTCTGAAGAGAGGCCATACTTGGCTGCCCAGAGGATACATGGTAGGATTTTAAGAAGAAAAGGGGTTCAATACAACCTTGAGTAACTGGGATAAACTTACGGGATCCCATTCTTACTAAGTTACAAGAAAACATCAAATGAAAAACGTTAATATCATTTCTGAGGTAGGTACATTTTCAGTTCAATCTCTCCGTCACAGACAACTATTGTTCAGAGTTATAACCTAAAACATTTTATTGAAAGTTTTCAGTAAGCGTCGAAACAAAAAATGCTTCCTAACAAGCATCTTACCAATTGAGATGTAAAATGCAGGTCTTCTCATGATGACACAAGTTAAAATTGATGAAGAAGTGTTTCTAGTTTTAAAAAGTGAAGAAGGAATGCTTCCAATTACTAACAGCTTCCAAGAAGCAGGGTTAGTAGCGTCACCTGTAATGAAATGTCATAGCAGATCAGTGTTTTATCAAAAAAATGAAATCTCAAAATGAACTTACAAAATGTGAAGTTAGGAGTGGAGAGAGGTCCTGAAGGGGAAGAAAGTTCTCAGTAAGTACTTAACATGAATGGTGAGAAAGGCAAAATTATTTTAGGTGATGGGTGGTGGACAGTAGATCTTTCAGTTATTAGTACATAAGTTACCGCCAAAACTCTGAAAAGCACCACCATGTTCTTACATATCCTGATTGGTGGGCCAGGGCTTGGCTGGGTGGTTTGTACTCCACAGGGTATCAAATGAGGTCACTCGATGATTCAGCTAGTAGGGGAGTCAATCAGTCTGGAAGGTTCAAGACACTTCCCTAACATGGTTAGCACCTCGTAATGTTCTTTTAAAAATATGAGGACACGTGAAATTTTTCTTCAGAATAGCACAGAATTGCTATAAAACCAAAAGACCCCACACTTTGTGGGTCACTGAAGACCCTGGCCAGGTTAAGTGGACTGAATGCATAGTTATTTAGGAAATTCTACTCCCCACCCACCTCCTTCCTTGTCCTGAGGGAGAAGGAGTTGCTAACAAGATTGAAGTGAGCCCAAGATACTGGGCTCTGTTTTTACAAATGAAGAGAGTTGCTGTATTAACAGGTCAGAAAACGTGTGCCGTTATTTCCTGTTAGGGTACAGGCCTGTCATCCTCTCTTCCAAAGAAGGTGGGAAACTGGACATGGGGCTTTCCTGAGCCACACTTTTTCTACTAAAGGTAGGGGATGATGGAGACATAAGTTGTTCCATCACAACTTAGCTGAGAAGTCACAGTCGGCGGTCTCTTCCACCTATGAGCGGAGTGGTGCTTTCTTCCTCAGGGCTCTTAAGGTTACAACCAGAGCTGCAAAAGAGGGACTGGTAAGGTTCAGGCACCAAATCCTGACCTTTTTTAAAAATGATAGGAAAGAAGTATGTGCTTATAGTCCTCTATGTGAAAAGAAATGTATACAGCTTTGTTTAGTCTCTAATTCCTTCCTACACCTACCCACGCCCTATAACTCAGGGAAATTCAGAAGAGTAACACATTAAAGTAAAAGTACAAATAACACACTGTGGTTAACTAGACTTTCTATATCTTAAAGTCTGTGTATTATCACTAAGACTTGTTTTTTCCTTAAATATGTGTGTGCATATTTACACACATACAAAAATAGCAATGAGATGATGAGAATATGTCATAGCTTACTTCTAGAATATGAAGCTCATTAAAACCTTGGCTAATTTATCTACCACCTGCCCTTCCAGCCAAATCTGCCACTTCTCCCTCCCCACTTCAGCTTCGCAACAGGTCATCTCATCTGCCTCGATGTGGAGGGGACCAGCTATCAAAGTGACACGAAAGGGTACTAAACAACTGGGCCAGTGCCTTCCCCATGCTTTGGTGATTGTAACTGCTGCCCTTTTTACGTATTTTACCTTTAGATTCTTGGTTTTTCCTTTAGTGAATTAGGATTTCCTTTAAATCCTGATTTAATGAAAAGCATTTCAATCAAGATGACCATATAGTTCCTCAGTCTCAAATTCAATGTCAGTTGCCCTCATTTCCACTCCACTTCAGCCAATTGCTATCATTGCCTTAGACTTGTTACTTGAAACTTCAAAGGTCAAGATTCTGAACTAAGGGTATCCCAATCTGTTAGCCTTCCCCCCCTTTTTTAAAGATTTTATTCAACGGATATTAAGAGAATGAGTGTGGGAGGAGGGGCAGAGGGAAAAGCAGACTCCCCACTGAGCAGGGAGGCTGACGTGGGACTCCATCCCAGCACCCTGGGATCATCACCTGAGCCAAAGGCAGATGCTTAACTAGCTAAGGCACCCAGGTGCTCAGCCTTCTTCCTTCTAATCCAGCCTTGGCTGCACTTTGGAATTACCTGAGGTGGCTTCAATAATATGAATGCCTGAGCCCCACCCCCAAAGATTGTGAAGTCCTGATCTCAAGCATTGCAGCCACTCTTACTCTCCCAATCCTCCACCCATCAGGATACATTTTCCTCCCTAACCAATCGAGCCAATTGTCAGACATCTCAAAAATTTTTTGTATCCCATGGTCTCTCTATTCTCTACTTTTTTCTGTTACTGTCACCTGCCAGGCCCAGCCAGGGAAACACCCACTATTTCTTATATGTCCAGATTACTGAGATTTGGGAAACCATCATAAGCTACAGACTCTTCGGCTGGGGTTTCACTGCTGCTCCACAGTTCTTTTATTCAGTTCTGGTTATTTCCCACCAAATTCATTCAATCTGAAAGTCAGCCAGTCACCTCAAAATTGAGTCCTATAGATTATTTAAGCATCAGCATCAGTGTACACTAGTGAAGATGTAGCCCCTGAATCCAGATTCACTTACCAAGTAGCTTCCCAGTAAGGCACTGACCCAAGACAGGAGGGCAGGAGAAGGGAAGAAGTCAGGGTATTTCTCTCCACCTGCTTTAGATTGCATTGTGGCTCTGCCATTTCCCAGTCACCACCAGGCAGCCCTCCACCACTGAATGGCCTAGGCTTCTGGGTTCTGGTAATACCATCTCCTCCCAATGACCCTGTGGCACTAAGGATGGTAGAGGTTTCCTACTTTTCCAATCTCTGGGTTGCCACACTTTCAGCACTTCCGTCACCTGCGTAGCAATTCCCATTATTAAATTCTTTAGAGCGATGCATTTTTCTGCCTGGACCCAAATGACACATGTCAGCCAAAGCAAACTATGATATGGAGTGTTCAGTCAGTGAACATACATTGAGTTCTAGGCAGGCCAGCCACTCGTCCAGATACAGTGAGTTTTTCACCTTTTATGTCTGTGTTCGTACGGTTCACTCCACCTAAAATATCCCTTGTTTCTTTCCCACCTAACAAAATACTGCTGACCTTTCAGGCTTATAAGAAGCCAGCATTCTGAGCATCTACTCTGTGCGCAAGGCATGCTGCTGGGGGTTTATCCCAGACATCACATAATTGACAGTCTACCTTTCTTCATAAAATGTTCTATCAGATTTTCTCTACTGATGTGTACACTCTTGAAATTCCCATTTGACTGCTTTAAAAAAAAATTGGGGGCCCCTGGGTGGTTCAGTTGGTTAAGCCACTGCCTTCAGCTCGAGTCATGATCTTGGAGTCCCAGGATCAAGTCCTGCATTGAGCTTCCTGCTTGGCGGGGAGTCTGCTTCTCCCTCTGACCCTCACTCTTCTCATGCTCTCTTTCTCTCTCTCAAATAAATAACAATCTTTTTTAAAAAAGGTTTCTTATTAAAATATATATATTTAACAAACACCTATGTAGCACTTACTACTAGGCCCTGTTCTAAGAACTTAAAAATACAGCTGGTTTTTATGTTACTGTTTATGCATATGTGTATGTATGAAACATTATATACATATATAACAATTTAGGTAACCTCATATATAATAATACACATATATAATGTATATAAAATACATATATAATGTATATATGTATACACTATACAATAAAATATTATACCTTATACAATAAAATACATATATAATGTATATAAAATACATATATAACAATTTAGGTAATAGTAGGTGCCACTATTATCCTCATTTTCTAAGTGAAGAAACAGAGGCACAGAGAGGTTAAGTAACCTGCCTAAGGTCACAGAGCTAGTAAGAATAACTGTCACACTTTTATTTTAACCTTGCATTATGGCTATCTGCATACCTGTTTCCACATCACCAGCAAAAACTGGTGAACTTACCCCTTTCTTTGCCAGTTACAGAACACATGATTTTTAGCTGAGAATGTGGCTACCTGGAAAAAAAGCTATGATTCTCACCTTGCCAGGGGATGTAAATGAAAGCAGTATGTCCAACTTATGGGAAGGGTTCCTCAGAGAAGGTAAGCTTGAAGTGGGGCTCTGTCCCTTTTTCTTCTCCCCACTAACTAGTATGTTGACCTGATGGCAGGGGAGAAGCAGTCTTCTGGTACATCAGGAAAAAAGCTACATTTTAAGGTGAAAGAATAAAAAGGAGCCTAGATCTCTCATGATCAAGTAGTTGCCACAGCCTGAACTTTCACATGAGGAAGAAACCTCCAACTTGCCGAATCCATTGTTATTTTGACTTCCTGCCACTCACGCCAAAGCCAGTCCTAATTAATGGATCATCAATCCATGGCTCCCTGCCCCACACTAGGGTGAATTCTTGAAAATGCACTCTATCTCACTCACCTTTATATTTCTTTCCAATGTGGTTCTTTGTACAAAGCTAGTACTCAAAAATATATATCCAACTGAGGATGAATGAGGTTATGAAATATTTTTTAAATACTGATGGATGTAGAAAGCCCCAGATCAGGCAGAAGTTGGAATGAAATCACTCCTGGCCTCTGGTCCTTTGAGTCTGTTTGGACCACAGGCAGCAATATCCGAGTGTCTCCGCACTCTGGGGCAACTCCCTCTTTGTCAATACCTTCCTGGAATCCTGGGAATGTGAGGCTGAGCTGTAAAAGCACAAAGAAAATAGATCTTCACAACTAACACCTTCAATTTTCCCTTCATCTTCATGCTTTTATCCTTGCGCTCTTCCTACCTGACTCGGAAGAATAGGTGTTTTCCCATCATTCCTAGGCTAATCTTTTCACCTTACTCCCATTACATCTTTGTATCTTAATTTTCTCATCCGTAAAATGGGGATAATTACTTAGTAGGACTTGGGGAATAATTAAATGGCAAGGGCTAAATAAACTTGTTGGCATTTAGAAAAATATTAGAGGGTTTCCCTTTTCTTCTTGGCTCCCTTCTCTAGAGGCAACTTGCTTTGTCAGTAGAATACTCTTTTTGTTCTCTTCCTACCTCTTGCCACTGCCTTTTCCTGGACTCTGAAAAACTCATTCTTTTCCTATCCTTCAAATGTCTGTGCTCTGGGTTTCTCCAACACCACCTCCCTAGTTCCAGCCTCCACCCATTTGCTTACCTAGACAACTCCACCCGCCCTGAATTGGTCTCCCAGCTTCCAGTCCTGCACTCCTCCCGCCAGACATCCACACTACAGCCAGAGCGCGGCTGGAAGGCACACATTTAAGCTCACTGCTGTCCACTTAAATGCGATTCACGGGGCGCCTGGGTGGCTCAGGTCATGGTCTCGGGGTCCTGGGATCGGGCCCCGCATCGGGCTCTGCTCAGCCTGGAGCCTGCTTCCCCCTCTCTCTCTGCCTACTTATGATCTCTCTCTCTCTGTCAAATTAAAAAAAAAAGCGTTCACAATCCTTAACATGTACAAGAACTTCAGGACACGCTACCTGCTAGAATCACTATAGAGGTTTTGTTTACATTTCTCCACTTTTAATGGGAAGAGCTCCTAAAATGTATACTTATGGCTGAGATCCAGCATATAGTGAAATGTAAGGAGTCAATAAATGGTTTTTATTTTTTTTTAAGATTTTATTTATTTATTAGAGAGAGCATGAGAGGGGAGAAGGTCAGAGGGAGAAGCAGACTCCCCGTGGAGCTGGGAGCCCGATGTGGGATTCGATCCCGGGACTCCGGGATCATGACCTGAGCTGAAGGCAGTTGCCCAACCAACTGAGCCACCCAGGTGCCCAAGAGTCAATAAATGTTGAATGCAATTCAGAAAATCTTCAGTGGGTAAGCAGTATCAGAGTTGCCCATGTGAAAGTGATCTAGGAACAATGGTTTTTTTTCACCCTTCATCATTAGTGTTGGGTTTTGTTTTTGTTTTTTAAGATTTTATTTATTTGACAGAGAAAGAGATCACAAGTAGGCAGAAAGGCAGGCAGAGAGAGAGGGGGAAGCAGGCTCCCTGCTGAGCAGAGAGCCCGACACGGGGCTCAATCCCAGGGCCCTGAGATCATGACCTGAGCCGAAGGCAGAGGCTTTCTTCAAACAGTACTTTCTTCAAACTGTACTTTCTTCAAACAGTTCATTATTTTTAAAAATTTTTAATTGAAGTGTAGTTGGCATTTATTAGTTTCAGGTGTACAACAGTGATTCTATACATTACACAATGCTCACAATAAGTGTAGTTACCATCTGTCACCATACAAAGTTATCACAATATTGACTATATGCCCTATGCTGTATTTTTCACCCCCATGACTTATTTTAAAACCAAAATTTGTACCTCTTAATCTCCTTTATCAATTTCACCCATCCTTCTACTCCCAACAACCACCAGTTTGTTCTCTGTATTTATGAGTCTGTTTGTTTTCAAACAGTTCATTATTGAGAGACATCTAGATTATTTCTAGTTTGGGGCCATTCTAAATAATGCTGCATTTATGGTAGATAAATGTCAATTTTTCTAGATATACAAAAATGCAAAATATCAGAATAATAAATATACATCACAACCAAGTAGGATTCACTTTAGAAATGCAAGGTTAAATATTAGAAAATCTGTTAATATATTGCATAGTACTAACAGATCAAAGGAAAAAAAATCTCCATAGATTACTGACAACTAGGGATGGTTTCTTAATGTGATAAAGTATGTGTGTGTGTGTGTGTATGCATGTGTATGCAGCAACCCCAAAAGCTAGCATCATGCTTAGTGAAGAAGCATTCCTCTAATGGTCAGAAACAAGACAGCTCAGTCTACTGTCACTATTATCACAAAAATTAACATTTTCTGGAAATACTACCAGATGCTATTACAAGAGAAATAATAATGAGGCATAAGAATTAGAAAAAAAATTATAATTATTTGTGAGTGACATATTTCCAGAAAACAAAACATAGTCAACGGAAAAAACTTTTCCTTTTAAAAAATTGAGCTGTAATTCACATACCATAAAATTCATCCCTTTAAAAATGTTGCAATACGCTGGGTTTTTGTATATGCAGAGTTATGCAATTATCACCACTCATTCCAGAACATTTGTCACTCCCCAAAAATCCCATTAAATACCCAGTCACTTCACATTTGAAAGTGAAGTGACTTGGCACTTGGCAACAATTAATTTCTATCTCAATAGATTTGCCTATTTAGGATATTTAATATAAATGGAATCATATAATATGTAGTCTTTTATGACTGGATTCTTTTACTTGGCATAATGTTTCAAAGGTTTATCCACGTTGCAACATGAATCAGTATTTCATTCCTTTTTATTGCTGAATAACAATATTCTATTGTATGGATGTACCACATTTTGTTTACTAACTCATCAGCTGATGGACGTTTGGGTTGTTTTAACTTTTTGTTTATTGAGAATAATGCTACTATGAACAATCATGTGCAGATTTTTGTGTTAACATATGTTTTCACTTATCTTACCCAAGAGATATATACCTAGGCATGAAATTGCTGGGTTATATAGTAACTCTGTATAAATTTTTGAATAATTACCAAACTGTTTTCCAAAGAGAATGTACCATTTTACATCCCTGCTGGCAGTGTGTGAGAATTCTAACTTCTCCACATCCTTGGCAACACTTGTTATTGTCTTTTTTTAAGATTTTATTTATTAGGCGCCTGGGTGGCTCAGTTGGTTAAAGCAACTGCCTTCGGCTCAGGTCATGATCCCGGAGTCCTGGGATCGAGTCCCACATCGGGCTCCCAGCTCCATGAGGAGTCTGCTTCTTCCTCTGAACTTCTCCCCTCTCATGCTCTCTCTCACTGTCCCTATCTCAAATAAATAAATAAATAAAATTTTAAAAATATCTATTTTATTTATTAGAGAGAGAGAGGGAGTGCATACACAAGTGTTAGAGGGTTAGGGGGAGAAAAAGACTCCCAGTGAGTGGAGAGCCCAATGTGGGGCTCAATCCCAGGGCCCTCAGGTCATGACCAGATGCTTAACCGACTGAGCCACCCACGTACTACCCCTGTCTGTCTTTCTAATTAAAGCCATCCTTGTGGATGTGAAGTGGTATCCCATGGTTTGGAACTGAAAAAACATTTTAAATAGTAAAATAGTTCAATGAAGATGACTAGATATAAGTTTATTTTTTAAAATATCAAAAGCTGCCTTATATACTAACTATAATCACTTAGAAAATATAATGGAAGGGGTGTCTGGGTGGCTCAGTCAATTAAGCATCTGCCTTCAGCTCAGATCATGATCTCAGGGTCCTGGAATCTAGTCCCGAATTGGGCTCCTTGGTCATCAGGGAGCCTGCTTCTTCCCCTACCTGCCATTCCTCCTGCTTGTGCTTGTTCTCTCTCTCTCTTTCTAATAAATAAATAAAATCTTTATTAAAAAAAAGAAAAATTGGGGCGCCTGGGTGGCTCAGTGGGTTAAAGCCTCTGCCTTTGACTCGAGTCATGGTCTCAGGGTCCTAGGATTGAGCCCCGCATCCGGCTCTCTGCTCAGTGGAGAGCCTGCTTCCTCCTCTCCCTCTGCCTACTTGTCATCTCTCTCTCTGTGTCAAATAAATAAATAAATAAATAAATAAATAAATAAATAAATAAATAAATAATCTTTAAAAAAAAAAAGAAAAAATATAGTGGAAGAAAAGATCTCAACAAAAAAGAAACTAGGAATAAAGTTAACAAATAAATCAAGATATATATATATATAGAGAGAGAAAACTTTAACATACTTCTGAAGAACACAGAAAGACTGAATAAATGGAAAAGCATATGTGTTCTTCCCCCCACCCCTGCTGCTCTTAAATAGGAAAATTCAACAGAGTTAGTTCAGTTCTCCCTGTATTAATCTATAAAATAACATGACTCCAACACAAATATCTCCTAAGATTAGAGCCAGATTAGAGCCAGATTAGCTGTAACTGGAGTCTCATGTGAAAAGACAATACAAAATTATGGTTTTACCCAAAGACCGAGGCATTTTGGCAAGCTGTTTATTAGCTGTGTATTCCTGGACAAGTTACTTAACCTCAGTTGCCCCTTCCATGAAAGAGGATAATACCAACCTGGTAGAGTCGTCAGGAGGATTAAATGCCTTTAAATGCATAAAGCACTTAGAATAGTACCTGGTATGTAACAAATGCTAAATAAATGCTAATTTATTAACACTATGTGGGAAAAACAATTCAAGAATAGATGAGGAAAAAATCTTTTAAAAAAAGTTATGAGAAAGGATTGACCCCACTAGATATAAAAACAGCACAGTTTTGGTGAATCAGAATTAAGACATCAGTGGAATAGAATAGAGAATGCAGAAACCCAAATGCAAATAGAAATTTAGAAAATGATAAAAGAGAGGCGCCTGGGTGGCTCAGTGGGTTAAAGCCTCTGCCTTTGGCTCAGGTCATGATCTCAGGGTCCTGGGATCGAGCCCCGCATCGGGCTCTCTGCTCAGCAGAGAGCCTGCTTCCCTGTCTCTTTCTGCCTGCCACTCTGCCTACTTGTGCCCTCTCTCTGTCAAATAAATAAATAAAATATTAAAAAGAAAATGATAAAAGTGTCAGTTCAAATAAATGAGTAGGGTAGAGAAGGATGTTCATTACCTGTGATTCTGGGACCAAATTCCCACCTCACCCTTTATACAAAAATAAGATCATATAAAGCACTAAAATGAAACATGATAAAATTACTTAATAATCTGAGTATGGTATAACCCCAAACCTAGAAGCCATAAAGGAAAAAGACTGATAAATCCAAATATATGAATTTCTGTAAGGCAATAAAATAAAATACCATATATGAAATCAAAAGGCAAATATACTGAGAAAGAAAAATTATAACACATAAACACAGGACTGGTTTCCATAATATGTAAAGAACTCGTTCAAACCAATAAGATAATGACCAATTATGCAATAGTAAAGTGAACAAAACTCAAGAATAGATAAATCACAAAAAAGAAATACAAACTAGTGTACATATGAAAAAATGTTCAGCTTTCCCTCATAATAAAGACATGAATTGACACTACAACTGGAAACCATTTTTCACCTATTTGATAACACATGGACTGTGAGGAAATGGGCACTATCACATATTGCTGGTGAGAGTAAATCAGGTATAATCTCTATGAGAGTAATGTGGCCATATCTATAAAAGAATACACAAACAAAACTTTGACCCAGCAATCCAACTTCCTAGTAATCTATCCTATAGATACACTCGCACTTGTGTACAACAATGTAAGATCAAGCATATTCATTGAAGCATTTTTAACAGGAAAATACGCCTAAATGTCCAACTATTGGAGACTGAAATCATTACAGTACGTATGTGTACAATAGAACAAAGCAGTTCCACCTACATTAAAAAGTGAAAGTTAAGCATAGCATGCTACCAATTGTGTATCACTGATACCAACATCAACATAGAAACAATATATGTAAAAATGACATGTGCACAAGATAAATCTGAAAAATATTTCCAAGAAACCATTTTCACTAATGGCTTATAGAGAGAATTGCAAGGCTACGATTTAGGGACAACGATGCTTACTCTTCTTTATACCTTTGTTGACAATTTGGGATTTTGTATTTTTTGCAGCGAGTTTGTTACAGTGAATTTTTAAAATCTCATCCATTCGTTCGTTGATTTGCATTCCGTGAGGAGGAACCCTACTCTCATGCAAGCCCATGAGTTGTCAGGGGAAGAGAAACAAGATAGCAGTCCCCGCCTGGAGGAGCTGACAGGCAGAAGGGACCTCCGAGCTCTTGGCACTGGAATCATGGGGGAGAACATTGGGCATTCTTATCAGAAATGCAGACTCCTGGGCCAAGTCCCCGGTCGCCTGAATCTGAGTTCCGCGGCGAGGCCCGGAAATCTGCATCTCTGACAGGATTCCCACTGGGGATTCCGGTAGTGACAATTTTGAAGCCTTCTGGGCTGGAAGGGCAATCAGCCAGCACAGCGCAGGTCACGCTGTAGGAGTGTTTTCTCATCCTTCCCTCGCCCTCCCAGCAGTCACGGTCGCGATCCGGGCAAGGGGGTGTCAGCCCTGGGGCGTGCGGGCAGCCCCTCGGAACACCCGAGATCCGGGCCACCTTTGAGCCGAAACAGCGAGGCCTGGCTTGGCCGCCGCCCGGAGCCGCCCCTCGAAGTTCCTGGATCAGGCTCCAGGGTGAGCTGGGCCCAGGCCCTGAGCCACACAGCTGGGGTAGCGGGGCGGGGCGGACCCACCCGCGCGAGCGGCTAGAGGTGGAAAGGCCGCCGAAGCCGCTCTCAGGAGGAGAAAGGGCAGAGAAGGAAAGGCAAGTTCAATTGCCTAGGGAAAAAAGAGGGAGGAGAGGAATGACGGGGTCAGAAAATAAATTATGGGGAGGGAAAAACTGCGACTCCGCCGGGACTCGAACCCGGAACCTTTGAATGTCTTCAGCCTCTAGAAGTCCAATGCGCTATCCATTGCGCCACGGAGCCACCTGTTGGACTCTCCGCGCATCTGCTGTGTTAAGCCAGAGGCGACGGCACCGCGCCCTTCCCACCGCCCCCTCAGCTTCCCCCCCAGCCTCCCATCTGTGTCGCCGAGACCAGGGCATGGCCAGCCTGGGCAGAAGCCACCGAACGCGAGCCGCAGGCGCCCGTGCTTCGCCGGCAGCCGCCTCTCACAAGGTGAACGAGTCCCGCGAGCCCGCCGGGCCCCGGTCGGTCGGTCGGTCGGTCGGTCTGAGGGCTGCCGCAGCCCTTCTCCGGCCTGCCCCGGACGCGGCCGCGCAGGACAACTCACCCCCGCGCTCTTCTTCCCCGGTTCCTTCCTGCCCCGAGCGCCCCCGCCTACCGGGTCTCTCCGGCGGCCGGTCACGCCCCGCCCGGGCCGCGGCCCCGGCGATGCGGAACCAGGCCGGCCGTTGCGCCGTTAAGCCGGGCCGGTAACGCCGGGCACTTACGTCGCACCTTTTAGCGGCCGATCTCGAACGGCGGCCCCTCCCGGGTCCCGGACTCTTCCCCGGCGGGCCGCGGCGGCGTCTGTGTGCGTGCTTGTGCGAGTTTTATTTGCGTAGGGTTCAGTAAAACGGGGTTTGGGTTGCATTTCGCTCCCCACAGACCCAGAGCCGAATTTCTGAGGTATCCGGGCTCTGGTGGACTGAGGGGGGCGACGCGCCCCGCGCCGCAGCATCCTCCGAGAGCTCATCCAAGTACCCGCAGCCACCTCCCCGGGCGCCGCGCAGCCGCCCCCAAGCCCGCGCACCGAGAGCACGCGGCTGCGTGGGCGGCAGCCGCGAGGGTGGCTGCGCGAGTGGGAGCGCCGGGAGCATGCGTGTGTGGTGCGTGCGGCTGGAGGGCGCGCGCCCGAGCGCGGCCGCTGGCTTTCCCGGGGGTGGCGGGCGGCGGCCGAGCCCGAGGCTCCTCAGAATGGCGCCGTCGCCGGGAATCGGGTGGGTGATGGGGTAAGGGGGTGGGGTCTCCAGCGCCCCAGTTGTCGCCCTCGGCACGGCCCCGAAGCCACTTGAAATAAACCATTTAATAAATAAATACTGCGTGGTTGCTATGCTACCGCTGCAGACAAAATCCCTGGCTTCCCGCTCCAATCAGTTTGCGGCTTTCCGAGCCCCGCCCACGTGGAAATTGCGGCGGTGCCGCTGCGCGAGCTTTTGCGGTCAGCGCACAGCCCACTTCTGCAGCAAACAGCCGTCAGCTACAGTCCGCACCGTGGTCCACGCCTCTCGTCCCAGCCTAGCATTATCAGGCATCAAAGCAAAATAGCCCTGTCACTGTTCTGAAGAGGGAAAGGGAGCTCCCAGGAAGAATCTAGGTGGTAGGGATCTTTCCATTCTTATTTAATTTAACCCCACAACAGTGCCATGAGGCCGGTACTATTGTCCCCTTTATAAAGAAGGGACACTGCAGCTAAGTGAAGTTAAATTAATTGTGTACTGACATCCAGATAGTAAGTGTCAAGAACTGTGAAGAATCTGAGATTTTACCCTCCTTGCAGGTTAACATGTCAACTTGTCCATATCATGGGTGCTGACCGATTGCACGAGAGAATACTGGGTCAGATATGAAAACCTGGGACAGCAAAAGCAGTAGCCAGTGTGTCAACATGCTTGTGTTGGTTTTCTGAACCCCAACTCTCCCTGGAATGACGCAGATGGGTCTAGATGGATGCTTGCTCACAAAATGGGTTGCGCTCAGGAGAGGAATGCTAAACTTGGGGAACCCACCATTACATAGCAAGCAGTAAGCAGGCCTTCTCTTTGTCCCATGGGGAGACACTCTCCTCCATCAAGTTTGCTCACTGCAAGCACAACCCTGAGAAATGGCCCAAGTGAGCAGGGTCTTGCATTCTTAGCATATGTGGCCAGAGTGCAAGGGTGCTAAGGGCCCATGGCACATTGCCTCTCCAAACAGTAAGTGGCCGAACCCTGCCAGGCCTATTTCATTCCACCATAATATAAGTAGCATTCCTTGACAATGAACATTTTATGTATGACATTGTTATGCCCCCTTTAAGATTAATGAAATAAAACACATCTTTGCATATATCAAGGAATTCTCATATATATAAAATTAACCCACCAAATAGAATTTGACTTTAAATCATATTCATGTGAACAAATCTCTGTTGACCTCTGCAATGTACCAGGCACTGGCGGCATCTTAGTCTTCACTGGTCCTTGGAGTTGAACACAAAGGAATGGGAAGAAAGGCCCCATACTCCTATAGGAACACCATACAGAGGAATTCTGCCTGGGGGTGTTGCAGCCAACTCTGAAATGATCAGTCATTGACATAACTAAGTAACAATTTAGACTCATATATAAAAGTTCTGGGAAGGGGCGCCTGGGTGGCTCAGTAGGTTAAGCATTAGCCTTCGGCTCAGGTCGTGATCCTGGGGACCTGGGATGGAGGCCCACATCGGGCTCCCTGTTTGATGGGTAGCCTGGTTCTCCCTCTTCCTTTGCCTGCCATTTCCCTGCTTGTATGTTCTCTCTCTCTGTCAAATAGAGGAAATTTAAATATATATATATATTCTGGAAAGGGGGCATTGGGAAAGACACAACATGCTAGGGAAAGGTGTGTGTCCCTAATTCCACTTGATGAATCAAAGACTTTTACTAAATATTTGATTCCTCTCACTAGTTGAGACCCCCTTGTCCTGTCACAGAAAACATTACCAAGATACAGCGTTAGCAGACAGTGTGGGAAAACAAGACTTGTGTGACAACCCCTGCTAGCGATCAAGTTTGTACTTTTTACCCCCCTTAGAAGACTGGGAAAGCCACAGTGGAATAAGCTCTATGTGTGCTCTATGACAATTAGTAAGCAGGTTGTAGTGAATCTAGCTTCAGAGGCAGCAATGTTAGCGTGTAAAAGGAATGAAAATGTGTATTTAGTTGCCATCAGAGGAGAAAGATTCAGTAAGTCTTCCTAAACCTTTTCTGACCCTGAGATGAATTTTTTCAGGCAGTACCTGCAGTAAACATCAGCCATTATACAACCTGAACTAAGAATTTCGCCAAATTAAAAAAAAAAAAAAAAAAATTACTTCTTTCCTGCTGGCAGAGGGAGCCAAAGCACACACTATAACCACCTCCAAGGTGGCTGATTGCCCAGGGGCAGTTTGAGCTTCCTGGAGAGCGAAACCCTAAATTAAATACAAGTTCAATTTGGTGTTTTAGAGTTCAAATGTATTATATACCTTTGGGAGTCTGCAGTAACACTTTTCATGTTTGCACAGCAGAATTATTTTTAAGTTACTATGTTATTCTATTTGCAGGGCTTGGTAACAGCTCCAGCCTGTCCCAGAAGGTCTAGAAATCTATGCTGTTATATATTTTCACTGGTTTGGCTTGGCTTCAGAGGGAGAAGGTCGTTGGAGTATCGGTTTAATTCAGTTCGGTGAGTATTCAGAGACTTGGGCCTCCTGTAGGAGAGCAAGTGGAAGTTGAAGACACAACAACGAGACTCCAAATTCCTTGGGAGAAATATGGCTAATGAAAATGAAGCAAAAGCAAATAATGCAATACAGCATATGAAAACCAATGGCCAAGTGTGGTGGGCACTCCTGCCAGTAAAAGGTTTTTGAGTTCGTACTCCCAAGTAGTAAGCATGTACAACAATATTCCTTATGAAGCATACCCCAAAAAAGAAGTTTTAAAAGGGTGAGATTTTTTTTAAAAAAAGTTGTGCTCTGCGGGGCACAGACTGTGGAGTCCGACTCCTAGTGTGCACATCTTGGCTGTGATTCTTTCTTACAAGACAGGCTCCCCAACTTCTCAGAGCCTTCTTTTTCTCCTCTGAAATATCCCAAAGTAGTAAGGAGTTAATCCTTGCAAGGCTTTATCTCAGGCCTGGCACATAGTAAGTGTGTAACTGTTTGCTGTTATTTTTAGTAAGCAACTCCCTTAAAGAAATCCCACATCCTGCAGGAACAAACCAAACTTCCCATACAGCATCAGCTAAATTTGTTGCAACTCAAGGCCCATTATCCATCTCCTACCCAGCTCTTTCTGGACTGTAGACATCATGTCTCTTTCCGAACAGAGCACCCAGCTTCTCAGACTGAAAACTGCAAACTTTTACCTTCAGCTTCATGATCTCCTCACGTTCTGTCCCAGGAACCTTGGATGGGTTCTCATTTTCACGTGTGCAACCGCATGGTTTTCCAAACAAGGATTTTTTTTTTTTGCCAGACAGAATCTCTCGACATTTGCATGATGGCCCTTCTCATCCCAAAAGATCTTAGCACTGACTTCTTAGCCAGACCAATAACCAAACTACATAGGTGGCAAGATGGGAATGAGGAAAGGAAAATAAAATTTCCCAGGACGAAGAAATCTAGACATTAAGATAGAAAAGAGGGACAAATCGGCCCTTAAAGAAGTACTGTTGGGGGCGAGGACGTGAAAGTGTCTGGAGATGAGGTGGGACAGGTAGGGATTGAAGCCAGATGTGGCAAAGTGCCTGGGGCAAGGCTTGATTCAGGATGAGGAATGTGCATTTAATGCTACAGGCAGTGGGGAGACACTCGTTTCTTTGACATGCGCTTTAGAATGACGGTGCTTTTGAATGACTAACAGAGTGGTGGGCAGGCTGAGTGGAATGGGGCCGGAGCATCAGGGAGACCTTTCAATTTCACTTAATTTGTGCTTGGTGTTTTCCTCGGCTTCTTCATCTCTTCAGCAAGCAGTGATGGAGGGCCTACCTGAGGTACAAAGAAAGAAATGTGCCTGGTTTACAGCCTGATAGAAATGACCACAGGTACACAAACAACTGTGATGGAGAGTCAAGAGGTCTCCAAGTGAGGGGCAGGCGGTATGGGACTTCAGAGGAGAGAGGGCTTACATCCAGAGAGGGGGAATGAGGGAGGAAGGCTGCATTTGAAAAGACTAACCCGGCGACAACTTGTGCAAGGCTACTGGCGGGGTGAGCGTAGGGCCTGGGAATGTGCGGAAGAGGATAGGACAGGCTGGGAAAATGGGAGAGGCTGAGCAGTCCGGGGCACAGTGTGAAAAGGGAGCTAACTACCTTGGCCTTGACTGTGGTAGATGCGAGAGGAGAAGGTGCTAGTGGAGAAGGCCGGGGTCGGTTCCGTGCCAGCAGCCTGTTCTCAAGAGGACAAGAATCACGGCTAAGGATAAATGCAACAGGATCCAGTCCCAAAGGGAAGGGCTTGGGAAGAGCTAGTTGAGGGTCTCAGACTCGTAGGCTGGTGTTCAGAGACGGGGGTCTAGTCACAAGGGAAACTGGGGTAGAAGCAGGTGTATGTCTGCGGGAGGCCGCGCCCGTCCTGGGCCTCGTGGCCAGGTTGACTGGGTGGCTGAGCAGGCTTCTAAGCAGAGCTTGGCAAGGACGTGGGGCCGTCCTGTAGGGGGCAGTCACTGCCCACTGGCGAGCCGGCTGCACAAAAGCCACGCCTGGCCCGAGCCTTTGTGTTCAGTCAGGCTTTGAGCCGCACACAGCACGTTTGCTTGCTTGCGCCTTGAGCCGAGCTCTGCACTCTTCTCTGCGGACACTGGTGAGGAAGACAGATGGTGTCCCCTCTCCCACGTACCTTGCAATCTTGAGCAAAGCCGGACAGGAGAGCGTGGATAGGTACAGGAAATGGGCTTGACCTGGCAGGAGAAACTCCTGAGAGAGTCAGTGGGGCGAAGATCCTGAAGGGCTTTGAATGAGAGGCTGTAGGGCTTGAATCTATCAGCTCACCTCATGTCCTTTGAGAACATTCCCGTACATTCTTCTGTCATAGACCAGGGAGGCGGTTGGGGGGGGGGGGCTCCTTTTTGGATTCCCAAAGCACCTTGGAAGCTCACTGGCGGCCGGCTCCTGTAGGCACCGAGTAAATGGCTGGGTCCTACGGGCAGTAAGGGGGCTCCATGGGCGCGCGTCTAGCCTGTCTTCTGCGGGAGACCAGGAGCTCTGGCTTTCTAGCTCTAGACAGTCCTCCCCAGGCTTCACAGGAGCCCTGTCCGCGGGGGGGCACTCCTTAAATGCTCCTGTGTGGGAGGACGAGTTGACCTGCTATGTCCTAATTCTGCTTTCAGGGACCCAGTTTGGGGGAGCAGGTCTTAAACTTCCTTCCAAGTTCTCAACAAACAAAGGCATTTCCCACTCCTGCGCCCAACAATGGAAAACCATTTGCTAACGTTAAACTAATTTTAATCCTCTAGCAGTTGGGAGTAATAATGGAGTAATAAATCATGCCAGGCCCCATTCTGAGCTCTCCATGTGTATGCAGATGGGCCTCATGCTTACAACGACCCTCCAGGAGGCCCTGGCCCTATCCGGATGGGAAGGCAAACACAGGGAGAACAGCAGGGCTGGGCCAGGCCCCTGGCCCCCAAATTCACAGTTACTCTGCACTGCGGCCCCTGCTGCGTGGAAGGAAATCAGGAGGGAACCAGCAACTGGGGACAGGCCTGTTTCACCAGGGGGCCTCACATCCGGCCACACGCTAGAATCTGATGCCCAGGATGCTTCCAAGACCTAGGAAAGCAGAGTTTCTGGGGGTGGGGCTCTGGCGTCAGCATTTTTTTTTTTTTAATTCCCCAGTCGATGTCGATACTCCTATGCGGCCAAGTTTAAAAACAAATGCTTTCTGCCCATTCCCCCTACGGTGGTGACCATGGCCCAGGAGTGTCCGCAGAGCCTGTGAGCTGGACAGAAATGCAGGCTCTCGGACCTCCACCAGACCAGACCTGCTGAATTCTGAATCTGCATTTTCCTTTTCTTTTTTTTTTTTTCCCTTCTGGGAGGGTGGAGTTGGGGGTTGTGCCTCCCTAGGCAAATAGGGCTCCCAGGGTGCAGTTTGTGGCTTGGGGTATGTGGGGGGGTGGGGGGAGGAAGAGGATGAGCTGGAGTGGGCTAGCACAGAATCTGCATTTTAATAAGATCAGCCAGGGGATTCGTTTGCATTACAATTTGAGAAGCATTTGCTTTAGGGTTTAGGTATTCAAACTCTCAAGAGTCCACTTCCGGCTTCCTTCTGGCTTCCGTCTTCCGTCATCTGCACTAATTTAAATCCTTGAGCAGATCTCAAAACTACCTCAAAGAACTCAGAGTCAGGGGCACCTGGCTGGCTCCGTCAGTAGAGCCGGTGGAGCCATGGAGCAGGACCCTTGAACTTGGGGTTGTAAATTTGGGCCCCATGTTGGGTATAGAGATTATGTAAAAATAAATCTTAACAACAACAACAAAAAGCCAAAAACATCAGTTCAGAGGAAATTATTCCCTTTTACTTCCCGCTGCGTGGGGAGTTGGGGAAGAAAAGGTCTATTGCTAGTGATGTCTAGCAGAACCTGGGTTGGTGCATTCTAGAACACGCAGAACGGTCCATCCAGGCTGCCTTTCCCCTGAGTCGGACTGAGGGACAGGGCTTACGACCTCGGTTCCCTGGGGACAGCACCGGGGCCTTCAAGTTGAGTTGAGAAGGAAATTGCTCCGGCCAGAGGTGTCCAAGCTTCTATCACCTCATCTGTCCCCCCACAGCGTGTCATGGTCCCACAGATGACTCCAACAGCCCTTTGTCTCAGTGGAGGTCGTGTTCTTTGTCCATCAGATGTCTGACTCTAATTAGAAACATTGTCCATTTTTTAGTGATTTTGTTTATTCGTCATTGGCTTAGAGATTTATTTATTTATTTATTTGAGAGAGAGAGAGCGCGCGCGCGTACACATGCACACGTGCCTGGTGAGGCAGGCAGAGGGAGAGAGAGAATCTCAGGCAGATTCCCTACTGAGAGTGGAGCCCAATGTGGGGCTCCATCTCACGACCCTAAGATCATGACCCTGAGATCATGATGTGAGCTGAAACCAGGAGTCAGACACTTAACCAGTTGAGCTACTCAGGCGCCCAATTTGGCATTGCTTTAGAATGCCATACACTTCACCTCGTCTCCACCGAGTTCTCAAAACTGCTTCACGGGGTGTGTAAGAATAAAATTTTTGTAGGCAGGGGTGGTTTTCAAATCCTCATCCACCCCACCCTGTGATTATATAATCTTGACATTAAACCTGAGGCCCCTGTAGGGAGGACAGCCTGGCTTATCTCCGGAGCTCAGTGGGAGGAGGAGGGAGAAAGTCTGAGAAGGTGTGGCTGAGCCCGGCAGCAGGTTTTGTGGGCTTTGAGTCAGTTTATGACCCTGGGAAACTACCTCTCTGAATTTTCACACCTCAGAAATGGAGAAAATAATTTCCATTTCACAGGATTGTGAATTAACTGGGAATTAACTGGGCTTCTAACATACACTGACGTGACAGTGAGGGATACAATAGTCGTCTATTGCTGTATGGACATATCACTCCAGACCTTAGCCGCTTAAACTAGTAAGAATTTATTTATTTATTTGTTTGCTTGTTTGTTTAAAAATATTTTATTTATTTATTTGTCAGAGAGAGAGAGAGAGCACAAGCAGGGAGAAAGGCAGGCAGAGCAGGCAGAGGGAGAAGCAGACTCCCCCCCCCCCCGAGCAAGGAACCCAATACGGAATTCAATCCCAGGACCCTGGGATCATGACTTGAGCTGAAGGCAGTGGTTTAACCGACTGAGCCACCCTGGCGTCCTGCTAGGAAGAGTTTATTACCTCACGGTTTCTGTGGGGCCAGGGAGCATGTGCTGAGTGGTTCACACACAGGGTCTCTTGTGAGGTGGTTTGGGTTGTAATTATCTGAAGGTTTGACTGGGGCTGGAGGATCTGCTTCCAAGAGGACCCACTCCCGTGGCTGGTGGCAGGAGGCCTCAGATCCTTGACCTCGCCACAGGCTGCATCCCCCAGAGGGAGTCATCTAAGATAGAGCGACCACGGCAGAAACCACATGTCTGTTATGACCTGGTCTCAGGTCAGTCCTGACCGTCACTTCTGTTGCAGTCTACCGGTCACACAGACCAACTCTGATACAGTGTGGGAGGGGATACATAGGGGTATGAATATCAGGAGGTAGCAATATTGGGGTCCGTCTTGGAAGTTGGCTTCCACAGCCTCTCTAGCATTCATTTCTGCCCCATTTTAACATGTCAGCTATATTTTTTGCTGTTGTACTTCACTCAACAAAGACTCTGGAAAGGAAGACAGTTGAAATGATTCACCTTTGTACTTCTCCCACTAAATTACTTTGAGCTGGAAGCTTCCACCCTCACATCAGATTTGCCATCATGACTCAGAAATTTGGGACTAGATTCCTGATTTCTCCCAGTTCATCTGAAGGACATGGAGGCCCACTGGAATGTTCCTTGTTTTACTATTCTTTGGGCCTCCCCAGTTTCCCCTTGAAATGATTCGTTCTGTACATTTTATTATATTCTCAAGATGTCTAAAGTAGACAGTCTCAAGCAGTAGCAAATATGCTGGCTAAGTTCCCCTCCTTGTTCTAGAGTATTTGCTCTTGAATACAAACGATTTACTCTTGGATCCCTGATGTTGTGATTATAAAACCATGAATTCATTTGTATAGTGGTGGGGTCACCATGACTTCTCAGCTCTCCCGCAGTAGACTTGAAATTCCCAGAAAGGAAAGGGCTAATAAATATCAAATTCTTCACCAGCAAAGAGGAGGCACAAAGAGATATAAAGAGAAGGGCAGGTCTTCCCCTCTGTTTTTTTTGGGTAATCCTACCTGGTTGCTAAGGGTTTGTCACTCTTAAGCCTGTGGTAAACAATAATGTAAAATAGAAAGACCTCCAGGGTATTGTCATAGCAGATTCCATGCCAGAGCCTTAAACATGAGTCACGTAGGTTTTGAATGAATGGATGCATGGATGGATGGATGAATTCTTTAGGTACATGACCAGGGCTGATACGCGGCTGGTAGTGCCAGTGTGGAGTAAGGGCAGGGTTCGTTCCCATTGGTCAAGCCTCCATTCAGCTGGGTTGGCACCCATACTACCCTGGTCCCTAGAACTAGCTCCATGTTGCAAACTGGGTTACAAAGAAATTTCTAGAGCCCAAATGATATGGCCGACTCATAGAACCGGTTAGAGCCCGATTGGCTGGGAATCTGGAAGGAGCAGGACCTGATAGTCTCGGAGTTGAAATAAGATGGCTCTTAGAGCAAGTGTCAGAATTCAAAGTAGATCAAACTGAGAAAGAAGGAAGATAGCTGTCACGTAAATCTGGGGGCAAAACCTGGGAGCAACTGAGGAGTAGAAAGGGAAGAGAGAGGAGGAACAAGGGCTAGGTGAGCAGAGGCTCATTGTAGTTGACACAAATGGAAAAAAGAGAAGAGGGAAAAGTATATTAATTTTTTTTTAAAGATTTTATTTATTTATTTATTAGGAAAGAGAGAGAGTGAGAGAGCAGGTCAGAGTGAGAAGCGGACTCCCCATGGAGCTGGGAGCCCGATGTGGGACTCGATCCCACGACTCCGGGATCATGACCTGAGCCGAAGGCAGTCGCTCAACCAACTGGGCCACCCAGGGGCCCCGGAAAAGTATATTAATTAAGTTCACCTGTAAGTGACAGAAAACCAAAGCATCAGAGGCTTAAATGAACTAGAACTTTATTCAGTTGTAGGTAACAAGGTCTGGAAGACAGCTGTCCATAGCTAGGATGGCAGTTTGGGAATCATTAAGGATCCAGATAACTTTTCTCCATTGCTTCATCATCCTCAACATATGGCTTCCACCTCATGGTCAAAGATGGCAGTTCAGACTCCGGCCTTCACATCTGTAGTCCTGTCACGACTCTGGGGGAAGGAGTGAGATGAGCATGCCCTCTCCCTTTGAGATAGGGTTTTTTTTTTTTTTTTAAAGATTTTATTTATTTAACGGAGAGAGAACACAACAGGCAGAGAGGCAGGCAGAAGCAGAGAGAGGAGCAGGCTCCCTGCTCGAGCAAGGAGCCTGATGTGGGACTCGATCCCAGGACGCTGGGATCATGACCTGAGCCGAAGGCAGCTGCTCAACCAACTGAGCCACCCAGGCGTCCCTGAGATAGGGTTTCTCAGTCTTGGTACTACTTGGCATTTGGGGTCAGATCATTCGTTACTGTAGGGGCTGTCCTGTGCATTGTTGGGTGTTTAATGGCATCCTTGGTCTCTACCCACAAGATGCCAGTATTAACTTCCTCCTTCTCAGGTGTGACAAGCACAGATGTCATCAGACATTGCCCAATGTCTTCTGGGGGCCCAGTCTCTCCAGCTGGAGAACCATTGCTTTCCGTTGACTTTCTGGGGCTGCACCTGATCCCTCTGTTTACATGCCTTTGGTCCGAATTTAGTCATAGAGGTAACTCACCAACAAGGAGCTGGGCAATGTAGTCTTTATTCCAGGCAGTCACATGCTAGATAAAACTCAGAAGTTCTCCTGCTAGAAGGAAGGAGACAAGAGCCGTGGGAGGTAATACAAGTGTGAGGACTCAGACAAACTTTGGCTGTTTTGTCCCTGTTCCCAGCTCCTACCTCCTGGCTAAGGATGGAATAGCCTTAAGTAGGAGGATGTGTGGTCCCACCTGCAGCCAGTGGCATCCTGGATCCATGAGGCAGAGATTCTCCTCCCAGAGCTGAGCCTTCCCTGGAGAGACGAACAGTGAGTTCTCTTACTGCCTTTCAACAGGTCGCTTTGCTTGGGGTAGGAGCTTGTTACAAGACAGTGCTTCCTAGTTCCCCTGGCTCCCTCTCCTGCCCCGTCTCCGACTGTCCTCTCTCCCTTTCTTCCCTTTAGATGTGCTTAGACGAGGCCCCGATTTAGAACCAGGAGGCTTAGAGCCAGCCTGGAGGGTAAGTCGCGTACCCTCTCTGGCTTCAGTGCCCTTGTGTAAAACAAGGGGCTGGCCAGAGGACCCCTAGAGTTCTCCCTGGCTCTGAAATGCTCTGATTCTCCGAAGTCCACAAGACTGCAGGGAGTAGCAGAGGAAGCCCCTCTCTAACGAGTAGCATCGAGACAGCCCCTGGCTGAGTCCCTGTCTGCCAGACTTTCCCGCTGCGTCACATCCCAGCCTGGCAGATGTCATTGAGACTCCAGAGAGCCCTGCTTGGGGTACCTGGCACACTTGTCTTGAGGAATCTGACCGAATCAAATCATGCCATATGTGCTCGTTATAAACCTGTCCTTGTGTCTGTCACACAGATGTGCTGCTTCCTGGGCTCCCAGCGAGGGGTCGAAACGCCTCTCACGGTGGCACCGCTGGCCTTGAATGCTGGTTTTGTTTCACTTGTCCCATCTCTATATCCTGTTTAAATTGTTTCTCTAGTTAAAGTGTTTTCATTTCTTTATTTATTCAATAAACACTTCTTGAGCACCTGTTACTCTGTGGGGTCCCAGGAATACAAAAAACAAATGAGACCCTCCCTTTCCGGAGCCGGCATTGAACGTGACCTTTTCCTACCTGACTCTGCAGCCTGTCTCCCTCCCGGCTGCGTGTTCTGCTGGGTTCCTTCCGCTTGGCACACCGTCTCTTTCCCTGGGGAGGTTTTGCTCATGCACCTGCTCAATGTGAATTGGGACCCCACCCCTCTCTCTCTTCCTCTCTCTTTCTCTCTCTCTCTCTCTCTCTCACACACACACACACACACACACAGTGTCTGTGCACACACCCCTACCTCTCACTCTGGACTTCCTCCTTCTCTAGATTTCAGCTTAAATGTTGTGTCTCTAGGGAGACTGTCCCTGACTGTCCCACCCCAGGCCCAGACTAAACACACTCCCCACTCATGAACTCCCACAGCACCCTGACTCTTTTCTTTTTTTCAAGATTTCATTTATTTGAGATAGAGAGAGAGCATGCACAAGTGGTAGGGAGGGGCAAAGGGAGAAGCAGACTCCCCACTGACCATGGAGCCCGATGTAGGGCTCGATCTGGGGCTCAATCTCGGGACTCCGAGATCGTGATCTGAGCAGACGCTTATCTGACGGAGCCATCCAGGTGCCCCAACCCTCCTTTTCAAAATAGTCGCCATCTCAAAACTCCTCCTTGAGTCTGTTCCTCCATCACTGGCCTGGGAGCTTCCTGGTGACCCTGGGGAGCCCAGTCTGGCTCTGTCACTGCTGGACGGATCCCAGGATGAATGAGGCACGAACACGTACGTGGATGAGCAAAGCTGTGACGTGGAGAGACGTGGGGACAAATCTATCCAGTCAAGCGCTAGGCCAAGAATGTGGGCAAGGCTGATGGCCGGCCCGGTAGGAGGAGTCCAGCCGCTGGGACTGGGGAGGGAGGGTGGGAAGGTCTCACAGGACTTTTGTAGCTGATCTCGAAGGAGTAGGAGTGGGAAGCGGGAGGAGGAGAGGATGGAGAACCCAGGTAGAAGAAACAACAGGAGTGAAGACAAGAGGTGTGACCTTTGTGTCCCTAGGACGGGCCAGCCATTGGCCGCCTTCTCACCAGAGCATGGCGGCGTGTCCCCTCTGCTCGGCCTCTCCCCTGCCTCCACGCACCCCAGACACCTGGCTTAAGAGCTTTCAGAGTCTGAGGCTCTGGGGTCCTTTGTGTTTCAGGGCCCTCCAGACAGGGGACTTCTCCCTCCCTCCCTGCCATGACCAAATTCAGCTTACCTTTACTGAGCTCCTATGTGTTCAGAGTTAGAGAATTTTCTTTCTTTTTGGAAGCTTTGAAGAATGAATCCAGCCCAAACCCAGCAATGATTGCACTGGGCTGGAACTGTGGTCAGGGACACCGAGAAAGGCTGGCAGGCGGGCAGACAAGGGCAGAAGCGGCTTCCGGCGGGATCTCGGAGCAGGCACTCAGAACGGCCAGGTTAGCTGAGTTGCCCAGAACAGAAATGGGGCAAAGAGGGCCAAGCAAGCCCCCTCGTGTTGCGTGCCCCCTGAATGGCCCTCCTCCGCTCCCGCGTGGACGTGCTCGGCAGGCCCTGGGGAGGGAGGGAGGCTGAGCTCAGGAGAGAGAAGAGGGCCATCCGGAATCTCCACGAGAAGGGGCCGGCTGGGAATGCCGAAACGCAGGGCGCGTGGCCTTGTTTGCTTGCCACAAAAGAAATACTACTCTCTCCTGCTGGATGACCTCTGGCTTTTTCTCTGAAGAGACCTTGACCTTGAAAAGCCTTGGTTGCTTTTCTCTACTGGGGAGGAGCATAAACTTGCAAATTGCCCTACCTCTCTGCGGGTAGGAAGGAGAATCTGCCCTCAGAGGCTGCTGCTTAGCTCCTAAAAGCAGAGCAGAGTGGGTGGGGCGGGAGGAGGTCTAGAGGCCAGGCTGCCTTCTGTGAGACTGGGGGGCGGGGGGGTGCGTGAGTGTGAGTGTGTGAGAGCGTATGTGCGCGCGTGTGTGCGAGTGTGTGCACGCACGTGTGTGCGTGAGAGAGTGTGGGTGTGAGTGTGGGTGTGCACGCGCACGGGTGCTGGGCGAGCTGCCAGCTAGGCAGCGATGGCCCTGGAAAAGAGGCTGTAGCCTGAGGCCGGCCTGGGGACATACATCAAGCCCTCAAGTGTTTTATCTTGTATGACTGAGTGGGGTGTTGTGTGTACCGGCTCCCTAACGACCTGGGTGTTGAAATAATGTCATCCAC
>CM052798.1:70777302-70867934 GCA_028533885.1 Nasua narica | reverse complement strand
CCTACCTTTCCTTCCACCTCCCAACCTCGGTCAGACTGTCCTACACTTTTACATTTTATTCAGAAATTACTGTTGCTGTTCATACTTGTCTAAGGTGGATTCTAAAAGTTGAAAACCAGAAAATGATGTTTATTCCACGACGGCTATGGAAATACACAGTTCACAGCAGATCAAAGTAGTAGCCAGGTTTATATTTCTTGGTGGGGCCAATGTCCCATCCTCAGAAAAGAATGTTTCTGGAACAAATTTATTTATTAATTTTATTAATTATTAATTAATTAAGCTAATCAATTTTATTAATCATTAAATTAATTTATTAATTATTTTTACATTCCACCAATTTTCTTCATCTGATCCTCAGATCATGTTTTCCTGGCTTTCAGTCATGCAGTTTTTCTACTGATTCTCTCTCTCCCCTTTCCACCTCCTCTCCAAAAACGAGGCAAAACAAAAAACAAAGCTGGAACCCTCTCCCTGCAACTCTCTGTCATTGTCAGTCTTCCTGCCCTCGTTTCCCTTGGTCTGTAGGTGGTTTCCCCACATAGCTCTCGGTGAATAGTGTCGCCCTTGTCAGGAACCCCAGAGCCACCGCCTCCTTCATTTCCTTTCTCCTTTTGCTGGAGTGTGTCCTTAGGTAACTCCCTGGGGTAAACTATGCCCAAGGTAAAATTTAGAATACTTTCATACCACAAATGCCTTTACTCTGCCTTTCCCTTACTTCATGAATTGCCTACATATACAGTTCTGAGTTCAACATCAAATCCCTCGGAGAGGACTTGGTTTTTTCTCTCTGGAATAGTCTAGCATCTGCTCTTTATTCCTGGTGTTCTGATAGTTTCTGGTGATTATGACCATCGGTGGATGGTTTTCCATTTCTTTGTGCTGGGCATTCACTGGGCCTGGGCAACCAAAGACATGCCCTTCATCATTATTTACTGTTTTTATATTTATTATTATTTTCTTTTCTCTTTATGGAATTCCTGTTATTTAAATCTCAAACCCCTGGATCACCCCTTTCTCTCCTTTATCTTTTTTTGCCATGTTTTGCATTTGTTTTAAAATCTTAAAATCTAGGGGCGTTGGGTGACTCACTGGGTTAAGCCTCTGCCTTGGGCTCAGGTCGTGGTCTCAGGGTCCTGGGATCGAGCTCCGAATAGGGCTGCTCAGCAGGGACCCAGCTTCCCCTCTGCCTCTCTGCCTACCTGTGATCTCTCTCCTCTCTGTCAAATAAATAAATAAAATGTTTAAAAAATAATAAATAAATAAAATCTTAAAATCTATACTTGGGAGATATCTCCAACTTCATCATCTAACCCTATTATTAGTAGTAGTGGCATTTTTATCAAACATATTTTGAATTTTGTTTTTTAAGTAGGCTCTGTGCCCAGTGTGGTACCCAACGTAGGGCTTGAACTCATGGCGCTGAGATCAAGACCTGAGTTGAGACCAAGAGTCGGATGCTTAACTGACTGAGACACCCAGGCACCCCAAACGTATTTTGAATTTTAAAGAACTCTTTGTCCTCGGATTGTTTCTTTTTCATAGCACCTTTTCTTGTTTTACCACTGTGATATTTTCCCAGTTGTCTCTGAGGTTTTCGGAAGTTTTTGTTTAATCCTCTTCTGTTCCATGAATGATCTCTATTTCCTCTAGAATCATGTTGACCTGCTGGTTTATTTTTTTCTTAATTTTTTCTGTTGCCAACTTTCCTCCCATGTCTGTTTGCTCTTGGTTTTTCATTCCTATTTAAGATTGAGGCAATCAGGAGGCTGATGGGAGGTTTGGAGAGCCAAGGCAGACTTGGTCCGCTCCCAGGCTGCTCTCTAGGGAGAGCTGGCCGGAAGACTGGTGTTGTTGTCCTTGTTAGGGGTTCCAGAAGGCAGGAATGCAGAAGGACTCTATACTCTGCACTCTGGACTTCCAAACTCCCTGTTGGCTGCCCTTGTTCTCCCCAGGCAGCCTGTACAATTCATTCAGAATGAAGCCTTCAGTGGTTTTGTTGTTGTTGTTGTTTTTAAGATTTTATTTATTTATTTGACAATGAGAGAGAGGGAACACAAGCAAGGGGGAGTGGGAAAGGGAGAAGCAGGCTTCCCACCGAGCAGGGAGCCCGATGAGGGGCTAGATCCCAGGACCCTGGGATCATGACCTGAGGTGAAGGCAGAAACTTAAGGACTGAGCCACCCAGGCGCCCCGAGGCCTTCAGTGTTTGAGGGAGAGAAAGTGACTGGCCCCCCGGCTGCTGCATGAGCAACCTCAGCGGTTTTCAGCCCTATCTGCCGTGTCTGCTTTCTGGAATCCTTTTCATTTGCAGGCTGAGGCACCCCTCATGGTCTGTGGACAGATTGAGCCCTCACTGGGTGCAGTCCACTCATTGTCCATATTCACCCGACCCTTTCTGCGTCCAAGAGATTTGTTGGAATCTCTGACTGTTGATGGCCCCTGCTCTGTTTTCTTCTTTATTGTGGGTCTAGGCCGGTTTACTGTGTGCATTGTTATTTTAACGGTGGAGTCTCAGAAGGTACAGATATATGCTAAATCTTTAACCTGAGCTGGAGGCTCAAATATCCCTTTAAATTGCCACGTGGTACTCCGCAACATGGCTGTACTGTTAGATTGGAGCAAATGTATAGACAATGTTGTAACGTAGATACGGGTAGCTAAATCTTTACGTGGATCCGTGATTATTTATTTAGAATAGGTTGTGAGAAGAATTGCTGCATCAAAACACAAGCACCTATTTAAAAAAAAATTAAAGTTAAATATACATTTACGTTAGAGTCTAGTAATGCCACGCGGAGGTATTTACTCAAGAAAAATGGAAACATTCCCGTGCTAAGACTTGTACCGAGATGTTCATAACAACTTGGTGCGGTACAAAAGGGCTCAAAACTAGAAACAACCCAAGTGTCCAGCTGATGAGTAGATAAGCAAATTGCTATGTATTTATACATATGGAAACATTTTCTTGGGCTTTATTTCTTAGAAGAATGCTCACGGCGTAACATTTCAGCAGCTCACGGCTCTGGAGTCACACCTGTTCCTTCCCTGGGCCGAGCCATGGGCTGCTTAAATGTTACACCGTGAGCATTCTTCTAAGAAACAGAACCCAAGAAAATGTCTGAAAAGGTTACATGGGAGATGGGTGGATGTAAATTGGTACAAAATCATTCTCTGGAGAGTGGTTGGAAAAATGCAGCTTCCCAGGACCCCCGGAAGAAAGTCAGACATAGAGGGTAGAATGAGAATGTATACATCAATAAAATAAAATCTTTAAAATTTTATTAAAAGTATTTTTAAAATTTTTATTAAAAAATTTTATTAAAAAAGCTCTTTAAACTTGAAAAGGATTCGGACTGACGCTATGATATGAAAGGGTTACAGCACCTTCCTCGGTCTGACTGTGGGGCTGAATTGAGGCCCAGAGTGTCCTTTCCCCTCCACTCCGTGGCTCAGTGGGTTCTGTCTCAGCCTTGGAAATCTGGAAGAAAAACACCTTTTCCTTTGGACCTATAAAACTTGGCTTCTGGTGCTTTAGGAGGTCCCGAATTGGCCTTGGATCTCTTTCTTTACTCTTCTAGGGGTGTCTCTGGCTAATAGTTTCTTTTTCAACCCTGATCCAGTTATCTCTTTGTGTAAAAAAACAGCCAAATCTTAATGACTTAAAACAACTACACGAATTTATTTTGCTAAGAATCTGCCATTTGAGTGTGTCTGAGCAGGGTTGGTGCGTCTCTGTTCCACATGGTTTCAGGAGGGGCCGCTCAGATTAGAGTGGAGGACCCACTTCGGAGATGGCTCGCACCCGCGATTGGCGAGTCGGAGCTGGCTTTGGCGGGGGCCCAGCTGCATGTGTGGGCTGGGTGCCCCGGTCCCCTTCAACCTGGGTCTCTGCAGGCTGCTCGGCCTCCTTTCTAGCATGGAGGAGGGCGACGGAGCGAGCATCTCCAGAGAGCAAGGCAGAAACGTGCAGCATTTTTATGACCTCGCTTCAGAAGTCCCCTAGTAACCCTTCTGCCTTCCTATCACTTCAGGACGTCGTGCAGTCCTCCTCAGGTTCAGGAGAGGGAATGTAGCCCCACCGCTTGAAGGAGTGTCAAGACTGCATAATAAAAAGAGCGTGCGGGATGGCGGGTACTGTTGTGTCTGTCTCTGGAAAATACAGTGAAGGGACTCTGACCCATTTTTGTTTATAGGCTTTCTTGATGCATAGTTAGTAATTATCATTGGTTCTAGTCTACCTCATTTCATCCTCTTCACAAACCTACAAAGTGGTTTTATACCTCTTCACATATCCAAATGCTACTCATACACATGTTTGTTTAGTGGGCATATTGTTTTGGAAACTATGGATTTTTACCTAAGGGTCTGAATTTCTGGCTTCTCTTCACAGCCAGGAGATTGACTGCATCTAGGGCTAGCTCTCCTCGTGTCAGCAAGAGGCTGAAGTGGAGTAGTGGTAGTCACCTCAGTAAAAGACTTGTCCTCAGTCTATTTGCTACAGTCCCCACCACTCCCTATCACCCTTAACTCATTACATTTTATGTCTCACAAACATTTTACTTTGAGGCTTTCCGCTTTAAAAAAAAAAAAAAAGCCTGGGTGGTTTAGTTAAACATGTAACTTTTTTTTTTTTTTTAACATTTTATTTATTTATTTGACAGAAAGAGAGGGAATACAAGCAGGGGGAGTGGGAGAAAGGGGAATGGGAGAAGGAGCGGGAAGCAGGCTCCCTGCTGAGCAAGGAGCTCGATGCAGGGCTTGATTCCAGGGTCCAGGGATCATGACCCAAGCGAAGGCAGATGCTTAACGACTGAGCCATCCAGGAGCCCCAAGCATCTAACTCTTGATTTCCACTCAGGTCATGACCTCAGGGTCATGGGATCGAGCCCTGAGTTGGGTTCTGCAATGAGGCTCTGTGCTCAGCTCGGAGTCTGCTTGAGAGATTCTTCTTCTCCCTCTCTCTCTGCCTCTCCCCTCTACCCCTTCCCCTGCCCTTGCAGTGCTCTTTCTCTCTAAAATAAATAAATAGATAGATAGATAAATAAATAGATAAATAAGTAGAATCTTAAAAAAAAAGACCCAGATTCTACCATAGAAAAATAACAAATAATAGTGATATCTTTTTCTTTTTTAAATTTTCAAAGCACTTTCTATAGAAAGCTACCTTTTGGGCTTGCTTTCTTTTAAAATCTGCTCTCTCTCTGGCGGAGATCAATAGGTCACTGTTGCTTGTTTGAAGGGCAGCTTCAGCTCTCTGCTCATTTGAAGAACAGGAATGAACGATGTGCCCCAGTTTCCACAGTGGTCCTGCTGCTGAGCTCTAGCCTCACCCCTCCCTGCCCCAGACTGGCCCTTGGAGGAACCCCCCCTCCCCTGCCGGAGCCGCCTTCCTCCTGAGAGCTGGCCTTGGCTGTCTTCACTGCCTGACAAACCCCGGATCCGCATACACGGATTTCTCAGTAGGAGCAGGGGGCGCTCGCACAGGGAGCGTCACCGTCAGCTTGCCCCCACCACAATCTCGCGGAGAGCCAAGTCTGCACAAAGACCTTCTCTCCGGAAGATAAGTGTCCAGTGTTCACGCCACTGTTCAGGATCAGTTCTGAATATTCCTAACAGCTCAGAGGCACAGTGTGCACTTTGTCCTTTCAAGGGTTCTTGGTTTTGTTTCCAAACGTCAACAGATAACTCTAAGTGTTGATTAAACAACCAGAAGAGCATTGCCTGAGGAGCCCCTTCACGGCACAGTCTCCGTCTAGCCCCTCAGGACGCTCTGGGCCTGCGGGGAGAGGGCGGCCGGCAGGAGGGGCCCGGCTGTGCCCTCTCCGTGGAATCCAGACGCTTTCTTCCCCTTGGGCTTCTCCTTCAGCTCTTCCCTGCGGCACAGAACTGCCCACCATCCACACAGCAGGTGCTTAGGAGTAGGAGAGGTCCGTGGTCCTACTCATCCGTGAGGGTAGGCTCAGGCACTAGGCTGGAATGTTCCGTGGCAGGAGGTTCCCCACAGGCCCCTGCTCAGTCACATTCCCCAGCCTCTCCCATGAGTAACTGTGGTCCTACATTTTGTGTTCTCGTTCTTGTTGTTCGTCAGAGTGTTTACCATCTATTCCAGATATCTGCTGCTGTTCATCCCAAAGCTTAGTGGCATAAAGCAGGGACAATCTCCCCCCCTCCCCCAAACAAATCTGTAATTTGGGCAGGACGCTGTAGGGAAAACTCCTCTCTGCGTCACACAGTACCAGCTGGACCTGCTCAGCTGAGGGCACTTGGATCTCCTTGCAAAGTGACTCACCAGCTGGCTGCTGGAGCTGGGTTGAGGCCTGGGGTCTTGCTTCTCTCCATGTGGCCCAGGCTTCCTTGCAACATGGCGACTCCCGAGTCCCAGGAGTGAGCATTCCAGGAGACAAAACTGGGCAGAAGCTCTATTACCTTCTGAGACCTAGCCTCAGAAATTACATAGTGTCTATTAGTTGAAGTAGTCACAAATTCCCATCTTGAGTTCGAGGGGAGGGGACACTGTGCCTCCTGCAGGAGGAGTGACAAGGTTCTGGAAGAGTGGGTGGAAATAGAGATCTTGTTGCAGCCATGTCTGGCAAGTACAATCTACCACAGCATCTGTGTAGGTGTCCCTAGGTAATATACTATTCAACTTCACATGTTTTATTTTTTTTTCAAAGATTTTATTTATTCATTTGTCAGAGAGAGAGAGCGATCGCACACAGAAGCAGGGGAGCGGCAGATAGAGAGAGGGAGAAGCAGGCTCCCCCACTGAGCGAAGCCCGATATGGAGCTTGATCCCAGGACCCTGGGATCATGACCTGAGCTGAAGACAGACGCTTAGCTGACTGAGCCACCCAGGCGTCCCATCAACTTCATGTGTTTTAAACTTTATAGAAATGTTCATACTGAATCTATTCTACAACTTTATCCCCCCAACATTTATGGGAGTCATTTTTGTTGTTGGCAGAAGTTCATTCATGTTCAGAACTGTGTGATGTTTGGGTCAAGCCGGCCTCCGCTGACACAATGCACTGATGTCTGGCGTCCTGGACAATGAGCCTGAGTCACTGCAGGATCCTATGGGGGGAGCCAGGATAGGACCGTTTTCAGATCACCTGAAATAAAATGTGTAAAAGGACTCTGTAAATGTGAAGGATATTGTTGTTCAGCAAATAAGGTTTAAATGATATTCAGTGAAGTTTCAATATAATTTATTCATCTCTGATGTTTAATAACGTATGCAAGATTGTCTTTATACAAACGTTTTATTAACCAGAATGCTCTCATTTCTGACCAGTGTAGTACATTTTTAAACCAAGTGAAGTCACCCATAAAGCCCGTCAAAACCACCCTCATAAGGGAGTTCTGAACTGCCCAGCTGTTTCTAGAGAAAATCCTGGCTCCTCTGCCATTTTGTTTTTGCTTCCTCTGCTTCCTGTTGGCCCATCTTTATTTTCTTTTCCAGTCTCTGTGTTCGGGGCCACTTAATTGCTGTGGATGGCTGAGTAGAAAATAGATAAAAGTCATTGCATTGGAAGAAGCCAGGGAATTTTAAGAGAATCATTTTCACATTCCCCAAGGTGGTTGTAAGCCCTGGAGTGGTTGGGGACTCTATGAGCTAATTCTTCAGTAACTGTTAAGGGAAACCCAGAATTTGATGGGGGCATTGATGAGGAAAAGCAGAGGGGAAAAGAGGCATGAGAATCAGTGGATGTTTTTATGAAGGAGGAGACAAGCAAAGCACTGGGAGAGCTAGGACCAGTGGTCCCCTGGGGGTCCCCCAGATGTGGTGGAATGCAAAGGCTTCCCTGGAGAAGGTGGTAAAGGGAGGCTGGGCGGGGCCCTCCCAGAGAGGCAGAGGAGCACTGGGGAGATGGGGGAGGTCCCAGGTGTGGGCCGCACAGGACTTGCAGGGAAGGGCCGGGGGAGTTCAGGAGCAGTGGGGACAGGAGGTTAGTGGGGAGGATGGTGAAAACAGTGTGGAGTTGAGAGCTGAGGAGGCATTGCCCTGAGGGGTTTACCTTTTGGGTGGAGGCCAAGGGCAACAGGAACCTGAGTCACCCTAGGATGAGTTGGCCCCAATTCTGAATGAGAGGCTGGGGTAGGGTTGTTCCTGCCCTGGGGCCAGGGGAGGAGGGAGAGGGGCCCGCCTGAGAAGCCGGGTGGCACTGCGGTTGGGAGGGGGGGTTGGAAACTGTAGCCATTGCCTCGGTGTAAAAAGCTTCGGCGAAGCACATGTACAGGCAGGGGTGGGGGGAGCGGTTTGTCCTCCTTTCTGGGACTTAAATACGAGTAGTTAGTTAACAGTGCTGAAGGAAGAGGCTCAGGTTTCCAATGACATCCTGCTGGCGTGACTAATCCAACCCCAGGAACACCCTTCCCCTAGTGTGGGCAGCTCCCCTCTGTCACTAGGTTCCTCTCCGAGAGGGGCCTGCTCCAAGCCCTGTACCCCCATAGCCCTTCCTCTCTCACTTGCTGCCCTCTTGCCCTGATTGATCCGTCCCCCTGACACAGTCTGTATTTATCAGCTAACTGTCATCCGCGCTAGGATATAAGCCCCAGGAGGTCAGGGGCTTCCTTTTGTCCTCTGCCCTATTCTCCTGAGCCTAGAGCCGAGAGTAAATATTTGGGAGCAGCCCCATGAATGGCTGGAGGGGTGAGCACAGCACACTCGCCACCGGGCACACATGTGGCCTGTGGGGACTTCAGCTCTCAGTTGTTGCTACAATGCCTCTGTTAGCCGCTGGGTTAGAACGACCCTCTCGTGTCACCATGCCTCCAGAGTGAGTTGCCCAAAAGTCCTGGGCCGACAGTGTCTCTCTCAAAGTTCTGTACAACTAAATCTGATTGCTGGAAACCCCGCTGTTCGCTTTGACCACTTCCTCCCCCTGTCTTGCCCTTCGTCCTAACCTGCTCTCCTGGATGTTGGCCAAGATATCGGAACCTGAGATCCGAGTCAGAAAATTGGGACCGTACCATGACTCCACACTGAGGCTGGAAGTTTTCTAATCATGAAGACATTCAGAGTTTGTGGGAGGATTGATAATTTATGGGATTATATGATAGTAGGGTGTGGACAATAGGGAAGAGCCACTTGCAGAAAAGCTTCCCTTGAGGAATGATAGCCAAGTGTAACCTGAGCGATGGGTGGGATTTAGCTGGGCAAACAAGGGTTGGGGAAAAGAATACATCAGGGAAAGTTCCTGAGACTTGAGGAATGGGGCTTGCTGGAGGGACCAGACGGCCAGGTGGCTGGAAGCCGGCCAGGAGCGGGGAGAAGTGGGTAAAGCTGTGACCAGAGGCAACCAAGTTGCAGTCCCGCTCCAACACCACGGCCCTGGGCAAGCCAGTTAGCCCATTTGAGGATCCATTTCTTTATTGGGAGAGAGAGCGGCTTTAGGATGAGGCCCCATGACTTAAATGCTTAGCTAAGTGCCTGCCTCACAGTAACCGTTTGCTGTATTTGTCTTGTCCTAACCAGTAGCAGCGCAGTGCCCAGCCCCGGGAGGCATCCAACAGACGTGAGGATGAACCGCAGCCCCTCGAGGCTCTGTCTCCAGCCAACCACCTCTTCGCCACCGAGAAACCCACTCCCCTTGCTAGAGGCTGCTTCACACCAGGCAGGCTGACCCACTGGAACTTATCCCCACTGCAGCCACCTGACATGCTTGAGGTAAGCTCTTGCGGTAACCGTGAAACTGGACGGATGGGTCATTTTTGGCCAAACCGAAAGCTTGAGCCCAGCTCTGGCTGCACAGTGAGGGTGGAGGGATACCAGGGGACCTCGCTTCTGGTTCTGGTGAGAGCTGTCCCGGAACCCAAGTGAATCCAGCGTCTCCAGAGTTCTGGTGGCTTCACGGGCTTTTATCATGGTTTAATCCAGGCTAAGATCAATAAACTCATAATCACCAGTCATTTATGGGTGCCCTGGCAACAGTAGCGTTACTTTTTCCCCTGAACCTTTCCTAAGACAAAAATTCAGTCTATAGAAAGCCTTCAGGTTTTCTGTAGGTTCATAATGCGATGAACACATGTAACCCTTCACGTAGATTTATTAGTTGTTAATATTTTGCGACATTTGCACACATGTGCTCTCTCTGATTTCTTTTGGCTGGGTAATTTCTTTTGTTGACAGCAAGTTGCAGATATGTTGATTCGCCCTAAAATCAGTGTGTACTACCTGAGAATCAAGATACTCTGTCATATAACCACAACTCCATTATCACACCTACGGAAACCAAGAATCCAATAGCATCATCTAATACTCAGTTCATATTGAAATTTTGTACTTGTCCCCCAAATGTCTTTTGTGATTATTTTTTCATCGCAAATGTAATTAAGGTACATATACATTATATTGGGTTGTTCTGTCTCTCGAGTCCATTTTAACCTAATATAGTTCCTTACTGTTCTGTTTTTCATGATATTGAATTTTTTTCTCTCTCACGTTATCTATTTCTATCCCACATTCAAGATCTGTCTGATTGTGTTCTCCTAAGCAGATTCTAGCCAACCATTACTTTTTAAAAATTATTCGGTTCATTAAAAAGAACAGTAGTGTGTGCATAATGAAACAATTTTAGGACTTTAGAAAGATGAAAAATATAAAATTCTCCATTTGCTTCTCCCTGCCAGGCCTTCCCCTAAAAGTACGCATTGGTATCTGTTACTGGTGTATCCCTCTAGAAAACTAAGGTGCCTTTACTAGTATGTATAACAACATATAGATCTGTTTTTCCATCACCTCCTTTTCAGGCTTATACCCATGTGGTTGTATTATAGCCACTATTTTTTCACCTTGCTTTGTTACTTTATTTTATTTTTTTTTAATTTTATTTATTTATTTATTTATTTGACAGAGAGAGAGAGAGAGATCACAAGCAGGCAGAAAGGCAGGCAGAGAGAGAGGGGGAAGCAGGCTCCCTGCTCAGCAGAGAGCCCGATGCGGGGTCGATCCCAGGACCCTGAGATCATGACCTGAGCCGAAGGCAGAGGCTTTAACCCACTGAGCCACCAAGGTGCTCCTGTTACTTTATTTTAAAGGATGTGCTATGACAATATATCCAGATTGTTTTTCTTCTTCTGAACATCTGTGTAGTTTTCCATTATCTGGATGTTCCATAATTTGGTCCATCTTCTACTGATGGACATTTAGGTTATTACCAGGTTTCTTTTTTCTATGACTATCATAAATTACATTGTAATAAACATCCTCGAATATATTTATGGGGTATTTTTTGGTGATAAGGTAAACTCATATAGGTGAAGTTGCTGGGCCAAGGGGTGTTTGCATTTAAAACTTCAGAAGCTCTACAGCTCCATCCACTTTCAGGGTGCTCAGGGGAAGCTGGGTCACAGTGCTGGGCACAGAATCCTTTCTGAGTTGCATCCAGCCAACCAAGATGGAAAGCCTAATTGTAACATCCTGTGTTTTTCAGCAAGATGACAGCAGTTTGGGTAAAATAGTTATTATTGCTAAAAAAACACTAACCATCATTGGAGTTTTTTAGTGAGTTGCAATCTGTTTGGTGGCGGAGGGTCTTGCCTCGATGTTGATGGCCGCTGACTGACCAGGGTGGGGACTGATGGTGGCTGTGCCAATTTCTTAAAATAAGACAACACGAAAATTTGCTGCAAATATTGACTCTTCCTTTAACAAAGGATTTCTCTGTAGCGTGTGATGCTATTTGATAACATTTTACCCACAGTAGAACTTCTTTCAAAATTGGAGTCTGTTCTCTCGAGCCCTGCTGCTCCTTTATCAGCTAAGCGTGTGTCATATTCTAAATCCTCTGTTGTCATTTCAACCATCTTCACAGCATCTTCACCAGTAGATTCCAGCTCAGGAAACCACTGTCTTTGCTCATCCATCAGAAGCAACTCCTCATCCGTGAAAGTTTTATCATGAGATTGCATATTCAAATATAATAATAGTGAAAAAGTTGGAAATATTGTGAGAAAGATCAAAATGTGACAGAGACATGAAGTGAGCAAATGCTGCTGAAAAAAATAGTTCCAATAGACTTGCTTGATTCAATTTGTAAAAAAAAAATAAAAAGGCAATATCTGTGAAGCACAATAAAGCAAAGTTCAATAAAATAATAAAATGAGGTACAACTGTATCTTGAGGTGGTGGCCAACCACACACACAGGAATTATCTCAAGAGGCTTTTAACAGAATAAGTTGTAGTACATCCTAGTGGGAGATATGCTAAGGCAAAAAAAACCTTAAAAAAATCTTAAGGTTTTCAATATTCATGTTGTTAATATTGATATTATTTTGAAACTATTAGCTATATATTATAGGATAAACCAAATAAGTAATTATGTTAGTGTTAATAGAAACCAAGAATCTTACCATAAGAGATAAGGAGATATATAGAATAAAAAAATTTCATAAGCATTCTATAATCCTAAATTTGAATAGAAAATATTAGTATAAACCTATAATACATTTTCTTATTTTGAAAAATCTATTTTAAAGAGCTAAAAGAGAACAAAGCTCAAGGCTGATAGAAGGGAGGAAACAATAAAGATTAGAAAAGAAGTAAATGAAAGAGACACAAAATAGAAAAGATCAATGAAGCCAGGAGCTGTTTCTTTGAAAAGATAAATAAAATTGATAAAACTTTAACCAGACTTCCCGCACACACAAAAAAGAAGACTCAAAATGAGAACAAAGAAGGAGAAATAAAAGCTGACATCGGAAAAATACAAAGGATTATTAAAGAATACTGTGAAAAATTATATGCTAACAAACTGGACAACCTAGAAGAAATGGATAAATTCCTAGAAGCATATAACCTCCCAAAACCAAATCAAGAAGAAACAGAAAATTTGAACTGACCTATTAACAGCAATGAATTTGAATCAGCAATCAAAATCCCAAGAAACAAAAGTCCAGGACCAGATGGCTTCACAGGTGAATTCTACCAAGCATTTAAAGAAGAGTTAATACCTATTCTTCTCAAACTATTCCAAAGAATAGAAAAGGAAGGAAAGCTTCCAAATTCATTCTATGAGGCCAGTATTACCCTGATACCAAAACCAGATAAAGACACTACAAAGAAAACAAAAACAAAAAAACTACAAGCCAATATTCTTCATGAACAGAGATGCAAAAATCCTCAACAAAATATTGGCTAACTGAATCCAATAATAAATTTAAAAAAATCACTTACCGGGGTGCCTGGGTGGCTCAGTGGGTTAAAGCCTCTGCCTTCGGCTCGGGTCATGATCTCAGAGTCCTGGGATCGAGCCCCGCATCAGGCTCTCTACTCAGTGGGGAGCCTGCTTCCCCCCCCCCCTCTCTCTGCCTGCCTTTCTGCCTACTGTGATCTCTCTCTCTGTCAAATAAATAAATAAAATCTTTAAAAAAAAAAAATCACTTACCACAATCAAGTGGGCTTTATTCCAGGGCTGCAAGGGTGGTTTAATTTTCACACATCAGCCAATGAGATACATCTTATTAATAAGAGAAAGGAGAAAAATATACATGATTATCTCAGTAGAAACCCAAAAAGATTTGATAAGGTACTACACTCATGATAAAAACTTTCAACAAAGTAGGCTTAGAGGGAACATACCTCAACATAATAAACATGATAAAGTCCATATATGAAGAACCCATCATACTCAATGGTGAAAAACTGAGAGCTTTTCCCCTGAGATCAGGAAAAAAGACAAGGATGTCCACTCCCACTACTTTTATTCAACATAGTACTAGAAGTTGACCTGAAGCCATAAGACAGGAAAAAGGAGTAAAAGGCATCCAAATTGGTAAGGAAGAAGTAAATCTTTCACTATTGGCAGATGACAAGATACTATATATAGAAAACGCTGAACACTTCACCAAAAACACTTCTAAGACTAATAAATGAATTCAGTGAAGTTGCAGGATACAAAACTAATATACGGAAATTTGTTGCATTTTTCTACACTCGTAATTAAGTAGCAGAAAGATAAATTCAGAAAACAATTCCATTTACAATTACACCAAAAAGAGTAAAATACCCAGGAATAAACTTAACCAAGGAGGTGAAAGACCGGTACTCTGAAAACTATAAAACACTGATGAAAGAAATGGAGGATGACACAAACAAATGGAAAGACATTCTATTCCATGCTCATGCATTAGAAGAATGAATATTGTTAAGATGTTCATACTACCCCATGCAATATACAGATTTAATGCAATCCCTATAAAAATACCAACAACATTTTTCACAAGAGTTAGAACAAATAATCCTAAAATTTATATGGGACCACTCCAAATGGCTAAAGCAATCTTTAGAAAGAAGAAAAAAGCTGGAGGTATCAGAGTGTCCCAGATTTCAAGATATACTATAAAGCTATAGTAATCAAAAAAGAATGGTACTAGCACAAAAATAGACACACAGTTCGAAGGAACAGAATGGAGAGCATGGAAATAAATCCATACTTGCATGGTCAGTTGCTCTATGACAAAGGAGGCAAGAGCACACACCGGGGAAAAAACAGTCTCTTCAGCAATTGGTGTTGGGAATACTGGACAGCCACATGCAAAAGAATAAAACTGGACCACTTTATTATACCACACCCAAAAATCAATTCAAAATGGGTTAAAGACCTAAATGTGAGATCTGAAACATAAAACTCCTAGAAGAAAATATAGGCAGTAATTTCTTTGACACTGGCTGTAGAAACATTTTTCTAGATATGTCTCCTTGGGCAAGGGAAACAAAAGCAAAAACTATGAGGACTACAAATTTAAATACCTTTGTACAGTGAAGGAAACCATCAATAAGATGACAAGGCAGCCTAGTGAATGGGAGAAGGTATTTGCAAATGATATCTCTGATAAGGGCTTAGTGTCCAAAATACATAACTTACACAGCTCAAGACCAAAAAAAAATAAACTCCAATAATCTGATTAAAAATGGGCAGAGGACCTGAATAGATATCTTTTCAAAGAAAACATGTGAATGGCCAACAGACACATGAAAACATGCTCAACATCACTAATCATTAGGGAAATGCAAATCAAAACCATGAGATATCATCTCACACCTGTCAGAATGGCTAGAATCAAAAAGACAAGAAACCAGTGTTGGCAAGGATGTAGAGAAAAAGAAATCCTCTGTGCCCTATTGGTGGGAATTCAAACTGGTGCAGCCACTGTGGAAACAAGTATGGAGGTTCCTCAAAAAATTAAGATTAGAAACACCATAATATCCAGTAGTGCCACTGCTGGGTATTTACCCAAAGAAAATAAAAACACTAATTCAAAAAGGTATATGCACCCCCCTGTTTATCGAAGCATTATTTACAATAGCCAAGATAATGGAAGCAACCCAACCCAACCCATTCATCTATAGATGAATGGATAAAGAAGAGGTGGTGTATATACAATGGAATATTATTATTTAGCCATAAAAGAAAATGAGAGCTTGTCATTTGCAACAACGTGGATGGACCTAGAGAGTATAATGCTAAGTAAAATAGGTCAAACAGAAAAAGGTAAATACCACATGATTTTATTCATGTGGAATTTAAGAAACAAAACCAAGAAAAAAAGAGATAAAAAAACCAGACGCTTAAATACAGAAAATGAACTGGTAGTTGCCAGAAGGGAAGTAGGTGGGGGGGGGGGGTGAAATAGGTGAAGGGCATTAAGAGTACATTTATTGTGATGAGCACTGAGTAATATATAGAATTGCTGAATCACTATATTGTACATCTGAAACAAATATAATGGTAGGTTAATTATGCTTCAATTAAAAAATATATTTTAAAAATTCAGTAAACATTTTATAATCTTTTTTTTAAGATTTTATTTATTTATTTGACAGAGAGAGAGATCACAGGTAGGCAGAGAGGCAGGTGGGGGGGGGGTGGCTCCCTGCTGAGCAGAGAGCCCAATCTGGGGCTCGATCCCGGGACCCTGAGATCATGACCTGAGCTGAAGGCAGAGGCTTTAACCCACTGAGCCACCCAGCTGCCCCTAAACATTTTATAATCTTATTTGAATTAAAAATATTGGGGAGGGGCACCTGGGTGGCTCAGTTGTTGAACATGTGCCTTCAGCTCAGGTCATGATCCCAGGGTCCTGGGATAGAGCCCCACATCAGGCTCCCTGCTCAAAGAAGAGCCTGCTCTCTCTCTCTGCCTGCTGCTCCCCCTATCTGTGCTCGCTCTTTCTCCATCAAATAAAATATATATATATATATATTAGTATGAACTGATGACACATTTTCTTATTTTGAAAAATTTATTTCCTAGCTCTGTCCCCTAAAAAGGCTCAGGAAAAAGGACCAAATACAATGCATGCCCCTAGTGCAAGATCATAGTGTCCAAATAGTATTTCCCACTAAATGGAACCAGGGCTCCTTGGGGAAATGAGTGGCTCTGGTCAGAGGCAGGAATACACATAATGGGCCTGGAGCATCACATGTACCGGAGATTTCTGGGATCATGCCTAAAGGACTCAGAAGTCCACTCGTCAAGGCTTTCAGTGGCCACAAATGGGACAATTTAAACACGAATAAGAAAAACCAAAAAGGGTCGAACACGTGAATCATGTTGAAAATTCACAAGTTCATAATGATAGAAAAAAATGATCCATTGTTCATCTTTGGACGATGAAAAACCAACTCACTGTTCTGAAAACAGGTGAATAAAGAGAAAGAATTTACCTTTGCCACATAAGTTAAACTTCAGGGTAACCAAATAGTAGAAAAGGGCATGTTTCTTTTTACAAGAGTATCTCGAAGGAAAGTCATCATTTTAGAAACCTTTAAAGAAATAATGGTTCTAGACAATGACAATTATACTAGTTTCCTAGGGTGGCCACAATAAAGTACCACAAACTGGTGGCTTAAAACAGAAATTTACTGGCTCACAGTTCGGGAGAAGTCCAAAATCAAGGTGTTGACAGCACCACGTTCCCTCTGAAGCTCTAGGAGAGGGACCTTCTGTTCCTCTTTGAGCTTCGGGTGTTTTCTGGCAATCCTTGGCCTTCCTTGGCTTGCAGATGCAACGCTCCGATCTCTGCCTTTCTGGTTACATGGTCATCTTCTTAAGTCTGTTTGTGTTCAAATATTCCTCCTCTCACAAGGGCTGGATCAGGGTGGGCCTTGTTTTAACCTGATTATATCTACAGGCATGGGGGTTAGAACTCCAACATATCTTTTAGGGGGACACAATTCAAACAATAATAATCCTGAAGGGCAGTTAGTATCACAGAAAGACACAGGACATTATATATTATTGCCAAAGAATTAGACTCTGATCAGACAAGTCTAGATCTAACTACCAATTTATAGGAAACTGAAAGGCAAAAGAGCACACTCAGAAATACCACAGGGATATAATCAGCAAAGTCTGGAATGTGGGAAAATCTGTAGGACAAATAACTTGGCTTCTTCAACAAATAGATTGCAAGGAAAAATGGAGAGAAACTTATAAATTAAAATAGACGTAACAGACATAGCAACCCAATACAATGTATGGACTTTGAAAGTTTGAATACTTAATATATATTTAATGATTATAAAGGGGTTATTGATAATTTTTAAAAATTTAAAAAATTTTTTAAAAAGAGAGAGTTCTTAACTTATTAGAATACATACCCTCAGCTAAGGTGACATGATGATTAGAAGGTGGAAAAAAAAAGGTTTTAGGTATGAAACAGGATTAGACACCTTATTTCATGAAACTTGGCGTTGGGTACACGAGGTTTCATTGTACTGTCTTCTCTATCCACTGAAATTTTCTAGCTTTTAAAATTATCAAATAAAAATGCGATACGTTCAGTCAGTGTTTCTCAATTTGGGGCAGTATCAGAATCTGTCTCCTGAAGACATCTCCCTACCCCAGTATCCCTGAGCTCTACTGTTAATATACTTTTATGGGATGTTGAGTTTCTTTTTTCAAAATCACCCACTGTAGTTTGATTGCTAATGGACAAATTTTGTTTGTCGGATGCTCCTGGCCAGCTAACAAAAATATTTTTCATTAGGCAAGAAAGGAATTTTAAAAGACATCTTTTATTATAAAAGTACTAGGTACATAAAGAGGTAAAAAAGAAAATCCAGGGCGCCTGGGTGGCTCAGTCAGTTAAGCCTCTGACTTGATTTTGGCTCAGGTCATGATCTCAGGGTTGTGAGATCAAGCCCTGAGTCAGGCTCCGTGCTGGGTGTGGAGCCTGCTTAGGATTCTCTCTCTCCCACTCTTTCTGCCCCTTCTTCCTCCTCCCCCTCTCAAAAATTTAAAATAGAGAGGAAGGAAGGAAGGAAGGAAAGAAAGAAAATCCAAAAAGTGCCAAAAAAGTAAGATTACTCCTCCACCCCAGTTCTTCTCCCCAGAGCCTCCATTGTTCCAAATTTCTTGTGAATCACTCTAGACATTCGCAGCGTATACAAAAACACAATTTGGACCATATTGCAAATAATATCTGCCACTTGCTTTTACTCCCCGCACTCCCAGCAGTATATCTTAGGGACCTTTTCACAGCAGCAAACACAGATTCTTTTCTTTTGCATCCCACTATGTGGACATACCGTAGGCCCCCGGTTTCAGTTCCCAGGGATCACCTGCCATCTGGAAGAAAGCAGATGATCCTTCTGAGGTGTGGTCAGAGGGTCATTGGTAGTGAACACTACATCACAATGCCTACATCCTTCACCTCACTTCATCTTCCGAGATAGGTGTTTATCATCTCATATCATCACCAGAAGAACCACAAGTACAGTACAATAAGATATTTTGAGAGAGACCACATTCATAGAACGTTTTTTAAATGTTTATTTAAACATTGTATATGTATGTACATATATGTAAGCTCCACTTATACTATACTGGTGTAATTGTTCCGTTTTATTATTAATCTCTTACTGGACCTAATTTATAAGTTAGACTCTATCATAGGTATGTATACACGTAGAGGAACACACAGTATAAATCGGGTTTGGTGCCAACCAGGGTTTCGGGCATCCACTGGCAGCCGGGAGTGGGAGGGGAATATTGGACCAGAATTTATTTCAGTCACCATTTGGCCGGCAGTTTTCCTCAGTTATTTCCTCTTACAGATAACAGTGCAATGCACCTTCTTGTACACACATAGAAAAGGAATTTTGTTGGAAATCTCTGTTTCCTAAAAACCAAACAACAACAACCAAAAAACCCCCATAACCCTCCTTCATTCTTCTGGTTCAGGACAGGAAGCGGCCTGTGGCTCGAAGCAATCGAAGCAGACCGCCCACACCCGCTCACCCGCTGCTCGTTCTCCAGCTCCTGGGCAGGAGGGAGCGCCTGTGGCTCCTGACGTGGGGCTGCAGCTGAGAGCCGACAGCCGAGGGTCCAGGGTGGCCGAGGCCCCTCCGAGTGCCCCGGGTGTGCTGCCCCAGCCTGGGAGAGGGAAAGCTCCGGCGTCGCCCCATCCGGTAAGTTCCGCGGGCTTTGGAGGAGGCTGGGGCCGAGCGGCGTTCGACTCAGTTAGATTCACCTGGATGCAGTGGTGGCTCAGCGGGTGATGTGCTGAGAGTTAAGGCACCGGAACGATGATGTGGACCAATGGCTGATGGTCTAGAGCAGCTCAGTGCCGAGCATCTCTCTGAAAGGTGGCGCGCTGGGTGGGTAAGCGGAGGAAGCTTTTATTGTAGTTTTTTCTCCCTTTTTCTTCCTTCCTTCCTTCCTTCCTTTTTTTTTTTTTTTCCTTTTAACATGGTTTGTGTTTAATTCCCTGGAAGTCTCTGTGTCAGTGAGGCTTTTCTTTTCCACCGTGTGGGTCTTCATGCGTGGGCATCTCTTGCCCGAAATCGGAATTTCCTGGCAAGTAAGAGAAGCCAGTTGGGTAACCCAGACACAGACAAATACATCTCACTTCAACAGGGCTTTTCAGGTGTCACTGAAGATGTGTGAGAAACCAGATAGCCACTATAGAAAATTCTTTTGAAAAAAGTATTCTCCAGTCAATGGCTTTAGTGAAGCTCTTGCCGCCTGGTCTCCTGAACTGGATTAAGTTCAGGCCACAGCTTCACGGAGGAGAGTTTTGTTAGACCACAGGGAAAGGATTTGGGAGAGGTCAAGGACTCGGTCCAGGCTGTGTGGGGCTCTGCCAGCTTTGGGGGCACGGAGCAAAATGCACAGGACTTGATCTGCTGTTTCTGAAAATGCTTGTGGTGCTTTGAAAAGTCGGTGTTTTGAAAAGTGTTTGAAAAGTCGGTGAAGGTTGGTTTGCATCGATCGTCTCCCCCTGATGAGTATATTTTGGAATTGCTCCTCATTGCTTTCAGCTCCCTTTATGAAATGGGGCCAATCAACAGGTATTATTAGAGGAACGAGCATGTGCTTTTTTTTTTTTTTTTTTGAGGGGAATCAATAAAATTCTCTCTCGTCTGACAGGTTTGATGTTTCCATAATGGCTTTTGGCTTAAGAACAGAAAGAGCCTTGCACTTGTGAAATTTGATGTCGGGCTTCAAGTGCAGAATGAGGGGATGGCTTATGGGGAAAGGGTTGGGTCTTGAGAAGGGGTAGGGTTCCTATGAGTTCACAGAGGGGATGTAGTATGAGCTGGTTAGAAGCAGAAGCCTGCTGTGTTTTTAGAAAGAAGGAAGGAAAGAAGGCATTGACATCAAGAGGAAAAGAGCTAATGATGGTGTGGCGTGTGGGTGAGAGATGGATGGACCCAGGATACTCTGGTCCATCTGGGCATGTAACCCACTGCTCATTCCTGGCACAGAGGGTCAGAGACGAGTGAGCAGGGCCCAGGGGAAACCAGTCACTGAAGAAATTCTGTCCAGAGACAGAAATTCATTAGTTCCCAACTGAGAAGGACCCTGATTCTCTGGGCGTTTATCCAGAGAAGTTTCTGTTTGCAGGCTCCCTCCCCAGCCCCACCCCCACGGGTGTCCCATTTCCCGTCACCTGTCCAGTCTCCCTGAACAGCTTTTAGGTCCTGAACTAGTTCAGTTCCATAGAGGAGCTTTTGTTAAGCATTCATTCGCTTGTAAGAGTTTTTTTCACCCTATGAAATTCTCTCAGCCTTCTGACATTGTCAAGTGCCTCAGTGATTGACTTTGAACAACCGTGACCTTCAGCTGCCTCAGGACATGTAACGCCATCCCTGTTGGTCCTAGATTCAAACCCGAGGATCCTTTCAGTCAACAGGAGGAAATACTAGAAAGGGATATGGGGTCCTCCCTTCCTGCCGTTGGGGGTCTGTAAACTGAGACCTGTTCTTCTGAGTAAGCTGCTTCCAGTTCATCTTGATTCCAGTTCCTCTAAACAGATCAATTTCCTGGAGATGCAAAGTAACAGGCTGCCTGGCGTAGGGGTCAGAAAACCCGGGTTCAGATTTCTGGCGTCGCTGCCGCCGCTGATTAACCACATGTCCTTTGGCAAATCCTTCGGTGACTTCCCTTAAGTAAAAATGAGGGAGTTAAATCAAGACGCACCCAGATTTTAATAGCCTGAAAGAAGGAACTGAAATTGCCAAGATTAAATTTGGAACACTCGGTCGGAGAGGTAGATACCGGGAGAGAGCTGGCATTGCTGTACCTACCGGAAATGGTTCAGTTATCCGTGGCTATGAAAGTAGAGTGAGCTGTGGATGCTGGTTAGCTTATCATCCCAGGCCCATTGATAGAAGCTCAGCTTTTGGTATAAGGGAGGTTAGAGTCCCTCTGTGCTCTGCTCGAAAGGGCTGTGGCCTCTCTTGCCTCCAGTCGTGTCTGCCTCCGGGCCTTGGGCCTCTCTCCAACCTGCAGTCAGAGTGATTATTCTTAAAATCTAAATTTGATTGTGTCACTCTCCTGCTTATCGACCTTCAATAGCTCCCTAATGGCCTCAGAATAGTCTCATGCATCGTCCTTCATGCTCTGGCCCCTGTTGACCTCTCAAACCTACTTCCGGTCCTCCACAGTCTGGACTCTAGTAGTTCCCAGACCTGGGCTTCCTCTTCCCTCTAGAATACAGCTTCGAACACGCACAGGCATGCACGCACACACGCACATGCATACGGCATATGCATGCACGCACACAAGTGTGTGCCCTGCCACCTGTCAGCATCTCCGTCCCCTGAGCTTTCAGAGCCCCCCACCCCCATCATCGCGCTTCCCACACCAGAGAGCAGCCGCCTGAGTGTGCTCCATCCCCCCTCCCATTCCAAGATGGCCCCTCAAGACAGGTATTGTGCTTTGCCTGTGCACACTCCACATGTGCCATCTTTCTGGTAGGCACTCGGTAAATACTTATAGAACCCATGGAAGGTGAAGGGAACAACTGCATTCAGAGAAGAGGGACAAGGATGGTGAGGGCTGTGGAAATAAGGTTGACCACCAGGAGAAGAGTCTCAAGGGTGACCTGATAGCTCACCTTTCTGTCAAGAGCGGCCATGGGCATGTGGGACACGGTTTACTCTAGCCCATTCAGAGGGGAGAATTAGCTTCAGGTGGGAGGGACACGGACACAGTGCAGTCTTTGAAGTAGCTCTGGAGAATGCTGTGGCATGCTAAGTGTGGATGCCTTCATGGAGAATGGCTAGCTTCCTGTGGGCCTAGAGAGTTCCCTGGCCAAGAAGAGCCCCAGTGCCATCCCAGGGGTATGGTTAGAAGGATTCTTGGGTTGGGTCCGACGTAAATCCCGATAATAGGGAAGGTCCTTCAGAGCGTGGATTCAAAGATCTGCAGGTCTTGATAGCTCTATAAGTCTGTGATAATCTCATCTAGACCACAACACCACACAGTTTAGAAAACTGAGCAGACGTTCTAATTTCTGATTCTCATTTCTCTTCCTCAGCAGCTTCAGAGTAGTCTCCCTATTCCAGATCCACTCACAATGGCTGGTTCGCTCAGCTGTTCCCTTGGGGAAAGAAATAGGGAGCCAGAGAAGTCATATAACCATAGTCCCAGTTTTATAAGAACCAGGATCTTAAGGAAACAGGATTCCGGTTTCAGCTGTGAAAGCAAATGGCTTTCCCAGTGGACTGGTGATGTTTCATGTTTCTCACCATTTTGCCTTCGGTCCCCATGGGACTAGATTGTGTGACCTCAGACAAGCTGCTTCCTCTTTCTGTGACTACCTCGGTTTCCTCATCTATAAAATGGACATAAAAGCAGAATTAACCTTGTAAAGATAGGCTGGAAATACAGTACACGGATATATGAAGTACTCAGACGCTGCCTAGTGTTGTTGTACCTGGTGAGGGCAGGACGGGGGAACACACAGTCTGCACACAGTCTCCAGCTGTTCTCTGAACAGGCTCAGAAGTTCCTCAGAGCTTCCCCTGAAAGCCGGGCCTGGGAGCAAGGGGCGGGAGAGGACAACCGTTGGCACAGAACAACCAAAGGGGGTGTATGTGCACCAGACGGCATGGACATCCCGCCATTGGTGGTCCTGAAACAGCTTGTTAATTCTCTAGAAACCCAAGGGAGGGCGAGGCGGGATGGGGGGTGCCCCCACAGCCTCCTGTCCTCTCTCCCTCCCCAATAATTCCCTGCTTATGGGTAGTCTTCCCACCAAGTGGAAGTTGGACACATCGACGGTAAGCTTTCGAATCAGTAGTTTCTTTTCCTCTGAAGACAGGTTTCTTTTTCTGCAGTTTCTTGTTCTCCAAGTTCCAACCCTCTGATGTGCTTATAGGGATTTGCCAGGACACACGTCATCGTCCTGTGTGGGGCACCCACCCACCTGACGCCTGGCTGAGGGACACAGTCAGAAAGGTGGATAAGGGTGGCAACAAAAATATATTTGACTCTGATCTTCCTCCTCAGAAAGTCACCGGAAGTCCAAGAACCCTGAGGGCCGAGCGCAGCTTTTGCCTGACAGAGTGCAGGAGCTTCCTGCAGTTTTAGCCACCATCCAAGTTTTCCTGAGGCTGGAGTCAGAGCCCCACTCGGCTCCGCCCCCGGGTGGCCTGTGTCAGCCACCGCTGCCTCGGTCATTGTTGGAGCCACACCTCCTCTGTGGTAGTCTCCACCTGTGACCAAGGTCACAGCTCTTCTGTTAGATGCCTCAAGGGATTCTTGCTGTTTCAACTCAGAATCTTCTTTGTCAAGGACTTGGGATCGATTCCCAATGGAGCCAGGGCCAAGGGACAGTTAACACTCCTCCCTCCTCCCCCAGTAGCTTGCTCAAAGGCCTTTGTCCTTCCTTTCTCGTAAGCTTGGATAGTGTAATTCATCACTGTCTCGGGATGAAGTCCAGCCTCCCCCAGGGCCTTCCCCAGGGAAGAGATAGGAGGCACACTGCCTCTGACTCTTTCTTGGTGTTGGAGTTTTATCTGACGTCCTGCAGCTCAGCTGCATTCCCGACATCCTCATCAAATAATGCCTGGTGGCCCTAGAGGTGGGCAGGGCTCCTGAGGGGACCCTGCTGACAGGGACGCTCAATCCACAGATATGGAATTGCTTCATCCCTCCTGCACCAGGGGATTTCTCCAAACCTGATAGAGTGTGATTACGAGGAAAGAATTAGAATTTTCCTTTTCATAATTCACAAAGCATAAGAAACTCTTAGTGTTGATTTAGCCCATTCTGGCTCCTGGCAGGGTTAAACTCAAACAACAATTGTTTTTGCTTAGAAAGAAAGAAAGAAAAACACCATCCCCGAGAGACTGAAATGCTAACCCCCCCCACCACCCCTTATAAGTTGTAGGATTTTTTGGTTTTAAGTTTTTTCCTGGTTTTTGTTTTCGTTGTGTGTTTGTTTATGGGTTTGCTTTTTCCCTAACGGCCACACCAATTTGTATGTGGTACAGTGTGAGCCTATTGCCTACTGCGTCCTTGAGGAGAATTGGAAGGAAGATGGTAGCCTGCTTTTGCTGTTGCCCATCACAGTGTAATTATCTCTGCCTGAGTTCTTATCCACCCCATCTCTCTCTTTTTCTCTCCCTCCCCTCCCTCACACACACACACACACACACACACTCACTCATCCCTCTAATCGCTATGCACCTATTTCATCTGAAGCCATAATCACTTGTGTCCGACTTGGCTCCCGGAAGTGCAGAGGGAGCCCTGGGTATGTGATACCATAGACATATTTTCCCCAAGAGATGCTTATGTAGCGATCCAGACATTCTCATGCTCTGCCTTTTAATTAGTTTAGGGAGTTGTAACCTCACAGTGTGGGTGAGCTCGCCAGCTGCGCTTTTCGGGAAGTTATATGGTCCGCGCTCCTCTCTTCTCCCCTGGTGTTAGGAAATTACAGAGCCAGCTCTTTGCTTGTCTTGGAAGTGTGTGTGCTGACCTTACCCCACAGAGCCCGGGACACTCCAGGGCCTTTCTGAGCCAGCGCTTGAGGCCCTTGGGACCTGTGGTAACTCTCCGATCTCACGTCTTGCAGCCTCCTGGCCATGAGCAGGGGAGAGGACGGCCTTTGAGCTAAAAGAGCAGGTTTTCATCTGTGGCTGTTGAGTCCCCTTGGGTGACCTACCGTAGCCCCCCCAAGAACCAGAGGAGAGATTTTAGGTCTCGAGGGGAACCTGTATCTCTTCCATAAAGGGCCCCATTATGGAGACTGCCAGACACCTTATCCCCGTGAAAGGAGAGGCCCCCGAAGAGCCCTTCCGGCCGGCCTTCCTCTGAGGCTGCCCTATCTGAACACCCCCTCGGGGGCTCTGGGATGGGGCACGGCTCCAGGCAAATCTCTCACAGCTGCCGACTTTTTAAGCACAGCCCCCTCTTATTTCGTGCATGCGTTCTTACTTGGGGTGATCAGATCACACTTTCTGCTCTAGTTTTAACTTCACTTTATCAAAGTTCGGCACATCTCCCTCTATAAATAACAGGGGCCGGGGGGGGGGGGCGATGGTGTTTTTCCTGGCATTCTCCCAGAGATACTTGTCCAGCTCAGTTCGAAGTGGCCAGCGCCTGTCTGATTTGCCCCTGTGGACTGTGTTAGCTTTGTACACCACACTTCTCAGCAGAAACCCACCGGGTACAATTTTCTTTCTTTGCTTATCTCATCCTTTGGCACGGATTCCACTATGGGTTGCCTCCTATCTGCGTACCTGTTTTTTTGGCGGCCGTCCACATCCCTCCTGCCTCCCTCACTCTGCTGGGCAGGGCCTCGCCAGCCTCTCTTCTTGGCACTTGGCTTCTCCCTGAGGGTTTCTCTCTGCAAATAAGGTCATTAATCACCGCCCTGTACACTCACTCTGATATTATAGCCTCGCAGGAAGCTACTTGCTCACCACTGAGTCCCACCGGGCACAGTGATGGTCACTGAGTATGTCTCAGCCAAGCTTGAAAGGCCTGAGCCCCTCAACGTCCCAGCTAAGAGCACGAAAAGGCTCGGGACTCCCTGACAGATGGTGTTTTCCACACCTAGCAACAGGTACTTTTGTAACCTCTAATTTCAGAAAAGCTGCCTAATTGGAATGTTGAATTGGATGTTACGTATTTTTTTCAAAATAGCAGAGTAAATCAAGCTTTCTATAGACCTTTTTCACATAATTTCTTAAAGGAGTGATACATTAACAGGGTTTAAATCCCCCAAAGTAGCAACCCTTATACTCAAAAATTCTTTCTCTTAGCCTTGTCCTCCTCCTGCCCAGTTTCTACCCTGAGTGCTTGATTTCTCTTAGATCTTAGTTCTTGATGGATCTGGATAATTTTGAACCAGATTCTGAATCATTCAACCGCTTCGGGGACAATGACATGCTTACTGGTTAAATAGAAAAGGAGGCCTCTTTCACTTTGTCACCCATTTGCCATTTAGGATTGAGCTCCCCGCCCCTCCCCCACCCCATAGCTATATGAATTCTGTCCTAAGGTCTTTCTCTTTCTCTATCTCTACAACCTAGCCTTTGTAGGACAAGGAATTCTTATCTCTGCCATCTTTGTCTAAGCGTCTTTGTTTCAGTGTCTCAAAGCTTAAAGCAGTTTCCGTGATTTGGGAGCTTAGTGGATTGGCCCCCAGTTAATCAGATAAGCACTAGAGAAATTCCCTGGAAATCTCCAACAGAGAGACTTGAAAGATCCAGCACAATTGGTTTATCATGACGGGATTCCAGCTGACACCACCCAAATGGAGGAGACCCTGCAGTTACCTAAATAACCTGAAGAGGGCTCTGGGAAGGAGGGGAACCCCGAGGGAAGGGTGGGAGGGCAGATGTGCTGGACCCCCGGGCTGGGTGTGCTCCGAAGCCTGGGCTTCCTCTGGGTACAGATCAGCGGACCAGGCCGCAGAAGTGGCCAACATTCCTACAGTCAGAAAGAGAATTCGTGGGTGTGGATAAACTTTCGGAGAGTTAGGGCCACCCACTTCCTGGCACACTCACGTCCGGGTGTGACTGGAAGGGCAGCCCCATCATTATCAGGACCATCTCTGACATGGCCCAGGGCAGTCATCCCTCCCGCGTGCACACACTCCTAGTGCCACCTAATACGTTTGTCCCAGCTTCTCACTTCTCTGAAGTGCTTGTAAGTCCCTGCCCCGCGTGGTTCCACAAGGTTCTGCATTGGTTGGGAGGAGTCACGCGTGCAGTTGGATGGCTCGGCTGTGAAGCCAGACCCGCCTCTGGGTAAACTTTCTCTGCGGCCGTCCCGCTGCCCCACAGATCTCTGACCGGCGCTGCGTTCAGAGGTGCCTCCTGTCAGATCACAGACGCGGCCCCAGGAACCACAAGATTCAGAGTGACCAAGGACAGGGAAGGTTGCCAGGGCCTCATGGAGGCATTAACTTTCATTCACGAACTTGTATAAACTGGCATTCTTAAATGGTGTATATGAGTTACATCGTGATAGCATATTAAATATTTAATTAACAAGAAAATGTCACTCCCAAGCCACACCCAGTGGAAGTGGATTATTGCCCGTCACACCCGGGACACATGAAGGGAAAGCAAATACTTGCCTTGGGTTAAATTACCTGGTCTCTAATTAGGAGCTGGGAGGAGGCAGCAGGGACCCCTCCCCCGAGGACTCGCTCCAGGGATGTCCAGTCTGGCCCCTGCCTGACATCAGGGAGATGGTCCAGCCTCAGACGAGGAGCACCCTGGAGCCGCTCGGCTTACGGCGAGTCCCTCAGAGACAGGAGATGCGACCACCCAGGCGGGCCGCAGCTGGAAGGACACCTCCCCAGAGGGCTGTGTGGTGCAGGCCCAGAGGTCCAGACCGTCGAAGGAAGGCTGGGTCTGTGGATAGAGACGATGGATGAGGCCTGAGAGGTGCTGAGTGGGAGGTGCCTGGGGGATGTGTGAGTGGAGGGCCAGCGGCATCCGTATTTGGGAATCATCCTGTCATGAAACAAGAAGACGTGGGAGCCTGGTGGTGTGGGGGGATTGAGAAGAAGAAAGGCTAAGGATGAGCCCCAGGCAGCTGTCCGTAAGTAAGAGGCCAGGACTTCTGTAGGCAGGGTTAACTAGAGTGGTAGCGACGCTCTGGGACTCGGGCCTATGTCCAAGGGGTGAAGGCGTACCTGCCGCGGGAGGGGTGTTCTAGGTGGAGGGCAAGGGCTGTGGGAGCGATGCAGGGGACAGGTCCCTGGTGAAGCGTGGTCAGCAGCCTTCATGGCCTCGTCAATGTTCTCAGCCCTGCCCTCAGACTGCCAGCGGTAGGTGGTGAGCAGGAGGAAATGAATGTGGACTTTCAGTGGAACTTTGCAGATCCATGTGTGAACCATGGGTCAGTGATCCGGGGGATGGGTGGTATGTGGTCCAAGGGACTGTCCTTGGTGGGCAGAGTCACGGTGGGCGTCAGAGACGGGTGGAGAATGGGGTGTGCCTGAGTACACCACACTGCAAGCCAGTTGTGCCCATCTCTCCCCAGCTCTGCATTCAGGGATGCCATGGTCACATCCCGAAGTGGGCCACGGTGGGAAGACCGACACCACGGAGACTGGCTGGCAAATGTTGGAAATCAGGGCTTTCTTTTGCAGAGATGCAGTTGTTAAACCTTTAGCAGCACACCGCTGGGGGCCTGGGGAGAAAAGGGCGCCTGCCAGCAAGTAGAAAGGGATGAGTTTAAAATAAGGGGCCTGGAGCGCTAAGGAGTTTGGACTTTCTCGGGAGAGTTGTGGAGAGCCATCGAGAAGCAGCGTAATTACAGCATGTTGCTTGAGAGAGTGGTAATTGTAACACAGTGTGCCTGGGTTCACAAGCTGTGGGATCTTGGGCAGGTTACTTAACCTGTCTGGGCTTTGATTTCCTCATCTGTGAAATGAGTGAAACAATGCTGGCTTCGTAGGGTTACTGTGAGCTTTACACGAGTTCTCCAGGTAGAGCACTTAGAACAGAGCTTGGGATGCAGAGAGCGTTCAGTAGGTGTCGGCTACTCTAGAAACATTCGGACCAGCGGATGGCAGGATCGCATCTGTCTTTTGGAACAAATACTTGATTGAAAGGGGCAGACAAAAGGCCTGAAGAACAGGAAAGGAGCCATCATTAGACCAGGGGTGGTGGGAGCCTGCAAACGTGGAGGGAAGATAAGAGGTTTGGGGCCATGCAGGTGGGAGGGAGAGGGCTGGGAACTTGATGCAGGAGGTGAAGAGAGAGGCAGGGAAGTTAAAGCCGGCAAGGGTGGAGAAAGGGGAGGAGGTCAGGTTGGGTCTCGAAGGGGTATCCCAGCAGAGAAGAGGGAGGAGTGTGAGAAGAAAACCAGGATTTCTCAGACACTGTTGGCATTCAGGAGTTTTCTATAAACGTTTGTCGTTTGAGTTTTTAAATGTCTGATTGATGCAACTGGAATGAAAACCGAAGAAAATGCAGTAGGCTTGAAAAGAGGAAAAATTACCTGTAAGGTTCTGTGGCACCCTGTACCTCTGGCGGCCACAGAAGCCGTTCTCCGGCAGCCCCGGCTCCATCCCCGACCTGCCCGGCTTGCACCTTCCAGCCAAGGGCCTCGTGTCCCTCCTGGGGGCCCACATGCAGGTGGGGCTTAGGAATGAGCCGAACGCTGGAGGGTTAAACCTCTCGTTCTTTCACGAGGGGGAGAGAGCTCTTTCCTGTCTACACTGCACCCAGCTTTTGGAGCCTTTCTGTTGTCACAATGGCTCTTTGTTGGTGGCAAAGTCTCTTTCAAGCAGTGGGGCAGTATTTCACCCTTGCTACACTTTGGACGCTGTTGCCAGGGGCTAGCTAACTGTGTCACAGGCTTCATGTTGCATCAGCCTGTCCTCTGTGAGACTAGTTTGGGGGACAGTGACAAGCTGGTATTAGAGCCAATTCTGCAGAGTCACGTAGAGGAGAGATCACGGGGTGTGCTCTGTGCTGGGGCACGCAGGCGTGGAGGTTCCCGCAGCTCCCCCGCCCTAGCCACTCCCCTGCTGGCCAGGAGACGGGTTGGCAGTGGCAAAGGGCAGGACTTCTGTCCCATTCTGTTCTCACACAGCCTCTCCTCAGCCACCATCCTCTGTCCCTCCTGCCAAATGAGATGGAAAAATAAAGATGTGGCAAAGTTACCAAGTGGGTGAATAGAGAGAGGGGAGCTAAACTGGATCAGATTAAGTGACTTGGTAAATTCATCTTATTTGGAGGAAGAAGATAAATACATTTAAGAAAGATAAAAAGATAGGCAGAGGGGTGCCTGGGTGGCTCAGTCATTTGAGCATCTGACTCTTGGTTTTGACTCAGGTCATGATCTCAGGGTCATGGCATGGAGCTCCCTGCCCCGCTCAGTGCTCAGCAGAAAGTCTGCTTGGGAGTCTCTCTCCCTCTGCCTCTCCCCCGACTCATGTGCGCTTCCCCCCCACTCTCTAGCTCTCAAAAATAAATAAATATATCTTAAAAAAAAAAAAAAGGTAGGCATACATTGCTCCTGGCTTTGGTCAGTATTTCTCGAAACATTTCTCAGATATTCTCCTCCTGAGGTCCCTGTGAGTCTGTCATGCTTTAAAAGTGACATATACCAAGAAGCTTAAAGCAGAGTTGGGGACATTAACTTTTGGGAATCTAATGTAGATTGATTGATTGATTGATGATTGATTGAGTGATAATTGATTTCTTTATTTTAGAGAGAGAGCAAGGGGAGGGGCAGAGGGAAAGGGAGAGGGAATCCCAAGCAGACTCCACCATGAGCGCGGAGCTCCACTCGGGGCTCAATCCCACAGCCCTGCGATCAGGACCTGAGCCAAACCAAGAGTCGCATACCTAACCGACTGAGCTGCCCAGGCAATCCAAGCGGTGTAGATTTGGACCATCCTAGAACTAGCTCCCAATTAAGGACTCTTCTCAGACGAACCATTTGGCTGTGTTGGACTGTCCACTTGAGTAAGGCAGGTCATTTGGGCTCCCTCCCCAAGATGGCAGCCAGTTCGTCTTCTACAGGCCAGGCCCGCCCCGCACCAACCCGCTGATGCTTGTTCTTTTTCCAGCCACTGGTGGGGCTGCCTGGAAACTCTGCTCTCCTCCCCTAGCCTCATCCACTGACAGGTCAGGTCAAGGGGTTGACCTGAAGCCGTAGGAACTAGAGGCCACCGCTTCATCCTCCTCTTTCTCTGGTCCCTGGCAGAAAAGTGCTGCCCAGATTTATCTTCAGAACAGAGGCACTCATTCTCCTGACCTCCAGGAGTGTCGTCCACTGAGAGGGGGCAGCTGAGTCCCTGCTTAGACATTGCCCTTAGGCAAAGGGCCCTGCCTCACCCTAGGTTATACCCCCTAGGCCAGGGATAGCTGAGCCATATCCAGTGACTGAATGATGCAGGGGCTCCTGGCTCTGGGTCTTTTGCCTCCATTCGGGACCCCTCTGGAGGGTCCACCGAGCTTCAAGCTCCCTGTGGCTGAGGCCTCTGCTACAACTGGAAATGACCAGCCTGTTTCTGAGCCTTCTTCCCTCACTCCCCCTACCATACTGATTTTCTGAGCTGAAACCACAGCCCGTCACTGCATATGCCTCACTTCCTCCCACCCCTTCCTGACCCCAGAGAGGCCTGTACAGCTCAGCATCTCTCCCTCTCCCTTTCCAGGAGACCCTAGAAGCCTAGAGTAAATTTTCTAAGGCCAGGCACCCCTACGTTTGAGGCTAACTTTTACACGGAGTCTAAAAGTTTGGCACGGCAGCCCTGGGAATGCAGGGGAAGAGTTGTAAACGCCCTGGGACTCTCTGAGTGCTGTTTGTGCCAAAGATCATTCCAGTCCCTTCCAGAAGGTGTACCTGGGCATTCCCTGGAGTGTGCTTAATGAGGAGGGACGGTGGGCACAGACACACTTCTGTCCAAATGATATATTACCTCTGAGGAACCCAACCTAGGTCCCATCGATTTCTGTTAAATGTTTTTGTTTACAAATAAAATGTATATTAAAATATATATTTAAATAAAATAAAATATATATTTTAGAACACTTACAGTTGAAGTTGGAAAATAAGCATAAGATACTAATCTGCTTCCTCAGCTATTTTACCAAACCCAAGAGCTCCCAGGCAGTAGGAAAAGGGAAATGCAAAATTTATATTATAATGTGTAGGATATAAAGTAGATGACAGGCTCTCCAGGTTGGCCAGGGGGCTGGTTTCTAGCATGCAGGGAAGGAAGGCTCTGTACTAGTTGGAGGATTGGTGTTGCAGAGATAGAGGGGAGAAGGTGAAGAGTGAGCACTCCAAGAATAACCCTTAGATGAACTGGGCCAGACATTGTTTTCTAGAAGGGGGGAAACTCATGCTAGTAAGGACACTAACACACAGGGTGGGAAAAAAACCCAGTTCTGGAAACTGCATGCAGTTAAAAAGCACCTTCCCTTGGTCCTTTAATGTTACACATAGCTGTAGAATTCTGATGGTTAATTCTACACTTTCTGTCTGTGCCGTTGACAGTTGTCCACCATCCACTCAAGTTATCAGAGGCTCTAGATAGGAAAGCCACTGTGACAAGGGACATATTCTTCCCTCTCTTATTTGTCAAGGGCAGTGAAGTCCAGCTGCAGGCTGGCTCCCGCCTGTGGGGATTCCCGCTCTGTTTGGTCTGAGCCCCGGAGTCACTGTGACTCCAGATAACCCTGATATGGAGTATGAAATAAAAATGTAAAATGATACAAAAGCCCCTATCATCAGACGTCATCTTGGAAAATTGTACATGATGAAATATTTCCTCCTTTCTGAGCATGCAAGCGTGCCCTCGCGTGCATGTACACACATACACACTTTCGCTCCATACGTCTTTATATATTTATAAATTTCTTACTCTTCATCCACATAATGGGGCTAAAAGTCTGGCTGGGCTTCGCCTCTGACATGTGTTGAGTAGGTCCAGTGATCTCCTGCAAGGCCTCCAGAAAGGTGAAGTTCTATGAACATGGAAGGCATCCCCACCAATAACCATAATTCCATCATTTGTTTTCTGATTACTCCGCATCTTGCCCTTCGTGTTCAGAGAACAAAGGAAGGCTGAGCTTTAGAGCTGGGCTCTCAATGACCCCTGTGTTGACAAGACCCAAGCTGAAGGCCTACAGGAGGACAAGGGCGTGTTTTTCCCGGAAGGCTGACTGAGCAGTTCTCCAAACGTTTGCAAGTACAGGGCAAAATTCCATCCAGCCTTCAGACCTTGAGCCAAGACTCAGCATTAACAAAGCCAAAAGCTTCATTTCTTTGACTGTGGGAGTGCTGCAATCAGCCTTTAAATGGCCATTCAGTTTGAAGTTCAATAAGCACTTTGATTGAGAAACACTTTGAGGGGTGAAAAGTCTTTGGCTTTAAATGGCCATGATGAGCAATGCCCCCACATTCTCCCCTGCCGAAGGTGAGTCCCTGGAACATCTGGGTCACAGAGCCGATGCCAGGTCTAGGGTAGGGGCGTGTGTGTGTGTGTGTGTGTGTGTGTGTGTGTGTGTGTGTGTAGGAAGGGGCAAAGCTGTGGGAGCATTTTTTATTCCTTCTCTGCAAAATCTCCTGTGATTTAAGTCATAGTAAACTCCCCTTAAGTCCACATGCAAAAGAGCCCAAATGCCCCTCCCCCCAGTAGCAGGTGACCGTGTCAGCTGGTAGGGGTCTGGCCTCCCAGGAGCGGGAAGTAAGCCTTGTAGGCTCTCAGGCTCTCAGACCTGTGATTTGAACTGCTTGTTAAAGCTCTAAGAGGAAGTACTCTCCCCTCCCCTCTGCCAAGTCTAGAATAGTCGCAAGTGTGCGGGAACGGGGGGAGGTGTGTGTGTCCTTAAAGCAGAGGAAATTCTGCGGGAGGGCTGCCTCATGAGATGAAGCCAAGAAGACAGGCCAGGCAGAGAGAGGCTAATGTTTCCCCACTGTGGAGAAACTGGCCTCCATGAGCTGGGGAAACATCCGTCTGACATTCTGAAACCAGCTGCCGTTCACTTTAGATGTTTCAGCGGAGACGTAGCTGCACCTCCATTCCTCACGCGCACGAGGCTGGGGGTAATGCAACCTGGGTAAATATGTGAAACACAGCGTGGAAACAGAAGATCTGGATTTGAATCTCAGCTGTCGCTCACCTGCCACGGACTTGGAGCAAGACCTCTCCAAGATTATTTCTTCACGTGTAGTTCGGGATAAGACCTACTTCAGAGCACCTTCAACTTGAACCAACCAGAGCCGATGAACGTGAAAATTCTCTGTAAGTTTAAAGCACCATGGAAATAAATAGTATCATTCCTACTGAAGAGGTTGGCTCAGCACAGTTTACCCCCTGGCTGGTCAGGGGTCACCTGAGAGAGAGCAACCAGAGAGGTGGTGGTCATAGTAATAAATCCCCACAGCTACGAGGCTTTTCCTAAACAAACCACAAGGGAACGAAATCTTGCCGGAGTCAGAAGATAACCATCCCCTTCTGCTTTGTCAGCTTCAGGATCTACGGCTACGGGTCCCTTCTCTATGGGAAAGGGTGGGGGAGGCTCGTTTGTCGGTCGTGCGGCGTGTGGCCGGTGTGTAGCAGGCAGTGCTCAGCCTTCCCCCTGGAGACAAAACAGGTGACACTCGCAAGTGTGACATTCACCACGTTACCCCTTTCCAGGGCTTTTTTCCCCGTCAGGACAAGTGAAAGTAACAATCTTATACCTGTAACCACAACTCCGCTCTTCATTCCAATCTTTGGTACTTCCTGTGATCGATAACCAAACACCCGTGACACCAGCTGACTGGTGTACCTAGACATCAACTGGGAACCAGTGTCCTCACCCGTGAGTGAGGCAGGGATTTGTCGTATGCGTCTCCCTTAGTATTGCCAACGCCCGACACATGGTAGAAGCTCGAGGCTGACTTGAGTTGGTGGCTGGAGCCTGAGGAGGAGAAAAGCTCCCTGCTGTCCACGCACGAGCTCTGGGGCCGTTCCGCGTTCAGGGCGCTAGCTGGTTAGTCCTGGCCTTTTTAGGAGCACGGCAGTCACGTGACAGAGCACCAGCCGCGGACTCTACGCGGGGTTTCTCTGCTAGGGTGAATGAGCCAGCTCCCTTCACACTCTGAGGGACTGACCGTTTGAAGTGGAAAAGTGAGCGCCTGCCTTCTTTCATGTCTGCCTTTGAAGAGGGGGTGGCCTCTTGCCAGCGAGAGGTGCCCGGGGTTTGTGCTTGGGGAGGGCTGGCCCAACTGAGTGTGCAGGGGGGCAGCATTCCGAACATACACGTGAAAAGCCAGAGTAGGTCTTTAAATGCGTGGCAAAGAGGTACATTCTGGGTGCTGTTCCTAAAGACATTCAAAGACAAATGTTTTCACCTAGGGCCTTTGGGCGGATCCGCAAATTCAAGGAATCTTTGGGTATCAGGGCCAAAGCTGGTGTGGGTTTTCCCTTCTCGCTGGGGAAGGCCTGCCACGGCGGCAGCCCAAGCCACACACCCTTGTGTAGGAGCAGTCTGGAGGCTGACGGCCAAAAGAGCTGGCACCGGTGTGTGGAGAACCCTCTAGATAATTTGTCACGAGTGTGCTAATGGCTCTGGGGGCCAAGAGCAAATGGGTCACTCAGCATGTTTTTGAGATTAGGATGTGTGAACAGGTTGCTCTGTAAATTGTTATTTTCTCTCAGCAGCTGGGGGAAAAAAACTAGACCTGATGGGCTTGGCCCCTAAGGCAAAGCAGGGCTTCAGAGGTAAGGCTACAAGGCTGTTTCAGCATTAGGGATAGCCTAGGGATAGGCATGCCTGCCTACCAGGCCAGTCAGAAAGTTGACCAAGTCAGAAAGACGAAAAAGTTTTATTCCATCTCTTGAAAGAGGGGATTGTAAGTGGCAAATGGGAATAGAGAGGAAGGAGGAACCAAACAGGGGGCATAAGAGGGGAGTCTGCCTGAAGATTCCCTCCGCCCCCTCCCCCTACTTACGCATGCGTGTGTTCGCTCTCTCAAAATAAATAAATCTTAAACAAACAAACCCACTCACTTAATCCTCTCAGTACTTTTGAGAAGTGGGCTGGCAAGTACTATGACCCCATTTTGCAGATATGAGAATAGGCTCAGAGAGGCTAGCCACGTATTATTATATGAGATGCTCTTTCTGGCCCCTTCCAGCTCTACAATGTAGTTTTCTGTTCCTTGAAGAGGGAGGAATCCTGAAAAGTTGGCTTTAGTGAAGGAAGCAGTTTGACCAGACCTCTATGTGCTCTTGCAAACAATTTCTGTGACTTCCTGGGGCAAACTGAATTGCTTCCACTTAGCCCACACCTGGATTCCGAAAGCAGATAATTTTAGATTCCTTGTTTCAGTGCCAAGCATCAAAGGAGAGTTGAAAGAACAATCTTTGCTCAATTGGAGTACAGATTCTTTCAATCGAGCCTGATTCTGGTGCCTCACCTTAAGATAAGCAAACCCCATTTATTACATATCTTTAAGCTGAGACATTTCAACCAAAGCAGGAGAGGCAGAAAATCAAGATCACCTTTAAACAGATGACTCCCTGAGCAAGTAAATACCAAGAATGAAGATTTTCATGAGTATAAAATTAGTCCATTTGTGCAGGTAAAATTTACTTTACTCAATACTTGTTTGTATTCTGATTTGGTGAGTGGAAAGTAAACATTTTTGCATGGTCTATTTTAATTGACTCAGGAGTTTTATAAGAATGAAGGATTTCCCGGTAAAAGACTCCTGTGAAAATGTACTTTCTAATTTCATTCTTATAAATATGGGTTTCTAGAAATGGGATTTTCTTAAAGTGTGGCCAACCTATATCACATAGTTTCCTAGTCACTGTTAAAGACTCTGATTTTAGAAATTTTTGGTTTTTTATTGTTGAAATGTCCGCTTTGGAGATTCCATTAACCTATTTTGTTTCCTGTTACTTTAGTCATGACACATTCTAGAACATTTATGAGTGAGCATCCTATAAGACCATTATATCTAGTCCCCAAAGAGATATGGTCCTGATATAATTTATTGCCACTGAGCAACATTTCCTTGGGATTGATTGAGCCATGTCTTTATCTTCTCCACATTCTATAGAACTGATGAAGGACATAGGCCGTACACACACACTCACACCAGTGTAGACACAGCACACACACAAGCCAATATTCAGTAGGTTATCTAACCACTAAAATAACTCCACTTTTGTTTTTCTTTGGAAAGCTAACTTGCTATTTACTGTGAGTCAAAAGACTGTCATCAGGAAATTAAGATTATTAATGGCTGAAAGGCCATCAGAGGTGAACACCAAACAGACTGGAAAAGGCCAGGCGAGTGGAAGAAAGCAAGGGAGAATGCTCAGGCACATGGGTGAGAGCGAAAGCTGAGGTTTGCTCTCCATTCTGGCTCAGTCAGCGCTATGGGCAACACTGATAGGGAAAGACCTAGTCATTTGCTTGATGGTTTTTTTTTTTTTCTTCTTTTTTTTTTAAATATTTATTTAAGACAGAGACAGAGGGAAGGAGGGAGGGCGTGCACAAGCGGGGGTGGGGGAGGGGCAATGGTAGAGAAGCAGGCCCTCCACTGACCAGGGAGCCTGATGTGGGGCTCGATCCCAGGACCCTGAGATCTTGACCTGAGTTGAAGGCAGAGGCTTAACTCACTGAGCCACCCAGGTGCTCCTGTGTTCTTCTTCTTCTTCTTTTTTAATTCCAGCATAGTTAATATACAGTGTTCATTAGTTTTAGGTGTACAATATAGTGATTTAACAGTTCCATGTATTACTCTGTGTTCATCGTGATAAGTGTACTCTTAATCTCCTTCACCTATTTCATCCATTCCCACCCCCTCAAACTCCCCTCTGGTAACCACCAGTCTGTTCTCTATAGTTAAAAAAGTCTATTTTTTTGGTTTGTCTCTCTCTCTCTTTTTTCCCTTTGTTCTTTTGGTTCTTAAATTTCACATATGAGTGAAATCATATGGTATTTATCTTTGATTTATTTCACTTAGACTTATATCTTTGGGAGCCATCCATGTTGTTGCAAATGGTAAGATCTCATTCCTTGTATGGTTGAGTCATATTCCATTGTATATATATATACACCACATTTTCTGTATGCATTCAATTATCGATGACACTGGGGCTGCTTCCATAATTCGGCTATTGTAAATAATGCTGCAATAAACATAGGGGTACGTATATCCCTTCCAATTAGTGTTTTCATATTCTTTGGGTAAATTCCCAGCAGTAGCATTACCGAATACTGTGGTGTTTCTATTTTTAATTTGTTGAGGAACCTCCATACTGTTTTCCAAAGTGGCTGCACCAGTTTACATTCTTACCAAGAGTGCACAAGTATTCCTTTTTTTCTGCATTCTCACCAATACTTGTTGTTTCTTGTGTTGTTGATGTTAGCCATTCTGACAGGTATGAGGTGATATCTCCTTGTGGTTTTGATTTGCATTTCCCTGATATTAAGTGATGCCGAGCATCTTTGCATGTGTCTGTTGGCCATCTGGATGTCTTCTTTGGAGAGATGTCTGTTCATGTCTTCTGCCCATTTTTAAATTAGGTTATTTGTTTTTTTTTTGGTGTTAAGTTGTAGAATTTCTTTATGTATTTTGGATACTAACCCTTCATAGGATACGTCATTGCAGTATCTTCTCCCAATCCGTAGGTTGTCTTTTAGTTTTGTTGGTCATATCCTTTGCTGTGCAGAAGCTTTTCATTTTGATGTAGTCCCAATAGTTTATTTTTGCTTTTGTTTCCCTTGTCTCGGGAGACATTCCTAGAAGGATATTGCTGTGATCCTAGAGACACTTCTGCCTGTGTTCTCTTCCAGGATTTTTATGATTTTAGGTCTAACATTTAGGTGTCTTATCCATTTTGAGCTTATTTTTGTGTATGGTGTAAGAAAGTGGTCCAGTATCATTCTTTTGCATGTAGCCATCCAGTTTTCCCAACACCATTTGTTGAAGAGACTGTCTTTTTCCTATTGCACATTCTTAAGGCCCAGCCATTTTAAAAATAATGAATGCGGTATGTTGGATAATGGCTCCCAAAGATTTCTGGAACCTGTTAGGTTACCTTATAGGGAAAAGGGTCTTTGTGGATGTGATTAAGGATCGTGAGATGGGAACATTATCCTGTATTATCTGAGAGGGCCCTAAATGCAATCACAAGTATCTGTTAGAGGCAGGGGGAGATTTGACACAAACAGAACAGAAAAAGGCAATGTGACCACAGGGACACAGTGATTGGAGTGGTGCAACCACAAGCCAAGGAATGCTGGCAATTACTAGAAGCCAAAAGAGACAAGGAACAGATTCTCCCAGAAAGAGCATGGCCCTGCCAACACCTTGATTTCAGAAAAGTGAAACTGATTACAGACTTCTGGCCTCCAAAATGTGAGAGAATACATTTGCGTTGTTTTAAGCCACCAGGTCTGTGGCAATTTGTTACAACAGCTACAGGAAAAACCAATGCAATGGGAAACTCTGCCAGTGGGAAGACAGATTTCCCACAGGGAAAAAGTGTGGTGTGGGAAGAAGGCGTCAAGTGATGAAGCAAAGTCTGATGTTGGGGACTCAGGGAGGGTTCACTGGACTGGGAACTGATTTGCAGTGAGGAGAGTTGGCCATGGTGGCTCCAGCTGGCCTCTCTGAGTCACCATGCACGTCTCTTCCCAGCTCCACGTTTAGCTCCATCACGTGGGGAGGCTCCCGTCAGCGAGGGTGGGAGTATTTACACCGTGGAAAAATGGCCGACAGGACAAAACAGGGCTTTTCTCCCAGAGAGCCTGTTACTCGATATTTGCCACTGAGTGAAGGGGAAAGGAGAAACGGAAGGTGGGTGAGGTTTAGAAGCTCGGACTGAGAGGACTAGCATTGCTGTTTGCTCTCCCTGCTCCTTGCATAAATACTTACGTGCCATTGATAGACATGGAAACATGGGGAATGTCATCTAATTTAGAGAGATGAATTCAGTGTGGAGTTGGGATTTTCTCCTTATCTTTACTGCATTTATATTTATATTCTCTTCTAATCTATGTCACATACTGGGCCAGGCACAAGGGTACAGTAATGCTTTAAGACACAGACCTAGCATCCTGGAGTTTGCAGTTGAGTGGGGAAGTCAGAAGTACAGTAGGATTGTGTTAGCCCTAAAAAACATTTGAGCATACCCCAAAGTGCATGAAATGTAGGGGCAAAGTGGGGACTTCTCAAAGGAGATGATCCTTGCACAGTCTGAAAGAGTACAATTTGCCAGGCATGGAAACCATACGAGGAGGGGGAATTAAAACTAGCAAGACTTGCAGTGACCCGATGAAGAGAGAAGCGAACAGCAGTGGGGTATAGATGGGAGGTTGAGAGTGGTGGTGATCCAAGGGGCTACTCTTCCCCATAAGGAAGAGCCAAAAATTAAAGTCACGAGGTCATTGAGTGTGGGCAACTCCAGCCTAGAGTGGCATTAAGAGTTGAGGCATCTGGTCCAAGGAATAGAGTTGGGCACAGCACCAAAGGGTTCTAGAAGGAAGCAGTTCTCGAAGATGGGTGGAAGACAGAGTTAGAGATGAAGGGGATCAAGCCAGGTGGAGGGAAGGAGGGCAAGTTAGGATGCCACTGCGTGTGAGTGGAGAGGAAAGACGGAGGTAGGAGCTGACCATTTGGTGGGGGGAGGGGGACAGGAGAGGAATTCAGGAGATGGTGCAGGAGCCCCAGGCGAGTAGGCTAGCCTGAGACGGTGGGAGTTCAGCTGGCCCTGTGCTCCAGGAGGATGGTCTGCTGTTCCACCCCGGCACCTGGCACGGTAGCTAACATTGAGTGGTCATACGTGCTGGGGAAATAAACGAGTTAGGGAGGGAGGAAGAAAAGGAGGTTTCCAAGTTCCTTTTGTTCCAGGGACACTGGGTAGAGGACTCAGCGAAGCAGGCATTTGCATTCTCTTAAGGTGAGGGCCTTCCAGTGACTACCAGGCCTCTGACAGGTCATCACTGCTGGTGGGTGGGCGAGACTGGAGCGGGCAGGAGCTTCCCGGACGGCAGTGAGCAGGGGCCTCAGGGTACAGCTCATCATGGTAGGGGCGGGAGACCCCACAGCTGGGCATGGCTGGAACATGGGGTCTGCGGGATGGCAGTAGGGGATGGAACCTGGATGTCATGTGACAGGGCTTGGATTTTTATCCTTGAAAGCAGTAGGAATCTACTGGAAGGTTTTAAACACGAGCACAACAGAGTTAAGCTTATATTTGGGAAAGACCACTCTGGCAGCTGTGCAAATTCAATTGGAAGGGATGAAGCGAGAGGCAGGGAAGCTCATTTGGAGGCTGTCTCCATGGTGCAGGTGAGAGCTGATGAGATCCTATGGTCATGTGTTGGTTCTGGGCCACAGCAGGAGACAAAAACGAGGGCTATTTAGGAGGCTCAGTCAAGACAGGGGGTGAGGATGATGGCAGGGCCGGCACGTGTGATGGTGTAATGGCTGTTACTCAAGAGAACCATGGTTGGGGAAAGCAGAGGGTGGCCCCCCACGCTGACCTTTCGACACCGGGCAGGGGACCACAGCTTGGACTACCGGACCCTGGGCATGATCTCTGGGACCTGGACATGGCAGCGTCTGTCCTCACCAGAATGGGGCCCGCCAGACCATGCGGTCCTGAGCCTGGCTCCCTGCTCAGAGGTGGGTTCCAGGGGCATCTGTTTGCCAGAGCTCAGGTCACGTGCCTGGGGAAAGCCATTATTTAAAGAAGAGGTAAAGAGTCAGTGAAGGAAACCAAGAAGGAAGAATCTGAAGCCAGAAGGAGATTGAGAAAAGTAAGAGGGTGCAATGTTGCAGAAGCTTCGGGAAGAAAGGGCTGTGAGCTGGACTGAACAGCCGTTGCACTGGACGATTGGGAGGCAGCCAGTGGCCTGGGAGAGGGCACTTTCAAGGGCATGTGGGAGTGTGTGCTGTGGTAGGGAAGACAGTGTAGACGGCCCTTTCTGGAGAAGTTTGGCCCGGGAAGGGAGGAACAAATAAAAAGAAAGTCGAAACTAAGGAGTGGCGCCGAGTAGGAGGGTGTGGATCTGGGTTTTTGAGCCTGGAGCGCCTCGAGTGTATTTATAGGTGTACGTGCTAGGCCAGCCCTGTGCTCCCCGAGGGAGTCCGCGGGATATGGGGAGAACCCGTTTAGTAATGGCCTCTCCCTCTCTGTGGCTCTGAGAAAGTTGCCGTGTTGATCAAAAGGTCTTAGCGTTCTTTTTAAGATTCTAAACTACCCATGCAGTACTCCTCCTTCGGGGATTAAGGACATGGAGAGTCTCAAACTTCACATCTAGTGTTTGTACACGTTCGCCACGAAAGGCATCCTGACAGAGCGTGAGGGAGCGCACGCGGTGGGCGGGGGCGGTGGGGTCTGAGCATGCGTGGGAGCGTCTCAGCGGGGAGCCTCCCTTTCCAGCTCTGGGGCAGGGATGACCCCCGGCCGAGGCTCCTGTGGCACTTGGGCAGGTGGCCAAGCCTTCCGTGCCTTTCTTGGGAGACTCAGCAAGCTGGATTTCCTCCTACCCCACACACTTACAATTCTGAGAGCTGACCCGCAGAACTGGAGGAGAGCATCAGAACTCTGTCGAAATATCATTATAGTTGTAGCCTTCCGTCACTCCACATCCCTCTCATCGGCCTCGAGGGTCACCCAGTTAGTATGGAGGAGTGAATAAAAGCTTCTACCTTCTGAGGAGTTCTAACTACTTTCACTTCTATTATCACATACCCTCAGAAATGTGCCCCCGGGCGTAAAATTTGTGAATGGTCTCATTTTTTAGGTGGGAAACCAACGAACGGGTAAGGCAACATGTAGTTATAAACAACCGGAAGAGACGACGCAGGAACTCAGGACCCTTTTCTCTGCCCATCAAATAGTAAGAGACTATGGGATGTTTATTTGATTGTGCTAGGGCTGCGGGAGACTTGGGGAAGAAAAGATGGGAGGTTGGAGAAATACGCATCTTTATCACGCACCTTTAATTTGCATGGAAGATTCTAGCCAGACAAGGCCATGTGCAGTAATTTGTGTGTAACCAGAAACGCCTATGACGAAGCAGTTCTGGGAAAAACTGAGCCGAGGGCCACCCGGCTCCCCATGCTGATGCTCTTGACAAAGGCTCTGATCATTTCGGCAAGGTGAAATTAGCTGTCATCCAAGTGTCTAAATCTGCGGAGGCAGAGACAGAATCCGACAGCCAGCCCTGGGCAACATGGCCAAGCCGGCAGCATCCTTCCTCAGCCCCACATGCCGTCTCCTGCCTGTGACAGCAGGTGATGTGGAGTCTGCTTCGGCCCCCACGGTGGCCTCCACCCAGGAGACCTTTCATCGCTGGCTGTCTAAAAGGGTCTCTGTGTGGGGAAGAGAGTTGCCATCACCTGTAAGACCTGTGACCCCCCCGGGGACCCCTGCCGTCCAACAAGAGTGTACCTGCCATGTGGGGCAGACATGCGTGTGCCTGATTTCTAGCTATGGTTCCCTGGAAATAATTAAGTTAAAAAGAAACGCCTTTGGGTCTTGGCCCAGTTCAGTCAAGTTAGAGAAGGCTCGGGAGGGGAAAGGTAGACTGTACAGTTGGGGCGAATTGCTTTCATTCATGGCTTCTTTCTTCTTTCAGACACCATGTCAACTTGCTTCCTAAGGGTGTTTCCTCATAGGGAAGACGTGAAACCCAATGAATCGGGCTGAGCATCCTGTTTAATGAGAGCAATAAATCACGTCAGTGAGGGAGGTCTAGGAGGGCCGGGCCGGGGCACATGGGACAGGGGTTTCTGTAGGAACGGGAGGACGGGCAGCTGCCTCAGGCTTGGCCTCCTTTATGATCAGTACAGTGCGGGAGAAAGAAGGTTGCAAGGAGGTACCAAAGAGCCTAAAGGGAAGCCCCAATGTGCTGCTCGATTTCTCGAGGGGGGGCTCTTTCCAAATCCTGGTCCCCAAAGTGCAGAAGGGGGAGCCTTTTGTCATGTACACAGCAGGTGGGTGACCTGTCCCATGTGATGGGGGAGCCAAGGGAGAGTCCCACGTCGTCACCCATACTCACTTGTTGCTCACGTAAAGTGCCACTAGTGGAGGGACAGCGCTCTTTTGAGAGGTAGCTCCCTCTACCTGGGAGGTCAGCTGGTTTCAGGGATATTCACGCATGTGTCCTGAGTGGGAGATCAGAACTCACCTCCACTTACTTCAGACTTTACCTAGAGCAGGCCCTGCAGTCGAGCTCCATTAGGAATAAATGATTTTTTCCACAAAGTTCTGATGTGACCAAGACCCTCCTCCCACTCTAAGCTTGGCTCTTGTAATCTGTAAAGCGGGGAACAAAATGCCTACCTAATAGGGCCATTGCGGGGCGGGGGGTGACATCGTGGAAGTGACAGGTCTGGGTGGCTGTGATGGACGATGCAGGGGCTGGGGGCGTCCAGCCTGCTGCCCCTCAGGGTCTGGTTAATCGGGCTTGGCCAGGTGAGATCTGCAGCAGGGTTTTTTGTTGTTGTTGTTGGTGGTGGTTTTTAAAGATTTTATTTATTTATTTATTTGACAGAGAGATCGCAAGTAGGCAGAGAGGCAGGCAGTGAGGGGGGTGGGGAAACAGGCCCCCCGCCGAGCAGAGAGCCCGATACGGGGCTTGATCCCAGGACCCCGAGATCATGACCTGCTCCAAAGACAGAGGCTTTAACCCACTGAGCCACCCAGGTGCCCTGCAGCAGGGTTTTCCCTGCACTTTCTGTCACCTCCCACTCTGTGACCTAGCGCCCTACCCAGCAGCCCGTTAGGTGATATTGTACCATTAAGCCATCACCCTCCTTTTTAAGAAACAGACAATAATATAGTGTAGATAGAGAGATGACAGGCACACAGACCAATCGACAATCTGTCTACAAATAAACATGTTAAATAAATATCAATTCACATTTATGGGCAAATAAATGAGGTCAGTGTACTTAGGAGTAACTTGGTAAGAATGGGCTTGTCTGTACTTCCTGGGTGATTGACTGCTCTCAGCAAAGTCTCCGAACATTTTCCAAACAAAGGAGTCAGCCTGGGAAAACACCACCTGCTTGGCTCCGCATCAGACAGGTGCCTCTGGAAAAGAAGTATTAGCACTTTCCCTTTATGGCCCATCTTTTAACGGTGAAAGGGGCTGATTGGATAAACAGGAATGAATTTTAATGAAGCTCCCAGTGCAGTCTGTACGCTCCAGAGAAGTAGAAACTGGGATCCGTGAGGCTTACGGGGTAGTTGGGATCGTTTACGGGACTACCCCATCTCTCTTTATCCCGGGCTCAATTTTCTCTCTAGTGTGATTTAGCACATCAAAAAAAACAAAAAACAAAAAACAAAAAACCCAAGAAGGTACGAGTAATTAATTTATCATCTATTTCCCATTCCCTATTAGAGGAGATGTTTTAAGAAAAATTCCCTAGCATAATTTGTTGAAATGCATCTTGGTTAATAGTTTTAATTTCAAGTGTTTCTCTGGAGTACAACTTCTGAAACAACTTACACTCAGTGTGAGAGGTCTTCGGAGGGTGCTGGCTTAGAGTTTTGCTTGGAACAGACCACATGGGGCAAAGGATTATGATAGGCAAAGAAAACAGCTCTGGACAGGGTAGAGCCAGCATGCTTGCCTGGCGCAAGGAGTCCGTGAAAAGGAGGGTGTCCCGGATGCAGACTAAGGCATTTGGGTTTTGCTCTGCTGGCAGTGGGGGTCGAAGGGGGCTTTGCGCAAGGGAGTAATGATCAGAGTAATTCACAGTCAGGGAGTCTCTTTGTGTTCAGTTGTCCTCCCTCTCTCCCCTTCCCACAACACGACTGGGAAGCATTTTTGAACTGGTCTTGGCTCGAAGACAGGACCCAGGGTGACGATGTGTTCCACCACTGTCTTTCGAGGGTCTGCCAGAAGCTGGCCTGCTTCTATGGTACACTAGCCCATGGACTGTCTCGATCCCTAACCAAAAGGAGATGCTCCCAGGCAGGGATGAAAAGCTATCAAGCCACATGACCATGTTCCTCTGGGAAAAAAGGCTCTTCACATCGATAAAGTGGCAAAATCACCCAGTCCCATACAAATGGGAACAGCTCCAGAGAATGAAATGATTCAACCGAGGTGAATAAAAACTCTTCGATCAACCTTCAAGGGGCACCCCTACGTTACAGACTTTGTGCTGGGCACTGGGAATGCATGAAAATAAGGCATGTCCCTGTCATCGGGGAGCTTACAGTCTGGAGAGAAGAAGAACATCTAAAGCTATCATTTTAATAAATGATCTCAAGAGGCATTTGGACTTGGGATAGGTGATGCTACCGTGCTATTCAGCTCTGAATTTCTATGCATCTGTAACTGAAGGCAGAAGTCTTTAGTCAGGTGATGAATGCAGTTGGGTGTTATGAAAATGGAAGAAAGGAATATTTGGAAGAAACTGGAAGATCACAGAAGGCTTTTTGAAACTGGTTAGTGTCAGAGCTACCGGTGGTAGTGGCCAGCCTCCCAGCGGGACCCAGTGATTCTTGCCCCCTGGTTTTCAAGACTTTGTGTAGCCTCTGCCCACACAGAGTCTGGTAGAGGCCACGGTGGAGGTCATAAATGGCGCTGTGGCTTTCACCTCAGTGTCTTGACTCTCCTGTGGGGAAGGCAGCCGCCATGTCCTGAGGACACTGAAGTGGTCCATGGAGAGTTTCGTGGAGAAGAGCTGAAACACCTGCCAACACCAACTCGCCAGCTGAGTGAGATGCCTGGGAGCCACTCCTGCAGCCGCCGGCGACCTTCACTTTCACGAAGTGCCGGAGGACGCCGACGATAGTCTCCCAAGAAGCTCTGAGCCAAAACCAAATTCTCGACTCGTGGAAACTGTGAGAGACAATCAGTGATTGCTGTTGTTTTAAGCCACTAACTTTGGGGGTTAGTGATAAATAACGAACCTAACACCTGTGTTAAGAGTACAGGTCCTCTGTTAACCCAACCCTGTCATTTCCTGACCAGTCTGTGGTTCAGTAAATATTTAATTAAGTAGGTTGCATTTTTTTAAAAAAATAAGTGATTTGGAAAAAGACTTGTGGAGTTAAGCAGGATATTAATTTTCTTTCCAGTTCCACTTGATACAATGTCAGTGGCATTTCAACAAGTACTCTTTTCTTCAATCGCTTTCTTTATATGGTGGCGTTTTGGCAAGGGGATTTCTTTTCTGTGTGGTAGCATTTCTGAAATAGTTGTATGCGTGTTTCGATGTTTGTTTATTTTCTAAATAGTAGGTTGACCAAAAAAGCGCCCTGTTTCAATTTGTAAAATGGTGTACTTTAGCAGAAGCGCGGAGTGGCTTTGTCAGTGTTTTTAAACACCAGAGAATTTTAGTTTCCGGGATTCTATTCTCAGCCTAATTCAGTTTAGGGAAGAGTTTCTGTCACCAAAAGTAGCTAGCAAGGATTGGACCCACGTGTATGGCAAACTGCCCCTAATAGGTCTAAATTCTATTTAAGCAGGCCCAGGCGCCCTAGCCAATTAGAGAAAATGGAACCTGGCAGATGGAGAGATGCTCACAGGGTCCCCCCGGGAGCGGAGGTTTTAATCACAGCCCAGTGTGAAGAACACTTAACGGAGATTTGGAGATTATTAGAACCCATTAGCACCTTGTCAAGCCACAGCAATCAAGGGCTCCTTTTGCTTTAAACTACAGCCTTCCACTTTCTCCCAAAGCCTACAAAAGACCAGGTTTGGGTGGTTACTTGGAGCAACCATGCTTGCTAGATTTCACTGTAAAGGAGCTCCTGGAATTATAGCGGGAGGGGCGAATGGGACGAGTTCAGGGTCCTCGCCTTAATTCCTCCCACTCCTACAGTCTTCTGGCTGGCACATTATTCTTCCAAGGAGATGTCTTCATTTGACAGCCGGCACCCACCCGCCTCCCTCCCGCCTCCCTTTCTCCGGGGCCCTGGGTAACCTCGAAAGGACATCTTCGGGGTTGGGAATGCTGGTTAGAGATGCCAGACCCGAACACCTTTCCCCACTCACCTCCCTGCACTGAGGCGCCATGGTGGTGTGGACGTTGGCACACGGGCTCTGAATGAAGTCAGGGCTCTGTCATTGGCCATCTGTGTCACCTGGACAAGTCATATAACCTCTCCGAAGCTAGTTGTTAATCTACCAACATGCATGCCTTCTAGTGTCATGGTGAGGATAAAAAAAAAAACAAAAACAGTAGTAATAATAGTTGACAGTTACTAAGTACTCCTTATGTGCCAGGCGTCGTTCTGAGTGCTTTATGACTCTGAACACATGTGATCCTCACAACGACTTTATGAAGCAGGCACTTTCATTAGCTGCATTTTACTGATGAGGAAGCCGAGGCACAGAGAGGTTAGATCACGGGGTTTAATAAATGCCACGGTGAGGCTTCAAATCTGGGTGGTCTGCACGGAAGTGATGCTCTTAATGCCGCACTGTGATGTCTCCACGGAGGTGTCAGGCGTTCTTAGTGATGTCAGCTATTATTATTTGGCACGTCCTCCCCAAGTTGCAAGCTGCTGTCTTAGTCCAGGCCCCACTGCCATTGATGTCACTGGGATGTTGGCGGGATGGGAGGCTCCTCAACCACCAACCCCGCCGCTAAATGACAGTCCGAGACCCTCCTTCACCTGCAGGCGTCGTGAATTACCTCTGACTCTGGTGAGCCGATTGTCTGACGCCATCTGGCAGATTTGGGCGCTGGTCATTTGAGGGCACCCAAGCAAGGACTCTTGAACAGACACAAGCGGGCAGAAAGCCAAGCTCTACCCAGGGTCATCTGCAGCTGTTATCAGTCAGGCTGGTGGCAGAGGATGAGGAAGTCAGCAGGAGCACTTTTATCCCAGGCTGAAACACAAGGCTGTCAGCTGGAAATACAGCCCTTGCTCTCGGGTAATTCCTAACTTCCTATTAGAAATAAACAAAAAGCCCGCTCTTCTGAATTTCCCACTTGGCTTCATGGCTTGGCAGCCAGCCCCTAATGCCTATCACCTAAGATAGCAAAGATAGCCACTGAACTAGAACAAAAAGGATGGGAAAGGCCATCGCCTCCCTGACCTCTGCTCCACTGAGCCACTGATCCTGTGGGAACCCAGATGGATCAGGGCTTTCCAGCCTGGAAGGGGACCAGGCATGGGATGCGGAGGGGTATTGGGAGGGGGAAGGACCGAGCAGAAAGACAAAAGAAGGAAAGGAGCACTGAGTGAGCAGAGGGGACAAGCCCAAGTACCCCCGTCCGGCTTGCGGTCCCCTGCACCTTGCTGGAAGTTCCAGGAGCATCAGGGCCCACTGACCGAGTCCACTAGGGGAGGGCCCCCCAGCACTGATGGGTTGGCGGGAGTCGAGGAGATCCTGGCTGGGGATTTAGAGGTTGTGCTTCTGGGACTGAAATGGATGGCCTGGGTCACAGCCCAGGCGGGCCGGCCCCTCCCGACAGTGCACTCTTAGCTTTGTGCTCTTTACGCCTGTGTCTGTGGGAAAGGGCATCTTTGTGGATATGCTGGCCTTCCTAGGCCTGACATGCCACCCCTGGCAGCTGTTGTCACTGTGTCCCGTAGCGATGAGCCACCTTCCGGGGGGCAGGACACCTGCCTGATAGGATTTGACTTGACTTTCCTCCGGCGATGAAAACACCTTCCTATTTATGATTTTGTGCCGCCCCATCACAAGTGTAGGGTTTTGAAGGCTGGCGTTTCAGACGCTCTTTTCATCCTGCGTGTGCTAAACTCCATTTTTGGCTGTTGCATCATGCCTAAGGGTAGGGCAAAGGCCATAATATGTGAGGCTCAGCGCAAGATGAAAACGTGGGGCCCTGGTTCAAAAGTCATTCAGAATTGCAAGATGGTCACGGTGGAGTGTTAGGCTAAACACGGGGTCCTCCTGAGTTTGGAACCCTGTACCAGTCACATCCACGAAGCTGGCCCTTCCGCGGGCCAAGAGGCTAATTTTCTGTTGGCAAGGTCAACGGAGTCAAAGATGGCACAGTATACATTTTTAATCTTTTTTTTTTTTAATTTTAGAAGGCTGTAACAATATTAAAAGAGCAAAGTGTAAAGATGTTGGTCATTACTGGATGTATAAAAATATACAGGACACCAGACTCGGGAGAGCTGAACATCTAGGCACGTCACTCACTAATGCATGACTGTCTTTAATTGCTGCGGGTCATAAATCGCATGGCCCCCCAGCCTTGGTACCACTGCCATTCCCATCTCACGGGCTCCTCTGTGGCTCTGAAAGCACCTCTTCTAACTGGAACAGGGGTCGCCTAAGGATGTGGCAGCGGTCACACAGCATGCCGATCAGAAGGAACCAGTTCCCGGGGGAAGGGGAGTTCAGCTCACAGTTGGAGAGCTGGAAACCCAGGAACCAGATCTGGGAGCTTAACGCGGATGATGAGGAAGAAAGTAGTTCCGTGTTGGACAGACAGTTCAAGGTCGAAATTCCAGGCTAGAGGCAGTGCTGCATCTAGACCCACCAGTGTCCTGGATGGGGGTCAGGCAGCCTTGTCACCCTCAGAGCTTGAGCCAAAGCCCCCTTCCCCCACCCCTCTTCACCCCCCACCCATTGTCCCATGGGTCCTATTCTCTGGGGCCGGCTCCCAGATTAACCTATGTAGACCTGAAGGGTCCTAACTAAGGATGCTAGAGTTACCAAATCAAAATACAGGACCCGTGGTTAAATTTGAGTTTCAGATAAATGATAAATAATGTTTCAGATTCAGATCTTTCAGATTAAAGATCTCCTGTAATCTTTAATCTGGCAGCTCTGGCCCTAACCCTGGATCCCCTTGCCCGACTCTGGACAGCTTCTGTAGCGCTACAGATGCTCCCCCAGCTGCGCTTTCCCCACCAGCGTCTTCCATCTGCCCTTCCCGGACTTGGCCGCTGGTTCTGCCCTGGCCTGCCCAGCCCTCCGGTGAGGGACCTCACAGGCATGGCGTCAGAGAAGCTGTTAGCGGCCACGGACGACGCCGGTGCCAGGCGGAGACTCATCTCTGACCTGCGGCCAGGTCTGCTCGGCCTCAGCACATTCCTTCCCAGCTCAGCTCATCCTTGGCGAGGAGGCCAGCGGTGGAGGGAGGGCTAAGTACAGCTCCACCCCCTCCCCTGCAGAGGGGGTTCAGGGCAGCTTCCCACGGGGTGGCTTCTGGAATGCTCATTGGACAAGGTCTTCCCTTGATTTCATTTCACTTTCAATCTCCTTTCTGGAGATGAGTGTGAAAAGTCTCGAGTGTCAGGATTGTGTCTATTTCCTTAGAGTATGTCATTCCGTCCCCGCAACAGGACCACAAGGTGGCTAGTAGTGTCCCTATGGGGGGATGAGAAAACTGAGGTCCCACCGTCTAATGACTGGCAGGTGCCCGGGCTTGACTCTGAACCCGAGTCTTCTAAATCCAAGTCTGCGTTCTCTCCATCGTGGCCACCCAAGCAGAAGGGTCTCAATTAATTGGTCATACCTCACTCTCCAATCTGACCCCAGGTCTTTATCATGCTGTCACTGAAACAGGTCTGACGCCCCTATCAGTCCAGGCTCTCATGTGGCTGGAGAGGACGGGGGCTCTTTGTTGATCTTCTGCTTCGAGGCTTTGCCTTCTCCAACTCATTCATGACTCAAAACTTTGCTTTGTGAAGAACACATCTGACCACTTACCCCCAACTTACAGATGGTCTTATGTCCACATGGCCTGCAGCTGGGGTTCTCCAACCTGACCCGCCCAGGGAGCTTTTTAAAATTCAGATGGTCAGGCTCCATCCCAGAGCTTCAGCGTCAGTAGGTCTGGGGCCAAGCCTAGAATCTGCATTTTCACAAGCTCAAGGTGGTTTTCATGCAGATGATCCAGAGATCCTCCCCACTCTGAGAAAGACCTGGAGGGTAAAAGCCAAATCCTAACATGGTGTCAAAGGATCTTCCGAGCCTGGTCCAATGTCCGTTTTCAGTCTCATCATCTAGTTCTCCAGCCTCAGCCAAGGAGCCTGTATCCCCTCAGCTGGACCCCCCCTGCCCCCTTCCTCCCCCTCTCTGCTCCCTTTCCCTCCCCCCATACCTGCGTGGGTCCTGGAAAGGGGGTAGAGGATCAGGGCTCTAGATCCTGATTGCAGAATTGCTTACCATCCCCGTGCCACCAATTCCTCAGCCATTAAGTGGAAGAATATTCTTACCCTAAGAGCGTTAAGAGGAGAATTACTAACTGTGAAGTGCTTAAAGCAGAGCCCAGCACATAGAAAGCACTCAATGTAAGTTAACCATTATTATTTTTTATTTATATAGCTTTGCTTATTTTGCCTCCTCTTCCTGGGATTTTGTTCCCTCCTTTTATCACCTGGGAAAATTCCTTTCATCGTTTAAGATCCAGTTAAGAAGCTATAGTCTTTTGTGAAATCTTCCTGGGCTTCCTCAGGGCCCCATTAATTACTGTCTCCGTATCCATTCCCCCATAATTATTGCTTTCTGTTCTTTATTCACACTATCATACTGTACTAGGGAATCACACATATTCTATTTACATACATGAGCAGCCTGAGGGCACCTACCTTTCTGGAAGACTTAATGTAATGCCTGGCATGGGGTGCATGGGTGGCTCGGTCAGTTGTGTCCAACTCGGTTTCGGCTCAGGTCATGATCTCGGGGTCCTGGGATCAAGCCCTGCATCAGGCTCCACGCTTAGCGCAGTCTGCTTGTCTCTTTCCCTCCCCCGCTTACACTCTCAGTCTCTCTCTAAAATAAACAAATAAAATCTTTTAAAATACAATGCCTAGTGGGGCCCATGGGTGGCTCAGTTGGCTAAGTGTCTGCCTTTGGCCTAGGTCATGATCTTGGGGTCCTGGGATTGAGTCCTACATCAGGCTCAGCAGGGGAGCCTGCTTCTCCCTCTCCCTCTGCCTGCTGCTCCCCCAGCCTGTGTTCTCTCTGTCAAATAAATAAATAAATAAATAAATAAATAAATAAATCTTAAAATAGATATATATATATAGCGCCTAGCATATTTCGTTATTAAATTCCTCATTACTACTCCCCATTCCACAAAATTGGATGTTCAATCTGTTAGTTTAGAATAACTTCTGGAGCTTTTTATTTTTCTATTTTTAAAAATTTTATCTATTTGAAAAAGAGAGAGCTGGAGAGAGAGCATGAGCAGCAGGGTCGGGGTCCAGAGGGGCAGAGAGAGGAGAAGACGACTCCCCACTGAGCAGGGAGTCCAATGCGGGACTCGATCCCGGGACTCCTGGGATCATGACCTGAGCCAGAGCACTTAACCGGTTGAGCCCCCCAGGTACCCCCTGGGAGCTTTTTCCTTAATTTAATAATTGCCCTATTAAATTAGCTCTTCTTCCCACCCCTTCCTACCACTCTCCCTGTTTTCTCTCTCCTAGATTCTTCAACAGTTCATCATTGTGGTCAGTGTGTGATGACTAGCCTGAGAGGATTGTTTTGCATTCCAGATGCCTTATTTGGGAACTAAAGCTCACCACCCACTCATAGACATGGCCCTTATTTCTGGTAGGCAGGAATGTTCTTCCTCTGCTCTGCCTACAGAATCCATAGGAAGGCTGCCAAATGCTGTGCTTTGAGTAGATGTGTCCAAGTCTCATAAAGAAGTTTGGCTCCTATCAGCAGAGGCTAGGAGCTCGTCTGGTAGTTTCCGGACAACACACATAGCTGTCTTGGACCAAGGGCCACTTTATCCAATAAGTGGATAAAGGAGCTTTTTATAGGCTTATAAAAAATTTTACGACTTGAAAAACTAGATACACTTTTCAAAATAAAAGGAACCTGTGAAATAAAAATTGATAAATGTTTAAGTGAACATCTACAGAATGGAACGTGACTGCAGCTCGTCCTGTGCATCTGAACTCGGCTCTTAGGTGGTTAAATGTTATATTTCATGTGAGGTGAGAGAATATTTTAGTAATTTTTCATATGGAACGTGGTCTCCAAAAGTGAAAGTGCCTGAGGCTCAGGACAGTCTCCAAATGGCTTCGTGTTGCCCACTATGACAGAGCTCATGGCGTTAAGTGGTGTGGACTTCAGTGAGAGGAGAGGGCCCTTATCTGGATGGTCAGATCAGGAGATCATGTGGGGTGATCATACAAAATTATCGTACAGTCCAGGCTTCTGACATGAGAGGGCATTTCTATCAAGGGTTGTTTCTCAGTTTTTAGACACGGCGGCCTCAGGCAAGGGTGTCCAGGTTCAGATCACTTTTGACTAAGCCAGTGTTCTAGAAGCTCAGGTCTACCAAACCTGGAATCCCCGTTGTTTTTATTTCATCAACGAATACTTGCAGAGCCCTGCGGGATTTCTAGCCCTGGGGATACAGCAGTGACTCGGGCACAGCCCCTGCCCTCAGGAAGCTCATAGTCCGGTTATAAAAACAAACCCTGAGCTGCTAACGGCCAAGGGAAGGAAGGTCACAGAGAAGGGCAGGGTGCTGTGGGTGGGTGTTTGGCAGAGAGGCGAGTCTGGGGGTCAGGGAGGACTTCCCAGAAGAAGTGGCATTTAAGTCCTGATCACTGAAGCCTGAGGAGGAGTGAGCTGGGTGAAAAGCCTTCCCCACCGCCCCTGTGCCGCCCTAAGCCTGGTCCTGGGGTGCCAGGGTTGGGCATCCTGTGTGTGGCCACTCTTCTGCAGCCCCTCCAGGCGGGCCCAGTCATAACTCTGAACCCCTGCCTTAGGCTCCTGAGTTCTGCTGGATTGACAGCTGGCTCTGCCTATTTTACTGTGGCCCTCCACTCTCCCGCCGGTGTCCCAGCCTCTGCGCATGACGGCTGGCCCCTGGGTGGCCCATGCAGAGCTGTAAGGCCGCCACCACCTGTTTCCAAGCCTCACCCCTGCCCCGGAACACCATGCCCCCGCCTAAGCCGTCTGACCTCCGAGGTCAGCCCAGGCCAGATCACCACCTCATGTGCCTCCTCTCTGGCCTTTCTCATTGCGGGAGCCACCCTTTTGCAGTCCCCGATTTCTCTCTGGCTCTTTCCTCAGATTCAGCCACACCATGTAGCAGCTCCTACAGGAACGCTGTGGGGCCTAGAGCATTGTTTCCCAAACTAGGGCATCCAGTGAACCCTAAAGATATATCCATGCACCCCAGTTTGAAGAACACTGTGCTGGAAAATAAATGCAGGAGCCTCACATGACATGTAAATAGAAACACAAATGTGTACCTGAAACCACAGCGGCACTTAGCTGTCAGATGGTCAACCACATGTCACAAAAACGGTTATTTTTATTTTTATTTTTATTTTTAAAGATTTTATTTGTTTATTTGAGAGAGAGAGTGTGTGTGTGTGAAAGAGAGCATAAGCGGGAGAAGGGGCAGAAGGAGAGGCAGAGTCCCCGCTGAGCAGGGAGCACCATGTGGGGCTCGATCCTACGACCCTGAAGGCAGAGGCTTAACCGACCGAGCCACCCGGCACCCCACAAAATGTTTATCTTTTTAAAAATTAGCATCAAAATGAATAAAAAATAATTCTTACAGAGAATGGTCATGGATAATCTTAGAATGCTTTCTTGGACTCCTGAGGGGTTTGTAGACCCCACTTTGAAACATATAACCTCAGAGTATGGGGAATACCACCTTTCTGGGCTCAGGCTTTCTTGTCTCAGAAATGGGTTTACACAGCCCACTTCTTACATACCTCCCAAGTATTATATCAGTCATGTCAGGTCCATAAAACAGCTTGGTTTTCTTTTTTCTCTTCTTTTTTTTATGGGAAGGGACAGGCGATGTTACAGAAACAGCAGGAGGGGCTCACACAGGCTGGGAGGGCGGAGCACAGAAGCTGAAGGACACCCCTGCACGCTAGTGGGGTCATTGGATGACGAAGATGGCTTGTCACCTGAGTGGTGGCACAGGGCAGAGCCAGGCCTCTGGACCCCTCATTGGTGCAGGGGCGAGCTGCCAGGTGGGACCTGTCAGCTCACAGACAGGGGTCACCTGGGGTTGGGAAGCCATCAGCTCCCCTGCCACTATGGTGTGTGTGGGCAGGTGGCTGTCCCCTCCCTGTAAAACGCTTTGAACTCCACCTGAAAATACCAGGTAATTACAGATGTGTTCCTGTTATTTATCTTCACCCTCTCTGCCAGCTGACAGAGGCAGCCTCCCTGTTCACCTTAGTAATCTCGAGCTTTCTCCTCCAATGAAGACCCAGTTCCACTTCCTGTAGAAATGACATAAGGCCAGGGGCACCTGGGTGGCTCAGCTGATAAGCGTCTACCTTCAGCTCAGGTCCTGATCCTAGGGTCCTGGGATCGAGCCCCACATCGGGCTCCCAGCCCAGTGGGGAGCCTGCTTTTCCCACTCCCACTCCCCCTGCTTGTGTTCCGTCTCTCACACCTTCTCTCTGTCAAATAAATAAATAAAATCTCTAAAAAAAAAAGAAAGAAAGAAAGGGAAAAAAAAAGTAAAAAATGACATAAGGCCAAATTTTCTGGAAAAAACCCACTGGTTTCTACTTCTCAGAGATTAGACTTCGGTTTTAAGTTCTGCTTTTTGGATTAACTTGTCTGTTGTCTGCGTGGCCTAATGCTTGAAAGGAAAAAAAAAAACCACTATCTGAGTAATAGTTAAACTACACTAATACCAAGGTGGCCAAGGGCTCTGAGCAAAGGAGGCCTAGAGAGGAGTGAACATGTGCGTGCACGCGCGAACACTCATGCACAGGCACAGACCCCCCCCAGCTGTGCTGGGGTCTCTCCGGAGAGAGAAAGTGTGCTGGTCTGTGGTGGGTGACGTTCATCTGAGGGGCTCAGAGGTCCTCGCAGGGAAGGTGGGCTTTAAGTCTCCTGGTGCGGTCCTGGGGAAGGGTCTCCCTCGAAGCTCCGCTCTGCCCCCAGGCCAATGTCCTCCTGTCCCTGTGCCCAATGGGCTATTTTGTAACAGTTGTAACAGTTGGGGGAGGGGACCCCACTGCTTGGGGAAGGGGCATTAGAAAATAAATATTTGGAATTTTCAGTGTGCTTATTGTTTAGGGTCTTTTCTTCCTTACAACAAAATTGGGAGGAAGGTACAGAGACCTCCCACTTACCTCCTGCTCGCAGAGGGTCTGCTATGATCAACACTGCTCACCAGAATGGCACATTTTCTTTTTTAAGATTTTATTTATTTGACAGAGAGATAGAGAGCACAAGTAGGTAGAGCGGCAGGCAGAGCTGGAGAGGGAGAAGCCCGACATGGGGCTCGAACCTGGGACCCTGGGAGCCAGAGGCAGCCGCTGAACCGCCTGAGCCACCCAGGTGCCCAGAATGGCACATTTTTTTTTTTTTTTTTTTTACCAAGGATGAACCTACATTGACCCATCCTAATCACCCAAAGTCCATAGTTTACCATATGATTCAGGCTTGGTGTTATACATTCCACGGGTTTGGACAAATGTATAAAGATGACAGGTAGCCATCGTTACAGTATTATAAAGAGCCTTTTCACTGCTCTGGAATCCTGCTTATTTCTCAGGGACTTTCTTGGGGGCGGGGGACCACTATTTTTATGCTAATGGACTTCTTCATGTGCTTCAAAAAGTTTTCAGTTATTCTGGCCTGGGAGGACTCCTCCGTATGTGCTGTTTCTTTTCAGATGAACTGTATTGACCTCAGCCTCAGTCCAGATGGGTTTCCCAGGTCCAAAGCAAGTTTTATATTAGCAGATCAATTTGTATCTTTACTCCGTATTACTGGTTTAACTTTGGATCTTACATGCACTTTGTATAGATTCAGTTCCTATGTTCCATGGCGCCTCTGCTTCTTGACTTTTCATGTATACATTCAGTGCTCCCAAAAGCAATTTCTACATCCAAGATATTTTAGGAAACTGCATATTCCACTGAAGAAGACGTTGCATTTTTTTGGATAGTCCAGCTGATGATAAATGACCTAAGACATATAAGATTGAGGGGCGAGGGGTAACATCAGGCATCTCCTGGCTCTCCACAAATATCTTCTCACTGTTTTATGTTTATGAATGATCCCACATCATAACCCCCTCCCCCCGGCCCCGTAGAACCATGGATTGTTTTCCTGCAGAGTCCTCTTTTCTAAGAATCGTGTGGTGGCATTCTATAGCCTTCAGTTATTCCGAGGTGCTTTATCAGATGGAATCAACCTTTGATGGACTTGAGTCTCCTTGTCTCTCTGGTAGAAAACCGCTTCTGAATCTTTACAAACAAAGAGCGAACCTAGGGTTTTCCTCCCCTCTAAGGCCCTTCTCCAAATGGGAAGCTGGGTCAGTCTGGCTTGTGGGGCTCAGTGGACCATTATAGGGAGAGGAAGTATCTCATTTGGTGCCTACATCATCTGTGGAGACTTTTTAAAAAGTGGCCTAGAAGCTAGAGTCTAGTAAGCATCATGTTCCCAAATTCCTTTCCCATAAAGACCTGGTAAAATCCTGCCCGGGTCTCAATTTTGCAATTTATGTGCTGCTTTTCTGGGGCCTCAGATACTAAGCCCACTGGCGGAAGGTCTTGGGTGCAGAGCCAACCCCTTGCCCTCTGCAGCTACTGCTCGGGTGTAGCAGGTGCTTCTCTAGAAGGAATCTTATTGCTCCCCGTCAGGCAGCGGAGGGGCCCCCGCTGGGCAGGGCCCAGAGATTCTGGAGCTGCTGCTACCCAAGGAGAAGTCAGACCGGAGGGGAAGGGAGACCTCTTTATCTCCTCGCAGACATTTTCTGAGGTTCAGGGTCGTACAATGGACGATGTGGCTGAAGGACAGTGGAGGCTCCCTGGGGTGGGGGGTGAGAGGAGGGGGTGGGGAGCCATAGGTACAGAACCGGTGGGTGACACAGCAGCCTGGCCATTGCCAGGGCCCTGGCTTAGGAGACACTCTTTTAACTCCACGGCCACGGAGGAAGTCGCTTAGTAAAGTGCAGGTCTTTCCAAACCCATTTTCCTTTCCAGCCCTCCTTCCTTCTCTGCCCACCCCCACCTCTCAGTGCTGACTCTTCTTGTCCTCACGGCTTTGCAGGCCTTCCGAAGTTCCTCTGAAGTTGGGCTCCTTGCCTTGGGACAGGTTCTACCCCAGGGTCTTGTCCTGTGCCTCCTGTCCTGCTGATTTTGGCTTCCTATTGCGAAGCTGGTTCTAGGAACTTCTTTCTTTCCCCTAAATATGCTAATTCGTTTTCTTTCCTGTTCTCTCTGTCCTTTTCCCTGGAGAGCAGAGTATCTCTTGGGCCTACTGACACTGGGAAGCAGTTACCTGCCAGGTGTTTCACGGACCTGTTTCACAGGTTTGCCTGGTAGGCCCACTTCCGGGGCTCCGGCGTCAGAGTCCTCCGTGCCTCATTGGTCCAGGAGAGGTGGGGTGGGCGAGGAGAAGGCGCCCCCCAAAGCTGTAGCCCCAGAGCACGGGGCCCTCCACCGCCTGCTCCCCTGCGGAGTCCCGGATAGGACTGTTTGTGCAGAGGTGCTGGGTGTTAATGCCGTCTACCCTTGACCTGAGGAGAAGGTGGGTTTTGGAACCTCCTTTTGGAAGCTTTCAGTCATTTGCTGTGTCAAAGGGAGAGAAAGTTGCTTGGATTCAGGTGGCGATATTTTAATATCTGCTCTTTATGTAAGACCCTGGCTTTCCACTGATGTTGTCATCTTGTTTCGGACATGTTTTGATAGCTGAGTCCCTGACCTCGCACCTCCTTCCTTTCCAGCTGCCCCCCCCCCAATCCCCAACCTCTCTGCAATAAGATAGGCTCATCAGAGGACTGAGCAGGCCCAGAGGCCTTTCCCTGGCATGGAATTGCTGTTATACTTCTCCCAGGTTTTTTTTTAAAGAGACTAGATTTAGATTTATGGAAAATAACAAAGATAGACTAGAATTCCCATATACCCCTCACCTGATTTGCTCTATTGTTAACATCTTACATCACTATGGGACATTTGCCACACCAAGAAACCAATAGGTACATTACCATTAAGTAAATTGCACCTTTTATTCAGATTTCACTAGTTTTCCCACAGTGCCCTTTCTGTTCCAGGATCTTCTCTAGGCTAGCACATTGCATTTACTTGTCCTTAGTCTCCTCTGGCCTGTGACAGTTTCTGACTTTCCTCGTTTAAAAGACTTTGGCAGGGATGCCTGGGTGGCTCAGTTGGTTAAGCATCTGCCTTTGGCTCAGGTCATGATCCCAGGGTCCTGAGATCGAGTCCTGTGTCAGGTCCCTTGCTCAGCTGAGAGCCTGTTTCTCCCTCTGCCTGCTGTTTCCCCCACATGTGCTTTCTCTCTGACAAATTAATAACATCTTAAATTAAAAAAGAAGACTTTTGCAGTTTTGAGGGCTACTGGTCAGGCATTTTGTAGAATGTCCCCCAATTTGCACCTGTCTGATGCTTTCGTCATAGTTAGACTAAGGTTCTAAGTTTTGGGAAGGAAGACCGCGGAGGTGAAGTATCATTTTCATCACCATCTACCAAGGGTACACATCTTCAACATGACTTCTTGCCGATGTGAACTGTCCCATTCCTGTCCCCTCTTGGCGGACTGCTCTCCTGGAAAGCAAGCTCACACTCAGGAGACAGGGAGGAAAAGGCTGAGCTCCATCTTCTGGAGGAGGGAGGATCACATCTATTATTTGGAGTCTCCTGTAGGAGAGATCCCAGAGATTTTTTTTTTTAAAGCAAGCCAGAAATCCCCTCCAGCACTTACTAGAAGGCCAGTTGTCCCCGATGCATGGACTTTGCAGGGCTGCTACCAAAGACTCCATTTAGCAAGTGTCTTTAAGTCCGTGGCGCCCTGCTGGGGGCTGAAGGCTGAAGGGCTGGGGGCTAAAGGCCTGTTGCAGGAAAGAAGGCTGAATCTAGACCCCAGCCGTTGCACAGGAGGATTACGTGGGATTCAACAATATTTTTGCACTCCCGCTCTCTGCCCAGTGCCAGGAACTGATGAAGCAGCAATCACAAGTGTGATGAGGAATAAGAAGGAAAGTTTGAGGTGTTCTCGGGGGAGTTCACTTAGTAGGCATCAGTGAAGGCCTCTCTGTGAGGATGTGTTTCAGCTGAGACGTGAGGGGATGAGCGGGAGGGAGCCACGTGGCTGCGAGGTGGGGACGTGGGGTGGGGGGGGTGGGGGGGGTGGGGGGGGTGGGGGAGAAAAAGCTCACCAGGCAGAGAACAGTATGCACGTCAGAAACAAACTAGTGTCGAGAGAGACATCTGGAAGAACTGAAAGAAGGCAGGATGTCTGGAACTGTGAGGTATATAGAGAAAGAAAACTTTGTTTCCTGGAAAAATCACATGGTAATTGAGTCATATGGGCGAGTTCTACTTCCTTAAAGTGAGCTTGTTCTGTAGCCTTGAACACATACAGCTCAGTGATATTTTACTAATAAATTTATAGCTCAAGTATTCGGCTAAATTTAGGTAGAAACTAAAGTAAAGTTCAAGCGTTTCAGAAATTAAATGCTAAAACTGAAAATGTGTATTAGACTGAAAGGCTATTTCAGAGCATTACCCCCTTTTAGGAGCAAGGCTGTCATTTTCCCAGATAGTAGGAGCGGGGGCCACTCCCCAGGCATTGCTCTCCCCTGAAGAGAGCTGCCCTCCCATGGGGCTGCCCACGTCCATGACTGGTTGACGCCGGTGCCGAGGTCTGGCTCCCTGGCCTCAGTTGGAGACGACTCCAACTGAGGCCGTGCCGGCTTCAGGGCGCCTGGGGAAGGCTGAGACCTCTGGGCACATCTCAGTTCATCTCTCCCCCTGCCCAGCCCTGCCTCTCTCGTAGCCTGGCACGTGTCATTTCTGAGGGCGCCCTCCAATAAACTGCCTGTATGCAAATCCCTGTTTTCAAATCTGATTTTGGGGGGAGCTTGACCTATAGCAGACGCTGTATTGGTTTCCTAGGGCTACTGTCACACACGACCAGAAACAGAGCAGCTTAAACAGTAGAAACGTATCCTCTCTCAGTTCTGGAGACCAGAAGTTCACAATCAAAGCGTCAGCAGGGCCACACTCCCTACAAAGGCTGCCGGGCGAATCCTTTCTTGCCTGTGTCCACTCCTGGGGGCTGCCTAACTCCAGTCTCCTCCTCAGTCTTCATGTGCCTTTCTGCCCATGCCTATTTTGCTCTTCTCTCTTATTCCAAGGACTTGCAATTGCTTTTAGGACCCACACTAACCCAGGATGATCGCCTCTTGAGATCCATAACTTAATTACATCTACAAAGACCCTTTTTCCAAATAATAATAATAATATCTAAAATTTCTGAGTGGGCCTCTTTTGGGGGACCACACTCAAACTACTACACACACTCAATTTTTTTTTTTTAATATTTTATTTTTATGACAGAGAGAGACACAGCGAGAGAGGGAACACAAGCAGGGGGAGTGGGAAAGGGAGAGGCCCACTTCCCGCTGAGCAGGGAGCCTGATGCGGGGCTCGATCCCTGGACCCTGGGATCATGACCTGAGCCGAAGGCAGACACTTAGCCATCTGAGCCACCCAGGCACCCCTCATACACTCAAATATTAAAAATGCTATCCCCAGGGGTGGGGGCGTGTCTATAGATAATTTAAATTTTCTTTGTACTTTTTGTTTATGTCAAATTTTGTGTGGTCAACATGTATTACTTTTGTAAGAGTCGTTTTTTTTTAAGTTGGTAGTTGGACCTAGACTGTATAGTCTGGATTAAAACGTACCTGCTCTCTGAATGGGGGGCAAGATACCATAGATGTGCTGAAGGACTCTCCCATTATAAAACTATTAGGTCCTGAATTTTTTAAAAGAGTCATCTATTTGAGAGAGAGCGAGCATGTGAGAACATGTGATCGGGGGGGAGGGGCATTGTATCCTATATTAAACTCATTTACTCCATGTGTATTTTTGAGTGCCTACCAGGTACCAAGAAATGTTCTATGCACTTGGGACATATTGGTGAATGAAAGTGGCAAAAGACCCGCGTTGGGGTTGCTTATGTTGGGTGGGACATAGACAGCGAACACATAGTAGTGTGCTAGAAGACAATGAATGTCATGGAATAGAGAGAAAGAGTAGTGTGGGGGGAAGATGTATAGTGCAGGACAGAAAGCTCTGAGAGATGGTATTTAAGCAAAGTAGGCCTCTTAGAGTCTCCCTTGCTTGTCGCTTCCCTTGTGCCCTTCAGTATGTTACTTCCTAGAGAATCAGCTGATAACAGCTTGGAGGGCTTGCTCCTCTCAGATACATTTGCAGGTGGGTGGGTGTGGGGAGAAATTCCTGAGAACTCCTCCCCCAGCCCCATCATACTCGGGTACGGATGGCAGGTCAGGGGTAGGAGAGCCACTGTGGTGGGATATGTGAGGCAGAGGGGACATTCCATCACTTTCTGTTATCCTCTCCTAGATCTCATCCCACAGAAAGGGCCCCCTCTCAAAAAACCCACTAGAAGAAAACTTTTCAGAGGAGAGAGTCTCTGCCACTGAGGCTGGGTGGCTTCTCATACTAGATAGCCAGTTGCCCTTGTAGACGCTGCCTCACGATGCCAGCCGGAAGCAAGCATTTTCTGAAACATGACAGCTTGATGCACCGTTGGACAAAGAAGAATTTAAGGCAGCTTTCGGAATTCTGCAGGCTCTGCTGACACGTGTACGTTGGATGGGGTTTGTCTCCTGGGGGTTTCTAAACAATCCAACGAACAAGGGCTCCTGTATGCACGCTGGCCTGAGGTTAGTGTTGGCCAAGTGCGGGCAGCCTGGAAGTCACTACTGGTCAGTGATGGACACAGACCTCAGAAGACCACTTGCAATGAGCCTGGAGGGATGGCAGCCCTTTCTGGGGGAGCCCCAGCCATCAGCAGCTGGCATCTGAGCTCAAGGGTTCCCTACTCCCCTTTCTAAGGCTTCTCTTATTTTTCACTTTGCCAGATCTCCCCAACACTGGCCGAGGCCCAGTGGGATCTATTTCTGGCCCTTGTTACTCATTTTATTGCCACTCCACCTGTTGGTCCAAAGCCCCTTTTGCCCAGGACAGAGGGCCAGCCCTTTCTTCCAGGTCTGCAGGGACAAAGGCCCTGCCCTGAAGTCCCCAGAGGGAGGTGGCCAGTTTCAGTTTTTCACACTGGAATGTGACTTCCCTTTCTAATTAGAGACCACACAGGATGAAAAATATGAGCAAGGCAGCCCTTCAGGCATGAAAACCCACCACCCTTTACCAGGAAGAGCCGTGGGGGGACCTGCATTCCAATCCCACCTGTTTAGAACCCCTGGCCTCCTTCGCTTCACCCATTTGCCTTTGCCCCCAGCCCCAAACCAAGGTTTTGTCTCTGGAACAGGTTTGTTTCTCTGGGCATGTCCACTCCCCACGGCCAACCTCCCAAGGCTTGTTTTTCCTTTGGCCTGTGTGGCGGGGAAAGATGTTTCAGGCTTTTGAGACAAAAATAAAAATCAAACAAACGAAAACCAAGCAGGAAGTCCACATCCTTCATTAAAGATATGCACTCCCAGCTGGGGCATAAAGATATGCACTCCTCCCGGGAGAGCTGTCAGGAGGACTAGGTCTCAGGACCCTGGGTAGGGGGTAAATGAAGGGCCCATGAAGCCATGAAAGGGGCAAACCCCTCAACTACTACAGTGGAACCATATGTATTCCTGGTGGGGAAGGCAGGAGCCAAGGGACCATCCCACACATCTACTTCCTTGCCCTGCAGAGGGCCTGAGACCAGATGGCCTTCCCCTGAAGGGAATGGAGAAGGTCTGTCACCACCCAAGGTGTCTGTTTGCCTCCATATCGATAGGGCAGCCCAGCCAGAGAGCACTGGGGTATGTTTTTCTGTTTCCATCTCTCTGCAAGGTCAACTTCCCTGGCAAATGTCTAGCATGATGTTTCCAGAAGCCCCTTGTTCCCAGGGCCAAGTGAGTGTTTGGTGGGAAACTGTGTTTTTTCAGTCACACCTCTGGGGCTGCCCTGGGACCCAGAGTCTGTTGGTTTCTTTCTCTCTTCCCCTGCCTTCTGAGATCTTGTCTGGGAGCTTAAAGATGTGCCCGAAGCCTTCAGTCAGGCCTGCGTCTTTGTTCTTCAGGCAGTGACCTTTATTGACATAATCTCAAACCCCTCCCCCCATCTACTTGAATCCCCCATTCTTTTTCCCCTTTCTGGTTGGAGTGAAGGATTTTACTCTCAGGGGCCTAATCCTGTCGCTCTTGTGTGTGACTAATTCCCTCCCCTCCCCCTCGGCTCCTGGCAAAGATGAAGGGGCCTATTTGCCCCATGAGGGGGTCTGCGCCCCTTGTCGGCAATCAAAGCACAAACACATTCCTCTGGGTGATTTCCTGCCCTGGAAATCCAGCCCTTGAACACAAGCCTCCTCTGTTCCCTCATGACCACCAGGCACTGGGACCGGGACTGCTGGGAGAAGAATTTATGATATAGAAAGTAGTAAGTCACCCTTCCAACCTGCCAGCGTCTAGTGTGAGAGTAAGTTGTATTGTTGAGACAACATGACTCCCTGGAAAAGAAAAAGTATCCCCCTCAGAGCCTGATGGCTCTCTGGTGGCCACCCATGGCAGAGGGTATGTGAAGGTAACTCAGCGAAGGATGGAAGTTTCTTATCCTCAAAGCACCCCATACACCCCAGCGAGTCGCCTTTAGCGGTCTGATTTCTGAAGTTAAAAAGCACATAATTATGGTATTGTTTGGCTGCCAAGAATTCTGGGTTAATCTCAGTTTTATTTTGGCTACTACCTAAAATAGCTTGTCCCCGAGGACAGCAGCAGAGGCCAGGAGGCCAGAAACAGAAGGGCAGGCCTGAGATCCAAGCAGGCCTTCGTTTGGAGTCCCCAGCCCGGGTGCAGAGGTTTGGGGAGGCTCATGGGTACATGAGATCAGGCGCTTGGAGCCACGGTCACCCCTCACTGCTGTCCCTTCTGGAGGTCTTTCCTTCAACCCTGGCCTAGGGCTGCCCTGTCCCTCCCGGGACCCGGTCTGAGCTTGTGGGAATAGTAGTAACAGCCAGTCCCCAGCACACTCTCTGTCCCCGCACACATATGGGGCAGCTCCTGAAAGAGTCTGGAGTTCCGCTTCTTCGATCTGGGGAAGACAGGGCAGATACTCAGAGCTGATGTTACGGAGTGCTTGGTACATGGCACACACAGGTCTGTGCTCACGGGGGTGGGGACCCCTTCCGTCCTCACAAGTCCTCGTGGGGGGTACTTCTGCCGTCTTCTCGAGCTGCGCGCTTGGAGCCACACACTGGTAGGTGGAGGAGACGGAATATGACCCAAGGAATCCTTGGCGCCCTCCCTGCTTGGCCGCACGGCATTCTCGGGAGCTGAGCCGTCACCGTGCTCCAGCACTCAGAAGGCCCAGCCGCCGTCTGTGGGAGAGCCGCATTCAGGTCCTAAGGGGAGACCACCAGAACGGGCCTGGTGAGTGGAGTCTCTCCTCGGAGCGCGTACAGAAGCCTTGCCTTAGATATTCTCCATCGTCCCCATGGCAAAGAACACTTACTGAGGGTCCCTCTGTTCCGAAGGTCTCTAGCCCACCGGGCTGCAGATTTCTACCGACATTTCAACATTGCGAAAGGGAGAATCACAGTTCGAGGCCACATGCACGCTTATAGAGGAATGCTTCCCTTGCGCAGTCAAGGAGGGCTCCCTGGGGGAGGGGACATTCAGAATTCTGAGCCATTGGCCCTGGGCTCCAGTGTGAAGGGCACAGCAGGAACTGAGCAACCATCCCTCTTCCCCTGCCGGCTGGCCCCTACTGTGCTGACTTCACAGGAGCCTTCTCTACCCTTCCTTCCTGCCCCACCTAAATGCCTTTGAAATTTTTCCAGCCTGAGGCATCCTTGAACTTCTGAGGCTTCCAGAGCTGCCAATGCAGCTAGTGCCAGTGGTTGCTATCTGCGAACTCTACCAGGCTGAGCAGGCCTCAGCCAGCGGGGCCCGTGGAGCTGGCTCGGGCTCATCGCGGCTGCTCGACACCCCGATGCAGGCCTGTGACAGGGCAGGCGGGAGCCTGGAGAGCAAGGGACAGGCACAGAGACTTGGGTTCCAGCGTGCTTCTTTCTTTGTTTTCTTCTACGTGAAGAAAGGCTCCCAGAACCGGTGTATGTGGCATCGGGAAGGGGTGTGGTTTTTTGCTCCTCAGAATGTTCTCTTTCTTTCTACCTTTTCTTGTCATTGTTCATTTCTCTTGAGAAAAGTGATTCTGAGTTCCTTTCATTGGAAAACAGAAGTCAGAACAACCAAAGGCAGATGGGAGTTTTCCGATCTTTGCCTGTGAGTGGCCGTAGTGACTTGGGTTCTCTATCAGGTGCGCTGTGGCCGAGGGAGGGGACTGGGGACGTGAAGACGGTGCCCTCCAGGGAAGGCAGGTGTGGCTGAAGGGGGCTCATTAGGAATAACAGAAAATACTCCTTTAACCCCACCACTCAGAAATTCCAGAGGTTCTGAGAACCCTGGGCCAGGATGAAGGATGAAGACCAAATATATACTTATTATAACACAGTATCACAGGAGATCTTTCCCAGGAGGACAAGGGCACACAGATGAAGAAAAGACGTGACTTTTATACCTGCGCAGACGATGGCACTTAGTGGGCTTACAAAAACAATCATAGCTGTTATCATTATTAAGCATTCAGGGAATGAATGAGTCATTGAAGGGTGGAGTGAATGGCAGAGGGCGTGGGTGGATGAGAGAGAAAAGATAGTGCGGGAGGCCGCCTGCAGTGACCCCGCCCCTCGTGTTCCCGCCCTCGGCTAGCCCTCTCCTACGTCGTCCCACAGCTGGTCTGTGTGGACTGAGAGAATACAGCCTTGCAGCAGGCAGTCGTAAGGTGACCCAGGGGGTGAAGAGCGGAGGCCTCCCGCCATCCGCCAGTGAGGGACCAAAGACTTGCCAGTAGCCACATGCATGAGCTTGGAAGCCGACCTCCGAGCCCCAGTCAGACCTTCCCATGTCTGCGGCCCCAGCCAACGTCTTGACTATAACCTTATGGGAGGCCCTGAGCCAGAACCACCCAGCTCAGCCCCTCCCCAGCTGTGACTTTCAGATACCATGCGGCATAAGAGAAGTTTGTTTCTAGAGCTTTCGGCTTTGGTAAGCAGCTTTGGTCAGCTCCCTTAAATGCTCTATCAGTCAGCTTCTGCTGCGTAACAAACCCCCTCCCCCTCCGCCCCAATTTAGCAGTTTAAAGCAACAACCATTTTATTTAGTTCATGATTGTGAGCTCAGGACTCAGTGGTCCTGCTGGGCTGGGTGACGCTCACTAGGGCACGTGTTCCTAGTCAGCTGGGAAGGTGACTGGGGCTGGTTGCCCCGAAGGTGCTGAGCTAGGTGACATCCTCGCTCCATCTGGTCTCTTACCCCAGCAACCTAGCTCGGCCTTATTCACACGGTGGCGGCAGTTTGAAGAGTATAAGCGCAGACACTGTAAGGTCTTTGGGGACCCAGGCCAAGAGCCCCTATAACTTCGCAAGATCTGCATGCTAGTTGCCAAAAGGCAAGTCCAGATTCAAGGGGTAAAGAAGTAGATTCCACCTCTTGATGGAAAGAGCTGCAAGGTACTGCAGACGTTTTTGCGATCTGTCCAGCCCATCCGTAGTTTCTACCTCAAGCACCTGCATCTCCCTGCCTGAGGGTTCTTTGATCCTGCGTGTATTCAGCCCTTGCACGACGCAGATGAGAAGGGCTAAGGAGTCAATTCCTCAGGTCAACCTGCAACTGTTGAGGAAGGGAGCTGGTGAATGAATCCCCCAGCTTCCGGGTCCTGGGCCGATAATTCTAAGGTGTGTTTACACAGACTTTGGATTGAACCCAAAGTTTCCCAGAGCCATCAGCAGCTCATAATGTACCCCCACCTGTAGCCCTTCCTTCCTTGTCTCTCCTGCCCCCACCGCCTTCCTGTACTCTGGAGACCTCTGCCCTTTAGCAAGTGATCCCACACCTTTACTTCACCTGCACCCTTGCAGGAGGGTCTTCGTCTGGGGAATCCTACACTAAGACAGGGAGGTGGGAGTTACATCTCTTCTGGTCTCATAGGCCACACTAAGGAGTTTGAACTTATTCTGGAGGTGATGCAGCTTCTGAGGGTTTTAAGCAGGAGGAATGTGTGTTTTAGAAACTAAGTTAGTGGCAGGGTAGGAACTAATACCATTTCACAGACTACCCCCACCCCCAGACCAGTGCTCTCAAATCCGCTCTACACTGTTTCAAGCTCTGGGTGTAGGACTCTGCAGAACTTTAAAAAACTTTTTTTCATTTACTTTTGAATAGGTAATATATACACATGGTGCAAAATTAGAAAAACACAAAAGGTCAGATCTATTTTTATGGCCATTTTCACTACCATTTAAATAGCCATTGTTTCCAGAGTGTTTCAAGCCATGGTAGAGTTGACCTCCTGGAGGCCGCTCCTGGCCCATCCCACTCCCGCAGCCTGTCTCGGGCTGTTGGGGTCTTCCCGAGTCTTCCCTACCTGCAGTCCTCTGCTCGAGGTGAAGCAGTTGTCCCCCTCCTGCAGAAGATGCTGACATTCTCGGTCCAAAGGAAACCGGACAGTATAGGCAGACGTCAGCATCCTTGGCGGCTGCCATCTTTGTTTCCTCACCACGAACAATTGTCAGCTGACTGAGCGCTACCCAAACGCGTTAATGTTTGCAGCTTGTTCTGACAGAAATTTTAAAAGTGAACCATCAGGGTCGAGCCTGCAGCTTTTATCTACTAGCTGGGGAGAGGAAGAGATAGTGGTTCCTGACACCCCAGGTCTTTAATTCCCCCAAAGATGGCTTCCATCTGTCCACAATGTGACAGGAGTGCGGTCAGGTTAATTGCCCTGGTTCAGCCAAACCATCTGCATTTATTTAAATCAGTCAAGTCAAAAATAAGTAGTTTTTGAGGATCTGAAGTGGGCCAGCTCTGAGGTATTTTAGTAATGGTGAGCCACCAGCTCAGGCGTTTGGGGAGGACTGGTGAGGTGGTAGGTCTGTGGCTTTGAAACCAAAGCCGATGTATGGAGAACCTTGCATCCCCCACCCCCGGCCAGCTGGGGAGATGTTGGGCAACTTGGCTTCTCTCCAGAGCGTCCATTTCTTCACCTTTAAAATGGCCCTGCCTGTTGCACTGGGGTAGGTGAAAATCCCAAAGATAGTGCCTTGTTTCCTTTGCTTTTCCTCTCAGGCGCTTAAAACCTAGCCAAAGAAAGAAGACACACATGTGAAAAAGATAAAGAAACTCTCTCTGAGAGATTATCAACCGTTCAAAATAAAACAAAGAAAAGAAAAGAAAACGAAGGAAAAGAAGTAAAAGTAGATGAATCGGTGATGAAGTAAAAGTTGGTGAATTGACAAAGGTATTAGTCCGTGAGGGCAGCCATGACAAAGTACCTCAGACTGGGTGGCTTGCATAACAGAAATTAGTTTTTCTTATAGTTCCGGAGACTGGAAATCCAAGATGAAGGCATCAACAGGGTTGGTTTCATCCGAGGTCTCCCTAGTGGGTTTGTACATGGCTGTCTTCTCCCTGTGTCTTCACTTGGTCTTCCCTCTCTGTCTGTGTCTTAATCTTTCCCACTAATAAGGATACCAGTCATACTGGGTGAAGGCCCATCCATATGACTTCATTTTACCTTAATTACATCTTTAAAAGCTTATCTCCAGATATAGTCCCATTGTGCGGTACTGAGGGTTAGGACATCAATATCTGAATTGGGGGGGAACACAGTTCAGCCCATAACAGCAAACAGCAAAATGTTCTCTCTAGAAGTTGAACAGGAGAGAGCATGAGGAAGGCAAGAACAAGAAGGCATTTCTGGTTTGTAGTTTTATTCAGTGTTGACCCAATACAGAATTGCAGTGGCTGGCACGAGGTAGGCATGCAATAAATATCTGTTGAATGAGTGCTCAAATAAATAAATAGAAGAATAGAGGCCCCTGGGTGGCTGTGTCAGTTAAGCATCTGCCTTCGGCTCTGACATGATCCCAGGGTCCCGGGCTGGAGTCCCACACGGGGCTCCCTGCTCAGCGGGGAGTCTGCTTCCCTCTCTTCCTCTGTCCCTCCCCACTGCACATGATCTTTTTCTAGCTTGCTCTCTCTTTCAAGTAAATAAAATCCTAAAAAAAAGAATGAGTATTTTATACAGATTTTGTCACTGGACCCTATAAAAGGCACCCATAATAGACTATATAGAGATGACAAAAAGGCAGAGTGGGTGGTTTTCATATCCAAAAAAGGCTTTTTTCAAGAACACATTCTGGTCTGTAAAGGCACAAGTCAAAACTGGGTGTGACAGAAGTTCGTAAAACTGAGGGGCACCTGGGTGGTGGCTCAGTTGGTTAACTGACTGACTTGGGCTAAGGTCAAAATCTCAGAGTCCTTAGAAAAGGGGGGGGCCTGGGTGGCTTAGTTGATTAAGTGTCTGCCTTTGGTTTGTCTCATGATCTCAGGGTCCTGGGGTTGAGCCCCATGGGAGGGCTCTGTGCTCAGCGGGGAGTCTGCTTCTCCCACTTCCTCTCCCTGTGTGACCTCTCTCACTGTCTCTCAAATAAATAAATAAAATCTTAAAAAAAAAAAAAAGAGGAGGGAGCCTGATGCTGGACCCAACCTGGGATCGCAACGTGAGCTTAAGGGAGACACTCAACCACCCAGATGCTCCAATTTTAAAATCCTAAAAAAAAAAAGTTCATAAAACTATGAAAGTCATGGATAAGACAATTACTATCTTGAGGTCTTCACCAAATATTGTGTTGTTAGAAGTAGATAGAGAATAACTTTTGAACTTGATGAGGTTTTAGGATACATGCACAAAAAGAAGGGAAGAAAAGGAAAAAAGAAATGAGGTCCTATGCATGATTAGAACATTTAGAGAATTTCTTATCTCTTAAGACACTAGAAACTGAACATATAATCAGGTGGGGAGGGAGTCAGTGAATTCATGGGAAACTGACCTCAGCACTAGTTGCTTCCGATTCCTTTGGGATTTTGACTTCCATGTTGGAGACAGATCGCTGGTTGGGGGGATCATGGATCTATCCGAGTAGCACATTTCTGAGGTTTTCTGTCCCTTTGGGGAACATTTAATACCACCCAGTATGAGCCAATCAGGGCTCTAGGGAGTGAGGCCAGTGTAGTCAATATGATGTCCAGCCCTCGAGGGAGGGCTCTCCACTCTAGGGGGAGAAGCAGGTGCGTGAAAAGATAAATTGCAGTTCATTGAGGTAAGTTTCATAATAAAGATACAATTAAAATGCTTTATAACCTCAAAATTCTGTGATAATAGCTAAACAGACAATCTGTGCATTAAAGGGGTTTGACAGTATTTGATAGATGATAGATAGATAAATAGATAGAAGACACCTGGTAGGAATTACTAAGAGCAGGGACTCAATGCTGTATGTCGTTTGGGTTATTAGCATAAAACCTCCTTATTTACTTTTGAAATTAAAAAGAAGTTGAATCTATAAGTTATTTGTCTTTCTTTTCTTTCATCCCCCTTCCTCACCTGCATTTTATTTTTATTTTTAGATATTTATTTATTTGAGGGAGAGGGCATGAGAGAGCACACGCACATGCTCACACGTATGAGCGGTGTGGGGTAGAAGGGCAGGTAGAAGGAGAGGAGAGGGAGAATCCCATGCAGACTCTACCTCCAGCACAGAGCCCGACCCGGGATTCAAACCCAAGACCCAAGATCACCACTCAAGCCAAAACCAAGAGTGAGACACCCAGGAGCCCAACAAACTAAGCCACCAGGTGCCCCCCCCCCACCTGTGTTTTAGAACTTCTTATAAGGTCAGAAAATGTTTCTGAGTGCATAAATGGATAGTTAGATGAATAAATGAGTAAAAGAATGATTTTTTTTATTTGCTTGTAGAAGCTGAGCAGATTTTTCCAATAGAAATTTGTTCATCTTTGAAGGCTCATGATTACCTTAAAAATTTTTTCTTAAGATTTTATTTATTTGATACAGAGAGAGAGAGCACAAGCAGGGGAGTAGCAAGCAGAGGGAGAAGCAGGCTCCCTGCTGAGCAAGGAGCCCAATGACAGGGGGCTTGAGCCCAGCATTCTGGGATCGTGACCTGAGCCGAAGGCAGAGGCTTAACCGACTGGGCCACTCCGGCGCTCCAAGGCTCATGATTATCAAGTGTACCACGTAACCATTTCTGCGGTCTCTTTGTGTACAAGTCCTAGATGCTATCTTGATTCAATACAAAAAAATGGCATTTGGGGTTTCTGAAACCATTGCTCGTGAGTTTTTAAATCTGCATTTCCAGAAATTCTATAGAGTGGAAAGCTCTATAGACTTGTGAATTACAAGCCAATGGTCATATTGATGGCACAGTGATTTCAGCAGCAATACACTGACGAAGGAAATCTTACTCCAGTGATTTCTCACTGGAATGAGTACATTTCAGTCTGCATGTAGCTCGGGAAGGCTGCCCGTCTATAGAGCCTCAACTTGACTCCAAAGCCTGGCATTCTTGATGACCTCACTGGGAATTTGGTGACTGGGAGGCAGAGGTCCAGGAAAGAATCTTGGACCGGGAATCTGGACATTATGAAGTGATTTTTTCCTTATGAGAAACTTAGTCTTAGGTCAGTATTCACGAGAAAATAGCTCTGTGGCTTCCTCAAGTTGCTTTTCTCCCCTACGTACCCTTCCCCACCTCCATTCTCATCCTCCCTCCAGTAGAAACTGCACAAAGCTGAGACCGTAATGTTGCGTTGTCCAGTGGCCGCATATGGCTATTTAAATTTAAATTAATTAAAGTGGGATATAATTTAAAATGGAATTTCTCAGTCATCCTGACCACATATCAAAAGTACTCAAAAAACTGTGTGTCTAGTGCCTACCGTAATGGATAGCACAGAGGACATTTCCATCACTGCAGAAATTTCTATTGAACTATGCCACTCTAGGGAAAAAAGCAAGTGAGGAGCTGAAGAGAAAGGAGGTCCCTTTGAAGAACTTCTAGACCAGCCATAGAGAGGAGAAGGAGTGTTCTAGCAGGAAATTGCCTTGGGATGCACAACCGGGCAACAAGAGGGAAGGGAGTATAGTGAGGGAGAGGGTGTAAGCTTTGGGGCAAGAACCCTGGTTCAGTGCTGGCCCTACCACCTACCACGTGTGTGGCCATGTGCGAGTTAGGTGAACCCTCTGAGCCTTGGTCTTCTCATCAGGGAAACGGTGGTGTGATAATAGTTTTTTGTTTTTTGTTTTTTTAAGATTTTATTTATTTATTTGAGAGAGAAAGCGAGAGAGAGCATGAGAGGAGAGAAGGTTAGAGGAAGAAGCAGACTCCCCGTGGAGCTGGGAGCCTGATGTGGGACTCGATCCCCGAACTCAAGGATCATGACCTGAGCCGAAGGCAGTTGCTCAACCAATTGAGCCACCCAGGCGCCTGGTGTAATAATCTTATGCCATTAGATCTGATGTAAGAATTAACAAGACAATTAGTGTAAGTGCTTAATGTGCTACCTGACATATGGGAAAAAGGTCAAAAATACTAAAGGGTCGGGGGGAGAGGGGAGAAGAAGGTGCAAAGAAAGAAAGGAGCGAAACCTGGGAAGAGAAAGACAACGAAGAAAGAAAGACAGCGAACCTGGGAAGAAGAAATATGCAGATAATTTTTTTTAAAGATTTTATTTATTTATTTATTAGGAAAGAGAGAGTGAGAGAGAGCATGAGAAGGGAGAAGGTCAGAGAGAGAAGCGGACTTCCCATGGAGCTGGGAGCCCAATGTGGGACTCGATCCCGGGACTCCGGGATCACGACCGGAGCCAAAAGCAGTTGCTTAACCAACTGAGCCACCTAGGTGCCCCTATACAGAGGATTTTTAAATGGGCCCAAGTGGTGGGCGCTTTTATGGCGGCTGGAGGGCAAATAGTCATTAGGACGGAGCAACGGAAGGCAGCTGGGCCGCCAGACACCTGGGGCACAAGACTCGGGTCCTCTGGCTTCAGGATGAAAGAAGCTCAGCCAGGTCATGGCAAAAATCACCTGTGAGGGCCCCTGGGTGGCGCAGTTGGTTGAGCGACTGCCTTTGGCTCAGGTCATTGTCCCGGAGTCCCGGGATGGAGTCCCACATCGGGCTCCCAGCTCCATGGGGAGTCCGCTTCTCACTCTGACCTTCTCTCTCTCACTCTCTCTCTTTCCTAATAAATAAATAAATAAAATCTTTAAAAAAAAAAAAGTCTCAAATAAATAAAGTTTAAAAAAAAAAAAAATCACCTGTGAGAGGCAGTTTTCCTGCCCATCTGCGGCAGCAGGAATTGCACTGCTGATGGGGGCTTAGCCGTTCCGTTTAAGCCAGGGATTGTGCTCAGGGGACCTGGGGAGCGTGCAACAGGTGTGGCTAGGAGAGTCAGGGCCAGAGCAGGAGGGGCGAGATGTCAAGGGGGGCGGGGCATCAGGGGAAGGGGGAGGGGGTGACATTTATGCAGTGCCCGCCACTGTGTTGGGCACTCACACATCCGATTGCACTGAAACCGTGCAGCGATTCTGAGGAAGGCACCCCCATTTTGTGGAAGCAGAAACGGGCTCAGCTGGGTGAAGGACTTGCCGTGGTCACACAACTGGTAGACAACAGATTCCGGATCCAAGCCTTGGGTCTGTTGCATTGCCAAGCCTACACAAATCTACCATGGAAGGCTTTAGGCTCTGAGGAAGGTCAGATGATCGTGACGGGCAGAGAGTTTGCGAAGAGTGGGCGTTCCATTTATTCATCACTCCTGAAGCCCAATGCCATGTAAATGTCGTGGGGTCACAAACATGAATAAGATAGGCTCCCTGTCTTCAAGATGCTTATGCAACCGCAAGGGAGACAAGCCAAAAGCAAAATAAAGACGACTAAAGATAAAATGTTCAAACTCATTCATTTAGGAGATACTCTTTTTATCGAGTCCTTTCCATGCACCAGGCACTGTGCTAGGCTCTGGGGGTACCGGGGTGTGTGTTATTACATTACAAAAATGGCTGTGTTTTCCCCTTCCCTTGGATAACACAGCCCTTTGCAGTGTGACTTTTTGCAGTTCCTCCCATTAAGAGGGTGTGTCTGTTTCTCCCCCTTTTGAGTGTGGGCTGGCCTCATGACCTGCCTTGGCCAATAGAAAGCGGTGGAAGTGCTGCTGGAGCTTTAGCAAGTCCCTCCAAAGGACTTGCACCTTTCCCTTTTGTGCCGGAACCCCTACACCTGCCGTGCAGACACATCCTGCTTAGCCTGTTGACTAGTGAGACACATGGCCCATTCACTGTCATTGTTCCAGTAAATGGCCGGCCACCCGCCCCACCGGTGAAGGAGGCCATCTTAGGCCCATCAGCCCCCAGCTCACCCAATAGCTGATGCCAGACACCTGAGAACTAACAATGGATGCTTTTTTTAAGCCACCGAGTGCTGGGTCGGTTTGTTTCATGGCAGAAGCTGACAGATGCACGAACAAAAAACGATACCAATTCTCAAGAAGCTTATGGTCAAATGGAGGAGATAAACTTTAATCACAAAATCCTACCAATATATTTGAAGGGCAGGGAAGTGATAGTGAAGTCAGCCTCCCCTGATGGTCTCCCAGGACCCCCACAGCCTGGTATCCACACCACGTGTGGTCTCTCACACTGGGCCAGGTTCATTTGCTTGACCAATAACACACGGCAGGAGGGATGATATGTCCTTTCTGAGATTAGGTTAGAAAAGACTGCAGCTTCTGTTTGGGGCTCCTTCCCTCTCGTTCTGATCACTCATTGAGGCCAGGGAGAGGCCAGCTTACATGTCTTAAGGACACTCAGGCAGCCCATGTGACAGTCATGTGACAAGGAACTCAGGTCTTCACCAATAGTCCCCAAGGCACTGAGGTCTACCAACCTCCAAGTAAGGATTCCCTGGCTCCCGATGACAGAAACCCAGGCTAACAGCTCAAATCTAACCTCTTGAGAGACCCTGACCTGGAACCATCCGGCTAAGCTGCTCCCAGATTCCTGACCCAAAGAAACTTTGAAATAGCAAATTTGTGTTATTGTAAGCTAGCGGGTTTGGGGCTAATTTGTTACATAGCAACAGATAAGTAACAAAAGGAGTTAATGGATAAAGGAGGGGAAGGAGGCAGAATGTTCCAGATAGAGGGACTAGGGTGACTGAAGGCACTGCGGGAGGAGGGACTATAGCACATTTGAGAAACTGAAGGAAGACCGATGTGGCACGGGTTCTGAGAGCAAGCATGACCTTGGGGGTCTTACTAAGAAGTCAGATGATTAGGGGACTGGCTCTGGGGACTCCAGGGAAGCCCAGGTTCTTAGATTAGGGGGAAGATGAAGGTAGCAACCCAGTCCTAAGGAATATTGTCCTGCCATGGCCTTCATCATGAATTGGAACTGTCAGAATAGGAAATTGGAGACCATCCTCAGTGGGGGTAGCTCGTCATCTCCCTGTGACACCAGGCCCGGACCCTGGAGGCCAGCGATGGCCAGGGACGATGGTGAGGTGGGCGAGAGTGGGGCAAGGGCGTGGAACAGAGAGAACGGTGCCCAGGAGGAGGAGCCAGCGAAGGAAGAGGGGAAGCGGCTGAAGAGAGAGAAGTGCAGAGTCTGGGCCAGGTGCGAGTAGGAAAGGGAGCAGGGACGGCACTTAGACAGGTGGAAATGTGACCAGGGTTAGTGTCCAGAAAACCTGAAATGCTCAGGAATCGGCGTGTAGTGTTCAAGGACGGGAACAGACACCTGGATGAAACAGAGAGATGGAAAGTAGGACAGGAAAGGGGCCTGGGGACAGCTAGCCCTGCCATGGAAAGCAGTCTCGGCTCAGGGATTTGAACTCACCACCATCACTCAGGGGCTGCACGTGACCTGTGGGAGGGACCCTAACAGCCATCTTTTAAGGAAGAGCGGTGAGATTCCCAGTTTGAGGGCTGGGGATGTGCTTGCCCCTGGGCTGAGCTCAGTGGGTCCTTCAGGCTCTGCAGGAGTTCTCTGAGTAGCCCTGCTAGGGTAAGTTCCCTCCAAACTAGTGACTTTGGATTTTAGTTCTCCATACTCAAAAGTACCTTTGGAGGGGCTAAGGAGGAGGTGGCAGGTACCTGTCCCAGCAGGGGAAGTCTTCTCCAGCCCCAGCTACGCCAGGCGCAGCAAAGCCAGGCTTGCCCAGTTTTCTGGACTGGCCCTTCCCGCAGGTGCAAAGACAGAAACAAGGGCTCAGGGGCAGGAAGGGAGGCCACCTCTGGCCTGCCTCTCTTGGGTTTCATCATCCACCCTACTATTCCTTGTCCCACCAGGAATGGATGTATACTGCTTTTTTTTTTTTTTTTTAAAGATTTTATTTATTTATTTGACAGAGAGAGAGAGATCACAAGTAGGCAGAGAGGCAGGCAGAGGGAGAGGGGGTAGCAGGCTCCCCACCGAGCAGAGAGCCTGATGCGGGGCTCAATCCCAGGACCCTGAGATCATGACCTGAACTGAAGGCAGAGGCTTTAAACCACTGAGCCACCCAGGCACCCCAATTTACACTGCTTTAAAAGTATTGGGGCACCTGGGTTTTAATTCATTCCCTTGTGGATTTGGTCAAGCTAGTGTAACCTTTTTTTTTAAGGTTTTTTTTTTTAATTTTTAAAAATTTCTTTTATTTATTTATTTGTCAGAGAGAGAGGGAGAAAGAGGGAGCATGAACGGGGGAGCAGCAGGCAGAGGGAGAAGCAGGCTCCTCACTGAGCAAGGAGGCTGATGTGGGACTTGATCCCAGGACCCCAGGATCATGACCCGAACCACCAAAGGCAGATGATTAACCGACTGAGCCACCCAGGCATCCCTAGTGTAACCTTTTTTGAGTGGCAAAAAAGAATCTAAAGGCATGTGTGTTCCCCAAAACACTCTTGCAGAGGGAAAGCAAAGACAACAGATATTGAACAGATCTATTCATTTTGTGACTTGACTATAGAAAGCTAACATATTTTTTCTTATTTAAAAACATATATATATTTGAAATAGAGATGTGAATGAATTACATGTTGTTCCACCAGGGAAAGAGATTTCGCAGAGATTATGTTATAGGAGCAAAACTCTGGTCCTCATAGAGGAGGGTTGCACTGATCACATAAAGAGTTTTTTCTTCCAATCTAAAATCCACAAATGAGAAAGAGAATATAACAACACACATAACAGCTTTTGTATCTAAACTGACTTCTTTTTTTCTCTTTCTCCATCTAGTTCAGGAGATTGTTCCCCTCCCTCCTTCTTGCCATTCTTTTTTTTTTTTTTTTTAATTTCAGAGAAAGAGAGCATGAGCGGGCAGGGGAGGGGAAGAGGGAGAGGGAGAAACACAAGCAGACTCCCTGCTGAGCGCGTAGCAGCCAGACATGGGGCTCCATGTGGGGCTCTGATCCTAGGACCCAGAGATCGTGACCTGAGCTAAAATCAGTCATCGGCCACTCAACCCTCTGAGTCACCCAGGTGCCCCCTTCCTGCTATTCGAAGGGAGGATTGAGAGGAGAGCTGCCTTTGAGCACTGAGCATTGTCTATCCCAGTCTGACGTCAGTCGTCGAAGACATCCTGATCAGGGTCGCCAACGCGAAGCGAGGGCTCTGTGTTCCGGGGGCCCCTGCGAACACCTGCACGCCTCCCAGCCCCGCTCCACTGAAGCGCAGGGGGACCCATCTGATAACAAAGTGTGTTTCAGAGTGTCAGTGCTCAGCTCAAAACCACTTCCCAGTTAGGCGGATTCACTGGCTTCTCTCTCCCTCGAGTGTGCTTTGAACAGACCGCAGACTGGGAGGATCGGAAGGAAGGGGAAAGAAATGAGGCCGTAAATCAGTGTAGCGTCTCCAAGTCTTGGGCTCGGAAAGCGAGTGAACGGATGAGGGAGACACCCCCCCCCCACCCCCAGGAAGGCCTGCTGTTATCCCACGTGCCCAGGCACTTGCCTGTGGACACCCCCTTGTTCCTTTCTTCTCTGTGGCTTTGAGCCAAAAAGCTCTTGGAAGGGAAGAAACTCTGACTTCATCTGGGCTCCCTGGCCCTCCCTTCTCTGAATACAGTGAGGACTGTTTCTCAGGTTATAGTGGCATTTCTGGTGATTCTTTTCCTTGCCTTCTTCAAATGGGCAATCAGTTCTCCCCCTGATACAAATGTTGTGACCCCTGTTTTTATAAGCCTGAAGCGTAGAGGCTGATCTTCCAAAGCATCAACAGAAAGCCCCTGGGTATTCGAATCACTGTTGGCTCTTGCTAAAAAAACAGCCTGCCAACCTTGTCCTGCCCTTGCCCGGGACACAGCCCAGGGAGGGGCTGGAGCAGCCCAGGACCCCACGGTTCTTCGGAAAGAAAGGAGCAATTCCAGACAGTGCAGGTGTTTGGGGGATTATTGGGATTAGTCCATGTGGATATCAGTGTGGTTTGTGAGTAGGTGAGTAATATGTGGGACTTTATTAGTGGTGACATTTGGAAAGCCCAAAGTGAGAACTGAAACCAGTGTCTGTCAGTCAAAAGTTTCATTCAGCCAGCACGTTTCAGAATCTGCAGCTAGCATTTTCTTCTCTTTTCAAAGCTCCTCACATCTTTTGAGGGTAACAGGATGTTGGGAGAGAATTTATGAGCTAAAAATATAGAGATGAACAAGCTGATCATGACAGCTGGCAAAGGACCCGCGGTTGGATTTGGGAAAAGGGTGTGCGGAACTATTCGTGGTAACAGCAAAACCTGGCGAGGCACCTTGCCAAGGGAGATTAAAATGGTTTGGGGATTCATCCTAGCGCTTGTTCTTTGACATATCGAGGGTTCAATTTCACATCAGCCCTATCCATCAGAGCTCACGTGCGGCGTGTTTGGAGTTTTATTGCTTGGTAAGACCCGTGGAGCAAAGTTAGAAGTGGCTTGGTGACAGAGGAGAGAAGTCTGCTCATTACTGAAGGTCATGGTTCAGGAGGTTGTTCTCGACTTATTCTTTTCTCCATTCGAGTTCTACACAAATGAGCAGTAAAAGGAGATGCTTATCTCCTTCCTTTATTTTATTTAGCAGCCCGAAGTTCCATTTCCTTCTTGAAACCTCTGACTCAATGGCTGGAGGAACCCTCCCCCACCCCGCCCCATCCTGTCCATGCTTGCAACTGGCCTGACGCCCCCCCTCACTCACCACCTTGCAAAGCACTCTCAATTCATTGCTCTTACACATAGTCATTTGCTTTTTTGTTTTTTACATATGTGGGTCTTGCCTAGGTAAGATTTAAATCTGGTTAGGTTGGTATGATTAGCTTTTGATTATTTCCAGAAACAAAACAGTGTGTCATAGCTATATAAGCATGGAATATTATTTTTTCTTTTTGAAGATAACATTTGGCTAACCATTAATGTATGTGGTAGTGGTTATCTCTTAGCCTCAGCTCTTTTTTTTTTTTTTTTTAATTCTCTTTTTCATTTGAGAGAGAGAGAGCGCGCGCATTAGCAGGGAGCCTGATGCAGGACTCAATCCCAGGACCCTGGGATCATGACCTGAGCCGAAGGCAGATGCTTAACCGACTGATCCACCCAGGTGCCCCGAAGCCTCAGCTCGGAATGATTTAGGCTCAGGACTGTTAGAACCAATATCATCATCATCATCATCATCATCATTTTAAAGAATGATCATTTAATCTGAGTTACGCACATCTACTACAATTTAAATAATTGTTACTGTATTTTATTACTGAATAATATATATGTAAATTTATATTGTTTTCTTATGGCTTTTTATCACTAAAGTAACACACAGAACCCAGAAATTTTGGAGATAGAAATACATTCTTTTGGTGTACATTTGGCACATATTTCAATGTATATAGATTTATTTTCTTTTTTTCCAACAATAATGGTTATACTGTAGTTTGTTTTAGAGCCTGTTGTTTCACAGGCTAATAGATGATGAATGTATTTCCATGTTACTATTCTTCTGTAACAGAGATGTGAGTGGCTGTGTAATATTCCACTGTATGGATTTTATATAATCAGTTCTCCATTATTGGATATTTATTTATCAGACAGAAGCACATAGTATGAGCCAGGCATAGCTCTAAACTCATTTAGCCCTCATGATGACCCTATGAAGTAAGTGCTACTAATATCCCCATTTAGCAGATGAGGAACCTGAGGCACAGAGAGGTTAAATAACTTGTCCAAGGTCACTCCACTCTGTAAGTGGTGGACCCAGATTGAAACACAATTTGGTTCCACGTGTATGTGCTTCTAATCACAGCACTTGGCTTGCTTCCCGCTCTGTCTGCTGAAAAGTAAAGACCTTTCTCCACCTAGGAGAAAGGCTTGATTGTCAGAACACTGCTCTGGCAAAAAAGGGAACCACTGTCCTGTGAGTCACTGTTACTTAGAATTAAATGGTCAGCTGTTCAGACAGCAGGCAAAGAAGCATCTGGGCGGGATGGGCAGTGTTAGCTCTGCAGCCCGGAAGGCAAGCCCAGGAGAGGGCGCAGACCTGGGTCCAACCAGCCCGAGACCCAGGTCACTTACCCTGCGGCAGAACCAGGCTTAGAAGTAGCCCCAGCCTTGCCTGAGCTCTGGTAACTTGCTCAACTGAAACCCAGAAGGCCTTGGCTTTGCATTTAGCCTCAGAAGCCGCGGCAGCCTCCAGGAGGCGAGGGACCAGCAAGGTAGGAAGCGGCGGCGGGCCGGCTGCCCTCGGCCCTGGGGCGCAGGGGTGCTGAGCCAGCGGAAACTGGTCCCAGCTGTGGAATGGTGTTGATCCAGCCTACCGGGTGGCTTCTGGGGCACACCTGGAGTTCACAAGAATCCTCCAGCTAATCCCCAGAGGCTCCAGGGAGGATGTTTCCTGGGAAATTCTGAGTCCTTATGCATCGCACCCTTGAGTCTGCGCTTTGGATCTGGCCACCTCCTTTCCTACCCTTTCTGTTCTAGTAGTGATAAGATGATGTCATAGCTAGTGATGACCATTGTTCTGTTTTACTGATTTGATTCTCACAACAGCACTAGGGGGGTAGAACAATAGTTAACCATAACTATCCTCATTTTAGTAAGGAAGCCAGGGAGCCACACGGAAGTTAGACGACCTGAAATAAGGGAAAGGGGGTCAGGACTGGGAAGCTTGACCTGAACCTGCACCCCCGAGCAGGCCACCACACTTGGGGCCTCAGAAGGTAGCTGTGGCTGGAAGGGAAAGGCTAGGTGAGCCCCCTTCCTCCCTTGGTCCCATCACCCCTATGAGGAGATCTGAGGAAACAATGGAAATTTGTTGGAGGCGATTAGGAGTTGGATTTTAGGGGTGCCTGGGTGGCTCAGTGGGTTGAGCATCTGACTCTTGGTTTCGGCCAAGAGTGATCTCCGGGTCATGAGACCGTGCGAGTTAGGCTCTGCTCCTCCCCCCGCCCCCCCACCCCCCGCCCCGCCGCTCTCTCCAATCTCTTTCTCTCCCAAATAAATAAAATCTTAAAAAAGAAAGAAAGAAAGAAAGAAGTTGCATTTTATGTAAGTACCTTAAGCAATTGTTTACAGGAGCTTGGAGGTTTATGTGAAATAACATTCATGTATCTCTCCCTGGGAGGTCTGTCAGTTTGCCTTTATTTCTTCTTTTCGGGAGAACCTGGAACACACAGACACCAAGTCCAAGGTCAGTGTCACAGGAGAGTAGGTTGGGGGAGCCATCATTATCACTGCAGTCCTAATATCTGCCCCTCTAAATGCTCAGAAGATCATGAAAAGATCAGATGCTTAAATTCTGTACAGTGCATGAACTTCTCCTCCACGCGTGAATCCCACACCCCGAGTTCCCACTGGAATCAACACTGTGGCCCTTACTCTTAGCTGTGGAAACAACCATGGGTGGGGCCAGAACCAACTTCCCAGCTTAGGAAGATTTTTGGCTTAAGTCGACAACAATCTGAAGACTATATAGAAAAGATGCTGTATCATGGAATTAGGTAAGGCTGGCAAAAACGGGCTTTCCTATCCTCAGTGATTGTGTGTGGAGGGGGTGTCTCTTGAGTTTTGGAGTTTTTTTTAGAAAAGAAAAGATGTATTGTTTTAGCTGCCAAAAGTCTTTGAAGATAAACCAGGAAAAATAAAAGCGCAATGTCTGATAGGCTTTCTTTCTTTCTTTCTTTTTTTTAACTTAAATTCAATTTCTGCCAGGCTCTGAAAAGTAAAAACAGAGAGCTGCTGCTGTGCTAGTCAGAGTCACGCTCATGTTATTGCCTGCGTTGACGTCAGAGCCCCTGAAACCCCTGACTTCATCCTCTACAATCTCTTCTCCCCACTGTAAGCAGAACGGTCACTGAAAAGAGCAACAGGCCAGGTTGTTCTCTGGCCTAAAAACTCACAGGGACTTCCCACCACAGCCCTTGTCCCATTGCAGAGCCCAGTGGCGGAGCTGAAATCCGCGCTCCGCCTCCCTACGAGCCATGTGACTTTGGCTAGGCCTGATTACTTCTCTGCATCTATGTTCTCATGTGTCACCACAGGGAGTGGGGGCCCCTGGCTGGTCTCCGGGGCCTGGGTGTCCGCTTCCAGAGCCACAGTTCGGGGCGTGACTAGGATCAGGCTTGAAGCCTCCGAAGTGCGTGGGTAGCCGCTGCTCTGACTCTAATGAAAACACAAGGCTGGGTGATGGATATATGCCTGAAGTGAAAAACCAGGCGGGAGCAGGCCTTCTCCTTCCTGTGGGAGTAGCTGCAGCAGAAGCGTGCTGATATCGGATGCCCAGGGCTCTGGGGAGGCCCGAGACCTGTCGGTTCTGTGCTGCCCTGCGCGCAGTTTCCAGAAGGCCTGGGCTGTCATCCGACCTTCAGACTTAATGGACTGTTTTGGCTTCACGTCTGGCGGGGACAGGGTACATGGCTGGCCCTGCTCTACAGGTCCTGGGCCGGAGCCCAGGACTCTCCAGACTTACTGCAGGACCTGGTAGCCACGGGAGCCACTTCCGAGGCTCAAAGCCAAGTGCCAGGTGCGGGAACTAGGTCAGCGCACTGAGGAAAGCTGGCCTCGGACCTCCCTTGACCCTTGGCTGGAGCTGATAAGTTGGGGTAAGAGAGAGGAGACAGGCTACAGTTGTTTTTAAGACTTCTTTCTAGTCTATGTGCTTGGATTTCTTGTCAGTGTCCTCCCTCCCTACCTGAACACCCACCCCCACCCCCCACCGCACACCCCCTACACCTAGACACACATTTTCTCCCCATCACACCGAGCAGGATTCTTGGATGGGCTAAAGGAAATATTAGTGAGCCTGCGGCTTCAGGAGGGTCTGTCACAGGGGAGTGGGGTGTGCATAAGGGCTTGTGTCTTGGCCCCAAGACCTTCCCGTATGCGAATGTGTCTCCTCAAGTTTCAGGTGGGATGGGTCCACACCTTTCCAGGAGGGTTCAGTTTCTTCTGTGGATAAGCAGTGTGTCCGTGCTACCCCATCCCAAACCACAGGTCCGGGCGCGGCCTGGGCTCCTGAGCCACACTCACCCAGGCCCTTCTGGGTCCGGGTCCCGCCCTGCCCACGTGGGTGACTCAGGTGCCCTCAGAGGAGAAGGTAGCTATTGGGCAGGTATGACTGGTGGCTCAGGGACCCAGGAAGTGGCTCTTCTGCCTCAGTTATCCGCTGCCTAACCAGTGAGTCGCTAGGAGAACGTGGGGCCCTAGGGCAATCCTCTGTTGTTGTATCCTTTAGGGGACACGGAAAATAGACCAAATTCTCTCCTGAAAGAGGCCCTGGGGGTGGGTCTAGCAAGTGGGCCCGCGAGTTGGGGGGCAGGCAGCACATCAGCCAGGCCCCCTGGGGTCCTGCCCAGCCTGCACTCCACCCCGTGCTGGGCTGTCCGCACCAAGGCCTTTTGTCCCAGTGGCTTTATGTTATTCCACCTTTTATGAATGTTAATTTTGTTTTATCTTTCTCAAAGATATATGCCTTTGTGAAGAAATGTCCCATGCTAAAAATCTGTGGGGCTTTTCTCATTACCTAGCTGAGGGTAATGTTGGGGGGACCATGCGGCCGTGGGGCAGCCCATCCTTCAGGGCTCTCCCTCTCCTCCCGCAGGCACATTTTGGGTCAAATGGGGGCCTCAGGTCCCCTAAAGGAGGTTCGATCAAGGGGGCCAGTGACAGCAGAGAACACACCCCCTGAGCTCGTTTCAAGGAAAGTGAATGATCCCACAACGACAGTTGTGTTTATGGTGGTGACTCAGTGCGAGCCCAATGCTTCGCTAATGTTATTGTGTCTAATTCTCAAGGGCTAGTCCAAGAGGTGAGTACTGTTATCCCCATTTTACAGTGTGGACCCCGAGGTCCAGAGAAGGTGAAGCAGTTTGCTAGCGGTCACACAGGCTCAAGAGGCAGGGCCAGTCCTCAAGCCCAGGTGGGACTCTAAGGGCTGCACTTTGAACCCCCACCCCATCTGCCTCCCACTCGACAACGCCTACGGCAGCCCCACATCTCTGCTCCACACTGGGGGCGGAAGGACCCCAAACCTCTGGGCAGCCCCTGCCTCCAAACGTGCTTCCCTTCCCTTTAAAGCCCTGAGAGTCAAAATCCCCTCCACGGATGCAGTGTTTGTTCCTGTGGAACCTGCTGGAAGATGGCGCCCAACCATGCCCATGTGTTCTCCGCAGGAGAATCCTGTAGGGGAAAGATTATCAAAATATTTGCTGGCCTTGCAGGGAGTGCTTGGGGTCGTTGCCAAGCCCTGCTGCGTGTGTGAGATGGGAGGTGCCCCATTCCTCTTGCTTCTGTTTGTATCTGCCGAGGGGAAGTGGGAAGAATCTAATGGAAGTTCTGTTTAGCCTTCTATGATCCCAGCAGGAAGATTCAAGTACAGTACAGATGTCAGACAAATAAATAGGCATTTAGGAATGTTCTAGTTGGGAGCGTTAGGTGGGATCTGAAATCTGAGCTGAGTGAAGAGCAATTAGCATGCTCCCAGAGTCTTGAGTGTGCCAAGCCCCTGGGGTGTGACATGAGCCCTGGGTCCCGGCCAGAAGACGCAACACCTTGCTGGCTCTGCCCTTGGAGGGGGCAGGAGGGACAGTGAGCAGAGATGACCTTTGAGAGGCAGGGCAGCATCTGGGAGTTGGGCTGTGTGAGTTTGATTCCAAGTCCCCTTCCTAAGCTGGGAGACTCTGGGCAAGTTCTGTCACCTTTCTAGGTCTCAGTTTCCCCATTTGTACTGTGTGTGTGTGTGTGTGTGTGTGTGTGTGTGTGTGTGTGTGTGTGTGTGTGAAATGGGTCTTGTGTAATATCCCTGGACCAGTACTTGGCTATTAGGTAGAAAGCACTGAGTAAACACTGCAATTATTGTTAGCAGCCCCTTCCTGCTCCCACATTTTATCAAAATGTGGGTCTTGGTGGTTATTCCCCGAGAGGTAATGCTTTGGGTGAGTAGGGGGTTGAGAAGCTGGCTGGAGGGAAAGAAGGTTCTCCCTTACTGGCTCATATTTAATCAGCTCAGAGTTCCTCTACCTGCCCTTCCTCCTCCTCACAAGGTGAAGCTTTAATACAATTATTTCACCTAAATAAAAATCCTTAGAGGTGGGGTGGGGGGTAAAGAAGGAGGGTAATTTTCCCCTGAGGGTGCCCTGGAAGCCAGAGCAGGAAGGGAGAGGATTGTAGGGAGATTGGCTTCAGTTGCTGAAGCAAAATCAGGCAAGCTTTTTCTGTTCCTTTTCACTATTTTGAGTTTCTCTACCCCCAAGGGGGACACTTTGCAGGTGACATACTTGGGGTTAAAACACCCGATGTGTCTGGGCCAGAAAGACCAGGAAATTCAAATCAGAGCCCTACAGCTTACCAGCTGGCCAGGGGTGTTTGTTCTCTCTGAGGCTCAGTTTCCTCATCTATAAAATGGAGAGAATGGTGCTTATTTCACAAGGTTGTTGGAGAGTTAAAAACAATCCAGTACTTAACAGCACAATATAGGGGCTCAGAAAAGCTAGTTCCCCCTACCTTGACCTCCCCTCTGCATCTGCGCCTGAAGGGCCTCCACCTGCCTGGCCACCTTCTGTCCCAAGAGGAAAAGGCAGGAGGCAATCCCCAGGTTCCTTTATGTTGTGCGCTGGCAGCTTTCTGAACAAGGCTATCATCTTTCTAGAAGTGCCCCTGGCAGGTTACAACCTGTGAGCTGTCACCAGGAGTGGATGCTGTTAAGGTGAAGCTATAAATAGGAAAGAACGAAGGGGGGAACGCAACAGCCTCTTCTCACTTGGCATTCGGCCACAAGCTGGTAGCCTGGCTCTCCAGCTGAGGTCTCCAGTGATAGCCGAGACCGGCGGTAGTTACAGGGTGGGCTTGGGGAGACTGCCTCTCTTTACCTGGTATCCTCCACCCCATTCAGGAATGAGTCATTAGGGCTTAGGTGACGAGAGTCACAGGCAAGGCACCTCTGGCCATGGAGGCCTTGGAAGGCTGGGGGTGGGCTAGGAGGGAGCGGGATGGTGGTAAAGGGGGTGACAGGGAGGAGTAGGGCATAGTCATGGGCCTGAGCAGCATATCAATACGCTGAGACTCTGAGCTCCCACCCAGTAGTGTCCCTGGCGCTCTCAAAGCCCTTGTCATCTTCTGCCAGATCCTGGGCTTCTCTTGCACTCATCTAAGCTTTTCTCACTGCTGCTGCCAATGTCTTCTCCCTCAAGGTCACAACAATCCCAAATGGTGCCTTTTTGCAATTTAGAACAGGCCCTCTTCTTCCCAGCAAATGCACCAGGACACATAGCTTGGGAAATGGGTGCACAGGCTGGATTTCAGCCTCCATTTCCTCCTTCAGCTGAACTACCTTCGCAGTGAACAACCTGCACAACTGCACATGGCAGCCCTATTTTCCATTCTCTCCTTAAATGGTCTGGATTGGCCATGCTGCTTCTGCTGCCTCTTCTGAACCTACTGCTCCTGCCTCCACTTCCTTTTCCATAGCATGGCCAGCTTTTGATAGGTTACAAAAGATAGCCTGGCACTATTAGCTTTTCCATCACTTCTTTGAAGGAGTCTGTGACCCATTAGTACTAGGGCTAGGTCAGAAGGCTCCATAGAATCTAGTTCAACAACATTTTCTTTCCTTCCCTCCCTCCTTCCTTCCTTCCTTCCTTCCTTCCTTCCTTCCTTCCTTCCTTCCTTCCTTCCTTTTTGAGAGAGAGAGTAGTGGGGTGAGGGGCAGACGGAGAAGGAGAGAAACTCTTAAGGGGTCTCCACACCCAGCATGGAGCCCAACATGGGACTCAGTCTTACAACCCTGAAATTATGACCTGAGCCAAAATCAAGTCAGTCATTGAACCAACTGAGCCACCCAGGTGCCCATAGCAATGTTCTTTCTGGCATTATTCAGCAACCTGGGCCCAGGTGGAGATCCACCCCATCTGCTACAGTAGCGGGAATACCTTGTCTCTCCAGGGATCTCCTGCAGAGGCTGGGTGGTGTTAGACTCCCTGGAGTCCTGGAGGTTCTAGCGTCAGTCTTAGCTCTTCACCCTGCCTCCCCGAGGTCTGGCAGGTTGGCTTGGAAATAGCCCTCCTGGCAGCTGCTTTGACATCCCCAGCTTTCTGAGGGGGCAGGTAAGAGAATTAGCCATCCGCTCTCCCACCTGGACTCCGCAAGTGTGGTACTCCCTCGCCGGTGACTGGCCCTTAGGTTCAGGGTGGTCTGAAAACATGGCATTTTATGATTCCATCTCTCCCTCTCTTTAAGCCCACAGTCTCCGTCAGAATATCCGGACCACCTGTTAGACACGAATGGTTCAAAGCCAAGTTTCTGGTAGCTTTGCCAAGTGCCAGGAGAGGCCACTCCCTTTGAGGAGCAGAGAGAGGTGGGCTGATCCCTGGGTGGTCCTCGCGCAGCACTCCGAAGGGCAGAAGAAGGGGAGAGTGGCTTCAGACGAAGTCGCAGGTACCAGGAAGAGTCAACCTTTGGTCACTGTGGTAACAACAGGGGTGGAGAGAGGCTGGGAAACAATCCTCCGACTTTCTCCCTACTGAATAGTTGAACTTGTCCGTGTAACTGGGTAAATGTAGGCTGTTAGAGGAGCGTGTTTGAGGGGTGCTGACCCAGCTGTGTAGAGCCAGCCAAGAAGTTGTGAGAATGTGATGCCTGGGCTGGGGGACGGTTGGGTGAAGGAGGGGGGAAACTGAGCCATGATGTGGAGGCGCGGGAGAAGTGAGGAGTTAAGGGGAGCCATCCTAAGCAGTTTGGACTTTAACTTGTGGACGGCAAGAAGTTCTTGAGGAGCTTTAAGTGGTGGAGAAATGGGATCAGGCTTGCGTTCTAGAAATGTCGCTCAGGTGGCTGGGTGCACTGGAGAGGGGCGGGATCAAAGGGCGGGAGACCAGCTGGGACGCTCAGGAGAGTCCAGGTAACAGAGGAAGAGGAGGGAGCCGTACTGGAGTGGTGGGGGGGGAGGGGAGGAGGACGTGGGTTTGAGCACTGTTGAGGCACAGGGACCCCAGGACTTGGTGAGTAGTTGGCTGTGCGGGGCGGTAGTGAAGTGCGACAGGGAGCCGGGATGCCTCCCACGGTCCCAGCTCTGGCAACCCGCCTGACATACAGAAGTCGAAGGGAAGGAAGACTAGCCCGGGGGGGGGGGGGGGGGGGGGGGGGG
>CM052798.1:70759052-70777202 GCA_028533885.1 Nasua narica | reverse complement strand
GTGGCTTTGACCCTGGAGCACCGGAGATGCTGTCACAGGACAGGAGTCGGTGGCTTTGAGGGCCAGCCAGCGCCAGGCGGGGTTCAGAGGAGCGAGTGACAACAGGGGGAGTGCAGTCCGGGGTTTCCCAAATGTCTGGTATCCTAAGGACGTGTGGGTTCTTGTTGAACACGGATTCTCGAGGTCTCTGGATCTCTCCAATCCAGACCTCTAGGAGACCAGCCTGGGAATCTTCATGTTCTAGTGCCCCAGGAGATTCTTAGCATCAGGCAAGTGGATGAGCAGGGTCGAGAAGGGGTATTTAGAGAAGAATAGGTAGAGGAAGGAAGAGGGCCGGGAAGAGGGGTGGGGAAAATCCATGCCCAGAGGGCTTATTTTGGATGGTGAGCAAGGATTCCCCTTTCTTTCCTACGTGACAGAATTGGACCAGGTTCAGCTTCTGGTCCTGGTGGGGGAGACGGAAGAGTGTGCCGGGGAACACTGGGAGCTGAATCATTTGGGGCTGTGGGTTTGGATTGTCTCTCCTCAGAACTGTCTCATCTGTCCGAAAGGGGATGGTTCAACGTTGCCTCAACTCCTCTGCCTCTCTTCCTCTTCCTTGGCGTCTGGCTCTGGTCCTGGAGGCTCCCAAGAGCAAATGGCCACAACTTGTCATTGGGTTTCAAAACACAGAGGGGCCCTATTAAGTGACCTCATCCCTGTTTCCAAATAAAGCCAGTAAAAGGCTGAAAGCCATTCCAAGAAGGCACTCCATCTCTAAGATTCTATAGGCTTAGCTGGCCCTCCCAGGACGGGGAGGTTTCCACCCCTTGGCGGTTCAAGCGGGGAACCTCTGGGTCCTGGAGCTGCACCGGATAACTAAGTGGGGTCGATAGCCACCGGTGTGACAGCCGCCCTTGCCCGACTTGGTACGCGTCCCTCACCTGAAATCCCACAAGGAGGTGGATGAGGTTGAAGCAGCCAGGCGGGGAGGGCAAGACCTGGGCTTTAGAATCTGTCGGATCTATATTCCAGTCCTCTGATAGTTTCTAGACGCATGACCTTGGGCAACTTGACTTCTCCGATCCTCAGTTTCCTCTTCTATAAAATGGGCATAATATCTACCTCTAGGTGCTCCTCTGAGGATTCGACAGGCGAAGCCCAGAGTGCCGGCAGTGGGTGCTCGAGCGACAGACAGGGCCTGTCACCCCGTGACTGAGGGTATTGGCTGCACTTAGCAGTGAGAGCCAAGGGGCCGGGGAGGGAGAGTGCATGGGGGAAGGGTCCCAGGAGCTACAGGAGACAATTTGTCCCCAACCGTTACCAGAATCACTGTAGTCTCTGTTCACAGAGGCATCTTACCTGTCATTTATTTAGTTTCGTTACCGGAGGTGGTACAGTATTATTTCTGTGTAAAGTGCCTCAAGGTCAGGAACCACCTCACCTGCTGTCCCCAGTGCCTCGTACTTTGGGGAATGCTCTCTAGGTGTTCATTAATAGTGTATTCTGAATCAAGAAACAGAAACCACGAGTCTAATCATCCGGAGCACCCTGCCTAAGAAAGGCCAGTGTGACTCACTCGAGAATATGCAAGGATTATTCACTAATTTCCTTCCATGTGGCACATTTGTCACCGCCTGGTCACGCTGTGAGGAAGAGCTGTTCTTATGCCTTCCAAGTTCATGAGCCCCAAGACGGAGACAGACGAGGTCACATGGGGAGCACCCCAGGGTTCGAACTTCCTGGAAATGCTGACAACCAAGAAGTCTGCCTTTCAGTCTCGTTTCAGACGGGTCCTTCAGGCGGGAGGAGATTAGGGCAGCAGCTCGGCCCCCCTAAATCTACGCTAGGAAATCTGCAATAAGAAAAAGGGATTTTCCTCAGGCCGCCTAGGGGTGACGAGGATGATGACTTCCCACATTCCGCTGTGGGAAGGTTGCTGAGCCGGGGCTGGGCCCGGTGCACAGTCACCTGGGACACTAGTAAAATGTGGCTTTTGAGTCAGCTGGTCTGGGCTAGAGCAGAAATTTGACACTGAGCAGAGACGCAGCATTTCTGACAAGCCCTCTCCCCTGCCCCCCTCGCCGCCGCCGCAGGGATGGCAAGACTACTGTTCCCAGACCCCTGACCGGGTAGGAAGAGCTCTGAGGACAGAGCGGGGGCCGGGGGCGGGCGCCTGGGACTTCACAGTTCACACCTGTGACCCTTCTGTGTGGTTTCCTGCCATGGGGGAAGTTCAAGTGTATGGGGAGGCCCAGACTGTGATCCCCGACCCACTGGAAACTCCCACCACCCCCGCCCCGTGCCTGAAAGTCTGTTCAAAAGTCCAGTTTACAAATTATCTCCCGAATGCCCACCGAGTGCCAGGCACGGAGCTAACCCAGCTGGCTTGCTTCCTTTCACACCATTTTCAAGCAACTCAACCCAAACTCTCCTGCTCGCTCTGAGAGATGGGCTCCCACTGGGAGGGGATGTGGGCAGTGGGGTCAGGAAGTCCAGCCAAGGGGCCCTCACATCTCAGTTACGTGAACTTGGCTGGTTCCTCGGCCTCTGTGTTCTCATCTTGAAGATGAGCTTAACCTTCACTTGTCCGGGTTGCTGAAGGGATTGATCTAGATGATGGGCGTAAAGCCCTTCGTCTAGTGCTGGTGAACATAGCTACGAATTTGAATTCAGGCTGTGTTTCTTCCCACAGAACCTTTGGCTCTGCCCCGCACTGCAGACACCTATCCTAGTTCTGGGGGCCCTTGACTGTGTCCTTACCTTTTGGTAATCTTGGTCCTGTTGAGAAGGCCATTCCGAGGAGTTCCAGATGGTCACCACCCAAGAGGAGAGCCCCATACCGACTGAGCGTGTGTGTATCGGGGAGGGAGGGGTTCATGTGAAGAAGGAACCAGAGAGGAAAGGACCAGGTTGATGACCTCATCAGCCCTCCAGCTTGCTATCCCAGCCCTTGCACTTGGGTATTGAGCTGTGTGGTGTGTGGCAAGCACTTCATTACTGATAATGCAGGACGGCAGACCCTGCGTACAGGAAATAATGTAGTTAAGAAAATCAGTGGCAGACGCAAGATTGTCTCTATCATAACATCGCCTTCATGCACTTGCATTCCAATGGGCTTTTATTTTATTTTATTTTTTTTAAAGATTTTATTTATTTATTTATTAGGAAAGAGAGAGAGTGAGAGAGAGCATGAGAAGGGAGAAGGTCAGAGTGAGACGCGGACTCCCCATGGAGCTGGGAGCCCGATGTGGGACTCGATCCCGGGACTCTGGGATCATGACCTGAGCCGAAGGCAGTTGCTTAACCAACTGCGCCACCCAGGCGCCCCCCAATGGGCTTTTAAAATTTAAATTTTAACTGGGGCGTCTGGGTGGCTCAGTGGGTTAAGCCTCTGGCTTTGGCTCAGGTCATGATCTCAGGGTCCTGGGATCGAGCCCCATATCGGGCTCTCGGCTCAGCAGGGAACCTACTTCCTCTCTGTCTGCCTCTCTGCCTGCTTGTGATCTCTCTCTCTGTCAAATAAATAAATAAAAATCTTCTTAAAAAAACTGAAACTTTAACCGTTCATCATGGCATTTTTCAAACGTACACAAAAGTACATAGTGTGACGAACCCTGGCTTTAACAATTATCCACATTTTGGCCGGCGGAAGGTATCCTGAGTGGAGGAGAAAGTTGAGGGATCCGGCCCTGGGATTGCACGCCCTTGGCATTCCCCCGGGAGTGAGCTCTACAACATTCTTGTCTTGTTGGAAGAAAGGCTGAGAATGCTGCGTCTCTTCCCTCCGGAGAATGGTAGTAGCCCCCGCCGGGCAAGGATTGACTGAGCCTAAAAAGTGGGTGGCATGGCTGGGGCCTCACAAACAACATCCTTCCTTGGCTCCTGCCTGACCTCTGTCCTCTCCAGGGGAAGGGAAATGAGGAAGGATCAGGCAGAGCCAAGGGGTTGCTAGGCTGGGAGCAATGAGCAAGGCTCCGCTCGGAACCCTCCACCGCCTCCCTCCCGGCGGCCACCCTCCTGCTGAGGTCACCCATGACCTCCACGACGGCGCGCTTGTCCTGTTTTGCAGAATGATGACGACTGTAAAGATAAGCACCATAAAGAGCTGAGAGAAAGGGTCAGTGTAATCTGCCCCTGGGCTGTGTGGACCCCATAGGGAGGGGGGTCTATCACACCTGTCAGTGAACCAGCTTTAGCTCTGAGGTGTGGAGGAGGCCATTGTCCCCGCTGGGCTACAGCAGCCTGTGAACGGATGGATCATCTCCCCCAGAAGTATGATTGCCTATCACTCCCATACCAGCATCGTTGCTGTAGTGATTTCCTTCTGAGAGGCTGCGCTCACCACTTCTTCTTTTTTTTTTTTTTTAAAGGTTTTATATATTTATTTGACAGAGAGAGAGAGAGAGAGACCACAAGTGGGCAGAGAGCCAGGCAGAGAGAGAAGGGGAAGCAGGCTCCCCTCCCCCCCCCACCTGGATCGGAGAGCCCGATGCGGGGCTTGATCCCAGGAATCTGAGATCGTGACCTAAGCCGAAGGCAGAGGCTTTAACCCACTGAGCCACCCAGGCGCCCCTGCAGTCACCACTTCTCAGGCGTGAGGCCCCCATACCTCGTCAGGCAGTGGGGGGTAAGGAAAGAGGAGGGAATGTAGAAGGAGAAAAATCTACATTTTGGTCCTGGCTGCGTCGTTTAATGGGCTCAGTCTTTTGTTCTGTTATTTAATTTGCCCGTGGGCCAACCCCTGAATAGCACTACCCTCTTTCAACAGATGGGGATAATGATATTTTACCCCAGAATGATCTAAAAACCCATATAAGTATTGTTCATTAACTGCACTGACTTCAGGCAAGATTGTACAAAAGGTGAAGGGTTAATTTAGCACTTTCTGCATTCTGCATCTGAGCCAATTCCCCCTTATTCCCAAGTCCCCCTTCTCTTCTTACCCCGGAAGTACCAGATGCTTCTAGACAGCCAATCAAGAAAACAGCCAATAAAGTTAATATTCACTAAAGGGCTGTTGATTTAATCTCAATAGAGGAAATGATGTATATTTAACAAGCGCTCACTAAGTTCTGGGCACCGATTGTATTTTGTGAGTTTCTCACAGCAGTCTCATGAAGTATGTGACTATCATCCCCATTTTACAGATGGAGAAACTGACACAGAAGTAAGACATTTGCTAAGAATCATGTAGCTAATCAGCAAAAACTGGGATTTAAATGCAGATGTGTCTGACTCTAAAAGCAATGCTATTTGTTTATTTATATCATTTTTTTTCAGATACTATAATCTAGTGATTCAGAGTACAAGCCTGAGCCAGATGGCCTGGGTTCAAAGCTCAGCGCCTTTTCATAGCGCTGTGTGACCTGGACAGGGACCATGTCCTCATCCATAAAAAGGGATAAGAATAGTGCCACCTCATGAGATTATTGTTGGAATTAAATGAGTTATAATAATACACATAAAGCTCTTAGAATGGAACCCAGCACATAGTAAGCGCTATGTAAATTATCATTAATTACGAAAGCAGTCAGTGCTCAAGGAAAAAAATTCAGTTTCGAATAACATTAAGGAAAAAGCAAAGCCCCTTCTGCTCACCAGTCAGTCAATTTCACCTCTCAGTTTGATGGGAGAAAATTCTGGGTGGTGCAGTCAGTTAAGCGTCTGGCTCTTAGCTTCAGCTCAGGTTGTGATCTCAGGACCCTGAGACTGACCCCTGCATCTGTCTGGCTTCATGCTCAGGGCAGAGTCTGCTTCAGACTTTGTCTCCCTCTTCCTCTGCCCCTTCCTTCCAAATAAATAAATAAAGCTTAAAAAAAAAAAAAAGAAAATCCTTTCACACATTTTGTGCATGTAGACATGTAAAACCACAAAAACAGGTAAGCTTGTGATTTTTACATTAATGGAGCAACTTGCTTTTTTCACTTAGTGGTATTTCAGACACTTTTCGATATCAGTTCCTATAGAATTACCTCATTCTTATCAGTTGCACAGTGGGTGGCATAGGCTAGATGCGCTGTAATTTAGTCATCCTTCTGCAGGTAAACAGTTTTTTATTTAAACTGCCATCGGTGCTGCCATGAATATCTTTGTACAGGTGAGTGTTTCTGCAGGACAGATTCCTAGAAGTAGAGCTTCCGGGCAAAGGACACTTTCGGAGCCAACATTCTGTTAGGTCATCCATTAAGGATTAACATTGTTTGACAGAACAGAGGACTATAGAGAGAGGTTGGTGCCTAATAGAAAGGAATAGGCAGCTAATCTTGGAGTTTGAAGTGATAACATTGTTAGGAAGATTTTTTTTTTTTTTTTAAGACAGTGAGTGAGTCCTATCGACTTCCCACAAACCATTCTATTAGGCTGAAACCTACTTATCTGGGAAGCCAACTTTGTTATCAAAGATTGAATTAGTATATCTAAACAAGTCAGGTTTTTCTTTCAGTTTGACTACTCCTGTTTAAGGGAGCTTTGTGTCAGGCTTTGTGTTCCCTTCATTTCCTCCAACTTTCCAGGTTCCTTCTGCTGCACTGGACCATGCTGGCAGGGCTCCCCTCCACCCTAGGCTGGGGCAACCTGCAGCATCTAGACTGAGCCCTTTCCCAGCATGATTCAAGATGGCAGCCAAGTGGCCATTGTAGTAGGTTTTACATACATGTGTTTCCTCTTTCTTCATTTCTGTAGCAAAGCATTTCTTTTCCAAAACTCCCCCTCCTCCTTTATTTCACCGGCATCTACAGTCCGTCTCTTGCAGCTCTCCCTTCTCTCTGTTCCACAGCACAGGGACCTCTGCCGAACCAGCGCTTCTCTCCCTCGGTCTGGGCGCTATGTAGCTGATGACATACTCAGCTTCCTATCTCCTCAGCCCAGTGATGCAGTCCATAATGGAGGGCCTTATAAATTGGTTTTCTAAGTGACATTTTAAAAAATATTTTATTTATTTCAGAGAGAGAGAGACAGCGAGTGGTCAAGAGAGAGGGCAGGGAGGGGCAGGCGGAGAGGGAGAAGCAGAGTTTCCACTGAGCAAGGAGCCCGACTCAGGGCTCGATCCCAGGACCCCGCATCATAACCTGAGCCGCAGGCAGATGCTTAACCAACTGAGCCACCCAGGCACCCCAAAGTGACGTTTAAAAAATATATTTACTTATTTGAGAGAGAGAGAGAGAGGGCACACGAGCAGGGGGAGGGGCAGAGGGAGAGGGAGAAGCAGACTCCCCACTGAGCAGGGAGCCCGATGTGGGGGCTCAATCCGAGGACCCTGAGATCATGACCTGAGCCAAAGGCAGACACTTAACCGAATGAGTCACCCAAGTGCCCTTCTAAGTGACATTTTTAATAATAAAAATGATACATGTTGTGGTGCCTGGGTGGCTCAGTGGGTTGAGGCCTCTGCCTTCGGCTCAGGTCATGATCTCAGGGTCCTGGGATCGAGCCCCGCATCGGGCTCTCTGCTCAGCGGGGAGCCTGCTTCTCCCTCTCCCTCTGCCTGCCTCTCTGCCTACTTGTGATCTCTCTTCTCTCTGTCAAATAAGTAAATAAAATCTTTTAAAAAATGATACGTGTTTACTGGAAAAGAAAAACCTGAAAAGGAGAGCTTTGTAAATGTGGTAATTCAAATCATCTGGAATTCCATAATTGTCCAGAGATATTTCAGTGCATTCTCTTTCAATCGTTAAATACATTGAGAAACTTATTCATGCAAAGCTGGCCGTTAAATTAAGAAAGTAACTGGGGAACAAGTGTCCGGAGTTTGGTGATGAGGCACGTCCTGAAACGGGTAGTTCAAATGCAGACCGTCAGGTCGAGGTGTACCTTGTATAGAAAATAAGCCTCCGTTGGAAACAACCGCATCTCTTTATCACTCACTCTCATTCGCTAAGTGTTTGAGGGTCTTTCCAGTCATGGTCCTCCTCCAGTGGCCTCTCTAGCCGATCTAAGTTGGCAGCCATCACACGGACCTTTAGGAAGCCGAGTTGATGTCCCTGCTTGGTACACGGGGGATTTCCATGACGGCAAGTCCATGACTAGCTCTTCACAGAGCAGGAACCTCGACCGTACGGTTTCTGCAAATACCGCAATGCTTGCTGCTCTGACGCACGTCAGAGATGCCGGCTCTTCGTGTCCGCGGTTTATTATATAGAACTTCAGGGAATCCTGTCTCTCTGTCTGCAGTTGTTCGAGTTGAGACCTTCTGTTTGGTCTCCTACAGTCACAGCTGAAACATCTGTTGTTCCTTACTTCTTGCCATTGAGGGCTGGGCCAAGCTGGGATTTTAGGAGTCCCTTTTGTACGTTTTGCCCAAGGCCTGTCCCCACTGCCTCTTCACTAGGGATGTCCTCGAGTGGGTGGAGCTCAACCATCTACTCTCTAGCAGGGAGGGCTCAACGCTGGGTTCAGTGCCTCTGGCAAAGCCTCCTGCACTGCCCAGAAGACATCACCTCCCTGTCACTGGTTATGCTGTCCCTTCATGTGTCTCTTTGGTCGGGGTTTTATTGTGTAAACATTAATGTGGAAGGTGCCTGTACACTTGAAGAAATTTGAATCCTGGGGTGCCCGAGTGGCTCTGTCAGTTAAGTGTCTGCCTTCGGCCCAGGTCATGATCCCGGGGTCCTGGGATCCAGCCCCCGTGTTGGGCTCTCTGCTCAGTGGGGAGCCTGCTTCTCCTTCTCCCCCTGCCTGCTGTTCCCCCTGCTTGTGCTCTCTCTCTGTCAAATAAATGAATAAAATCTTAAAAAAAAAAGAAATTTGAATCCTAAAATTGTTTATAGTACAGCCTGCATCCATGGCAGTACATTTATTTAGCTTATAAGGGAGCTTTACCATTAGTACAAAGATAAAGGATAAAGGGTCTTGAAGCCTGGAGTTCGTTCATTCATTCATTCAATAAATATGTGTCGACTGCCAATAATGCTCTAGGCCCCAAGCTTGGGACAAAACAAAAATAAAACCAGACGTAGATCTTAGTCTATAGCGCAACAGATGTTAAACAGAAATAACAAAAATAAATGTGTAACTGTGAACTGTGACAAATGCCAAGAAGGCACATATTGATGCAGGACCTATTCCGGACTTAGGACATCTTAACTGGGGTTAGTTATTTAATTTCAGGGGGCCTCAGTCTTCCTATCAGTGAAATGGGGCTACTGCTACCCTCTGTGACTCGCAAACATTGAGGGAAGAGTGAGCGTGTACATGAAGGGAAATGCTCAGTGTACTAGATGTGGTCATGTTGTTTTCTTTTTCTAGCAGAGGCAGCCTCTCTGGCCTCTTCCACCACTGTCATCGAGCCAGGCATTACTCAGCCTCTTGGACTGCAGACCTTTGATCATTTTCCTTCACCTGCCAGGCCGCTGGGGTCAGACAGACCTGGGGTTAGCCTTGGTTCTGCTCCCTACATCTGTGAATTTAGGTAAGATACTTAGCTGCTAAAATCCACTTTTCTTCTTTGTGAAATGAGGCAATAATAGTACCAGCTCATGGCTTGAGGCTTGTAAAGCACTTAGCATTGTACTTAGCTTATAGTTACTCCTAACCCAATTGTAGCTATTTTATTGTCATCATTATCATTGGTAATTATTAACTCTTGCCAATTATTTCTTGGTAATAACTTTGGTCATTTTGGTCCTTCCATTCTCCCTACCAGCAGCCTGGTCAAGGCCCTTGTCATGTTGCAATTGCCATAACCTTCTAATCAGTATCCCGCGGTGACTTCTCTGGTTCATTCTGCATGGTTTCCAGAATAAGATTCCTAAATTAACAGTGCTTTGCATATATCAGTTCTTTTCTTTAATATTATCATTGAAAAATAAATTTGCAGCTCATACCACAAAGAACTAAGCTTCCTAACATTGAATGAGGTCCTAGAACATTAATCATAAAAAGACCTACAAATGGATAGAAAAGTGAGAGTACCAATGTCAAAAGGGAAAACTAAATGACCACTGAACATGAAAAGATGAGCAACTTCATTTATTATAAGAGAAATACAAATTAAAACTGCACTGAAATTCACAGCTTATCAGGTTGACAAAAATTCAAAAGTTTAATAAGACCTTCTGCCCATCATAAGGGGAAAATAGACATTTTCTTATATCATTGGGAGGTATAAATTGGTGCAGTCCCAATGGAAGGCAATTTGGATCACTTATTGAAATTGCAAAAACATATACCCTTTGGGATATTTATCTCTGGAAATTTACCTTACAGATATACTTGGACATACCAATGGCATAGATTACAAGATTACAAGAATAATAGATTATTCATTGCAGTATTGTTTGTAATAGGAAAGGATTGGAAAGAACTTAAATGTCCATGAGTAGTGCACTGATTGAATAAATTATACCACATCTCTTCAAAGGAGGACAATACATACTATGAGAAAATCTCCAAGGTATACTACTGTGAAGTGAAAAAAAAGTAAAGTGTAGAACTGTGGGTATAGTATGTTACTTCCTGTGTAGGAGTTGGGGATAATATACACACACTCAGAAAAACTCTGCTAGGCATACATGATAGCAGTTTTGCATATGGTGGGAGGGGGACTGGGCAGTTGGGAGACAGAGTCAAGAAAGGGACTTTTTACAGTATACCACTGTATTTCTCGATATTACCTAATCAGAAAATTATGGTTGACCCTTGAACAATGCAGGGTTTAGGGGCACTGGCCTTGGTGCAGTAGAAAATTTGTGTATGATTTTTGACTCTCCAAAAACTCAGCCACTAATAACCTGTGGTTGACCAGAAGCCTTACCTTACATAAACAGTTAACACATATTTTATACGTTACATGTATTATATGCTGTACTGTTATGACAAAGTAAGCCAAAGAAAATGTTATTGAGAAAATCCCGAAGAAGAGAAAATACACTTACAGTTCTGTCTGTCCTGTATTTATCCAAAAAAAAGTCCTCTTATAAGTGGACCAGTGCAGTTCAAAACCATGTTGCTCAGGGGTCAACTGGATCTTAAAAAATACTATTATCCATCATTAATGTATTGAGCACCTACGATGAGCCAAGCGCTGGGGATACAAGTGTGAAAGTAGTTATGTGGTGGAAAGACCACTGAACTTGAACTTAAAACACCTGATTCAAATCGTGACTCTGCCTGTCACTTGCTATGGATTTTGGCACATAATAGGCATGCAACAAATCTCTGTTGAATGAATTTATGGTTGACATTACTTAACCCTTCTGAGTCTGTTTCCTCCCATGTTAGGGGGGCTAAAGATGCTTCCTATCTCACAGGGGTGTTGTGAAGACATAGAATGTCTTCTGACATTGTCTACTTCTGACATGAAGTAGAGTATAGTTAATGATAACTACTATATGCCAGGCACTTTCACATTTATTATTTCCTTGACTCCTCACGTGCGTTCCCTCACTCATGACGAAATGGAGGGACTGAGAGGAACAGTGACTTGCCCAAGGCCTCTCGGTATGTGCGTTGTCTAGTCTTTATTGCTACCTCCCTATCATGCTCCACAAAGTAGAAACTTTATATATAGTAGGTGCTTAGGCAGTTCTGAAAATCAAGAAAATCCAACCTAAGTTTTATCACTGTTTTCAATGACACTTCGGAGCAGGAGAAAGTCAGTAAGTGTATTTCTGATAAGTCAGTTTAGATATATACCAGCTGGTCTGACATTCACTGCACTAAACATTTCAGGAAAATTCAACAAAAATAAAAAGTGTTTGCTTCTCATAAAGATCGAAACCAACCCACAAAAACACCTATGAAGAAAACGTAGAAACTCATTCTTAAGGATGCTGTACTTAGAATCTTACGACTTGCCAATAATTCTTTCTTAAAGGGATGAAAATGACATAACATACACCCAACACAGGGGTGCCTGGGTAGCTCAGTCGGTTAAGCTTCTGATTCTTGATTTCAGCTCAGGTCGTGATCTGAGGGTGGTGAGATTGAGCCCCAGGCTCATGCTGGCCTGGAGACTGCTTGAGATTCTCTCTCCTCCGTCTGCCCCTCTCCCTCCTAAGAAAATACCCAACGTGGCACAATTTTCAAAACATTTTTATTGGAGTAGAACATGCAAGAAGAGCAGTGCACAGACCAGTTCATTTTTATAAAATGAAGGACAGTTAATTTTCATAACATAAACACATCCATATAACGAGCACCTGGATCAAGAGAGTATTATTACCAGCATCTGGAGCCCCCTATGGGCTCCCTTTCCATAACTACCCAACCCAACCCAACCCAACCCTCAAGATACCCCACTCAAGATAACCACTATGCCTCAAGATAACCCAGTCCTCAAGACAACCACTATCATTACCTTTAAGATCATAGATATGTTTTGACTGTTTTTGGACTTCACATAAATGGAAGTATATAGTATGTATCCATTGTGTTCGGCTTCTTTCACTTAACATGCTGTTTGTGAGAGTCATGATCTCCTTGGGTATAGAGGCAGTTGTTATTACTATATATCATTCCCCAGAGTTTATATCTCTCCCACTGATGGACATTTAGGTGCTTTCTTTAAGGTTGTTATAGAGAGAAGCTATAAACATTTCTGAACATGCCTTTTGGTGAATGTGTGCGTACATCTCTGTTGCGTAGACAAGATACCTAAGGATGGAATTGCTGGGTCACAGGCCACGTGCTAATTTCCCCAAACAGGTCCATAAAGTGGGTGTAAAGTGAGACATTGTAACTTCAATTTTCATTTCTGGGATGACTAGTAATTGAGAAATTTTTCATATGTATATTGTTTTGTTTTGAGAAATGCCTGTTTATCCCCTTTTGAGACATGCTGTTCAAATATTCTACCTATTTGCAGTCAGATATTCTGCCCTTTTCTTGCTGGTCTGTAAGCATTCTTTATAGATTCTGTATACAAGTCCTTAATTGGATACATGTGTTGCAATGATAGTTTCTCCCTTTGTGGCTTGACTTTTCACTAATGGTGTCTTCTGAGGATCAGGAATTCTTAGTTTTAATGCTGTCCAATGATCAGTTTTTTTTCCTTTATAATTAGTAGTGTTTATGTTTAAGGAGTCTTTGCCTACCTCGAGTTCTTGAAGGTCTTTCTTTTTCTTTTCTTTCTTTCTTTCTTTTTTATTTTGACTAAGTTTATTATCTTTCACATTTAGATTTAAAATCCACCTGGAATTGACTTTTTTTAAAGATTTTATTTTATTTATGACAGAGAGAGATCACAAGTAGGCAGAGAGGCAGGCAGAGAGAGAGGAGGAAGCAGGCTCCCCGCTGAGCAGAGAGCCTGATGCGGGGCTGGATCCCAGGACCCCAAGATCACAACCTGAGCCGAAGGCAGAGGCTTTAACCCACCGAGCCACCCAGGCGCCCCTTGACTTTTTTGACATGGTGAGACGCAAAGGTCAAAATTCTTCCTTTTTCTGCACGTAGGTATTCAGTTGATCCAGCATCACTTACTGAAAGGACAGACCATCTTTTCTCAATGCATCGCAGTAGCATCTTTGACATAAGTTGTGACCATTAATGTAGATCAGCTTCTGGGCTCTCTATTCTATGGGTCAATTTGTCTATTCTGGTTGCCAATTACTATGTAACTTTATAATGGGTCTTGATTGATATCTGATAGCGTAAGGCCTCCAGTAGGCTCCACTTTTTCACCCCACTGAGCCTACCTAGTACTGAAATGCCAATTCCACTTCCCATTTTGCTTTCAATTTGTCCAGGTGGGTGTGATTGATTTGCCTGTTCCCAGGTTTGGTTATTTGTGGTCACCTGGATCTTTGTCTCATCAAAGCCCTTTAAACTACAAGCCAGCCAGGTGTCTGCAGACAGCAAAGCCGACCTGCTGGGTGATTAAATAACGCGGGGAAAGGGGAGGAGTGAAATGGGGAGGATCGTCCCTCGAGAGGGGTACAGCGAGGAAGTGGCCAATCTACACCTTAAGACTGTTTTTTGGGGGAGATACCGGGAGAAGAACCAAACTCTCGAACCGGGCAGAGGAGGGCGAGGCGAGGTCGCGGCATGTAAATGTCGCGGGGGGGTTCCGCGAGGCCGCGCGAATCGGCTCGCCGGGGTGGGGCCGCGGCGCCGCAAATCAGCAGTTGAGGGCTGGAGCGCGCGCCGCGGGCTCAGAGCCGCGCCTGCAGCTGCCGGGGCCGGGGCGGGAGCGGGAGCCGCCGAAGTCGCCGCTGGGCGCAGGGGAGAGCCGCGCGGGGGCTTCTCTGCGGGTGCGCCCCGCCGACCATGAGCGGCCCGTGCCCGAGGAGCAGCCGCGGATGGGGTGCCGCCGAGAGGCGCCTCTGAGCCCCTAGCCGGAGAGCCCGGGCACCGAGCGCCGTGCGGGGAGGTGAGTGTCTGCCGCGCGCCCCGCGGGGGTGCTGCTCGTCCCGGGGGGCCTCGGCCTCCCCCTCCTCTGGGAGGACGGCCTGGGAAGTTTGTTGGAGAAAGTTAGGGGAGTGGGAAGGTTGAGCTGAAGCTCCCCCTGCCCCCAGCAGAGTTGGTGTTTGGGGGCGGGAGTGGCTGAAGTGCGGACCTGGCTTGTGCCCTCGGGGCCCTCGGAACTGGCCGGTATTCCCCAGACGTGGACCGCGGCGGAGCCGCTCAACGCCGTGCAGTGAGCATCTCTGCTCTTTGCTCTCCAGCGGCATCGTCCTGGGCGCTGGTCTCCCCCGACCCCTACCCCCCGTCCGTCCCGGCTGCTCGGCCGGCCGCCCTAGCTGGGCTCGTCCCGTTCTTCTCTGCGGGGGTCGGGGGGCGCGGGGGCCTAGGGGCTCCGCTGGAGGCCCTGGGCTCGGAGGAGGCGAGTTTCTCCACTAATCTCTCCGAGAGTTTGCAAAAAGAAAGCGAAGGAGCCTGCCCAGTAGCTCTTGACAACATCCCCCTCCCTCTCTCCCTTTGTTGAGAAAGAATGAATAGTTGGTTGTGTCGCTCCCTCTGCGTCGGGGAGGGGAGAGAAGGGGAGGTGAAGGGAGGGACGGTGGACGCGACTGGAAGAGGTTCGGGTCTCAGGTCCTCGTTCCCTAGCGGCAGCAGCTGCCACCACTTTAAAAGTTTGATCAGGTGTAGACACTTGTCTGGGAGCGGTCGAGTGGGCTCCGAAATGGCTGACAAGGCGAAGTGTTCCGTGGGCAACGGTGGGTCGTGGCTGGGGTGGAAAAACTCTGATTTTGGTATTAACTCGCTGGAGGAGGGTGCGAGGGGGCAAGAGCGTTTGCCTAGCTTGGCGCGTGTGCTTTCGCCCAGCCATTGGCTGGGATAGAAAGTGGAGCCAAGCGTTCAGAGGTTTCTTTTAAACCTTGACTCTTATCTCCCAAGGCTTCACAGATCTGTCCAAGGAAAATACATTGGCGGAGGGAAGGTCAGTTTAGGAGCGGATAATCTCCCTGCATGTCGCCAAGGACAGAGGCCGGAGGAAGAGGAGGCCTCCCGACTGGGAGAGGGGGTTTAGCAGATCATCCCTGCCGGGACTGCCCAGTTAATAGTGGAGAAGCCACAGGCCAAGTCGTTGTACGGGGGGTGTGCAGGGGACTGTATGGAATACAATGTGAAAGGCATGCCATGCAGGGGCTCCCTTACCTCCAGTTTCTCTAAACTTGCCAAGATGCCTGGCATTTCCAGATGACTGACCGAGATCTCAATCTCCTATTCATATAGAAAGGACCGCTTGTCAAATGAAGGCTAAGCTGAAGAACTTTATCATGTAAATTCTGTTCTGTGTTGCTTGAAATACAATCCATGGAAGAATTATTCATACCTCAGTCATTTGGCTAGACTTCATAAATTTACTTTGAAAATAGGGATACTCTTAATTTCGAAACTGAAGAAAAACCTCATTCTAAGTGCTTAAGCCAATTTTTAAAAATCTTCTCTTCCTGTCTGACTCTGCAGAGGGGTTATAAAACTATGTATCCAAATGAGAAATTCTCTGTTGGGGTCATGATTGGGCAGCTGAGGCAGTTGCGTTTCCAGAGTTTCAAATTTGACAGAGGTTTTAATGCTCACATCAGGTGACCATCTAGAAGTTTAACTTGGAAAACAGCTCATTTTAGAAATAAACTGGAAAAATCCAAACAAGTGGGCTGCCTGTCTATGCCTTGACTTGCATGAGCCCTTCGGTTTCTTGGGGCCATCTCTGTAAAGTGAGCGAGTTGGGCTGCTGGTCACGAGCGCCTCAGAGACCGCCAGTGAGTAGGAGCAGGAAGGTGGCACAGAGGGTGGGAGTTGGTCAGGCTCGCTCTTGTCCCTATTGGGATTTCAGCTCTTTGGACATTCACAAAGGTCTCGTATGTTCATATCAAGATACAGAATCTTTGACCTTTGTATATATTTCAAGGTCTGGCATTAGACTGAATCAGGACACCGTGTCTGTTTACCTGCAGAGTGGAGAGAGGTGACGTCAGGTGGCCAAAGTCTCACCTTGGCTTTTCTTTCAAAGACTGCCTGTAGGCCCTCTCGGTGTGCCTGTGTGTGTCTGTGTCTATGGCCTACTTGGTTTGGTGTTTTTGTCTATAGCTCTGAATTAAAACATTTACCTCCCCATCCTTCCTGGCTGCAGTGTTTCCCAGAAGCAGTGACCTTCTTTTGTGAACCCTCTTTGTAGTGGGGATACCATGACAGACCTGGGCCCTAACCTGCTGGGAGGAGACCTGCTATTTATTGAATTCTTGCCGCATGTCAAGGGCTTTCTGTACACTGTCGCGTGTACTTTTCAGGGCAATCCCACAAAAGAGGTATTTTTAACCCATTTTTACAAATGAGTAATATCAGAGAGGTTGAGTAACTTACTCCAGGCCACACAGCTAGTAAGTAAATGGCAGAGTAGGGATTTGACCCTGTGAATGTCTTTCTTCAAAGCCTGGGTTCTGAGTGATACCGTGTTTGATTAAAAGAAAAAAAAAAAAAGAAATCACGTAGTACATAAGAAGTATGTAATGGCTACGAACATTGAAACAGAAGCATCTCCAAGTAGAGAAAACCTGGGAGCCAGGAAGTGGAGAATTGGGGTTAGTCTTCACCATGCTTTTCCAAGCACGTATGCCCACCTCAGGACCTTTGATTTGCCCAGCCCCCTGCCTGGAATTCCCTTCCCATCTTCTCTTGACTGGTTCTATGTCTTTTTTCAGGAACCTTTTCAGAGAAGCCCTCCCACACCACCCTAATCTAAACTAGCTCTCCATTCCAACCAGTATGTTCTATCATTTCATCCTGGTTTGTGTTCTTTAGGACACTGACGCTGGGATATTATCTGGTCTGTTTTCTTGTCTGTGTTGATTGGACCACCACCCCTACCCCAACCCCCATCATAACTTAGGCTCCATGAGAGGCAGGACCCTGTCTAGTTTATTCTGTCTTCATCCCTGGTACATTGTAAGCCCTCAGACAATATATATTGAGTGAATGAACATTTACTTCCTTTATTTGGGCTTGATTCTCTGAGATCCTACCTACATAGAGCACTCGGAGATTCTCCCTAGTGGAGTCAAATGCAGGAAGTGGCTTTGCTCTCAAAATAAAAGGTACTTGGGGCGCCTGGGTGGCCCCCAGTCGGTAAAGTGTCTGCCTTAGGCTCAGGTCATGATCCTGGGGTCCTGGAATCAAGCCCTGGAGCCCCAGGTCAGGCTCCCTGCCCCTTGGGGAGTCCCCCTCTCTCCCCTTCCTGGCGTTCTCTCTCAAATAAATGTTCAAAAAAACCTGAAAGATACTTACTTTGGACATAGATTAAAACTACACATCATGTCCTTCCTTCCTTCCCTTGGATTTGCCCTAGGTTTCTAGAGTCTGGAAAAAACAAAAGCGAATGCAGGGGGGTACCCTGTAGTAAGGCTGTAAATGAGCTCCTTTCGCCTATGGTTCCCCCTTCTACCCTCTGCCCTGTTTTTAGTTATACTCTATAGAGGTCCTGTCTATGGTCTGGGCCCACCTCCCCCACTCTTAGGCTGATTCAAGCTTGACATAGGGCCCAGGTGGAACCAGTCTTTGCAAGTGACTACACACAGGCCCAGCCTGGATCTTAATGGGGAGAGAGTCCCAGTTTAGAGGTCGTGGGTTGTAGAGGGGAGCCCGGCTCACGTATTTCCAGTTTGTCCGCAGCTAAGCATTCTCTGGAGGTTTCAACTTGGGTAATCCTCTCCCTCCGGCTGTTAAACTCGGCTTCACCTGCTTCCCATCCTCAGCGAAGCCTTCTCCGGCTGAGTCTAGACCCTGGTTCCG
>CM052798.1:70691950-70758952 GCA_028533885.1 Nasua narica | reverse complement strand
AATCGATGCTTCTTTTGGGGGACCCTCCTCACTGTCACTCTGTTCTGCCCCTCGGGTAGCCCAGTCCCAGTGTGGATCGCTCTGGACCAAAGAGACGTGCTTATCCAGTGGTCCTCAATCCCGGCTCCACTTTGGACAATACTGGTGGCTTTCAAAAGATTGGTTCCAGGGTCGTACCCACCGAGGTTCTAATGCCATCGGTCTGGGTCACAGCCTGGGTGTCAGGATTTTGATATTTTTTAAAGATTTATTTGCTGAGAGGGATGAGGGCGCAGAGGGAGAGAGACAAGCAGACTCCACACTGAGCACGGAGCCAGACGTGGGGCTCGACCCCACAATGCTGAGATCACGACCTGAGCAGCAATCAAGAGTCCGATGCTGAACTGATGAGTGACCCAGGCCCCCTGGGTGTCGGGATTTTAAAAGCTTCCCGGCTTGAGGGCTGCCCCGTCCCAGCTTCAGGTTTTCAGAACTCAGTCCTCGCTTTAGGCCCTATAGGCTCGAAGCAGCCATGGTGAGAGAGAGCAGGGGTATATAATTCAGGGATATTGTATGGTTTCTGGCAGTTGAAGAGGTACTTTCACATCTGTTATCACAGCTGATAATAACCAGCTAAGGGATGTACTCTCTGGGTTAAATACTCCCTTTATGTTGATGACTGTTAAAAGTCTGCATCCTGTCCTGGCTCCTACGCGAACATACCAGTATCTCAGCTCCGAGACTGAACTGCGCTGTTGGTTCCTCACACTCCCCAACTCAGAGGCCAGCCTGTTGGCCTTCCTCCCGCAGGAGGCCTCTTCTTACTCACTCAGCACGTGCCAGCAACTACCGTCCTCTGGTGGCCTCGAGCTCCTCATTCTGCCCTCTGTCCCCCCTTTGCCTGGCCATTGCCCGAGGTCAGGGCTCTAAATCCTTCCTCGCTGGCTTGTGGCCAGAAGCTTGACGGGCCTGCCTGCCTCCCTTCTTTCCTTTCCAGAAGTACCAGCGTTATCTACCTGGGCATAGACTGGCTTCTGTCCCTCCCTTTCAGATCTTCCCTAGTGCCTAACCTTGGAGGCATCTCCTTGCCTCCAGCATCCTCTAAGAAGGCTTTTCCGTGCACTTCTCCACCTTTCAGAATCCCACCAAAATGTTTCGTCTCCAGCATCGCCCTCTGTGAGATCCTCCTCGAGTCATTTTGTTCAAATTAATTGTCCTTCCCTCCAGCATGTGAGGGGTCCCTGTTGATGAGGGGCAGGGTTCTCAGAGTTCCTAGTCAGGGTCCTGGGGCTTATGCATCATTGTTTCTCTGAGTATCTTACATAGAGGAAGTATTTCAATGTTTTTTTGAATCGAAAAGTAGGAAGGGCCGGTGTTAACCCTCAACACAGGGAATAAATTGAGGTATGGGAAACTTGCTGGACGGCGTTCTCGAGCACTTTGGCCCAGTCTTTGAAATAGAGATTTTGGATAAGCAGAGAGGAAACCTGTGGCCAAATAACACTGGAGCCGGGGCAACCTTTACCCATCATCATAACCTGGGAATAGTTGATCAACACTAGGACCCTCTGCATAGAAAGAGGTTCTGTGGGCTGCTCTGGGCCTCCCCAGCAGGTTCTTTAGGATGATCTAGGCCGCCCTCTGAAGAGGGTGCTGACAGCTTGGACAGGCAAACATTCACAGCTGTGGGGGTTGGCACGCGCGCGCGCGTGCGTGTGTGTGTGTGTGTGTGTGTAGGGTAAGGGAATCCTAGTCCGCTTACGTCACTGGTGGTCGGGCGGGGAGGGCCAGGGAGCTTGGATTTCTTTTTAAATAATGGTGACTAACATGGAGTAAGTTCTGACCTCGTGCTGGCCAGACCCCGGAGCGGCCTGCACGGGGACTCGCGGTCCTTTTGTCCCGCACCCGCCGCGAGCCAGGCCTTCTGTGTGGTCGCAGTTAGACGTGGAGCAGACAGGCCCCAGAATGACCAGGTTTGGGGAAGTACTGAGGACAGCGCTAGGATCATACACCTCACATGAAGGGCTTCCTTCTGTCCGGCCCCCGGCACTTGTGTGTTTCTGTCTGTTGCAGGTAAAGCAAGGGACTCTGGCTGTTTTTGTTGTCTGTCGTTCCCCTTTCACTACCTTCATCCCGGCTCCGCGTGCTACACCGGGAGCTCCTGGAGCGGTGTTCTTGCCTGTCTTCAAGCCACGTCCCAAGGCCCCAGTTCCTTTGCGGGACGGACTCCGCAGGGGTGTTGTTAAGTAGTGATTTTCACTCCGAGCTGTCCTGTTCGCAGTGGGAAGGGTGTCCTGTGAGGAAGGGGGGCTGCGGGGCTCTGGAACAGACCTCAGAGCAAAGGAATGTTCCGCTCCCCGGTCTCGGGGAGGCCAGCGCATCAGGCCAACTGAGTTAGGCTGCCGTGTCCAGACCAGTCTGGTACCCTGGCGGGTGGGACGGATTCTGGATCCTTAATGTCTCCAGGGACTAGTTCTAATCTCTGTTCAGCCGTGTGTTTCTTTTCCTCTAATGTTGGCCTTAAAAATGACTTATATAATTTGGCTGAGGTCAAAACCATAGTTTGTTTTTTGCGGGGAGGTGAGCGCATGCTGTCTCTTGCTCGGGGCAAACATTTCTGTTGGTGATCGTAGTGGGCATAATTGTTGGGCCTGCTTTTGCATACGACCTAGTAAACATTTTCCTTTTCTTCCGTACTCTCTCCCCTCCCCCCCTTTTTGTCTTATTTCTCTTCCTTCCCACTCTTCCCTGACTACAACATGCGTGTTGCTTAACCCTGCTGGTGGCAGGCATGTTCCTGACCCCTCTGGGGGACAATGTACATGGATCCCTCACCCCAGGGGCTCTCCTCTGCAGCTGAGCCCACTGATGTATGGAGGAGTGACCCACCTCCTCACCCCTGACCCGGGCCCGTCTTCGTTAATTAGAGTACATTGATTTATTTGTAAGCACCAGGTCTTTGCCGGAAAAAATTCTGTCCCGTTACCCTGGGCAGCACAACTGAGGGGCCAGTCCGGCACCGAAGGCCTAGCAGCTGAGGAATTCCAGTAATCTCCACCTGTTCGTATCATGTACAGGGCGGTTGAAAGACCGGAGCTAATTATCTAACATTAATAATGTGTGACCTCTAATGCACTTACCTCAAAATCTTGAGTACTTCCTCAAGAGTCCTTTTTGATAGTCATGCTTTTCCATCAGCTTCGGTCATCTGAAATAATAAAATGGCTCATGTGCCCCTAGAGTCTCTGAAACACGTTTGCCCTTTTCCATCGGTGGATCTGCTGCCAACCCAGGAGGATTCCTCTGTAGGATCAAAAAAGGGAGATGGATAAACTTCCCGTTTGTATTGTATTTCACTGGCAATGCCAAGCACCGTTTGTCCCATTATTGCTACATGAACCTGTTCTTTTGTTCTACGGTACGTTTCCATTTCCTTTTGTGAGTAGGAAGTCCATTCTTGCGGTGGTCTGAGATTCATGCCATTGCTCTTTTTTCTTCCCCTTAGAGGAGCGAAGAATCATGGCTGCGGGAAAATTTGTGAGCCTTCCCAGAAACATGCCGGTGAATCACCAGTTCCCTCTGGCCTCGTCCATGGACCTTCTGAGCAGCAAGTCACCTCCGGCTGAGCATCACATAGATGCCTATCAGGACGTGTCTATACTCGGCACCCTCCCACGGAAGAAAAAAGGCCCTCCTCCCATCAGGTCCTGTGATAACTTCAGTCACCTGGGGACCCTACCCCATTCCAAGTCCCCACGACAGAACTCCCCTCTGACCCCGGCCATCATCCAGGAGCACCCCCTGCATGACTGGAAAGGCGAAACCTTCACCTTCAGGTAACTTCTTCATTTATTTACTTTTTTCTCAGAGAGCCTGGCGGGAGGGAATGGGGTGGGTGCAGAGGGAGAGAGAGAATCCCAAGCAGGCTCCACACCCAGCACGGAGTCCAGTGCGGGGCTCGATCTCACGACCCTGACATCATGACCTGAGCCGAAATCAAGGGTCAGGACTGAGCCACCCAGGTATCCCTTCCGGTAACTTCTTTAATGCCACAAGTGAAAATGACTTGGCTTAAAGGGCTTTTTTGAAAACGCCTTTCTGTTAGGGAATATGTCAGCTGTACAGAGTAGAGCAAATAGTTTACCTCCCAAGGGCCCGCCACCCTCCTGCTGCTCCGGGCCTGGGCCTGGGCCAGCCCCGTGTTGTCTGTAGAACGCCCGCCTACTTGCCTTTCTCTGCGATTATTTTGAAGTCAATTTCAGTCCCTGTTTTATCTGTAAATATTTTGGCATATGTCTTTCAAACATAACATAAAAAGAACTGTAACACCTAAAAACTTTAACCGTTTCTTAGTATCTAGTATTTGAGAGTATTTTTACAGCTGACTTCCTATATATCGCTAAGTCCCTCAAAAGGAAGCATAAGTATGTTTTTTTATTATCATGACATGAGATTCCGAGCTGTGTCCATTGATTCTGTAGAGATGCCAAGATGGCTATAAATTAGGACCCGCATCTCCGATATGCTGAAGTCAGATTTGGTTCGGCTAAATCATGGGGGCGGCTTCCGAATACTTTACAACAAGGATTGATTTCTCTACCCACTAGGGATCCGGGTAAATAAGCCTTACGGTTATAAAAGCTTCTTGTCTGGGGTCTGTATCGGGCCTGGCTGTGATTAGTTTCTGCTTGTTAGAGCTGGTTTAGAAACTGCCTTCCCTTTCCTGCCGGGGAAGATCAGCAACCTGTGATGTTATCGGGCAGAGAAGGGGCCAGTTGGTTCTGTTGTATCTCCTGGTGTCTCTTTTTGTCCGACCTTGCAGCAAAGAAAGCCACTTTGATCCTAGCTCTCTTCTTTGTTCAGTATCTATATATTGCGCATCTGTGTTAGAGTACATTGATTTTGTAAGCACCGATGCTTCACCAGGAAAGTTCTGCCCAGTCCTTCTTAGTAGCTGAATCGAAGGGCTGGTCGGACCTTGAAGATGTTCTGGCAACCAAATCATTCCCGCAGTCTGCTCTTGCCCTTTGACGGGGTGAGGCAGCATGGGAACTGGCAGGAAAGCAATAGGGCATCTGAAACGGTGTCTTCCCAGGGCTGCTATTCTAGCGAAGGGCCCAGGTAATAAACAAGTTAATTGCAGCTTATATTAAGTGCTATGGAGGAAGTCGTGATAGACCGAAGGTTTAGTGGGCTTGTATCTTTTTTATAATGCGGACGGGTCTCTGAGGAGTTTGAACAGTTTGAGCTAAGACCTGCATAATGAGAGAAGGCAGCCATGGGAAGAACCAGAGGGAGGTTGTTCCAGGCGCAGGGAGAGCAGTGCAAAGAACTGGGGGTGGGAACAAGTCTGGAATGTTTGAAAAAAACCCCAACGAAGCTGGCGTGGCCTGTGGCTGCGGTGTAGCAAGCTGGGAGGCGGACAGTATGGATGTTGGGAGAGAGCTAGGCAGGTAGGAGGTCAGAATTCGTTTGAGGGGCCTAACTACAGTAGTATGAGAAGAAAATAAGTAGAGGCCAGCATACTCTGTAGAAAGCGCTGGGGAGTCCTGAAATGTTTCTGAGGTCAGCTTGGAAGGTTCCCCAGGGTGTCCTGGGCGTTAGAAAGTCCTGCACTTGCCCTGCAAAATGTAGCCAGGTGACCTCCCAGCTCAGAGAGCTCGCAGCCAGCCTGCTGGGGGACCAGGTCGGCGTGGAGGTGCCCCTCTGTGCACGGTATTGTTCATACCGAGTCACCGGCATTGAACACGCAGAAGGGGCGCCGTCATTGCTCCCTCTTGGGAAGGTTAAGAGGCAGCCAAGAAGAAGAGCTCCTGGCCGGCCAAAAACAAGCGCTCATACCGGGCTACCCAAGGTGGAGTCAGAGCCGGCTATCCCCTGACTTCCTGAAGCCACTTCTTATTTATAAAGTCAACTCTGTGGTGAACTCCATGCCCGCTGTGCGCCCTAGGGAGCCCATTCACGAAATCATTTCTTGATGTTCTAAGGCCCTGGCTGGGTGCCAGCTCTCACAAGGGGGCAGCTCCGGGGAGCCCCGAGGGGTGACAGTGGAGTCACCCTGTCTGTCTTGAGGAAGTCCTTGATAAACACCCATGGTCCCAGCTATCAACTCGCCAGGAGTTCAAAGCTTTTTGATTCGAAAATGACTTGGACAGAGGTCAGATCTCTGCCAAAGATCTTATCAGGCGGTGGGCACGAGTTCTGGGTTTGAAGTCCAGGCTGTGGAAGCCTTAACAAGCCCTGCTTATTACGTGTGTTTATCGTTCAGAACTATGTTCGTCCAGATTCACAACTTCATCCTTTAACTTAAAATATCTCATTGTGAAAGGCGAATACAGGAAGTAACAAACGCATATCCTTCAGGGTTATGCTGAGTGAGAAGGTCATGTCGAAGGATCGTAAAATCCCATTCTGCTCCCTGGTCTTAATAGGTTTTGTTATTTTTAAATGTTATTTATTTACTTATTTTTTTGGAGTAATTTTACTTATTTCTACCCCCAACATGGGGCTCAAACTTATGACCCTAAAGAGTTGCTCACTCTACTTACTGAGCCAGCCAGACACCCCTATATTTGGTTCACGTAACGCACTTTAAAAACTATCTTGAGGTGTTCCCGGTTTTGAGGATTTCAAAGTACCTTGCATTATTATTTTTATCCTTTTAAATATTCCTGACACGATCATTAGCTGCCTCAGTCCCTTTTTTGGAACAAGCCGCAGGATCAACAAATGAAACTTGAGCGTGTGAAAAGGAAGGGATAAGGGTATGAATGAGAACCCGAGGGGTTCCAGAGAGGGAGGGCTGCCTGAGGTGCCTCAGCGGAGCTGCCATGAGGGAGAAAGAGCATTTCTAGACCCAACTCAGCTCTTGCAGCTCAGCTGCTGGGAAAACACCGAACACCCGCTGCTCTTGCTCACTCACCACTGGAAGCTGGGAGCTTTTTATTTTTATCTTTTTTTTTTTTAAAGATTTTATTTATTTATTTATTTATTAGGAAAGAGAGAGAGTGAGAGAGAGCATGAGAAGGGAGAAGGTCGGAGCGAGAAGCGGACTCCCCATGGAGCTGGGAGCCCGATGTGGGACTCGATCCCTGGACTCCCGGGATCATGACCTGAGCCGAAGGCAGTTGCTCAACCAACTGCGCCACCCAGGGGCCCTTTTTATTTTTACCTTTTAAAGATTTTATTTATTTGAGAGGGAGAGAGCGTGAGCGGGGGAAGGGGGGGGGGCGCAGAGGGAGAAGCAGGCTCCCCACTGAGCAGGGAGCCCCACACAGAGCTTGATCCCAGGACCCTGGGATGATGACCTGAGCTGAAGGCAGAGGCTTAACTGACTGAGCCACCCCAGCGCCCCATGCTGGGAGCTTTTAAAGTTAAGAGTTTTGGATCTCTGACCCCAAGGAGTGAAACTAGTTAGGCCTACTATTAACAAGGTTATTGATTTTTTTTTTTTTTTTTTTTGGCTTGTTCGAGGTAAACTTTTTTTGGCCTTTTTACTTTTCGTAATGAATTCAAAGGTTAACTTCAGCTGACAGTGACTTGCCTGGATGTCAAGTCTGAAAACTTTCCATTTTGTCCTATTTGGTGTTGGCACAATGAGAGTGGGGCCATCTGGAAAGCCCAGACCCACTTTTCCTGTACACCCCACCTACACTCAGTGGGGAAACCCACCAGACAACACCTTTTTGTCTTGTAAAATACTCTGATAAATTGCAAGTTTGCTGTTTTCCTGACAAATATATTTAGCTCGTTAATCATTAAAAAGTCACCCTTATTATAATTGCATATTAACTGAATATCCACCCTGCAGAAGACCCCAGGCAAAACAGAGCAAATTTCCCCTTTGACCTAAAAATTTGTATTAAGCAGTTGTATAAACATGTGTCCTAGCCACAAAAATTCCTATCTGTCACATTTTGTAGTCTTAAAATACCCTCAGTGACATGTTCGGAAATTATTCCGTGTGACCATCCTCACTGCGCGTGAGGGACTCGGCAGATTTTATCATGAGTGGCAGCCGTATTGTCATTCTCCTTCACATTCAAGAATTGGGAGGAATGTTGAGGCACCTGAGCTCAGACCCTAGTGGGTGACTGACCGAGGATTAGAAGCCAGCAAGTACCGTGGGCCCTTCCCCAGACTGGGTTCCACAGCCTCCCGAGGAGGTTGGCCTCGGCTGGGGGCATCCTCTGAGCTGTCTCCTTGCGTGGAAGCTTGCGGTCCCCAGAGTCTGAACCCAGGGCACCTTGGACACCCACCTTGGGGAAGTGGCGTCTCGGTCACCAAGAGCCAGGCAGAAGGCAAGCCTGGAAGGGAGAGTTGGTCTCTCCTCATTTGGAGACTGTATCTCTTGGCTTTGTTGTTGTCTTGGCTGCCCTTGGATGTACTTGTGGTTTTGAAAGGTGGCCAAAGCGAGAAGCCAGAGCGCTCTTAAACCTGCTGCTTGATGTCACAGAGGGAGCCTTTGTCGTGCAGGCAGCGCAAGGCTTCCCCGAGAGGTCTGCAGACAGGGTTTCCTTTGGACAGGAGCGTTTGTTTGACTGCTGTCCCTTTGAGTCACTTATCTTCAAGGGTGAACTTTTATTTGAATCTGGAACCTTCCTTGGGCCGAGAGGGGACCGGTTCCTGTTGTTGAGAGGTCTGTGTTGTCGGGGTAGCCGAAGGATCGGCTCTGGGAGGCCGGTGCGGGTCCTCTTCCTGCCTGCGGGTACGTGGAGGCATGCATTCCTGGGAACAGCTGCCGGGTGCCTAATCCCTGCGGCCCCGTGTGCCGTGGGAGCATGTGGCAGGACAATGTGATGTTTCATTAGTTTGCATGAGCAGAGCTGACTGACTAGTCACAAGTGTTTTAACTGACGGGGCCCAGAGAGTCTGCAGAATTAACCCAAATTAAAATCTGGTATACTTTCCCAGGCAGTAAGTTACCTACCATGTTGCAGTGTCCGCTTTTTCGAGTGGAAGCAAAGTAGAAGGCTTTGGATCTGTGCCGACTCTTCTCAAAACACTGATTGATCGATTCAGTTTTTAAAAGATTTTATTTATTTCTTTATTTGCCAGAGAGAGTGAGCAGGAGGAGTGGCAGGTAGAGGGAGAAGCAGGCTCCCCACTGAGCAAAGGGGCTCGATCCTCAGACCCTGAGATCATGATTTGAGCCGAAGGCAGAGGCTTAACCGACTGGGCTGTATCAGTGCCCTCACCCCCAAAATTATTTCCTTGGTTCTTCTTGAGAACCACCAAGTTCTAGAACTTTCTGCTTTCTCTTTAACAAGCATGATGTTACCCCAGACATGCAGATATATCTTTAGCTTGCAGTTAATCAGAGGGACCTACCATGTAAAGGTCCACATGCAGATGTCTGCACTTTATTTATACACAGGTGTGTCTGCTGTCTGCAGATGGGAAGCTTTTTGTGCACAGAGGAAAAGCCAGCTTCCGAGTTGCAAAGGTCTATGTACTAGAGTAACAGACGCCGTTTAATAGAAGGTGCATTGATTGAGTTAGCACAGTGATAGTCGCTTAATGTCTCTAGGCGAGTTGTAATCCATTCGTTGAATTTTTATTTCTGAAATTTCGAGGTGCTTTTTACCAACATTTTGAAATGCCCCTTGGTGCTTGAAAGCAGCTGTCGTGGTTGGGGTTGTGCATTCTGAGGCACGGGGCACATTCAGGCCCTGGTGGCCTCAGTGTGCTGGGCCAGGAACAGCTGGGTCCGAGGTGAGCTCACCCCTGCTGGGCAGCTCTCTGCCCGCCCCCGCCCTCCCCAACCAGTGCGGCAGTGGGGGCAGGGAGCCTGGGGACTGGGAGATGCCCACAGGTCCACCAGCTGCCTGACAGTGGTCCTCAATCTTCTACTGACAGGGAGGATTTGAACCCAAAGGCTGGAATCTGTGCATTCTCAGCTGTTCTGGGGAAACCAGGAAGGGTTCTCCCCCACCCCCACCCCCCATGAGTGCAGATGTCAACCAAGAAAATGATCAGAGAAGCACACAAAGCAGTCCTTGTCGCGTGCTGCTGCTGTGCATCTTCTCTGCCCCCACCCCCGGGACATGCCAGTGAAGGTTTCTTAGGCCTCCTGCACGCTGTTTGGGGAAAGGTCAGGTGTTTAGTCTTCTGAGAGTCAGAAACCAAGAGAGTTTTTCACACTTTTTAGTAGATGTAAAAACCTGTTGTAAACAGAAGGTGCTGTGCGGTTACAAGTTATTCGTGTTCTCATGACACGTGGGTTCGGGAGCCTCCGCAGCCTGGCCAGAGGATGCAACAGGCTGGAGAAGCTGGCACTGCCGTTGTTCATGGGAAGGAGCCTCCTCCGGGGGGCCCATACTGGAGCCCCAGGACTGACAAGCCGGCGGGCCACGGCCACCCCATGGCGGCCCGCTTTGCCATGCTGCCACCACGCCGACTGTCCCCAGGAGACTAGCTGCAGGGTTGGTTGTAGAATTTCAGGCAGTCTCTTCTTTGAGGTCCCGAAGACAAGCGCATGGTCTTCTTGTTTTAAGGATTCTGATGTTACTTAAAAATTGTAGAAGTCTGGGACACCTGGGTGGCTTGGTCGGTTAAGCGTCTGCCTTCGGCTCAGGTCATGATCCCAGGGTCCTGGGATCGAGTCCCAAAGGGAGACTGGCTTCACCCTCTGCCTGCCACTCCCCCTTCTTGTGTGCACACTCTTTCTTTCTCTCTGACAAATAAATAAAATCTTTAAAAAAAAAAAAAGATTCTAGAAGTCTGAGAAACCTTTCATAATGGACCCAGCCTTTGTACCTCCTGGACGGTCCGTGATCTCAGATGCACCTGCAGACGTGGTAACCAAAGCTAAAATAACTCCTGCCGTGAAGAGGCGAACACACCAGGCTCCAACCCAGAGGTCTCAGTTCAGATCCCTGTTTTGCCACTTACTATGCATGTGAGCTAGGGCAAGTTCTAAATTATAAAATGAGGGTGAGAGTGCTTCCCTCTCAGGAGTGCTGTGAAGGTTCACTGGTCGCTAAATACAAAGGCTGAGCTGAATGGCAGGGCTCTGACTTCCACAGTGGAGCCTGGCACCATGTTCTGGGGCGTCTGGGGGGAGTGGGTCCCATCTTTGCTGCCAGCTCCCCCCTGATCACCAGCACTTTATCCTCGTCCTGCCCCTCCTGTGGTGTCTGGCACCTGACCTTGAAGGCCACTGATGCCTTTGCTGGGATGTTGACATAGTCGTGAATATCAAAGAATGCTGCTAGTGACCTTGATGCTGATTCAAGCAACCAGACCCAGTAGCTCTGTGACCTTGTGTTAGTTACTTTACCTTTCTGATTCTCCACTTTACCTTTCTGATTCTGACCTTGTGTAAGTTACTTTATCTTTCTGATTCTGCCCCTTCTTCAAAGGGCAGCTATAAGGCCAGAGAATCCCACGTGAGGATGCCTGGCACAGAACCTAGCATGGAGAAGGGGCTCAGATGTAGGTTTCCGTCCGTCCTTCCTCGGGGAGGCTCTCATCCTTCGGCGTAACCTGAGATCACGTTCAGTGCCTGCAGCTTCTGTGGGAGAAAGTTTCCCACACGTTGCCAGAGCCTGGCCGGGATTCCCGCTCTCTGGTCTGCCCTGAGCTGCCCTAGAGCGCTGTCTTGGCCACCATTCATGCTCGTGGGTATAATAGCCTCGCACGGCCCCGAGAGATCAGCGCACCATTATACCGAGACGCAGAACACTGTCTTCCGTGGACGGGCCCAGCCCTCTCCCACTCGCCCTTGCACTTAATGTTAGTATCTTTGCCATTTATTCTTCAGTAAGTGTTTATGGAGCTTATTTTGTGCCAGGCGTGATGTTGGGTACCAAGTCCAGAGATTGAAATAGCTATGGGCCCTCAGGCCGTGCCCAGGGCAGGGGCCGTGTGTACAAACACATCAGTCAGTACCGGACCACAAAACGAGGAGAGGCGAGAGTTCCTTGGACTGGTGGAGGGTAGGCCTGTCTGGGGGAGGGAACATGCGAAGATTTAATATAAAAAGAGAATGTAAAATACTTCATTAATATTTATTATGTTATATGTATTAAAATGGTATTTTTGAAATATGTTAAATAAGATATTGAAATTAATTTTACCGATTTTTCGTTTGGCTACTAGAAAACTTAAAATTACGTGTTTTCATATGAATAGAAAAAGATGTAATACACACACACACATACACACAATGGAATATCACTCAGCCATCCAAAAGAATGAAATCTTGGGGGAAATAGGTAATGGGGCATTTTTACACAGCACAGGTGTTGTTAAAAAAAAAAAAAAAGAAATTCATGTGGTTTTCCCATTGTATTTCTATTTGATGGTACTGGTCTACATCTTGGTGTTAGGCGTTTGGGTTTTCTCCTGAGGGCAAAGGGAAGCCTTTAAAGGATTTGAAGTAAAGGAATAATGTGATCTAATTCAGTTTCTAGAATATCACTTGGCCTCCGTGGAGAAGAGATTGGTGGGGCAGAGGGACTCGAGTGGGGGGCAGGAAGTGGTCACAAAAGCACAGGAAGCAGGCGGAGGTCTGTGCTAGGACAGTGGCGAAGGAGGTAAAGAGGGGTGAGTTCACGATCTATTTGGTAGGTAGAGTCTGCGGGACTTCCCGAAGGTGGGATGATGTGGGGTGAGGGAGGGGGACAGCCAGACATGGCTCAGGCAGCTGGGTGTACGAGGTGGGGCCGTTTACTGAGGTGGGAAAGACTGGGGGGTGGGGGGGTCAGAGGTTCGTTTCTTCGGCTGCATTTTGTTTGGTGGATGGCAGAGAATTGAGACTTCTGTCTGGGGGGTGCTAAGTTCAAGAGGTACGCGTGTCCAGTGGAGGGGTTAGCCAGCCCAGAGCTCTGGGAGAGAGAGCTGTGCTTAAAGTTACAAAGTTAGGAGTCTGTGTAGATGTGAAATTCAAGCCGTGGAAACAGATGTCCTTACCAAGGGAGAGAGCTGTGTAAAGCATAAAGGGAAGGGACCCTAGGGACCCAGCCCTGAGGAACCCCACCACACCTGTTCCAGGGAGCCCGCTTCGGAGGCCGAGCCTGGGGGTTGGAGGGGAGCGGAGACACGCGGGAGCTGCACAGGGGTACGGTTCAAAGGAAGGTTTTTCGTCCTAAGATGAGAGAATTCAATAGGAAAAGATCTAATCTTCTAAGCATATGATAAAACACGTTTTTTCATTATTTGAGTCTTTCTCGAAAATGTTTTTGATTTAATTAGAGCAGACGTGTCCCCAGGGCCACCCTCCCTGTGGGCCTGTGTCGGCAGCTGGGGACGATGCTTCCCCGCGGGCTCCTACACGGTCCCCGATGACTCTCTGGGCAGAGGAGGTAAATGGATGACTGTGGGGGGACCTCTTCTGCCTGAGGGGTGATGGCTGCTTTTCCACGGTTTGGGTGGGCAGCCCCCTTGAGGATGGCTGCCTGCCCTTGGAAGGCAGGTTGAGGGCATGTGTTTGGTCTAGACGTCTGGCTCGGTGAAGTCTTTCCTCTTAGAGGTCTCGAGCACATCATCTCAAAACCACAGCACTCTTATCCTGCCTTCGAACTCGTTGAGAAGAAACCTTGACAGACACCCGGTTTTAGAGCGGATGGAGCCGCTGAGGGTTGAGGGGGGACTGGACGGGGGGAGCGAGGAAAGGGCAAATAGTGTACCCCAGCCAGACAAAGCATCTGCTTTTATCGAAAGTGCTGTGTTTGGGTTCAGACAGCCTGAGGCCTGATGAGTCACTGATGCCAGACCCTCTCGGCCTGCGTTTTTCTCACTTTCCTCTATTCAGTTTGACGGACTGCTGCCAAGTCAAGATTTGAGCCACAGATTTTAGCTTAATGCGGTCACCGGAATTCTGCTGAGCGCTGGTTAGCCGCTGACCGCGTCAAGTTTTTGTCAGCTGATGAAGGGTGGGTTCCTGTATGGACTCACCAGAGTGTATGTACCGTGTAGGATATTTAAATGGTGCCTTTTTCACACGGTTAGGGAATCTGCCCGAGGAGGTGGTTTAATTGCCGTCCTTTTAATGTACGCCGTGAACGCATTAATCAGGCATCGCCGTCCTCCCGAGTAAGATAGAAACGGACTCAGAGAAGCAGGAGTTGGCTGCCGAAGTGAAAGAAGTGGGGGTACCTGAAGTCGCCGGACCTTAGACGCTCGGACAGCCGGGGAGGGAAGGGTGTCCTCATCCGCAGCAGGACCGTGGGCCTTGAGAAGAAAGGTCGCCAAAGTTGAAGGGGATGTTAGGGCTGATGGCACGGCCCGCGGTTCGGAAAGGGGAGCACAGGTGAGGACACCCATGACTAGGACGCCCGGCACAGTTCGAAGGAGGAAGAGGTAGGTGACCACTCAGGTCACCCTTAGTTTAAGGACTGTCTCCAGCTGGGTCCCCTTGACGCGGTTTGATGAGCCATAGCCATCCTGAGGAATTCATCCACCGATACATTGAACATGGCGCATGTGCCTGGCTTCGTGCTGGGTGGGAGAGCGTTAAAGGCCGGCTGGGTGCTGTGTCTGTGTGAGGAGGTCATGGCCCTAGGGGAGAGGGGTGCCCCTTCTGAGGCCTCCGACCTCGCCAGCATCTGTTCTTTCCATCTTCTTCGCCGCTGACCTAACTTCCCACCCATGGGCTAGCCCTCCGTATCAACCCTAGTTCTCTAAACAATTCCGCTTTTCTTGACCTCTGACTTTAACCTATTTCCAGGTATGCACATCCTTGATTGGGTGGTTGAAGATGGTGCTTTCTAGATAGCCCTTCCCTCGAGGCCTGCCTGCTCTGTGCCGCCACCACTTGCTCTGGGCTGTCCCGGCCTTGGACCCAGGCCCGGGAAAGCTTGGGCCGTGCAACCCATGCCACCAAGGACCGTATCGGAGGGTGGTTCTGGGCTGCCCCAGAACCGAGTGCAGAGCGAGCACAGGATTGTGCAAAACGCTAAGGGTAACGAAAAGGACTTTCAGAAGTTAGGTTTGGAACAATAAAACCAGGGAGAGGGGCATGGGCACGGGGGAGAAACCAAACTGCTGAGCCTCTCTGGCTTGCGTTTTTTGTCAAGTAACTGACTGCTTTGATTCGAAGGGGTAGGATCCGTGGAAAGGAGGAGAACTCTCAGCCTGGAGCAGAAGAGGCCGTGGCAAGAGGCTCTAATGCCTCCGAATGAGGTGAGGCCCCAGAGGACTGAGGGAGCCTGACCCTGAGGCCGAGACCATTAACTCGGAGGAATGCAGGCGCAAGGGCCTACAGGGAAGACAGGAGTATTTCAATTTTCCAGAAAGGAACCAGAGAGGTGAAATTAACCTGTAAAATGACGCGATTGACCTGATCTCAGGAAATATCTTAAAAGGATTATTAGGACAGTAACTTTTGCATACTTGGTGGAGGAAACAGCAGCTTTTGGTATATTAGCAGGGCGTTGCCTAAAGCAAGTCATACCAGATTAATTTGCTTCCTGGGGTAATTTGTTGGGAGGTTAAAGGAAGGCTGAGAAGGTGTGTAAGCAGATGTCAGTCACTGGTGATAGGCCTTGGGTGAGAGGCAGCCCCGGGGGTACAGATGAAGCCTGCTGTAGGGTGTGTCCCGGCTGACCAGCGTCTTGGCCCACTCTGGCCAATTTTTCAAAAATCGTTTAGACAGTAACATTGACCTAAATATCCTAAATATTGACCTAAAATATCCTAAATATTGATCACACTGGTGGATGACATGAATCATAGAAGAAAAATAGGTCAAAATGACAGACACGAGATCCAAAAAGGATCTTGGCGTTTGGAGAAAGTAGACCCAATCTAATTGGATAAGACTCTAGGGAGAGGCGAAGACTGGCACTGGCATCCAAAAGCCAAGTCGGAGTATGGGGCTTGGGGTATAGCCGCGTGTGAGGACGATTGCCGGATTTGCCTAAGGGCAACTCAGAATGAGTGTGCTCTGGTTGTCCAAGACGTGAGCGGGACTTTAGGGCCATCAACTGAAGTTTAATGTTCGGACGAAGGGAAGTGGTCACTCTCGGCTGCCGGCTGAATCTGGTGAACTGTTTGTAGCTCTGGACAACCAAAAATGGAAGGTGCATTCCCCCCACTGCAGAGCGTGGGGTTCTGCTGAGGCCGCCCCTCTGCTCTGAAGCAGATCTTTTGGTTTAATCCTGAAGGAATAGTCCTGAGGTTTAGTGTATTAGCGAAGAAGAACTTCTCCCGACATATGTTAACCCTGGGAGGAGAGCCTAAAATACGCACCACCCTTAATCCTGTCGCCTCCTAGTGAAGCCGACTTTAACAGGTCAGGTCAATAAATACATGGTGAGATGGGAGAGAGTGACTGTCTTCTCATTTATTTTGCAAGGTGATAAAATCAAATACATTTTCCTGGGTGCACATCTAGAAGTGTTGGGTTCTCTGTTTTTAAAGCTACATCCCTTTTAAAATTAGCAAAGACTTGGGACGCCTGGGTGGCTCTGTCAATTAAGCATCTGCCTTTGGCTCAGGTCATGATCCTGGGATCAAGTCCCGCATTGGGCTCCCTGCTCAGCGGGGAGTCTGCTTCTCCCTCTGCCTGCTGCTCCCCCTGCTTGTGAACTCTTTCTCTCTGACAAAATCTTAGGAAGGAGGAAGGAAAGAAGGAAAGAAAGAAAGACTATATATATATAACAAGCCCCCACCTAGAGTAGGAAGTACCTCTTTTGTATTCTTTGGGACAGTTACATGATTCCCAGCATCTGTAAAGAACCTGTCTGTCCATCTAGTCACATACCAGTTGAGATTTTTCCAAGAGACACCTTCTCTCTACCCACCAGGCCAGCCCCGTTTTAAGCGTCCATTTCTTCTCATTTTCCCAGCAGCCGATTCGGAAAGGGCTCTACAGTAAACTCCCAGTCCTCTTGGTGCTCTCCCTGATGAACTTCCAACATGGCATTTCAGACATGTCCAGAGAGATTCATTTTCAGCAGGAGCAGCGAGCCCCTTGGTGTCACTTTGAAAACATCTGGTCTCAGTGGGGCTGGGGAGCCAGGCACAGTCCTGACAGCAGTGACGACCCGCCACCAAGGGGGTTATGTCTGAGGCCACCACAGTTCAGGCACAGGCTCGTGGCTGAATTAGCTCCTTCTGATGAAGGAGCTGATGAAGACTGATGTGGCGGCCCATCAGTCAAAAACCTTTCTCTCGTTCCCTCTCTCCCTCCAATGTTCTTCCCCTTGGTGAATCCAGGGAGTTGTGGCAAAGAGAAGGGTTGAGGTCTAGACCTTTTGCACAGTGGAGAGAAACACACACACTTGTTCATTCATTCACTCAAACCAACACTTATCAAGCAGATTGTGCCCTGAGGATACAAGGGTGAATAAAATAAAATAAAATATAGTTCTTGTTCTTAGTGAGCTCATAGGCCCGTAAGGGAGATGGACGGGAGTACATGTATTATAATTATTTGTCATAAAGTTTTATAATAAAAAAGGAGTGCTGGAGAGATGTTATTCTGTGAGTTGTAGAGGGCGGGGGAAGGAGTGGTCAGAGAAGGTGGGAATGAACGGGAAGACGGTGGGGAATCAAGACCTGCTGGGTCAGGGAATTCCAAACAATTTGGACTTCCGGAGTGAAAGGAGCAAGGCGAGGCGCTGAGGCTGGTGAGCTGGGCAAGGCTTAGCAACATGGATGTCATCTTACAAAATATAAAATGAGAATGCTAGACCGTCCCACGTATTTTACCGAGAAGGACACGATCTAGTAAGAAATACTGTCTGGTGGCCACAGGCTCCTAGTGGATTTAAAGCCTGCTGCCAGCTCTTCCTTTCTGTAGTCCTTCCATCCCCACTTCTCCCCAGCCGGGAGCCGGAGATGATGGCACTCTGTGATGGAGAATGGAGGGAGAAGGCTCTCGGTTCCAAGGCCGTATCCACACGTGAATGGGCTGTAGCCACCAAGTTGCCGGTGGAGGACAAGCTTTGTCCCAGTTGTTGGGTCCACCCTCCCTGATTGTGGGACATGCCCTGGTCCCGAGCTGGCCACGAGTTAAGGATGGCAAACCAGTAGACCTCAGGGGTTCAGCGATTATTCCTCCTTGGCCCCACTACTTGGGGTAAACAGAGAAACTCGGCGTATGGGTCCCACATATCTCTCTGTCTTGCATTTCAGTTAGGTGTTGTAGGAATGAGTTCCCTTGTGATGAATGGACACCTACAAAGCACGAAATCTGACCTGGACGTACAAGCCTTCTAGCCCCGACCCTCAGTAAGTTTTAGATCATTTTTGACAGTGCTTCCTGTACAGTAACTTTGCTCTACTTCCTTGTAAGGTCTGTAGGGATTCTTTTTGTTCTAATATAGACAGTGGGCATTTGTGAATCATGACAGTTTTGTTCTCCTCTTTGCCGTTCCTACACCTTTTATTTCTCATTTATCTGTGTGGGCTAGGACCTCGGGGCAGTGACGCATTACATTACTACTTACAGAAGTAAGAATGGACCTCCCTGTTTTGTTTCTGATCGATGGCTTGATTTTAGTAAAGATTATAATACTCTGCCATTAAAAATAATGCTTGTTGAGGGCTTTCGTAGATACTCTTTGTCGGGTTATGGAAGTTCTTCTGTATTTCGTTTGTGAAGAGTTAGATTTTCCCTGCTGAGATCCTGGAAGGATGATTTTTTTTTTTAAAGATTTTTTATTTATTTACTTATTAGAGAGAGAGACTGAGAATGAGAGGAAAGAAGGTCAGAGGGAGAAGCAGACTTCCCGCAGAGCCGGGAGTCCGATATGGGACTCGATCCCGGGACTCCGGGATCATGACCTGAGCCGAAGGCAGTCGCTTAACCAACTGAGCCACCCAGGCGCCCTGGAAGGATGATTTTTTTAAAAGTACTTTTTTCTCCCATTAATTTGATGCCTCAAATGATTTTTCTCCCTTAACCTGTTAATGTGGTAAAGTATATCAGTAAGTTTTCACCATTAACCTGACCCTATATGCCTGGAGTGAACCTAGTTTGATTTTGATGTAGATTTAGACTTTGTTAGAATTGGTTTCTTAATATTTTATTGAAGGTTTAAAAAAAATCTATTCATGTGCAAGATTACCCTGTACTTTCCTTTTCTTGACCTTCTCTGCTCTGCGGATCAAAGTTAAAATATCCTCTTTTTCCAGTCTCCTGAAGCTTTTATCGCATTTTCAAGTAACAATTCCAACATTTGGCAGAACTTGCTAGATAGTAAAACCACCAGGACCTGTGGGAAGATGTTGAACTACAATTCAGTTTTGTAAATGGTTAGAGGGCTGTTCGGCTTTCTGTTTCTTTTTGAGTCTCTTTTAGTATTTTTCTAGGAATTTGTTCATTTATGCTAAGTTTTAAAATTTATTAGCCTAAAGGTGTTCCTAGGATTCTCTTCTTGGGCTCTCTCCTATCTCTGGCTATCCCCTCTTGTCATTCCTAGATTGTTTCGTGCTTGCTTTCTTTTCCCCCAGATGACATCTGTCAGAGGTTCATTTTATGAGGCTTTCCAAAGAACAAGGCTTTATTTGTTGCTCCTCTGTTGTATCGTTTGTTTTATATTTAGTGTTTCTCCCTCATCTCTGTTGTTCCATTTTTGTTTCTTCTTTTAACTTAAGCTGGACACTTACCTTTTTTTTTCCTAAAAATAAGCATTATGGTTATATATTTCCTCCAAAATACCACTTTTATTGTATCCTAAATATGCTATGTACTACCTTCTGAAAATCTGCTTTGTGAGTTTAATCTAGATAACAGTTGCTGTGTTTAGTGATTTACAGTATTTGGGCTTATCGCTGCCTCTTATTCTGTATGTCTGTACTAGCTATACATTTTTTTTAAACCTACGGTTTTTTTTTTAATTGCCTTATTTTATATTTTTAAAAATGCTCTACTCATTCAGTGGTTACTTTTAAAATACAATTACTTTATAAAACATAAAGTAAAACGTTACCTTTACTTCTTTCTGACCAATACAGTACCTTAGAACACTAGCTCTAGCTGTGGCCTTCCACTTGGCTTATATACCATTGTTGCCTATATTTTAGTTTGTCTCTCTATTATATTTTTTTAAGTTTTATTTATTTTGGAGAGAGAGAGAGTGTGCAGGGGAGAGACGCGGAGGGAGAGGGAGAGAATCCTCAAGCCAATTGCCCACTAACTGCAGAGCCTAACACGAGGCTTGATCTCACGACCCTGAGATCCTGACCAGAGCTGAAATCAAGAGTCAGACGCTTGACTGAGTTACCCAGGCGTCCCATTAGTTTGTCTTTTTTAAAAAAAATGTAAAGTACACATACTATAAAATTTACCAGCTTAGCCTTTTATAAGTGTACAGTTAATGAGCAATGAGTTAATAATAAGTACGTTCACACTGTTGTATAACCAGTTTCTCCAACTCTATTTATCTTGAAAACCAGAAACTCTGTACCCATGAAACAACTCCCTGTGCCCTTCCCCCAGCCCCTGGCAACAGCTGTTCTTTCTGTCTCTGTGAATTTGACTACTCTAGACACCTCGTGTAAATAAAATTGTCCAGTGGCATCTGGGCGCCTCAATTGGTTAAGCGTCCCACTCTTGATTTTAGCTCAGGTCAGGATCTCAAGGTCGTGACCTCAAGCCCTGCATCTGGCTCCGCGCTCATCGTGGAGTCTACTTGCCCTTCCCCCTCTGCTCCTCCCCTAACTTGGGTGTGTGCGCTCACTCTCTAAAATAAATAAATAGAGGGGCGCCTGGATGGCTCAGTGGGTTAAGCCTCTGCCTTCGGCTCGGGTCATGACCTCAGGGTCCTGGGATTGAGCCCTGCATCAGGCTCTCTGCTCAGCAGGGAGCCTGCTTCCCCCCTCTCTCTCTGCCTGCCTTTCTGCCTACTTGTAATCTCTCTCTCTCTGTCAAATAAATAAAATCTTTTAATAAGTAAATAAATAGAATCTAAATAAATAAACTGTACACTATTTGTCCTTTGGTGACTGGTTTACTTCACTTAGCACAAAGTCCTCCAAGTTTATCCGTGTTGTAGCCTGTGTCCTGTGTCGGCGTTTCCTTCCTTTTTGAGGCTGAGTAATATTTCATTGTGTATGTACACATTTTGTTGATCCATTCTTCCATCAGTGGGTGCTTAGGTGGCTTCCACATTGGGGCTTCTGTGAAGAAGGCTGCTAAGAACATGTATGCACAAATATCTCTTCGAAATCCTGCTTTCAGGTCCTTTGGGTATCTGTCTACTCAGAATGGAATTGCTGGATCATATGGTAGTTCTATTTTGAATTTTGTGAAGAACCTCCATACTGTATCTCCTAGCAGCTGTACCACTTATGTCCCTGCCAACCATGCATAAGGGTTCCGATTTCTCCGCATCTTTGCCAGCACTTGCTTTTTTTTTTTTTTTTTAAACTCCACAAATGACACATTCGTCTTGTTCTGCACCATCCATGCTGGTTTGGAGTCACCTACACGGTTACTAGTTACTGTGATCCTCATTCACTCTTAGATCTTCATCTGTTCTTCTGGCATTTTTTTCATTCTTCCCAAATGGTGTTCTCTGTCTTTATTTATCTAAAATTGTCTTTATTCATCCTTGTTCTTGGTAGTTTCACTGGGCAGGAGATTTTGAGCCAACCCAGTCCTCTTTGTACGGAGGGCAACCCTCCTTGGCTCTTGGGCTGCTTTTATCATCTCTCTGGTTTTGATGGTCTATATTTTCCCTGCGATGTGTCTAGGTGAGAATGTATTTTTGTTGAAATACTTCATAGGATGACTGGGTTGCCTGAATCAGAATGGGTATCTTTCACTTAATTTGAAGATTTCCCATCATTATTTCTTTGACGATTCCTTTTCCTCTCTCTCTCTCGAGTCTCTTCTTCTGGAGTTCTGGTTAAATGTAGTTAGGCCTTCTCATTCTACCTTCCACGTCACTTTTATATTTCCCATCACATTTTCTCTCTGTGCTCTGTTCTGTATAGTGTCTTTGTATATTTGCTTATAGTTTCTTCATAGATTTGTCATATTTTCTTAGGTCATGTTTAATCTGTTCCATAGCAGATTATATATTTTAATCAGTTTTTATTTTTATAACCATCTGTTTATTCTGAGATCACTTGATTCCGTCTTTTTTTTTTTAAATCATACATTGTTATTTTATCGCTTATATCTGATATTCCGGTGTCTGAAGTCTTTGAGGATCTCGGTCTATTGTTCTTTCTGCTGACTTCAGTGATTGGGGCTTGCTTCCTTGTGTATGTGGTTATTTCTGAAAGGAAATTTATGTTTGACCACATTTGTGGATATCCTGAGTGGCATTCTGTTGATAAAGTTTTCCCCCCCAGAAAGTTTTTACACTGTTTCCTTACTGATGGCACCACCAACCCAGACGCTTTAATTTCTTAGTTTTGGATTCTCTGTCAAAACAGGTAGTATAAATTTGGACCCCAACCAACATGAAGGCTGATCTGCAGTTACAAGTTCTTAGAAGAGGCTGTTGTTACCGTCATTTTTTCCATCAGGACTTGTGGTGGAGACAGTAGGCTTCCTTCTTGGTCCCTTTGCTGGAGAGCATGCTAGGCTGCCTTCTTAATTTTTATGTATGCATTTGTTTTGGCACATCATTTTTGTGGGATGGTGTAGTCCCTTTCTCATGGCTTCACAGTTAGCTAACTTCTGTGGACCTCGGGCTTACCCCTCCCTGCTTTGCTTCTTACCCTCTTGTTCACGTTTTGTGTTCTTGATTTGTTCTCTGTTTTTGTATAGGTTTTGTATATGTCTCTGCTTCTTGAGGGTTTATCTTTCCTGTGACTTCCACAGTGCATTTGAAAATATATTTGTAATTTATCATTTAGTTTTCAGAATATCTGGTCTACCGTATTAAGCGACTCAAAGTCCCAGAGTAGAAATTTCTAATTTTCTGAGGCCTTATTTGGACTATATACAGAGGTGGTTTTTTTGTGGTGTAAATCTTCATTTGTCCATGCTTGCCCTTGTTTATTTAATAATTGGCAGCTATGTGACTAGTACAGTTCTAAGGGCTTAGGATACATTGGTGAGCAAGATAGAAGTAGGCCTGCCCCTCACGGAGGGTATGGTCTCACGGAAGAGCCGCAAACAAGCCCTGGTTCCTCGCAGTGGGGGTGAGGCTAATGGAGACAAAAGGATTGTGTACAACAGGTGTGCTCGGGTGGTATCTACACAGCTCTCTTGTTTGGTTGTTCTGTGTTTCCTTCCCGAGTTAGCTATTTTTGTCAGTATGAAGGGATCCTTTAAATATCTGTTATATTTCATCATACTTTATAGGAAAGATTTACGTGTTCGTAATTTGAAAGATGGAAATGACCCTTCTGAAAGTAACTTACCGGTTGGAAAAGAAGGAGCCTTATCTGAGACATTCACTGGCTGAATGGCACCAATCATACATGCACTGCTAACCAGGGAAAAAGGGAGGTAATGGGGCAAAGTCTTAGAGATAATTCAGATCCTGATATAGTCTTAAAAGTTCATGCAGTACAGTGCTCGAAGCAAAGGTTTTTGCTGGTTCATTCTTCACGAGCATATTGAGATGGGCTAGACACCATCTACTTGGTTCCCTTAAAAAGAATTTAGCAAGTGCCCTCACCTCTCTCTTCCCTTTCACCCACTGAAGCCAGTCATTTACCACCACCTGTCTTTTCTCACTTAGCAAGGCCTCCTAAATCTGCACACCATCCCCGCTCCCTCTGTCACCCAGACCTCTCCAGCATTGTCTCCTTTGGTCTTCCCGACTCCATCTTGCCCCCCACGAATCTGTTTTCCACACCAGTGCAGGGGGTTTTTCTAACACACAAATCTCTGGTTCTTCTGCAGCTTAAGAGTTTTCAACAAATCCCACGGCTTTCCTAAGTCGAGACATGTTTACATGGCATCCAAGCCCCTGATGCTCTGGCTCTGCCTCTTCATCCTGATCTCCCACCAGCCCCCCACACCTGAGCCTCCCCCAACCCTGTGCTTCCGTTACTTGTTCTTGTATTCATGAATTCAGCAAATGGTTACTGCTGTGTGCAGAGCACTGGCGATACCAAGGTGAGTAAAGTAGAGAAAGCCTCAGTCTTGCGGGGTTATATTCCAGAAAAAAGACTGTGAGCAAATATACATTTCCTTTCATATCAGATAATATGGAAAAAAAATAAAGCCAGATAAGGCGATAAAGGGTAGTGGTGGGGCTTATTTAGATAGGTGTTTAAGGAAAGCTTCTCTGAGGAGGTGTTGTTTGAGCAGAGACCTGACTGTCGTGAGGGAGTGAGCCTTTGAGACCTTCAGGGAGAATGTTCTAGGCAAAGAAATAGTAGTAAATGCCAAGACACAGAGACAGTGACCAGCTTGGCATGTTTGAGCACTGGAAAGAAAAGTCAGTAGGCCTTGGATGGACTGAGTGGAATAGCCAGTGAGGAATGAAATGCTTTTGCTGAGTAACATATTACCACAGACGTGGTGCCTTAGCACCTGTGGATTGCCTCACAGTTTCTGTAGGACAGAAGCCCCACAGACCTCAGCTGGGTTCTCGGTTACAGGTCTCAAGCTCGGGATGTCGGCAACTGTGTTCTCATCTGAGCCTCTGGGAAAGAAGCAGCTTCCATGGCCTTTCAGGTGGTTGGCAGAACTCGGTTCCTTGTGGTTGTAGGACTGAGGTCTGTTTCCTGGATATCCGCCGGGGGCAGCTCCCATGTAGAGGCCGCCCGTAGTTCTGTGCCATGGGCCTTATCACAGGCTGTGTTGTAACATCGTGCTGGCACCACGGTCCTTCATGTCCGGGCCCCCCCACGTTGCCTGATCTTGATGTCGGCTGACTGGAGGCTTAGACTTGCAAAATCCCTTCACAGCCGTGCTGACGTTAGTGTTTGGTTGACTCTCCAGGAGATGGGGCTCTTGTTGGGGGACATCTTTAGAACTCTGCCCACCCCGGTAGATTGGAGAGCTGGCGGGGACCATGCTAACCAGGGCCTCAAAGGCTCTGGTGAGGACTCCAGGGTCTGATCAGATGGGAGTTATTAGAGGATTTTGATTTGGGGGAAGGATCATGCTGGCTGCTGTGGTTTCCCAAGTGCACCGCAGTGTCCCATGTCCCCATGTGTTTGCACCTGCTTCTCTCATTGCCTGGATATTTCTCATCACCACCTAGCTCACAGCTTCTTCCCCCAGTGAGTCCCTACCTAGCCCTCAAACCTTAGCTCAAAGGTGGCCTGAAAGGCCTCTCTATGGTGTTTCCTTCCCACTGACACCGACTTGAGTTGTGCCCCGTCTGTTGATCTGTCTTCCCCGCTTGCCTGCACCTTCTCTGGGAGCAGAGCCTTTGTCCCTGTTTCCTCTGTTTCCATTGTCTGGCCTACAGCCTAGCCTGTTGCAGATGCTTGATGATGTTTGTGGGATGAATGCAAGAACAGTGGAGATACTGGGGGTGAAGTAGACTTGCCACTACTCTTGGGTTGCTCACCTTGTCGAAGAGAGACCATATATCAATAAATACACATGAGAATGAACCGGAATGCAAATACCATGCCATGTGCACAAAGGAGGGGGTGCCCGCTCTGTGGATTACTGGTGTGCATGGAGTTTAAGGGGAACCTTTATTCTACTCAGTCTGGAACAGTTGGATCTATTTTCTTACATCCCTCTATCGCATGAGAGAATCCTCTTATTACAAATGATTCCTCTTTGTTATATCCAGAAGGACATTTGTTTGGCAACACTGTTAGCCATTAATTTATAATATTTAAAGAAGTCAAAACATTCATTCTTTTAAAACATTCTATAATTTAAGACAGACATAGAGTACTTCATCCCTCGTCTGTATTCCAAGCACTCAGAAAAGATCTGTTAGTGAAATTTGGCTTATATATTCAAGACGGAGAACCACTTAACTCAAAATAACAAACATGTAGATCAAGTGTCCTTTTAAGAGGGAGGAACTACGAACCTGGTTATTAATGAGAAACAAACTAAAATAGTAAATACATCACTTCTGTGACTCCCAACTACATATCCCTCAGTATGAACCTAAGAAAGCAGGACCCTGGAGAGACTGATTTAACCCAAGTAAACACAGCGATGTTATTTAAAATATAGTAAACATAAGAACAAAATCACAGGAGGGTCCAGTTTCGTTCTGCTGCTTGCCTGCGGTCTGCGGGCCGTGCGCTGTAGGGCGGCATGGCTGATTGGGTGCCTGCCAGCCTCACCAGTTGTAAAGGGAGATGCGCAAAACATCACAGATTCTCCAGGGTGGGGATTCATAATTTGCATAAGCAAAAAAAATTTTTTTTTAATCTTTTCACTTATATTGCCAAGTTCCTCTGTTTGTTTTCTCGTGATCTCTGTTGGAGAATATAAATCTGTGGCTTAAGGAGTGTTTGTTGCAGGGACATGTATGAATAATTGGATATTCGATTTCAAATTAGAGGCTGGGGCCACAGGGCCAACTGCTATGTTTTCTGGCTCACATCTTCTTTCGGCGAGCTGGGATGAGGTGGAGGCCGGGATGGGAGGACACGGTCCTTCTGCGTGGACCAGAAACATTTTTTTTTAATTGAAAAAATAAAAAATAAAAATAGGAGCTCCTTCTTAAAAATGAACATAATTTAGTTCAGGGCAATGTTTTTTTAAGTTTTTGGATTTGTAACACACTCTTGGTTTTATTATACACTCTCCTGTATTCCTTCCCTGCCTGTCTAAAAAGGATGAGGAGAACGTGAGGATCCTCTAGGGCACCCTTGGGAGTCCTGAGTTAGAATTTTAGGACATTTGGATTCCCCTCTGCTCTTATAGCCGAATGAACAAGGCTCCCTTAGCAGGGTTCATTTTGGGGGCAGGATCAAAAGGGGACTTCAGTTTTATCCCTCACCAGAGCCTCCCAGTTTCCTTCTCTTCTGCCCAGAGAAGTATGTGGTAAAGGATCAAAGAGGAACACAGGAGGGGCGCCTGGGCTGCTCAGTTGGTTAGGCATCTGACGTTTGATCTCAGCACAGGTCTTGATCTCAGGGTGGTGAGTTCAAGCCCTGCGTTGGGCTCCACGCTGGGTGTGGAGCCTACTTAAAAAAAAAAAAATACAGGAGGTTCCTCTAAGGTGGGGGGCATTTTGGAGAACCCCCTCCCCCCCGGCTCTTTGGTGCTGGGCTCTGTGAATGGGAGAGCACAGGCTGCCCTGCCTCCAGGAGACCTTGTCTCCGAGTGAGGACCATGCTAATCAGTGCTGCCTTAGCAGCCACCAGGCAGAGCGCCAGGCCCGGTCTCTCGATGTTGGTTAGCCCACCTCTTCCCAAGAGAACCTGAAGGCTCTGTTGTGAGAGAACTAGCTCAGGGTTTTCAGGTACATCTCTAGAGAAAGGAAGAAAGGAACGTTTCAGCTTTCAGAGGTGAAAGGAAAAGGATTTTAGAGTGAAATCTGGTGAGAAGAGCAGATCCTGGACAAAATTCTAAAAAAAGGATACTAAAAGAATGACATTTGAGCACCGAAAAAAGGAGAATTAAAATGACAAACCATGACTATATAGTCTTGGTATTTGGCAGATATTTTCCCAAAAATGAATGAAATGAAGCTCACGGAAAATATTTGACAGTGTGTTAGCTGCCAGCGAAAAAAATGCAAGCTTTCCAGTGAAATTGAGAAGTGTGGAAAACCTGCATCATCCTCTATATGCTTGACACTTTCCATGCTTAATAACTTCTGATGTGATCAATGACCATGCTGACAAATGTGATTCTTTTTTATATTATAATGAAATGTGTCGAAATTTAGAATAACTGCATAACTCAGTGACCCGGTATTTTCCGGGACGGTGGATACAGACACACTCGTGGATAAAAGGTCCAGCCAGAGTGCAGGATAGATGCAGAAGAGTAAGAGGCATGGTCCAAGATGCACATTACAGGGAACCTTTAAGGAACTATCACCTGCTTTGTTTTGGTGTGGTATCAAAGACTAGTCATGATTACCTGAAAGTCCAGTGGAATACCCTGCCCTTTTCCAGTTACATGTCTAAGTGAGGAGGGACTTTTTTCTTAAACCAAGACATAACATACTGAATACAGAAGTAGATGTGAGAGGGGCACCTGGGTGGCTCATTCGGTTAAGCGTTTATCTTCAGCTCAGGTCATGATCTCAGGGCCCTGGGATGGAGCCCTGTGTTGGGAAGTGGGGAGCGCGGGGGGGGGGGGCTGCTTCTCAGCAGGGAGTCTGCTTTTCCTGGTTGTGCAGGTGCACTCTCTGTCTCTCTTTCAAACAAATAAAATCTTTAAAAAAAAGAAAAAATGTAGATATGAGAATTCAGCAGTACTTCTAAGCCAGATGTGAAAAAAGATTTGCAAAAATGTGAGACAGTATCACTCTTCTCGCCAAATTTTTGTTAAGAAAAAATAACCATTTGTAATAAAATTGTTTTATATAAAATATAATGGGTTCCTTTTTAAAATAGTAATAAATATTTTGAAATTTTCTATTTAATTTCTAATACCAGTAATCAGTAGATATAACCCACATGAACAAAAGTTCTCTGGGGTCCTTAGTCATTTAGGGTGCACAGAGATTCTGAGACCAAAAAACATTTGGGAACCACTGATCTCAGCCCCCCATACCTATCCTGTTTGTATAAAATGCACATTTTTAAATGTATATAAAAAGAAATTTGAAGACGTGAACAGCATTTCAGTGGTTCTAGCATCTTCCTGCCCTCCCAGGGCCAGACCTCTGGGCCAGATGATTAGCCTAAGACTGGATGGCTGTAAGCCTGAAATGTTAATTCGGGAGAAAACCAGGGGTTCAAGAACTTAAAAGGGAACACAGCTAGAGTGCCACCCACAAAAAGTTTTTTGTCACTGGCTGGGTGCTTCCGCGGATGCAAAGTCTGATGACGTTGACACGGTGTCCAAAGCGTGTGGCTGAGGTGGTGATCGGGCACAGCCAAGACTCCAGTGCTTTGGGAAAAGATGCCTGATAAACGATGGACTTGAAGGCAGAGAGTTTTCAGGCTTCGAAAGCCTGGTTTATACCTGTCTTTGATGGGAACACGCTCAGGGACGGTGAGCTTATGCTGGTCTCAGATCCTCTGGCCCTCTGAGGGACTCACTCCAGAGCCTCATCCCTGACGTGGAGAGGAGCATCCTGGATGCCAGCCTGCCTCCGTGTAGGTGCCCCCGTGCGCAGCCCTAAAGGGACAGTCACACCAACTTGGGGGTTGCATCCCCCCATTTCCACAAGATGGAGGTATCCCTGAGCCGGGGGGTTGGGACTCCTTGTGCTGGGGCAGTGACCAGAACCCTCCCTTACCCCGGGGAGAAGGGCTGCCGTCTCACCGGGTCTCTCCACCACCAGGGCTTGGGGCTGAGCCCACCCTTGCAGAGGAGGCTGCTTGTTGGGGGCACTCGTCAGGCACCCGTTCTTTCTGGAACTACACCAAGGCCCTCTCCGTGGAGAAGACTGCCCTTACAGGCTTCGGAGCCAGTCTGTCCTCTCAAAAGGATGCCGTCTCTGCAGGGATGTGTTGAGTTCTTGAAGTCTCTGAAGGCAGCTAGCTGTCGTTTCACATCCTCTGTTGAGGGACGACCTCACTGTAACTCTGCGGGCGCTGAAAACGGCCGTGCTCACGTCTCCCACTCCTCTTCTTTGCCCTAGTCAGCTCTCTTCATTTCTGGAAGGAGTCAGCCTCCTCAGGGCCACCTGCTACTTTTGACTTGTATTCGTCTGGGTAACCCCGAAGCTGTATTATGACAGGCCCCGGGCAGACGTCAGACGGGGAGGGAACAGTACTGGGGCACAAAGGAAATGAGGACGACCTGCTCCGCTTGACGCAGGGGGGTGGGGGGGGGGCGAGGGGGCGGGTAGTTGAGGCAGCAATTAAAAAACAAGAGAGGTAGGGCGCCTGGGTGGCTCACTGGGTTAAAGCCTCTGGCTTCGGCTCCGGTCATGATCTCAGGGTCCTGGGATCGAGCCCCGCATCGGGCTCTCTGCTCAGTGAGGAGCCTGCTTCCCTCTCTCTCTCTCTCTGCCTGCCTCTCTTCCAGCTTGTGATCTCTGTGTGTGTGTGTCAAACAAATAAATAAAATCTTTAAAAAACAATACAAAAGAGGAAGACATGGTCTAGAACAGAGCTGGGTCTACAGACTCTGTCTTCTGCCCCCCGCGACTAGGTGACCCCAGGCAGCCACTGGGCCTGCGTGAGCCTCCATTTTCTTCTGCCAAAGAGGGCGTAACACAGCAGTCTGGTCCAGAGGACCCCTCATTTGGGCTTCCACTCCTGCTTTACACCCACCCCTATCCTCCTTGCTGTGCTGTGCTTCAGATTTTTAGGCTAATTTTTGTGCTCAAGTGAATCTAGAACGAGCACCTGTACTAGTCTAACATTTGGAGCCTGACTGAGATGAGAAAGCAGGTGGAGCTTCTAGGCAGATCATGGCGGTGTCCTAGCCCCTGGCCCCTGCCCCCAGCACATGCCACGATAGGGATCCGGGTCTGTTCTAACTTCCTCATCTGTCTGCTGTGAGTACTGCCGGGGAGGTGGGCCTATCTTAGTAATTTGAATGAACAGGGTGACAGGATGAACATGAGGTGGGATACATTTTACTCAGTGCAAGAATGCGTTGTTCCCGATCGTTCTCATATACTGTGTTTTCTCTTTCCAGGGATCAGCATCTTCTGGACCCAACTCTGGAATATGTGAAGGTAGGAACCCAGGATTTAATGTGGAACTAGGACCCTGTGTAATAGATTTCCCATTTTTAACACAGTGTTCCCAAATAATGCTGCAGTCTGGTCTGTGTAAGGAAACTGCTTGGATTGGAACAACCAGGGGGTAATTTGATTCTCTTAAGCCTTTAGTAACTTTTGTGGGGGTCTTACGTCATCCTATTAGAGATCTACAGTCTTTTTTCTCTTATCGGAAACCCTTGGGGCTAGATGGGTTTTAAAATTCAGAATTTTTGGAAAGGTAATACGGTACACATCTATAAGACCCTCAGAGGGGTCTGGCTAGGGTCAGCACTCCAGACTCAGTCATTATTTCAGCAGTGAGATGTAAGAATATTCACACAAAGTGGGATAAACAGACTACAAATGGTTTTATGTAGCTCAGCTCACACTTTGCCACCGAATGATGTCAGGTTTGTTTTGCTGCCAAATGACTTAAAATCTTTCAGTTTTCAGAGTGTTTTGGCTTTTGGGGATGGTAGATAATGAATTGTGAGCCTGCGTTTATCTTCCGTGGAGGTTCCCCGAGGTTTTCTGCGTCAGCCTACCTTTGGGACAGCCGCTGTTCTGTGCAGTAGCTCATCTAGGACCAGGAGCTGTGGTCATATGTCGCTTTCCAGTGGGACTGACATTCAGTGCTGCTAAATCGTCCATACACTGAAACAGTGATTTCCTTCTGAGCAGAAAGAAAAGATGCTTTTTACCAGCCGCCCCCCCCCCATTTTTTGGCATATGTATGTTTGCTTTCTTTTATTTTTGAGAACTGAAATCTGGTCAACTCTACGGAAAAGAGAACTCTGATTTGTCACACTTAGCTTCTTGGATTTATGGCAACGTACACCCTTAATTTTTAGGGGAAATCATGGCATGTGCTAAGCTTGAAGGGGCTTGTGTCCTAGGAGCCACATTCTATCCTCTTTATTCCAAGACCCGTGTCACCGTTTGGGAGTTTTTAGGCCTGTTGCCTTTTTGTGTACCTGTTGGCATATCTTCTCTCTTTAGACCAGAGGACGGGTGATGAAGGCGAAAGCTACAGTGCAATCACTTAGTCACTTGAAGTGGTCATAATAAAGTTCATTGGAATGGAAGTGGTTATTCTTTTCTCCTCTCTCATACCCAGTCTGTGTCTGGGTATGACATATCACTGCAGCAAATGTACAATCCTAAGCCAGCACGGCCGTCACGTCAGAATCACGAGAGAGCTTTATAAAGGATGTCTGTGTGCCTCCTGCGTGCAGCGACCTGTGTTTTTCTGCAGGTTGTACGCTGCAGAGCATTGGAGTTGGTGGGGGGAGGTGCTGTGCACAGACGCTATGATTTGACTCAAGCACGACATACAAAATGTGCCCTAGAATTAGGTAGTGTGTGAATCACAGCAGCCCTTTAAATGCCACCCATCCCTTCTTTCCGAAAGCAGCTGTCTCCCGCTGTAGGCTCCCATACTCCAGGAACCTGGTTTTTCTTTCAGTGTCCAAGCCTTTAAGATAATCCGGTGATGAATTCTAAAGCTAAACATAGATTCTGGAACGATCTGTTTTAGTATTCTTTAAGCTGTTGTGTCTCATTCCTGAATGTCAGGCATACTAAGTTGAGTTGCGTTGAGTGACAAAAGGTATTGGGGCTCTCGGTGGCATCTGTCTTGCTAGGCAGTCCTTGTCTTCCCCAGCAGTGAGATGTGATGGGACCGCCCTTGGTGGCTCAAAGGTACTTCTTTCCATGGACCTGCTGAGGCGTTCTGAAGGTCACTCTTTGCTCCCAGCTCTGTCTGAATCTAGTCAGGGCTTTATAAAGGAAGTCTCCGTGCTCCTCCTGGATACATCTCATATACATTTTAATTTTATTTTATTTTAATTTTATTTATCTTATTTTTAATTTTATTTTATTCTCACTTTCCCCTGGTTTGGAGGGATGGTTTGGGGATTTGTCGGGCGAATGTGGGATATTTTCATTTGCTTCTATGGGCACTGAAGCTCAGAAAGCACGTTCATGGAGGCCTTTGACCTCAGAGTCTAAACGGACCCACGTGTCCTGCTTCTTGGGCCAGCGTAGGCTCGTCCTAGCGTTCCTCAGACGCGGCTGCCCTCTCGAGCCTGGCTGACGAGTCCGTGCCACGAAGGCCTTGTAAGTCAATGCCAGCGGGTGCCTTGTGATTTGGAGAGTGATGGAAAATAATCAAGGGAGGTGAGATAGTTGTAGATAAACTGGGATGCAGTTCGGCGCCCCCTGACTTTGAGCTGGTACTTCCGTCCGAGCCTCTGGTGCACTTGATGCCTCTGGGACATGTGGAGAAGTAGAGATTCTTTGTCAAATTCATTACAGAGGGTTGGGTTGCCTTCTGGTAGAGTCAGATTTACCCACCTAAAAAAACAAGAATCGAAGGAGCACATTTTTAGGGACCTCTTACTGGGGGGGTCTGACCTCTGATGGAGCGTCTTCTCAGCGGTGGAAGCAGCCAGACGTGGCCCAGTAGACAGCAGTTGTTATCCTGTTGAGAACCCCAGGCCCAGGTCTCCATCTTCAAACGCCTTCTCCTTTGCATGGGAGACTTTCTCACCATCCACACTTGGTTTTCCCAGTGCCTGGGAGGGGGAGAGAGATCGATGGATGGATCCATCTATCTGTCTGTCTGTGTCTGTCTATCTGGGACTGCGTCCGCTTCTGTGTGCCTGGGGGAGCTGAGGCACTGGGGGTGCGGTGGCGCGGGGGGGGGGGGGGGGGATGTGTGCCGGGGCTGCAGTCTTGTGGCCGCGAGAGCTGGGTAGAGAATGAATCCAAAACTCGATTCTGTCCCGTTTGTACTCTGTGTTCTTCTAACACTCTGCAGTCTGTATGGCAGCACATTAATTAATCCACCGTGAAAGGGGACTGGTCCGCCGTTGCTAGGCTACCAGTAGCTCCTCTGCGCCCCCGGGATGGAGGGAAATGTGCACAGGCAGGCGGAGACCCTGGCTGACGGAGGTTCTTTTCCTTCCTGCCGGGGCCTCCCGACAGCACCTAGACCCTACCCACCGAATTCCATGTTTGGATGTGATCAGAAAGTTAGAGCAGCTCCGAACCAGCGGGAGGATTTTGGAATCTCATTCGCCACTATGTCCATCTCTTTAATTCTGTTAGAGAGAGGAGGTGGTTTTTTTTTTTTTTTTTCTACTTTTGCCTTATTTTTCAAGTCTTCAGTTCTCCCTACTTTTTACCCCCCTACAGTAGCTCAAAACCTGATCATCTGATCATCTTGAAAGTCCGATTTTAACTGTTTTGTGTAATCATGAGGTCCTTTTCTGTAACAAAATGCAATCCATTCTCTTTTTCATTGCACCCAAAAGAAACCACTTCTTCCAGGTTGGAAAGCAGAAACATTTACCACACCTCCGCCTTCCTCCTGCTCTTTAGTCATTTGTGACTTTGCCTAGTGGTGCACAGCTCTGGAATTTTCCTCTGCGTACCTAGCATACCTTACCAGAGATAAAAACTTCTCTCTTTTTTTTTTTTAAACAGAGGAAATAGCTTTTGGAGGAAATAGCCGTAGGCGAAATTGTGAGGAAGGCTTTATCTTCTGTGCTGTTTTACTTGTTCACTGCGCAATTCCTGTTTTCACCGTATTTTTACCCCTATTGCGATGTATTTATTCAGTATCGTTTCTTAGACCTCTGTGAGGTAACTGCTTAGAACATTTGATAAAACAGTTGTACTAAAATGTGAATAAATGATAATAGCTCGGGGGTTAAACTTTTTAGATCAAACTCCAAGTTACACAACCCCGAAGAACCCTCAGGGAGGGGAGCCCAGTCCACCCTCTGTGACAGTGGACTTAACTTACATTCTTTCTGTGGGTTCCATCTTGTCACAACTAGAACATCAGGGGATGGGGGGTTAATGTCCTTTGAACATTTTTAGGATCCTCCATACTTGTGATAGGCTGGAGGACAAAGGTTTTTTTAGCAAGTGGAAAGGGGTTCTTAATCTGTCCACTCTTGATCATCTGTCACTATGAGCAGAAGTGGCATATTAATTGGAACATGTGTCTCAGACATTAAGACCAAGGTTGTGAGCGCTAATAACTGCCCGTCCATCATAGGACCTCACAGAATTGGAGATGCACCTGAACACTCCTCCTTCTGCTCTTAGATCCATTATGCTTTCACTTTTGTAACCCCTTCTTGAACCTACGAAACCTACTTTTGTTTTCACTCTTTATCATTTATCATTTCACTATTTTCCTGGGGCTACTTTTTTAAGCTTCGAGAACTGTCTCTCCATACACTAAATTTTTTAAATTCATATTATTTCTTGTCCTTTCCCACTTTATACCTGTCTTCCTTATGGACTGAAGATTCTTTCTAGCTGCTGCTTCACATACAAGCTTTACAGTCATTTTAATAAAGCATCTCGTTTCTGGGAATGGTTTAAAATGTATTTTTTTTAGGGGAGGTGGTGATTGGGGCAGAGCTGGGTGACTTTTCTTTTAAAAGAAGTGCTTATTATAGATTTTTCGATTTTAAATGTCCTTCAGAAAGATAAATTAGAAAATAAAGCCAAGTAGAAAAGAAAATCCGGGTAACTGTTTTTCAGACGAGCGGAGATGTAGGCAAAGCCCATTTACGTGGCCAGGCTGTAAACAGCACACTGCTTGTGGACAAAGGCCTGCTCTCCAGGCGACCGCAGTTAGCAAGTGTCAGGACGGAATGCAGCCTTTTGTCCCTGGCTAGCCTCCTGGTGAACAAATATCCTTTCTTCTATAGGCAGCCTGGGTGGATTCCTGCTAGAACCACTTGTGAGCTTTTATGAAGTGATTTGCAGTTTCTGAGTTCCTTCACAGGCTGGGAGAAGGGACAGGACTTAGTGGGGACCCGTACCTCTGATGGCTTCTTCGCCTCCTTCCCCCGCCTCAGCACCCCCCCCCCCACCCCCAGTGCGCACGAGCAGTTCCCAAGCCTGAGTGCCTTGACAATCAGTCCTTTATGGGGTTAATGCGCTGAAATGCTTTTTCTGAGAGGGTCTTACAGATATGACAGGCTGCCCAAGGCTCAGCTCTCAGCAAGGCCTCTTCCTGCGGCCCAGGCTGGGGCTACATTAGGTCACCCAGCAGATTAAAAGAGGAGTAATTATGCGAATTCCAGCGCCAAGAATAAGCGCGCCTGCCGGCGTTGGGGAGCTCCTGGGAGAGGGGCCGGGGAGGTGGCGGCTCCCCCTTTGTGCTCAAGATGGCCGCAGCCATGGTCACGGTTAAATAGCTGCCTTGGACGAACGCCTTTTCTTCCAGCAGGGAAAACAGGCCAGTCTGCTCTGAATTAGCCCGCTAACAAAGCCATGAAAGGGACTTACAAAAACAATGGCACGCTGTACATTCCGTGAGATCTTAGCAAGTTATATGAACCAAATAACGGCGCGATTGGCTGGCTCTGCAGGTTTTTGCCTGAGTGTGCACATCCGCAGAGCCAGCGCCGGGCCGGCCTGGGTTGGGAGGTGGGGAGCAGAAGATCAAACGCTGCCGCTGCCCGCGGTGAACGTGAAGCAGCCCCGGGGCTCACGTTTAGAGGAGCGGGAGAGCGCCACCCTCCAAACTTCTCCCACTCCACCCCGAAAACATTCTCTGCCCATCTTCTTGGGAGGTTGAATGTCACTGCGATTTAAAAACAAACTGCTGAGGCAGGGTGGGAAGACAGAAGAATAGGGATGGAGGACAGTCCCTCCTTTGGCGAAATCCTTTTCCTGCAGGGTCTTTCAAAATGCGGTTGTTTACAAAAAGTGAAATCTTATCATGAAAATGAAAAACGTTCATTTAAAAATCTGTATGTGAATGTTGATGGTGACATTATTTATAACTGATAAAAACTGGGAACATTTCAAATGTCCTTCAGCTGGTGAATGGAGAAACCGTAGTTCACCGTAGAATGGCGTGATGGTCAGCCGAAAGGGAATGGACTGTGGGATGCCTGTAAAAATTTGGTAGTGACAAAAAACAGATTGATCAGTAGTTGAAAAGGGGTAGGGGAAAGGTCGACTACAAAAGGGAAAGAAGGAACTTTTAGGGTGATAGAAATACCTTGATTGTGGCTGTTTGCCAGCTCACAGAAAGGTACTCAAAGGAATGACTTTTACTGTATGTAAATTACACCTCATTGAGCCTGACTTTAAAAAAAACAATCTAAAACCTCAAAATATTTTAGCCCTTAGGTGATGCCACCCCTGTGGGGGAATGTTTGGTTTTGAGACGGGCCACCTCAGACTGCTGATCTCACAGACGAAGTGCTGAGTTGTGGATATTCTGCTGCCCTGGCTGGTTCAGCAGATAGTTTGAAGCCCATCCCGTGTGTTCGTAATTGCTCAGGGAGCGAGGGGTGGGAGCCCTGTGTTATCGAGAGCCTAACCTTAGATAGTGGCAGTGGGCATGGAACTCAGGGCAGGGGCTCCAGGCCTTTTAGAGAGTTCAGAGCCATTTATTGGGTGAGCTGACAGCTCATGCAGACTTCACTGGCGGAGGTGAGGGAGAGGAAGCCAGGGGAGATTCCAGAGTTCATGGAGTGTCTGGCATCTTGCCAGAAGCCAGTGAATATTTTAAGGGAGGACAGGAAACTTCCAGTTGGAGACCCTGTTACACAATGACATTACGTTAGTTGATGAGCATTTGGGGATATCATTAGACTGGGAGGATCAGCAAACCACAGCCGGAGGAGACCAAATCTGGCCGACCGCCTGTTGTTGGATGGCGCAAGCTAAAAAGGGATTTTACAATTCAAATGTTTTTTTTTTTTTTAATCAAAAGAAGAATGAGGCAATTTTAAAATTTAGAGTTCGACATGCATAAATCTTTACTGAGACACAGTCATGCCCATCATTTACATATTGCTGCCTTCTCACCATTACCATGGAATTGAGTAGATGTGACAGAATGGGCAGTAAAGCCTGACGTATTTACTGTCTGGCCCTTTACAGAAAAGATTCGCAGACTCCTGCTTAGACCGCATTGCATATCCACTGTCCCTGTCTCACCTCCCAGTAAGAGTAGGCTTTCAGCAAACACTTCCACGCCGACACTTCCATGATGCTACCTTGCGTCATTGACAGGACTTTGAGCTTGCCCGCTGACACGGCAGTGAGTCCTCGTGGGGGCTGTGAGACCTTGCACAATCACAGAGGTGATGCTGTGGCAGCTGACCGCACGATTGGATGCATCTCAGCACCTCATGGGGCGGACCTGTCTGCTGTGAGCAGTGTCTCCCCGCGGGGCCTGTCACGTCTGACGTCTACAGTTCTGCGGGCTGAAAGGGAGGTGGGGACAGCACAGGTGCTTGAATCCTGACTGTCCTTGCCTGCGGCTTGTCTGGATAATTTCCTCAGGCCAGATTGCTCTGCCAGTGCAATCCTGTCCCAGGGCCTGTCCTAAGTCAGAAGTCAGTTCTCCCTGGGCCTCTCGAACTTGATGGTTTGACTCAAGGTCAAACCCTAGAGCTGCCCTCTAGAGGTGCTCACGGGAGCCTTGTCTGGTCCGTGAGTGGAGTAAGGCTAGATTCCTATTTGTATTGTATGCTGCAGCCTTCATCCTTGACTGAAAGGAGGACTCCTCTGGGATCCCAAGCGATGGCAGGTGGAGGGGTGGTGAAGGGACCGGAAAACTAACATGCAAGCAAGAATTGAAGCCATGACGTCAGGCTAGGCTCCATTTTATAATTGGACCCTCGAGCCCTTCGCATGTGGCCTGTCTACCCCTAACCTCATCTCCTGCCATCTGCCTTTGTCACTCTACTCCTCCCCGCTGGCTTTTCCTGCTGCCCTGGGTCTTTGCCTGTGCCTTGGCATGGAAGTTTCTTTTGAAGTTGAATGGTTTAAAGTGGGTTGAATTGTGTTCCCCCAAACACAATTCAACCCACTTTAGCAAAGTATTAACCCCCCCAGTACCTAAATGTGGCCTTATTTGGAAATAAGGTCTTTGCAGATATGATCACTCTAGGATGAGATCATACTGGATTAGGGTGGGCCCTAAGCCAGCGCCTGGTGTTCTTAGAAGAAGAGAGAAATTTGTGCACAGAGACACTGACACAGAGGGAGAATGCCAGGTGGCCGCAGAGGCAGAGACTGTGTTGATGGGCACACAAGCCAACAACATCAAGGGTTACAGCCATCATGAGCTAGAAGAGGTAAGAAAGGGTGGTCGCCTGGAGCCTTCAGAGACAATGTAGCCCTTGCTGAGACCTTGATTTTTAGACACCTAGCCTCCAGAACCGAGAGAATTCATTTCTGTTTTCAAGGAACCAAATCCGTGGTACTTTGTTAGAGCCTCCCCAGGAAACTAACAGACACAGAGCTCTAACTTAGCCATTTCTTGGTTGGGTGACTTTGGACAAGTTTCTGAAGTTTTCTGGTGTTCCATTTCCTTAATGCTAGATGGGAGAATGTAGGAATTAGTTGATACACATAAAGTTGTTAGCACAGTGCCTGACACGTAGATAGCACTCGTAAATACTAGTGTAGCAGCTGTCACCCCAGTCTCTCTGTGGCTGGTCCATCTGGACTCAGATGTCACTGCTTCAGAGTGATTGTCCCTGATACCCCTGCTAAGAGCCGCCTCACCAATTCCCACTATCTTATTATTCTGCGTATCATCCTTATAGCGCTTGTCCTGAATTCTATTTGTTTAAAAAACAAGCTCCCCCCCCCCAAACCTCTTCTCGTTAGAATGAGTTCTGAGGGCAAGCACCTTCTCTTGTTGTCTTAGTATTTCGTGACTGGCTGGCTGACTGATGATCACATAAAACCAGATAAAAAGGGCATTTACATTGAAGGAAGAAGGAATGAGATTTTTCTAAAGGTCTCGAAGTTTCCCAAAGCAAGTAACACTCCCGTCTCTAAAAATTTTCCAGAAATTCTTCAGTGATTTTTATTTAAGGAAAGCAAGAAAGTTCCTTTAACTAACCTCAGTCCACCTTCTCTTGCCAACCTGGTATAGGATAAAAATTGTGGGGTCACTATCATCACCTTAAATACTCACACATTTAGTTAGAAGTAGATACACTTTTTAAGGGTATCATTCTGGCAGCCTCTGGCTCGGTCAGACCTGTCACTTCCTCAGGAGATCTTGTTCTCAGCTCTAGGGTCCCAGTCAGTAACTCTTCAGCTCCCAAACGGGAGGCCAGGCTTGTTAGCCTTGGACTCGTTTGCTGTTAAATTCCGCCCTCTAGTGGTAATAAAATGTCACAATAGTGCAGCATTTGGCTACAATTCAGTCTAACTATTCTGGGAGCTTTCGATATTAAATTAACATTATGTTCACTACCTCAGAACCAAGGGCTGTGTTTAAAGTATACAAAAAAGGCAAGTGGTTTTTGCTGGCTTTCTATAAGACAGATTAAAATTGTTAAGGCATTCTATTAAGAGAGTCAAGTATCCTACATTCTGGGGAGAAAAGCTCTACGATGCCGTGACACCGTGTTGTAAATTTTGTGTGAGAGGGGTCAGCATGGATCTGCAGTGTCCATTTGTGGCAACTGAGAAGTGTCCTTTGACACAGTTATATTTGAATTGTGATTTGACAGCTGAAAAAAAAAAAAATGGCCAGAAAGGAGCTGGTATTAGGTGAAGCAGAAAACAGATTATCAGCGTGTGAGAGACTGAGGGGGAAGACCCTGTGCCTATGGGGTCGTGTATGCCCCCATGCAGAGTGGAGTGAGAGTTCACTTCTTCCACCAGCGAACAGTCATGAGGCCAGAGGGGCTGGAAGGGCAGGGGTGAACTTGAGCGAGAGAGAGTGGCAGAAGCTGATATGAGAGAGCGATGAGGGGGGACGGGGCAGATTGCATGGGTGTCCTATGTAGCTTTTGCGGAGTGAGGTGGGGACTCATGTAGGGATGGCATTGGCTTCTGTGTTGCTCGCAGACTCGGGGGGGCAAGGGCAGGAACAGGGACAGGAGTTGGGAGGCCATGGGGACCATCCAGGTGAGATAGGATAGTTTAGACCTGTGACAGCAGAAGAGGTGGTGAAGAAGGGACATTCTGGTCTCATACAAAGGCAGAGTCTTCAGGATTTTCTGCCGGATTAGTTGTGCGTGGGAGCATAGAGGAGTGAAGCACAATATTGGAGAGGGGCGTCTGGGGGGCCCAGCAGGTTAAGCAGCCCACTCTTGATTTTGGCTCAGGTCATGACCTCCTGGTCCTGGGATGGAGCCTGGCCTCAGGCTCTGCCCTCGGAGCGGGGTGGGGGGGCATCTGCTTGAAATTCTCCCTGCGTGCCGCACCCCTCACCATGCACACGCGCACGCTCTTTCTGTCTCTGTGACTCTCTGTGTGTGTCTCTCTCTAAAGTAAATAAATAAATCTAAAAAAATACCGGAGAGATGACGTTGCCCGCAACTCAGACAGCTTGGTGCACATTTGTGAGAATTTCCATAAGAGACAAAACTAGGAGTAGTGTGATTGAGTGTTGAGTAGTAAGTCAAAATTGACTTCCTGGCAACTAGGAAGTTTTTGTTCGCATTTCTCTCAGTTTCCAAATTTTCTCTGTAAGTGTTAGTGTTTTTCTGGTAGAGTTATTTAGTAAAATATAAATTGCCCTCTGTTAGCCTATTTCATAAATATTCTGAAAACTTAGGGTTCAAACAAATTATGTAGAATGGTAGCTAGGTGTATTAGAGCGGAAGTTCTTAAATGGAGCGCAAGACCCCTTTCCCTCTTAAAAATCATTGAGACCCCAAAGAGCTTTTCTTATGTGTTTTAACTATTGGCTTATTGTATTAGAAATTAAGATACAGGAATTTTTAAGTATCTAGTTAACTCATTTAAAAATAACAGTAATTATTTTTGTGAAAAATAATCATTTGCCAAAACAAAATTTAATGAGAAAAATGGCATTGTTTTACATTTTTGCAAATTTCTTTACTCTCTGGTCTCTTGGAACATACCTGTGTGCAATTTTGTACCACCACGCATCGGGCATTTGAGAAATACTGGTTTCCTGAGTTGGGCAGATATTCAAAATGTTAACATGTTTCATTATACAATAGTAAGAATTCACTTTTGTTTATATCACCACTTATCAGAAAAATTATTAAAGTATCGGGAAGCTGTCAAGTTCACGGTCGTGCATACAAGTTTCCTCAAATTCTGATTTTTCAACTCAAAGCTCAGGTTTCATCCCTGGCAACAAAATACTGTCCATTGTTCTCAAAGGGACAGGCTCACTTTGTTCCTTTTTTAGAAAATGCCTGCCAGATAAATACCCACGTCTGAATAACCACAGTTTGTCAGACATCCTTTGAAGTAAAAATGGTGTTCCATGGAAAAGCAGCTAGTGGAGCACACAGCTGCTTCCCCTCAAGACACCCGCTGTACTTGGGTCCTCGGGAGAAGGGCCGCGTGTGTGCTCCCTGCGTCATCCCACGGAATATTAGAGACGTGGCCGCAAGGGGCCCGCTGTGATTTAAATTAAGTCGTTCTTATGGCTTCACCAAGGATTTCTTCAGTGAAACTGGCGATTTTTTTTTTTTAGAGGAATACTTAAAAATTGCTTTTTTTTTTCAATATTTAAAATAAACATTTTTTTAAAAAAGTGGTCGTTAAGAAATACGTTGACCCCTTAAGCAGTGTGGTGGCTCTCCTTTGCTTTGTGCTGAGGTCCTAGCAGCGTGAGCCATCACTGCTTTTACCTTAGTGACGAAAATGGCAACCCAGTGAAAGAGGCAAAAAAAAAAAAGGCTCAGTATTTTTTTTTTTGAAGATTTTGTTTATTGATTGATTTGTCAGAGAGTGAGAGAACCCAAGCAGGGGGAGCTGCAGGCAGGGGGAGAGGCTGAGATCCTGACCTGAGTCAAAGGCAGATGCTCAACTGACTGAGCGGCCCAGACAGCCCAGAACGATCTCACTATTGTCATGAAGATAGTTTTGGCCTCACGGATTCCCCGAAAGGCCCCAGGGGCGCATTGGCTGCACTTTGAACTTCGCTGTCCTAGAAGGTCTGCCGCTATTTAGGAGCGGTTATAAAGCGGCGGAAACACTTAAGAGAACAGGAAGCATCATCTCCTGTTGATCTAAATTCATATTTTTTCTCTAGCTAAGTGTTTTTTTATTTAAAAAAACAGTAACATTTACATTTTAAAAAATACTGATTATTAAGACAGAAGAGATATTAAATTTTCGTTTAAAAATGAGAAAAGAGGGGCGCCTGGGTGGCTCAGTCGTTAAGCGTCTGCCTTCTGTCCAGGTCATGATCCCAGGGTCCTGGGGTCAAGCCCCACATCAGGCTCCCTGCTCAGTAGGGAGTCAGTTTCTCCCTCTCCCACTCTCCCTGCTTGTGTTCCCTCTCTCACTCTCTCTCTGTCAAATAAATAAAATATTTTTTAAAAGATGAGAGAAGATTGAGACTGTATCCTGGAACTAAGGGCCTGTTGGTTTTCCATCGAGCGGATTGTGAGGCCTCAGTAAATACCACCTCTGTTTCCGACGATGGAGCCGCTGCTTCTGTACCGAGAGGAGCTGGTCCAGAGGCAGTTGCTGTTCTCCTCTGATTGCTTTATATTAGAACTGTGAAAACCCCAAGCTCAGTGAGGCCGAGGTCTGGTTTATGGCGGAGACGCTCAGCTTGGATGTGAAAAGTGCAGTCAAGGGATAAATTTACTTGAGGCAGGCTGAGAACGAACATTCTCCTGGTCCTTAAGCTTTTTCATTAATTGCTGCCACATTTGCCCATTCTGTGCTCCCAGTGTGGGTTAGCTGGCTGAGCTCCAGCCGTCCTTTATGTCACTGAAGATAAGGATGTGTCAGACCCCGGGAACAAGAACATGCTGTTTGGCCCTGCGAGGCCATTTCCTTTTGAGGCCCAGCTCTCTCCAGATGGCATCTAATTGTTTCTTGAATGACCTCAGTGTCCAGGCTGCAGGAACCTGGTCTGAGAGGGCATTTCACAGATTTACTAGCTCGTAGATGAGAACTTAACTACATAAAGCCCCCATTCACACTCTCAAAAGAGCGTTTTGTTCAGAAGCTACGATGAAGATGATGGACTGTTTCCGGTGACCACCAGGCTCCCATTGGATTCTCATTTTTCCCAGGCCCAGGTGGGTGTTTTTTGGAAGCATCCAAGTCCATCGTGGCCCAGTCTCCCCCACTTTGTCTTTCCGGGTCTTTGCTAGAATGAGCCCGGGCAGGACAGCGCTGCATCCTCTTCTCTCCTGGTTTGCACGGCGTTCAGGGATTGCTCGTGGAGGTGGTAGGAGTTGGGAGTCATGTGTTCTAGAAGCCTCTCTCCATTTGGGAGACCAGGTAGCTCACAGTGGAGAGTGGGGTGCTTCTGAGGGGCTGAAGAAGGGACCGGTCCTAATCTCGCTGCAGGGAGCAGCAAGCCTGCTTCACCGATGAGAATTGTAACCCTCATGCAGCAAGTCACGTCTTGGGCCCCCCGTGGTTCTGAACTGTTTGCCGGGGGGCGGTCCCTATCTCTTTGCAATGTGGATGAATAAGAACTGTGTCTAGAAATACGCATGTGTGCCTCTTGTGCATCTTATTTCCAAGGTATTTGTGGACCCAGACGGACAATCCCTGTTCTTTCTCCAAACCTTCTCTGGCCCCTCTCCTGTTCAGGCATTGGCTCCAGTCCTTCTGGGCATTGGAGTGTTGACAATGAATAAGTCCTCAGCAAATAGACAAGGACACAGGTCACTTTAATGAATGCTTCAGGGTTGGAGCTGGGGCCCCTCACTGGGGTAAATAAGGCAATAGCAGTAGGCAAAGGAAGCCCCGTAGGGCCACGCAGACCAAGAACTGGGGCTCCGGGACTCCAAGGCTCCTTCTGGACCTTGTTCACCTAAAGACTACAGAAGGAGTAGATTTGGGAAGAACTGAATGTATTTGGGGGATGGTGCAAATTTCCCTTTCTTTGACCTACAAAGGAGTTGTGAGAGTTGCCCTGTCAAGTAATCAGTTCTCGCTGGTAAAGTCCCCTTGGCCTTAATGAGAGAATGTCTCGGTACCTCTAGAGCAGGTCCAGTGTCTTTCCACAAAACACAATAGCCTTTGGAGATGCCCTCCAGGAACTTAAGGGGGTGCCGTTGCCTGTATGAGAAGGGTTGAATGAGCCGTTGGTTAGTGGTTTCCCCCAGCCTGGGAGGGCTGCTGGGTGTAGGAGCAAAACTCACACCTACATTCGGCGGCACTGGACGTTCCGACTCCATGAATCCCTCCCCCTTTTCCTGGGGGCAAATTCACGTCTGGTTCTTCCTTGAGAACTCCAGACAACTCAGTTCTTTAACGGAGCATCCTTGCTGTAGGCTGTGAATCACCATTAGTTTCCGCCCATCACCGAAACACGAGGGAACAACCCTGCTATTAATGGATGTGCCTCTTACGTGTTTTCATGTGACATCGGCTTACGTGGGCCCTTTCTGAGCATTTCTCAGGTAGGGAGATCATCTGGCACACACACGAGCTCCAGCGGAGCCCAGCACGGTGCGTTCCGTCTCCCTCCCGGGTTTCGTCCAACCGCGCATCGGTCAAGCAAGCTCTCGAGCTGATGATGCGAGCTGGGAGGTTTACCACGGGGAAGGACAGGGTCGAGGAGCCTGGTTTGGTGACTGTTCCAGAGAAGGAAGGCCTGTCCACACTCTGCCTTGCACCGGCTTTTCTCAGCACACTGGCCCCGTTCGCTCCGATCACTTTCTTTATGTAGTGGGGGGCCCGTGGGCATAGGCCGCACTGGCTTCTCATCTCGGAGTTCATGGCCCAGGGGGAAAGGAGACCTCCTCTTCTGCTCTGAGGTGAAAAGCCCCAGGGAAGCACTCTGATTGGTGTAACTTAGGTCCGTTCCATCCACCCCTGAACCATTCAGCGTTCAGAATTCTGATTGGCGCACACGGGCACGGCGAGTACGAATGTATGTGTCCCAGGGTGAGGCTTTTAAATGCAATAACCAGTGACTGCTATTTACAGCATTTTTTTTTTTTTTGCCTGAACTTTCAGGATCAGAAGTATAACGGGCTATATTTCTAGTTGTCTCTGTCTGCGTGAAATATTGACATACGAGTAGTAGGCTGTGCCGAGATATTTTCTTTTTGGCCTTTTCAAACCCTGTACTCCGTTTCCTCTAGTTTTCTCCTACGTGCCGGATCCCTTCTGCCTCCCAGTTTAATGTCAGATCCACGCTGTTGTGGAGAAGTCGTGGGCAGTGGAGCAGAAGGGCCCTGGATTCCCCTTATAGTCTGGCCTTGGAGAAATCCCCCCATCTGCCGTCACAGGTAGCCGGGCGCTGCGGCTGCTGTAGGGGTCTCGGAGATCGGTGCCTGGGGGCTCCTGCTGCTCTCCCTTCCTGTAGCCTGCCCTCCCACGCCTCTGGGCACATGCTGCAAGGCCGGGGATAGTACAGTCCTTTGAACCACTGACAAAAGGAGCCCATTGTCCCACCTGGGGCGGGCACCAGGAGTGTTCACCATCTGGATAGCACTTCTGTAGGTGGCGTTGTGCTCGGCACCTGAGTACTTTAGGAAGTGAAGAAACTGGCCGATAACCAATATGACCCTTCCCACGCAACACCCAGTGTTGAGCCGGCCTTTTCCTGGAGAGAAGTAGACCTACGTGGTCTTTCTCCACACACCAAGGTGGTCCCTGAGCCCTGCAGTTGTCCCCTGTGCTCTAGGGCTATGCGGCCTCCTGGCTCTTTGCAAATTCTGCCTCAGCCTCCGTCTATCCACATCCTGCCCTTTCCTATCAGAAATGAATGGGAGCTCTGATGGGATATTGCGGAGGAGACCTGCCACCTCTGTTGCTAAGGGTATCTGTCCCCGGGTAGGAGGGCGGGGCTGTTGCCAGAGCCATGATTCTGCCTTTGGGATTTGCACAAGATAAGGTACTCTGGGCAACCAGGTGGGAGCCGGGCTTCCATTATCACCTCCCAGGGATCAGCCATTGGGCTTCGTTGGTTTAGTGATTAACTCTGAGTCCTGTTTGCTCTCACCTGTGACATGGAGATACTAATACATGTGTCCTGGTGTATGAAATAAGGCACGAGGGTGAATGCTGTCTGTATAAGTGCTGGCTCTCGGGGGCCTTGCCCCGGGTTGGAGAAGGGGTGAGGGCAGCTCCCACGGAGAGGCAAGGTGCCTCTGACGAAGGCGGTCCCCGGCGTCTGTGGGGAGGGAGGGGGGCTGCGAGTCCACCTTGCAGTGCGCATGCTTTCTGCGGTGACGCTGAGCGTGGTGGGCAAGCAGGGCCCTTGCACCAGCTGGGGAAGGGAAGCGGGCCTCTCCTCTCCCACCTGTTTCGCGACACTCCAACGGCAGAAGGGAAGGTGGCACGGCAGGCCTCAAGGCTTTCTGTCCCCTGTGCTCGCCGCCCGCAGCCCTGCCGGGCCCACTGTGTCAGGGTGGCTGCAGGCTCTCCCTGCCGTTGCTCATGTCCACGGTGACCAGGGTCTCCCCCTCTCTCTTCTCTCCACTGGAACCAAAGATCCGGTAGGACCCTCAGAAGCCCCCTCTTGAAGAACCACTGGAAGTCCTTCCGAGGCAGTGGGGATTTTAGGTCACATCGCTCTTTGGGAAATGGGTAAAAGCCATGTCCTCCTCACCTCGGTGAACACATACTCACCCAGCCGTTTGTAGACAATTTCCAGGAGCTAGAGGGAGCCGCACTCCACCCCCAGCTCAACAACGCCTGGTCTGGCCTGCTTCTCCTACCCCTTTGGGCAGGAGACCGAATTATTCAGTATGTCACTGATGATAAGGCCCACGATCAGTTTGTGACCATGAAAACAAGGTATTTTCTCCACCGAAATAGTTCACTTAGGTGGCTGGAATTTGCTTGAAAACAGAAGAAGGGATTAATAAGATCATTTTGTGATGGATGTTGGCCCGCTTTCAAGGCCGGGATGGGTGCAGTCGGCTCTGACTCCACCTCCCCCCTGGTGCCGGCCCTGCCAGGCACCCCAGGGTTCCTGCCCTCTCGGCCATTCCTTGGTGCGTGTTCCATCCACTCCGACATTCGGTAGCCTCTCAAGTGGAGGAAGGGCACGGAGTGGCATTGGAAGAATGCACCGTAACCCTGGCAGTTCTGGCCGCTAGGGCTGAAAGAGGAGGAGGGACATAGAGGCGGAAGGCAGACTCCGGGTGGACACTGAAAATCTAGAGAGGGCGGCTGGGCAGAGCAGGCACAGCACTGACGCGTCTATACCAGGCCCTGTTCTAATTCTAGAAATGGCTGGTATGGGAGGAGCCAGTAATATGGGCTGATGGAGAATGAAGGGTTCGGGCCCGCGGGAGATGGTCCGCTGGGGACTGTAGACTCCTGCGGAAGGTCTCTAGTCCTAGGGCAAGACCCTGGAGGGCTAGGCAAGGGGGTGAGGTTGGAGGAGCATCAGGCGGGACGTCCAGGCAGGATGAAGGCCGAAGCCCAGCTCTGCAGCAGCCGACTCAGTGTGGGGGCAATGCAGAAGGAGGGGTGCAACCCAGATCCTGTTAAGGGGCTACAGGATCCCTGGTCAGACGGGCGGGGATGGGGTGCAACAGCGAGAGCTCAGAAGTTGTGGATGGGCCAGGAGTTCCCCTGGGTCAAGGCCAAGGAGGCAGATGCTGTGGACATACATGCTGCCTGTTAAACAACTCTCCAAACGACAACAGCTCTGGAGTAGGAAATCATCTGAGACATCTGAGCAAGTGTGATTAAAACCATATGTGCACTTTTAATATGGGGTCTTAAAATTTAAAGGCTAGAAATATTTTAAGACTGAGACAACTCTTAAACGCCTCCTCATCGTTCCATAGCTTTCAAGATTCAAGAGTCACTGCAGTACCAGCCTGCCAGTGGGGTCAGCCGCTCAGGCTGGAGCTGGGGGGCGTGGCTCCCGGGGCCAGACCTGGGGGGCGGTGTGGGGAGGTCAGGCACCTGTCCTGCAGGAGGACCGAATGGGGAGGGAAGGCCCGCATTTGCTCAGCGCCTACTCTGTGTGGGGTGCCCAGCTCTTTGTGTGTTTATCTCACCTGGTCCTCACAAAGACCTGGTCAACTAGAGGAGGAAACTGAGGCTCAGAGAGGTTAAGAAATTTCCCAAGGTCACCCAGCTCGCTAGCAGCCCAGCAAAGACTTGAACCTACCCTGGCTCTCCTTCTACCTCCCAGTGTCACTTCTGAGACATGCAAATCTGTGTCTCACAGCTCAGTTTTGGAAGATGTCATTTTGCAGCAGTGAGATGGGAGAGCCGGGGGCAGGGGAGATGGGAGACAGTGTAGCTGGTCTCGGCTGGGGAGCCTTCCCGGGGTTCTGGCTTTGCCCCGATGCTCCTCGGCCCCTTTCTGCAGCTCTGCATGGGAGGGGCGTCTGAGGGGCGTTTGTGGCCCCTCTTAGTTGCTTAGATAGCTCACACTTACTTACCAAAGTGAAAGAAAGGGGAAAGAGGAAAGTGTGCAGCACGGAAAACGTAGGCATTAGGATAACCAGAAAATGGGGCGCCTGGGTGGCTTGGTGGGTTAGAGCCTCTGCCTTCGGCTCGGGTCATGATCCCAGGGTCCTGGGATCAAGCCCCACGTCAGGCTCTCTGCTTGGCAGGGAGCCTGCTTCCCCCTCTCTCTCTCTGCCTGCTTGTGATCTCTCTCTCTGTGTCCAATAAATAGATAAAGTCTTTAAAAAAAAAAAAAAAGAGGCTAACCAGAAAAGCAAACACCTGCTCTGGGTGAGGAGCACGCACCGTGAGGATAGAGTGGAAGAAAGCATGACCGGCTAGGTCATCTCGGATGAGTAAGACTCCCAGGGTTGTATGGATGGGCTTCCGGAGACAAGGTATCCCCTAAAATTACACATAAAATATTACAATATGTGCTCTTTGCTAGGGGAGGAGGGTCGATGGTTTTCACGGACTCTGAGGAAAGACAGAGACTACCAGAGGCTCTCTGAGCCTGCCGGTGGAGAGGCTGGGGTTATGCCCCGTGCTTGTTCTTTTCATTTTGCTTTAACGCTGAAAACAGAAAATGGGGCTTGCGTAACCTGGGATTTATGGGGTGATACCAGGAAGTAGGCGGTGGTAGAGGGACGCGGGGGATGGAATTGTATGTGATAGAGCGAGACGGTGAGGTCCGGGCTGGGCCCTCACCTGATTTAGCTCCCCATGGTCAATTCTACAATTTTAACAGTCAGAGAACCGGAAATTTACAGGGGCAGGGAGGGGGTCGGTTCGGGGTGGTGGGGGAGAGGTCGTTGGATCCAGTAGAGAGAAGTGTGCTTGTGAGTACTGCCCTTCGTTCCTTTGTTGATGCGCCGGGCAGATCAATACCGCTTCTGGACGGAGGCCACTTAACGGCCATACTCTCGGCCCCCGTGGGGAATCTGGGGGACTGTCGGACGGAGCCGTGCCCAGCAAACGCTCTTCAACGCGCCCTCTGTGTTCCCTGGCGCGAGTGAACATCTTGTCCACAGCAATACACACAGCGGCCCTGAAAGCCAGGCCAGCGCTTCCCGCCCTCCTCCTGCCGAGTCCAGGATGCGTTCCTTTCTCGAGCAGGAGAGAAACCGCATACGAATACAGAAAAATGTGTCCAGCGCTCTTCCGCAGCTCCTGTAGCTGCTGAGTCTGGCGTGAGGGGAACCCCGACAGCCGCTCCTCATCCTCAGTGGTCCCCCAGCAAATTCTCCTTAACGCCCGAGGTCCTGTGGCTTGTACGGGAGGGTGGGCGCTCGGAACAGGAGGAGCCCCTCCCCCGCCACCCGCCTCCCTCCGGGTGTACTGTGCTCAGAATCATGCAGACTGGCCTGGCCTGGGTGCCTGGGAAGCTTTGGGAGACAGGGTTGCAGAGAAGCACAGCTTTTCTGGCCCAGGGCTCCTCCCCAGGCATTTGCCCCGCTGCTTTTCAAAGGGCCGAACCTGCAGAGGGCGGTCTTGGATATTTAGGATTGGGCTGATCCAGGTTAATCTTCCCTGCTTCCTAGGACACCAGGCGGAATGGATGTGGTAGTAGCATCGGTTTTACCCCCTAGCTCATTAAAGCTGTTTTTGTTCACCCAGAGTCTGATCACCGGGGTTTAGTGGAGGCAAAAAGCCGGGAGAGAGAGACCTTGCTGAGGAGGTAGAGTCTCCGTGGTTGCTGTGAGAGGTTGAGCTGTTTTGACCTCCACGACTTGTGTTCATCCCTTGACTGATGCTGAGTGTGTCCCTGTGGGCAGGGATGAGCCAGGCCTGGCAGTCTTGGGCTGGTGCCCTCTGGTGACAGCGTGCCGCCCGCTGTAGGCAGCACCAGTGTCCACGGGACTGCTGGACAGTGACCAAGAGCACCTCGGTGCACGTGAGGCTTGCTGCGTTGATCGTGGGTTGGCTCTGGGGAGGAGAATGGCGGAGTATTGGCAGCTTTCTTTTCCCGGTTGCCCCGAAACAGGTAAAAGCAAATACCTGGTGGGCACATCTTTCCCCCAACAGACCTTTCCCCCAGTGCCGGGTCGGAGAGAGGGGCAGCCTCACTGGGAGCCTGATCTTCTAGTGAGGACAGTGGCTCTCTGGGAGAGGGACTCTTGCACGCTTCCAGCGTCTCTCAACCCAAGGGCTGCTGCTGACAGGAAGCACGGATATGTGGGCTATGGCTGGCAGGCAGCTCCTGTTTCCATGGTTACTAAAGAGGGCAGGTTAGTAATAAGGCTGCCCAAGGGAAAAATGGCATTGAGCAGGGGCCTTCCTCTGGCATGCTTTACACTCTTCCCTCATAGGGTGGGCAGCATTTGACCTGAAGGCATGGGAATCTGCCTCAGGGGTCTACCTGCGCCCTGCCCTGGTTTTTTCAACCAGTGTGGCCTTTGGTGCAGAGGAACAGTCTTCTAGGAGGCCAGAGGGGGGCGCTAGAGAGCACAGTTTCCCCGGAGTTTTGTGTGCTGCCCAGCACCACTCCCTCAACAGCAGTCCCTGGGGCCACACTAGAGATGCTGACCCCTGTCCTGCGAAGGGAACGGTGTGTAGAAAACCCTGAATCCAAATTTGGTCCTAAATCACATGCACCAAACCATCAGAGAGTGACTCCCTGCCCCAGGTCACCGCCTTTTCATGGGGCTGTGTGAGTTACAGTTTTAATTACAAGACATTAAAAAAAAAAAAAATCTCTCATTTGTGTTTCCATGTGATTACATACCAGGTTCTGCAATCACAGGCTGGAGTCCTTAGTCCTTTGTCCTTTCTCTGCTGAGGGACATGGTGTCCTAGTCTTCTGTTTCTTTGTAACTGGAAGAGAATAATCACTGTCGGGAGAACGTGGGATAGGTGATCAGTGTGGATGCAGATATTGAAAAACATAACAAGTCAGTGAGGGGCACTTTACAAATTCACGCAATTATTGTCATTTAGTTGCAACAACAACATGTTATTTTAGTCTCCCTCCTTGGCCATTTCAGGAGAAATTTATTAATACCTTTGAGTGCTGTTTCAGAAGTTATTTTTGCTGTGGAGCAGAAAAATTAAAAAGTCACAAGGCGCCTGGGTGGCTCAGTCAGTTGAGCATCGGACTTTTGGTTTTAGCTTATGTCACGATCTCAGGGTCGTGAGATCAAGCCCCGCGTTGGGAAGCCCCGAGTTGGGTTCCGCACTCACTGGGGAGTCTGCTTCTCTCCCTCTGCCCCGCCCCTCCCTACCGTGCATGCGCAGACTCTTTCTCTCTCAAATCTTTTTTTAAAAAGGTGCTTAGGAAACAGTTACCTAATAAGATTAGCCCATTCTTTAATCCTGGCAACCAATTCTTTGGGCGTTTGGGGGACATTTCTTAGAGTAGACAGAGAAAGCCTCAAGTGACAAGAACCATGATTCTACAGTGACCTGAGGGCTTTTTGTGTTGCTTTTACTCTGGCACCAGAGCACTTTGATGACATAATTCTTGGTCATTTACCATCTGAATTTTTTGCAGATTTCTTTCAGGAGTGTACTCCATTCAGACTTTCTGAGAGGAGGGAGGAGTTCAAAGGCTTTGGCCAATCTCTCTGAATTTTTGTGTGGGATTTAAGGAGCTGCTCTCTTTCCTCATCCCACACTGGGGATGGCGCTTTTTTGTAGCCTCTTGGGGGGAATTTCTTAGCCTGGTGGAGCACGTCTCCTGCCAGAGGGGATGAGCAGGTGAACACTGGGCCCCTCACCTGGCCCCTCACCTGGTGCCGTAGGCCTCATGGATGAGTCATCCCCGCCGGTCATGGGTCCTGACTGCTCATGAGGACTTTCCTTTGAATCCTCTCTGATAGAAATCAGGGCAAACAGAGCAAATGCTTGCTCATGGATACAGCATATGGATCTTAGAGGATTGTATCGACCCACCAACTGGGCCATCTCCAAGGGTCCGGTGATGTCTACCACCCTTGATGCTTGCTTCCAGGTTCTCGAGTGGACTTCCTGGACCCAGGAGCCCCCCAGGACTGCACATCTGGCCTCCAAAATCACAGAAGAGAGGGACTGAGGGAGCACAAAGGAAGTCAGCTTCCCCTTCCCCATCACTGCTGTGGCGACAGACCCTCTGTAGTTCTGTCCCCGCATCATCTGTATTTATTAGGGCCGCCTCTCTTCCCCTTTGGGCCGCGTTCAGGCACAGAGGCTTCTCACAGGCATTGAACAAACAAGTCTCTATTTTTACAGGCCGACTTGACCTAGTCCAAAGGCCGAGGCCTCCTGAGGATTTGACACTAATCCTGTTGGATATTTCTCATACCTCCCTCATGCCTCATCTGGTGTTGTTCCTTTCTGGACTGAATGGGTTCTGTTTCTTCCTCATTACAAGTTTCTGCCTGTGTGAAGTTTCAGAAAGCTTCAGGACACATTCCAATTTTGAGTGGCCGAAGCCGTAGACAGGTAACGTCTGGAACAGCAGGAGAAGGAGAGCTACAGGCAGAAACCTGGGCCTGATAAAAACCAGAATTGTTGAACATCCACTCTGGCTGGAATGCAAGACAAGAAGCAGTCCCCTGGAGGTCACAGGAGGCTCTTGGTGGGGGCCAGGGCCTCGCAGCCCAGGAGAATGGCTTGGCTGCGTGGGCCACCTGGTCCGAGCGCTGGATCCGGGTTAGCCAGAGAGGACAACTGAATGGAGTGTTCAAAGGAAGGAGGGGATTGAGACAGAGTCGAGTCAGAAGCGGGTGTACGGCCTGACCCCCAGCCACCCAACAGACGGCTCGGCCAGGTGGGACGGTGTGGGGCGCCCGGGTGTTTGCTGACAGACGTGCTAATTAAGCACCAGACGACCGTACTGCCCACGGTGGTGGCTGTGCCAACGTTATCAGCTATAACCTGGCTGCCAGGAGCATTCTAATGGAAAATAAACAGTGCCGTGGGTGGGCTGGGAGAGTGGGGACGAGGACCCTGCCCCTGTGTCTTCGGGCTTCTAGGATTGGTCCTAAGGAGAAGTCACACCCCAGCCACCTTTTAGGTCCTTTTCTCAAAGGAGCCTTTGTCTCATCACAAGGTGGTGTGATGTGTGCTTCCTTAACCCTTAGCTGCTGGGGTAACAAGCAAACAGACCCCGCGTCTGGGAGCCGGTTGCCTGGTGCCCTCGCCCGGGGAAGGACAGGCTGTCTGCGGGGGTTAATGATTTCGGCCGGGTCTCTAGATGGAGGGGACAGCTAAAGCCCAAAGCTCTTCTAGGAGAGGTTAGAATTTCATCGGAAAGCAAGTCTGGTCACATGAGAATTTCTGGCACTGTGTGCATGGCAGGCTGGACACCAGCCTGCCAGAGCTGAACGAGTCGATCGTATTGGCTTCAGCGCAGGGGAGAAGTCCCAGCCTGGCCTGCGAGCAGGAGCGGGAGGCTCACTCCCCCGGCCGGCCGCTGGAGCGACCGCGGGCGGGGCCGGCGGGGCTGCGGCTCTGACGCCCGAGCCCCATTTCTTCAGCCCTAAAGAAGAAGTGCGTGTGGTCCAGGGACCGGACACCGCAAGATGCCTAAGGAATGCAATGCCTTCCACGCCCTGTCGGCAGCCCTGTGCTGCTTCTATCACCGCCGCTCATTCCTTGGAGCCAAGGTAGGTGCGGCTTTGAGATAAGACGCCCTGGAGATTCTTTGGGGAGCCGTCAGAGCGTTCGTCTTCTAAAAGGCACCAGAAAAAAGTTTGCAGCCTGCTGGCCGTGAGAGCAGAGGCACTCTCTTTGGCGGGTAGATCTTGCTAAGCCCCCCCCTCACCCCCACCCCGTGATGGGCCTCCCTCCCCTGGAAACGGAACCCAGCTGCACAGAGAGGGGCTCCGAGTGTGTGTTTGGGGAAGAAGCTCTGTTTTTCAGGACACTTTCAGTCTCCTTGGGTGGAAATTCTATTCCTGAGTAACTCAGTAAGAAGGACCCATTTTTCTTCCCTCTTTGTATCTCTCTCTCCCCCCTTGTTCGCCGTGGCTTTGAGCTGGCTGGGGCATCAGGTCAGTCATGTCTAGACCCCCCAGCAGCCACGAAATACCGCCTCTCCGATCTTAGCCAGGTTCCAAAACGATTTCAGTGTTTGGAACTGTCTTGTCTTCACTGCTCTCATTTGGAACCTTTGTTAGGAGACACCAGCGCCAAAGGTTTTGCGTAAAACGTCGGCACACTGCTTATTTTGACGAAAATCCTCAAAGAACCTCATTTGACTAACTCAAGACGAGACCCGTGTTGTGTGCCTGGGACAGCACTAAGAATGAAGGTTCATACGGGCTCTCACTGATCCACGGGGTTTGTCTGCCTTGGAATAAATCCTCTCGGCCCTTAGCTTGACCGCGGCCCTCCTTGATTCATGGGAAACAGGAATCTGAAGTCTCATGACTTCCCCCCCACCCCCGGATGGTGGAGCTCTGTCTCCGGAGGGACTGACCGACTTTGTGCAATTGAAAAAGCTACAGCAGGGTTATGATGTTCTGCTTCCTTCTTCTCCATAATGCTTAAAAGAACTCTCTGGAAAATGTAACGGGAAAACCTGCTAAAGGGAGAAAGAGCCCTTTGTAGAAAAACAGACACTAAGCGAGAAGAGGTTAGGTTTCCTCTGATTTTACTGCCCTGTTGGAGTGTTCAGAGAAGCTTTTTAACCATTTAGCAAAGTTCGTTTTTGTCTCTTTGTCAAGGAGTTTGAAGGGGGATGAGCAATTAATCATCAGTTAAAAGTGTTTCCTCCCTGATTGAAGAGCCCCTTTCTATCCTGGAGCCCAGTGGGGTGGTATGAGGACCATGTGGTTTCTGGCCTAAATATGGATCATTCTAGCATTGGGTAGATGAAGTCATGCCATTAATGGGGTTGTAAAGCTGTCAAAGATAGACCAAGAGGTCCCGAAGGGGCCGTGCGCTTCCAGTTGGCAGTAGGATTTCACTCTAATAGAAGCCCTTCCATAAGCCAACTTCTGCTAATTCAGAAAAGTGCAACTCAGCATTGGTGTGTGAGGAAACAGACCCTAAATAAATGGTTCTGAGCGATGAGATTCTGTTTGGATGCCCCATCCCTCTGCCATTATGTCCTTCAAGGCCTGCACAGCAAGGCCACACGGATATACTGGGTGCAGCTGTCCCTCAGCTTCTCCCTTCCTGGCCACCCCTGACCACTCTTGGGGGGTGACCGGTCACAGAAACACCTCCTTTCTCCCGGGCCTTCCCACCTGGGCCCCGGTTTGGTGCATCTTCATAGCACAGAGAGAGGACCTGACTTGCTTGCTTGCCAGACACTGACGCTTCCAGGCCCAGCTTAGGGTCCCCCGCCGAGCCTTGGGGTCTGCTTCCCTGCCCTGCCTCACTTCGGTAGTTCCCCGGGCAAGAAAGTCCTCCTGGGCCTCCGTCCCCGCGCGGGAGTCGCCCCAGTGGTCACGCGGCATCGCTTTATTGACTCCGACTTTAATTAGGGGTTTCAGGTCTTGCAGTTCATAATTAGTTTCCGCTGCAATTAGGGTTTCAGAATTAAATTGGGATTGATTGCCTGATAGCAAAGCGGAAACAAGGCTCCAGTTCTTGACCATGTATGCTACTTCCCTTGGCATGAGTTTCTCACACCAAAAATAACACTCTGGTAGCCATGGTAACTTTCCGTTTGGTCTAATGCATATCATCTCGGGAGAAACCAGAATGTTATTAATAGTGTTTGTTGTATGGGAAGAAAACTAAAAATGTAAAGCTTCCTTCATTACATAGGAGACCAGTCGCCCTGGCACTTTGAGGGAATAAAATTTTACTTGCAGGAATTTAGAATGTATTTAGGGGTCTCGCATGGACTTGCATACAGAGGCCCCGGTGGGGGGAGGGTGTGTGGTAGGAATGGAGAGGAGAATTAAGGGTATGCGGTCCTTGCTGGCCCCCAGGGAGCTGAGGCCAGCGAGGAGAAGGTCCAGCCACGTTGAGGGTCATGACCATAACATCCTGGGTGAGAAAAGGAAAGGCTACTTGGCTGATGCCCAGTGGAAGAGTTTGGAGTGAAGATATTACTGATCCATAACATCACTGGGGCACGTCCAAGTTCAGAAGTCCCAGAACGTGGAATGTAGTATAGCCCGTCCACGCGTGAGCGCTCTCGGCAGGGCGGGGGTGATAATTGACGGTGGAGGCACGGCCCCTCTGCTTTGAAGGACTTACTGCAAGAGCATTAGGTCGTGCTGTGATTCCATCACATTCGCGGAAGTCTCTCCAGCTTCCTTGGGAGCGCCTTCACGAGGAATGCGAGTGAGTTGTCTTACTGGAGTCTCCGAACGAGTGCTCAGGTTCGCAGGGCACTAGTTGACCCCTTCCCACAGAGGAGAAACTGAGGCACAGAGAAACTACCTATCCAGAATCATTTAGTGGGGCACCAAGGGGTAGAAGCCGGCTCCTACCTTCATCTGGCTTCAAGCCCAATGTCCTTCCTACGATACCACGTTAAGACCATTGACCCCTAAAACGAGATGATACTGATGAATACTTCAGCGTACAATGTGGTTGGGAAAAACAGTGCCCACCTCAGTTTTCAGGAGAGACCTCGGGGGGATGTCGAACTGCTTGTCGGGAGTCGGGAGTCTGTGGATGAAGGAGCCACTGAGTCTCGGCTGACTGGCCACTAAGTCCAGCGGCAGTGGTCTTGTCAATGAGAAGTCGTGGCTAGAAGGCACTGGGTTTTAGGCACATGCTTTCCCACTCGTGGATTTGCCCATCGTGGCGCTCTATAGTGGGAAGAGCTGAAGTCGGGCTGCGCTAGCGTCGTGTTGTGTTTTGCTTTCAGTCGTTTCCTTTGCCCCCACGAAAAGGATCTGGAGTCTCTCGGATTGCACGTTACAGCCCAAGGTGTCCCATCTGCCTATCCCTCGAGGGTTATATTCCTGGAACTTGTTTTCATTAGAAATCGCCTTCCTGTGTGATTGTGGTAGAGCTGGAGTCCCACTCGCCTTCCCAGTGACCCGTCCCTTGTTGGTCTTCTTGCTCCTGTGACAGTTTGGATACTAGTCCTCCATCCTGGCGTTGATGATGGCCTGAGCTGCCTTAGTCCGTGGGGCTGATGCACCGTCCACACGAGCTGTGCGAGGTGGAAAGGGCCCCTTGGGAGATGTCTTTCCAAAGTGACTCAGCCCCTCCTCGTGGCGGCCGCTAGTTGCTCATTTATCTCTCCTGTCCTCCCCCCTCCTTCCAAAAAAGCCTAGCACAGCTTTTTTTTTTTTTTTTTTTTTTAAGAAACCGAAATGCATTCCATTGGCATCTGGGAGCTTGGGGGATCTGGTTTCAGCATCAGGGAAAGGAAGGACCTGCCTGCTGGAGGCTGGGTCCCGGCATCCCCTCTCCGCAGACCCCGGAGCTTGGATCCCGGCCCAGGCCTTGTTTTTGTTGGAGAGACGTGGGTGGGAAGCAGAAATGAGACTGGGATCCTGGGAAAATTCTGTTAGTGGGTTTATCACCTCCAGGACCACAGAGAACGGGGCTTGTGCCAAACATTGGTGGGGGGGTGGGGGGTGGGCAGGTGGACGCTGGAGAGTCAGGGTGCTCAGGCCGCAGAGATCTTCCTGCTCTGCACCACGTGGAGGACCCAGGGCCTGGGTTTAAAGATGTCAGAGACAGCTCTGGGGTTTTTTAGCCGAGGCATATCTGGGGTGTCTCTGGGCCAGCAGAGGAAACCTGGGCTGCCCTGGTCGGGGACAGGAGTGCGGGGGAGGGGGCGCCTCATGGGTTTGGGCTGCGGCGTCTCCGTCCTCTTCCGGATCTCCACTGCGTGTCCACAGCCCCCGGGGCTGCTGTTGGAATCTTATGGCTCCGGCCATAAGAATGTCACAGCTTATTTTTCTGGCTCATAAAAGAGCTACAATCAGTCTTTTAGTTTGTATAGAGGACGGCTCTCCTCGGGATCCGCTCTGAAACACGTGTGCTGTTACAAAAGCGGTTCGCACAAAGAACCGAGAAGCTAGAATCCCGGAATTTGAGAGACCGGGGAGCCAGCCCCCTGCTTACGGTTCATCCGCTCCTCCCCCGCCCGGCGCCCAGCGTGGGCGCGAGGGGCTGCGGGGCTCTGGGGAGGCGGTGCAGGCTCTGGCCCCTGGAAGGAGCAGTCTGCGGGCCCTGGGGAGATGGGCGCACAAGCGGCTCTCTCCACGGTGCTCAGCAGGCAGAACTCCCAGCGTGGGGTGAGACCCCCACACCAAGGCGATACTCCAGCCCTGGGTCAGCGACTTCCTGGAGGAGATAACACTGGGCAGCTGCTAAAGGGGCAGTAGGTGGAAGAGGCATGGGGGGGCGGGAGAGAGAGAGAGAGCGCGCGAGCCTCAGGCACTGGACCTCTGGCGCAGCTGAGGAGCCCAAGGAGAGCCGGTGCGGAATGAGTCGTGCAGGGCAGGATGGCCAGCAACCAGTGTGGATGGGGGAGCGGGGAGGTTGGGGGCTTGGTCCCTTTGAGGAGCGTAACCAGCGTCTCCCCCAGCTCTTGCCCATGTCCTTGAAGCCTCCTGCCAGCTCTGCTCTTCCCTGCTCCGCTCACTCGGGTCTGCCTCCCTCCGCCCTCGCTTCAGGCCCTTCCTAAACACTCAGATCTTGTTTCTTCACGGCAGCAGTTAAGACCATCAGGCGCGATATTTCCGTCCCACCCTTGCCCCCACAAGCCACAGCTAGATCCAGATCCAGATCCTCACTTCCTCGGAGGATGAAGTGTCCCTCTCCCTGACCAAGGCTGGCCCGGCCACCTGTGCCCACGACCACCCCCTCCTCACGAACTCCTCTCCCTTAGTCTCTCCTCGGGGACCTTCAGTCCGTCCTTCTCCACCGCTTGCCTCTTAGTTTGTAAACATGCTTCAGTCTTTCTCAGTCTAAAAATACCACTGATTTCCTTGTCTTCGTTTCCTGGTCCCTATCCTCCTCCACCCAAAAACTGGTGAACACGGTCTCTGCTTCCTCACTTCCCAATGGCCACTCAGCCTCCTTCACCCCACCAGCAGCCTTGCCAAGTCCTGTGGCTGCCATCCAACTCTGATTTTACTGGAACTCTCCTGCACTTGGCATTATTGGCTCTTCCTTCCTGGAAGCGTGTTCTCTCGCCCGCTAGGACGCCGCACTCTACTTATTTCCTCAGATCCTTCCTGACCACTCCTACCCTATTGCTAGGGACTAAATCTCTGTGTCCCCCCAAAATTCATGTTGAAATCCTACCCTTGAGTGTGATGTATTAGGAGGTGGTAGGTGGAGCCCTTTTGAATGGGATTAGTGGTCTTGCAAAAGAAACCCCAGGCAGCTCTCTTGCCCCTTCCGCTAGGTGAGGATGTGGTGAGAAGAGGGCTGTCTAGAACAAGGAAGCAGGCCGCACACCCCGTCTGCTGGCACCTTGATCTTGGACTTGCCTCCAGAACTGTGAGAAATAGATGTTTGTGGCTTCAGCCGCTCGGTGAATGGTATTTTTCTTACAGAAGTTCCAATAGACTAAGACACTATCTTCAGTTTCTCTTAAAAGCCAATGTCCCCTAGCCCTCTTCTTTTTTTTTTTTTTAAGATTTTATTTTTTTATTTGACAGAGAGATCACAAGTAGGCAAAGAGGCAGGCAGAGAGAGAGGGGGAAGCAGGCTCCCTGCTGAGCAGAGAGCCCATTGCGGGGCTCGATCCCAGGACCTCGAGATCATGACCTGAGCCGAAGGCAGAGGCTTTAACTCACTGAGCCACTCAGGCGCCACCCCCCCAGCCCTCTTCTGATATGCCCTCAACACCCCATCTCTTAGGTGGCAGTTGAGACAGGCTCCCCCTCCTTTCCTTCCGAGGATTCCCCAGCTCGCACCCAGGCCAGTCCTTCTCCCCACGGCGCCTGGGCCCCCAGCCTGGGGAGCCACCCCCATGGGCACCTCAGGCTACGCAGCCTCTTCCACAGACCTGCTCCCTGTGTGCTTCTGTGTTGGGAGTTGGTGGCTCACTCAGCATTGCCCGGGAGCCCCCATGCCTCTCCCCACCGCCCCCCGCCCCGTTCTTATTTTCATATCTCATCTCTCATTTCAATTTACACCTATTTTAGTCCTAAACATTTCTGTCATCGGTCTCTTCCTCCCTGACCCTACCACCAGTACTGTGCTTATTCAGGCCTCACTATCTCTCGGTCAGAATTCTCTAGTAGCCTCCCAACGGATCCTCCTGCCCTGAATCTTCACAGGAAATTATTTCACCTTTATGTCTGGCATTTCTGGATCCGGGGAGCATAGTGAGTCCTTGAGGCAGCGCACTCCCCCGTGCGAACAACTCCCCCAGTCTGTGCCCCTGCGGTGCCTGCCTTATTCTGCAGCTAAGTGGGCACGACAGCCCCTCAGATGCATTTCTTCCCTCGTGTTATTGTGAACACATCTATTTTGAGACCAAATTGGCTGGTATGAGTGAACACCTAGAAATAAAACTCTGTGCGTGCGTGGGGGAGGGAGTGATTCTGGATTAGTTTCCCCAGGGACTTAAACCAAGAATATTTGACCATCCTCTTGGGATGGCAACAGCCCAAGCCTTCCGCTATTTCCGCACAGCCCTCATGTTTCTTTTAAGTCTGTTCTGTATGGACTAAACATTTCCAGTTCTTTATATACTTCGGGAGACTTGGATTCTAATTTTCAGTCAATCCCTTATTCTGTAAGTCTGAGCAAATCATGAAAATTCAGGGCCTTGGTGATGTTTTCTCTTGGGAGGTATAAATCTTCCTAGTACCTGTTCGACTTCAGGGACGTTGCACAGATTCATGAGATCGGAGTGTTTTAGGTGTGTTGGTTCTCCAAAATTCAGCTGCTGTTTTCCCATTTCTGCCATGACGTCTAGCATGGTGACCATGGCTTTCGAAAGCTTATTAAACGAGATACGTGGGTGTCAGGAGCTTTGAGCTCCTCTGGGAGAAATACACCTTTCAAGTGACGTGTGAGTTGTATTCGGAAGTGGTGGAGTTGATACTTGGCCAAAACCCATCTTGCGATGAGTCACTTGGTTTTACTGAGAACCTACTGTGTATTTGGCCCTGACAATATGGCGTGCTTGGTCTGAAAGCAGATGTCTGAGACAGTTGTTGGTCTTGGTATGCTTTTGGAGAGGTAAATTTAGAAAGTCATTTTTTTCTACACCCCACTCTGGAAAGATTTCTGAATCTTTGAATTTTTCTCTGTGTGTTTGGCATCTTTTCTTTTCTTTGATTTTATTTATTTGACAGAGAGAGACACAGCGAGAGAGGGAACACAAACGGGGAGAGGGAGAAGCAGGCTTCCCGCTGGGCAGGGAGACCAATACGGGGCTCGATCTCAGAACCTTGGTATCATGACCTGAGCCGAAGGCAGATGCTCAATGACTGAGCCACCCAGGCGACCCTCTCGTTTTTCTTTCCAATTACATCTCCTAGTGTCTTTCGACCATGATATGTTTTGTTTATTCAGTAGTGCCTCATTCACTGAAGGTAAATTAAGAAAAGGATGATACAGTTGACCCTGAACAACCCCTCCGTGGAAAGTTCATGTATAAATTAACTACTAAGAGCCCACTGTTTACTGGAGGCCTAACATAAACAGTGAATTAATGCTTATTTTGTATGTTTTATGTATTATATGCTGCGTCCTTACAATAAAGTAAGCTGGAGAAGAGAAAATGTTATTAAGAAAATCTTGAGAAGGAGAAAATACACAAACAATGCTGTGCTGTATTTACCCAGAAAGTTCTGCGTGTGAGTGGACCTATGCTGTTCTCACCTGTGCTGATCGAGTGTCAGCTCTATTTGAATTGAGTTGATTTTGGTTTTCTGTATTCTGCTGAAGAGCAAATAGGGCATCTGTCTGTTTTGGAGAACAGCCGTGTTCCCCCAAATCACTCATAGTTTGGATTGAGATGCATTAACAAGGTTGAATGACCAGCAGGAAGGATTTCTGGCTTGTACCTCCTCGCACTCTGAACTTCGGTCAGCTGGTCTCCCAAACCCTTACCCTGGGGTCTGCCTTAGCCTGGGTAGTCTCTGTCTCTCCTTTCCCCAGAGATACTAACAAAGGACTACTCTTACTGAACTGAATCTCACCGCCAGACCCAGTGATTAATATTTAGCTGCATTGTCTCGTTTAGCCTGTGTGCCGACGGGCTGAGGGAAGTATCCTCGGAAGCCGAGAACGCAGTTAAAGGGAGCAAAACAGGAGACACGGGAGTGTCCTAGGTTGGCTAGTATTCAGCTTTTATTGGAAACCTTTTATTTCACAGACCCACTAAATGATTAAGTGCCAGCAATGACCTCCATTCAGCCTTCATCCTCAGTGTGGCAACCTGACTTCTCCCGGGGAGGAATCGGAAAACAGGGCTGCCTCGTGGGGGTGATTTGACTGTCACTCGCTGCCCCGCGGGCCTACTCCGGGAAGTCATCAGCCCAGTCAGGTCGAGGGGGAAGGTACCCACCCCAGCTTTCAGCAGGGCAAGATGCTAACAGACGGCTTGTGGAAAATCTCACTGTGTTTCAGCTTCTCTTTCGCCAGGGAAAGAGGAGGACAGCCCCCCCCCCCCCCTTGGAGCTGAGCATTCATGAGTGCTCACTTTGTCGGGAGGGTAAAAACGTGATGGGCAGAGCCACCGGGCAGGCGGTGGGGGAAGGAGATCGTATGCTGTGAGGAGCGTGTGGGTAACCGTCATGGGGGAGAGCGGCCGCGTCAGTCGGCATTGGGCATGCTCCATGCTGTCCAACTTCAGATTCCTCCTACAGTTATTGGACTCATCAGTCTCTTGTGAAAAATCCTTTTCAGTCCCTTGGTGTTCCATCAAAATAAAACCAAGCGTCAAAAGCAATATCGTCGTGGTCCTGCAGGACGGGAGGGTGTGGAGACCTTGCCTAGGCAATGATGAGGGATAAAAGGCAACAGGGTTGAACGTCTAGGGCGGCTACGGGCACCCAGCAGAATGGGGAGCCCTAGTGCAGTGAGTTAGGCCTGGGGGGGGGCATCAAGTTACTTCTGCACTTAGGGGGTGGGCCATATTAAGACTCCAACCTGCACAACTTAAAATGAAACTAGTCCTTTTCATTCACACACACAGGAAGCAGAATTTTAGTGGAAACTTCTGAGAACCTTGATAAACAAGGAGTTCCACAGATGTTCTCTTCATATTTCCTATTCATGGTTTATGAGCCTCTTTTGATAAGTGTTTGATAAGGTTTGATAATGAATAAAAAGGAAATCTCTTGGATTTGGGCTCTCCGGTGGGTTTGATGGCAGTTTCCTATCTGCGCTAGGGTCTGACGGCCCCTGTATCATCATTTGTGTGTGAAAAGAAAAATCCCATGTGATAGGAAAATGAAGCATCTTAATTTAACAGCAAATTGCAAATCTGTTTTTAATGGCACTGGAGCAAGAATCTGGTGTTAAGTGTGATAAATTACACAGGTTTAATTATAAAATGTTAAAATGGCATCAAAAGCCATCTGCAGAATCTTTTCTGAAGATGAGATTCTTTCTAGGATTTAGAAAGGGGAAATTTATGTCATCAGGGTCCTTCAACATCAACATCAAATTAATTGAAGTGTTTCAGAGTGCTAAAACTTTCTGAGATTTTATGAGATGTCTTCAACATGGATTTCTTTCTCACAAGGGGCCGGACACCCTCCTGACCTCAGATAGGATAGAGAAAACTCCGAGAACTTCAGCAAAATTGCTGGCGCTGTACATTCTCATCAGATGTCTTGTCTCCTCGAAGAGGCTGTAATGTGTCAGGCCAGAGGGTCGTTCTTACCCATGCCCGAGTCTCCCGTCAGACCTAGTCCAGGAGGCCAAGTGGCGCAGCGGGCACTCCGTCTCCGAGTCTAATCTTGGGCACGGTGTTCCAGTGGCTCTCAAGCTCTTGATTTAAAATTAACCTCCAGGGGCGCCTGGGTGGCTCAGTCGGTTAAGCGGCTGCCTTCGGCTCTGGTCATGATCTCAGGATCAAGCCCCATGTCAGGGTCCCTGCTTGGCAGGGAACCTACTTCTCCCTCTCTCTCTGCCTGCTACTCTGCCCACTTGTGCTCTCCGTCTATCTTTCTGTCAAATACATAAAGAAAATCTTTAAAAATAATAATAATTAAATTGACCTCCAGACCATTTCCGACCACTCTGGCCAAGAGGGTGTAGCGTGTATGTGTGGGTAGGGAGCTGCCCACGAAGACTGTCTCACTGAGCTTTCGTGTAAGGATTGAAAGGCACAGGCTCAGGGGAAGGGACCCCAGTGAGACGAGAAGTCCCCATTTGTCAACAGCCCAACACTTAAAAGGTGGGGGACATGCTCAGAGTCTCTCCCTTCTAGCCCACAGAGCACCTGTGTGTGAATTCGAATAAGGCATCTTTCCCAGGATACTCGCCATCTGCCAGGCAGCCGTTGTAATCAGTATGGAAATTTTCTGTGGCTGTGTGTGAGGGGCACCCCTTAGATACAGTGCCACTGTGCTGTATGTGTCCCGGAGCCGAGGGCCAGGCCACCGTGTGCCCACACCCTGGACCGGACCAGGCTGAAATGCCCAATTGCCCATGCCACCGTTTGCTTTTGTCTACCAAATGGGATATTTAAATTTTGAATTTGACTTTTTGTTCCCCCCCTTTATGGGCTTTTATTTACAAAGTTAATTGTGTGCTTAACCGAAGCCTTTGGCTTTAATCACAGTTATTAGCACAGAAATGCTGGTCGTCTAGCCCAGCACCTAGTGGGAGAGCTGCATCAGTACATCCAAGCCTTTCTTCATCTTGGGAGTATAATAAAATATTTTTAGGGCAATATTTTATGTGCCTAACACATAAAGTGAGTGTTGATAAAAGGTGACACAGAACCCAGGGTTTCCTATCAAGGCTTGAAAATTGCCACAAATGCTACCTTCCTTCCTTCCTTCCGTTCGTTCTGCCTCGCATGAAAACATCTGAGGGGTCCTACTCAGAGTTGCTGGGCTTAAAGTTTGGGGAGAACTGGGTCTTTAATGTTTGGCCGGTGGGCAGGGTTAAGAGTGGCAGGAGTAATTGGGGTTTATTCCTCCTGTCGGTTCCTGGTCAATTTCTGCAGGTCTTCAATAGTAAAAAAAAAAATTACCACCCGGATCTTCTAAAGAGTCCTTGACAGACTTTGGCATTTACTCTAAACTGGGCCACTGCTTGAAGACGAGCACAGGGCAGGGGCTCAGAGGAGCTGAGTTTCTGACATCACCGGAGGATCTCGTTTTTAGGCGGACGGACTTGCTGGACGGCCCTGCGCGTGGCAGCCTCCGCGGGGCTTCGGATGCTCTGTGTCACGGTTCTGCGGCGTGTGCTGTTTTGGGAACGGGAGCTCAGCCCTTCGTATGTTCGTGCTTATTTCGGGAGTGCGGTGACGCAGGCTCGAGGCATCACCGGCTGGGTGGATTCGAGATGAGGGTCTGTCCTTTCGGACTCTTGTGTTGTCCCAGCTTGAGCCACCTGGTGGCCGCTCCAGACCCGTCCCTGAGAGGTTTCCCAGCAGTGCGCAGGAGGACGCTGGCTTCGCTCAGAAAATAGACCAATTCTGTGCTATGATCCGCGACACCAGGCACAGTTACAGTGTTGTTAGTGATCGTAATTTCTGGGTTCGATTTCTGGAAAAATGTGACCTGCACGGTTGTTTGGTGCTACTTGATGAGAGTCCCAGGCTGTTGTTGACCTCTCCCTCAACTGAATAAACCTCCCGGGGCTGAAGAAAGGAAGCTTTTGTTTGAGAGCCTGTAGCTTCAGGGTGCCCTGGGCCGCCACTCCTGACTGGGATAGAATAGCCCAGAAGGTGCCTCGCTCCTCATTCTCTCTCTCCCCTCCCCTCTTGTGCATACACAGATTCCCTTCCTCCCTTTCTCCCTCTCTTTCTCTTTCTTTCTTTCTTTCTTTCTTTCTTTTTTTCTTTCCTTCCTCTGCTCCTTTCCCCTCCCCCTCCCCCAACCTTCCCCCTTTCCTCCCCTTCCCTTCTCTTCCCTCTTTACTTTCTTTCAAGACTTCTTTAAGGCATTTGAGAGAGAGCACAAACAGAGGCAGAGGGAGAAGCAGGCTCCCTGCCAAGCAGGGAGCCTGACGTGGGGCTCCATCCCAGGACACTGGGATCATGACCTGAGCTGAA
>CM052798.1:70672797-70691850 GCA_028533885.1 Nasua narica | reverse complement strand
ACCCATCTGAGCCACTCAGGTGCCCCTCCTTTTCTTGATTTCAAGCAAGTTCATTGCCAGCCGTGATGAGAGAATAAATGACTAGAAAATAATCTCGATTTTTAAAATTCGACCAAAAGCATCCATGTCTGAACGCCCAAGGCCCTGAAAGACACATAATCTCTGTACCAGCACCTCTCAGCCTTGTGCAAAACACGACGCTCTTGCCCACTGACGCTGCCGGTCTGTCCCCTGTGTGCTGTGGACGCGGGAGCCAGCTGGGGCTCAGCAGGAACGCTTGCTCATCCTGAGACATGTGCCCGCCTGGAAGGTGCTCCCCGCCAGGGAATGTGCCTTCTCACAGGTGGTCAGCGTCCCCTGCACCGAGAGAACCATTCAGCCCTGCTCAGAACCCCAAGGACTCTTGACTTCGAACTGAAATAAACAGAATAAACAAACCCATGCCTGAGGAGAAATCAGTTGTTCCAACCCCTAGCTTTTTTATTCCGTCAGAACTCAATTCCCAAACGCCAGGGATGTCTAAAACCTTCCGATGGGTTTCATAAGTCCTTAAAAACAAATTCTTCAGTGAAGTAACTTTCCATTCTCGTGGCAAGCCCTTCTTGGAAAGGGCTTTCAGATTCTCCATCGCTTCAAGCCAGCGCCTGTGTGCGCCGGGCCGGGTGCCGGCGCCCTGTGCTCCCTGTGCCGCACGTCAGGTGGTCCCGGGGAGTGAGAGCTCTTCCCCTCTAGGTGCGTACAGAAACACGTTAAGCAAAGCCTAGAAAGGTGGCCAGGGTCACCTGTCCTTGACCAGCCTCCAGACTCGCTTTTTCTCCCCACCTGGGTTCAGGGAGCTTGGCTCGGGTCAGTAAGTGTTTACTGGGCACCTGCTGTGTGCCAGGCACGAGGCTAGGCTCTGGGAGCCAGAGGCAGATACAGCCTGGCCTCTGTCCTCAAAGAGCTTATGTCTGGCGGACCACACTGCCTCACTGGCTAGCCGTCCTTAGTGGATTAAAGAATAGACCGACTGACTTAGGCCTTCAAGGCCCCTGTCCGCCTTATCCAGCTCCCCCTCTGTCGTCTCCCCAGTCCCCAGCCTGGGCTCTGGCCAGGCAGTTGGAGCCCCTGCAGGGGTGTCCCCGCTGACTCATGGGCCCCACCACATGAAGGAAGTACCCTGGCCTGTCTCCCCCACTGGTAAAGCCTCTGCCAGTTACTTTGGAGGGATCTCTAGGGAGTCCTCCCATAGGCATCCATAGCCCTTCTGTGATCCTGACCTTCTAGCAGATTCAGACCTGGATCCTGGTATGCGGTGTCAGTATGTTGCAAAAGGGGGAGTTCACTGGGGTTAAAAGGAATGCATTCAGAGTTCGGGGGTCTGTGTCCCCCATGAACGAGGTCTGAGCCCTGGGAGAATAAAAACCAGGCATCGGAGCCCATCAGGTTTTTGTGGGGGTGCTAGGAGAGTCTCCGGATCTCCGGTCAGCCCTCACGGGGGCACCTCTTGACTGACATCTCCGAGCCGGGATGCTGTGATAGTGTGTGGCCTCATAGGCGGCGGAGTGTAGGAGCAGAGGTGGGGGTGGGGAGGTTGTTCGGAGGCTGCTGCAGAGGTTCAGGGAGGACAGAACAGGGTCACCTCAGTGGGGATGAGAACGCGTGTCGGTAAGCGGTAGAATCCGCAATTTCTGTACTGGTGGAAGCTAGTTCCCGGGGCTCTGGTTTGGGTAATGAAGGCAGAGGAGGTGCCGGTGACGAGGAAAGGGGGAGAAGGGCAGGCTTTGCAGAGAAGAGTTCCATTTGTTTATATCGACATCCCGGTTCTGGAGTGGATTCTGGTCAGTGTCCCAACACCCACCCTGAGGGCTGGGGATGGAGATTTGGCCATGGTCAGCATGTTTCAGAAGTCTCCAAGTGGCTTTGTGCCCTGGGCCCTAGCTAGCCCCTCTGCCCCCTGCAGCCAGATCGATCTGTCTAAAAGGATCTTTTTTTTGTACCTGTCGTGTATTGAAAATCTAAGCAGAGGTTTTCAGTGACTCACTATCTGGAGCGTGAAGGTCTGGTCTGACCCCTCAGCCTCCGGCATCCGACTCCCCTCTGTCCGATCCCTGACTTTCTTGATCAGGGCGCTTTTGGCATAGGTGACAGGAGTCCAGGGCCAACTCGCTTAGGTCACAAGAGGAGTTAGCTGGTGGAAGGAGTCAGCTGGGGCTCAGGGACGTGTGTGCCACTGGGATACCTTCTGCCTCTTGCTCCTCTTTGCACGCTGATTTTTTTCTTCAGCCAGTCTGCCCCACACGGTGGGTCAGTGTGAGGTGCAGGAACCGTGTGCTTCTAGTCCCGTGACGCATCCCCCACCCCACCGGCTCGGGGCCGCGGCGACTTTTCTCATTTTGTCAGGGGAAAACCGAAGGCCAATGAGGGGAGTAACTTGCCCAGGCTCCGGAGCAGAAGGGCAGGGATAAGATCCAGGTGATGTGTCTCCTGAGCTCAGGGTTCTCTGTGTGTGGTCTTCCGAGAGCACTGTGCCCTCCTGAGGGCAGGGCCCGGGGTGTCATCCCCGCCTGGCAAGTAAGTTGACAGAGTGCTTGGCTGTGATTGTTGATGACTGCAAAATGGTGCCTTCCCAGTCTTTCCCTTTCTACCTTCAGCCCCTGGGCCTGGGGACAGGATCTTTCCTGGTGATTTGCACAATTTAAAATTCCATGGGAACTGGGAAGCTTTTCTTAGAGGCAGGAACAGAGTAAAATAAATATTAATTATAATGCAGATGACATTGTTTTCCTGTCAGCTTGAGGTCTCCTACATACAAATGAGTGTCTTGCCTTCTCTGGGGCTTTCCCACAGCTTACTGTGTGCACACCTCCCTCTATCCCCTAATTGAGGAGCGCAGACCTCCTCCTCCTCCTCCTCCTCCTCCTCCTCCTCCTCCTCTTCTTCACCAGGTCCGATTGTTGCACCTGATTTGAAGTGCAGGCTCTATTGTCAGGCCACCCATGCGAGGGGAGACCGTGCGCTCCATTCCTCCTAGGCTGGCACGGCTTTTGCTTTCGGGGGGAGCTGTTGAAATGTGGGTCTCCCTGTTAATCAGAGCTCCCGGCACGTTTGTGGAACTGGCACGTGGTCCAGAACGTGTTTTCCAACCCTCCCTCAGGCTCTGGCCATTCCAGCCTGTCAAGAACAGACTTGCTGGGCGGCCCTGTGCGGCTGCAGAGACATCCAGTCCAGACTCAGAGCCATCGGCCTGATTTTGGGAGCGGGCTGCACCAGCCTCGGACTGGTCCTGGCGGGGTAGCCGCACCAGAGGTGCTGCGGGCGGGTGGGCGGGCAAGGCTACCCGTGGACACGTGGCCGTTCTCCTGAACTGCGTCCCTCCCAGGCACCCACCCACTCCGCATCCGGGCGTCAGAGTGCAGGCACCTCCGGGGAGAAGTGCTTCTTTTATGTAACCAGATGTGTCGCATTCTGGTATGTCTGTGATGATATCACCCGTGCTGCCTGTGTCCCAGGGATGTTCCGAGTGCTTTGCAAATACGGACCCGTTCCACTCTGATTAACATCTCAGGCACGTACCGTCGTCCCCATTTTGCAGACCAGGAGCCTGAGGCTCTGCGGAGAGGTGAAGTCCTTTAACCAAAGCCACGCGGGCGGTCAGTGGCCCCGCGGCCCATGGATGGGGGAGAGGGCTGGCCGTGTGTACGCGCTGTGCTGTGACGTCAGGGTCATGAAAATGCCGGCCGCGGGAAGGGCTAGCTAGACTCAGATTTCCCTGAGAAGCCACAGTTGCGGTAACGAACGGATTTACTAGCTGAACTTCAGTTTGGTTGGACAGGCGTGGGCCTCCCCCACCCCCTGCATCCTCCCCCAGAACTAACGACTGGGACGAGATGACATTTTGGAAGTGGAGCCATGTGAGTGGGAAACCATGACACTGTAGTCACTGACCCTTCCTCCCTCTGTTTCCTGCTCATGGTCTTCTTCTTACTTAATATACATCCATAGCTCCTTTTCTTGCACCCCCCCTCCCCCAGCAAGAACTGTCAAATTGCTGGTGGCTCCAACTCGGGCAAAACCTCGGGGTGGAGACGTGGGGCCTGCCGGCATCTTTCTCTCGTGGGGGCCGTGGGCGGATTTGGTCACTCAAGTGAACTGGCGAAGCTCATGGGCAGAATGAAGTTCAGATGCAGGGGTGAGTCATTAGAGAATCTGAGCATGGAGGAAAAGGTGTGTTACAATAATGTGCTTGTTAGCAACATTTATAGCATCCATGTGAGATAGAGATTTTTCGTGGGTTTACTTGCTGCCCGTCTCTCTGATAGTTGAAGAACGTAAAACCCAGAGGGCCAGTGAGGACGGCACTTCCACTCAGTGTAGACTTTTTGAGGGAGCCAGGCTCTACTGACCTGGCTCTGGGGTGCCACAGATGCCCGCTCTCCCGTGCTCACAGAAGACTGAGAATGACTTGGGTCCCGACCGTCTCCGAGGCACATGGATTCATAAGATTTCTGCAGAAACAGACATGAAAGAGTTGGGAAAGGGAACGGGGACAGATTGGTATGACGGGCTTGTGTGCTCTTTCCTGGCCCGAGACCGGAAGGCACTGGAGTGATGGGACCTGTCCGTACCCTTTGGCTGCCTCATGCATAATTCTGGGCCAGGCGGAAGATAACAATGCCTGTGGCTGTGGGAAATGGGGACTTCTCTCTTCTATTCTTTCCTCTGAAGGTGATCTCAGGAAGGCCAGGACACTTCTTAGGGCATTAGCGGAATCAGTCAGAACGTCAAAGGACACTGGTAACCGCACCAATGGGGTAAAGCCATTGCTAAGGGCAGAAGGACTGCTGTGGTACCCTAAATTGCTAGAATTTCTTTTGTGGCCCCAATGACCCCAAAACTAGTCGAGGTCCTGCCTGATAGGGCTGCATTTCAGGGGCAAATTCATGTTTGCCCCAGGCAGCCGCAGGTTCAGTGGAGGGACACGCCATTAGCAGAAGTTCCGGTCGTTGGGGGCAAGCCGGCGGAATTCCGCCAACCTCACGGTCCCACGTGCCCTATCCTGTGAAGCGGGAACGTCATTCTTCGTCTCAGAGGAGCACAAATATCCAGCACGGTGCTCTCACGGATGCAGATGGATACGTTTTGCCAAAGTTTCCTGTATGGTCACCCCTCACCCACCATGAGGTTCACCACCCCCCAGAGTACTTAGATACAGTGTGGCATGGTCATAGTTGGCAAGGTCAAGGCTCATAAAATGTGGGCATTTCGGAAAAATAAGAAAAGTTGCATTAACGTACGTGATTAAAAGAGTATGCGAAAGTTCTAGAAGGCATTCACCCCGAAAACAACCACTAATATAATCATGAGGGGGACCCTGTGTGGGTGACTTTTGCTTGCCTTGGTCAGCTATTTGAGAGCTGTTGCCCACATCTGAGGCTGAGGTCGAAGCTCCTAGAAGCCGACCTGGTCCCTTTTAGTGCAGTAGAACCAGCTCTCTCTGGCTTGAAATGGCAAGCCCAAATTGCTTGCCATTCCTTGCTGACTCCGGGATCTGTCTCCCTCCCTCCTCATCTCCCTCCCTCTCCCCCTACCCAACTGTAGGCCTGGTCAACTGGGTAACCTCTTAACTTTGCACAAATTATTCAAGAGCTTAAGGGCATAGTTTTTGAAGTCTGAGTTTCCATCTCAGGGGAGGCTCAATCTTCCTGACCCCCTTTTCTCTCCTTCCTGGGTACTTCCCTGCAGTGCCCGATCGTGCCCCATCTCCACAGTCTACGGGTGGGGGGGGGGAGCAATAATTGTGGATTTTCCTCTAAGGAATTAGGGCAGAAGTAACAAGATAGCAGATTTTATATTTCTGGTAACAAGCGTAAATCAGTATTATCTCAAAATCCGGGGTGAGGGATTGTTGTTGGTAAAATGCGAAGAAATCTTGGCTCTTTGGGAAGGATGCTGAGAAGGAGAGGGAGTGACGGTGGGAAGTGGCCCAGGTATTGGGCATCAGGGAGGGAGGAGACTGACTGTAAACAGAAATGTGGGCATAGCTTTTTGGGTCTGGGTGAACACAGTTTGAGTGGAGGGCACGCAGAGGGCATGATTCCTGATGACTACATTTTCAGAGCTCAGGCCAAGAAGTAGGCGCAGGGCACAATACAGGGGAATCAGGCTCGGCGTAAAGACTGTCAGGGTGGCCAAATGGAAGGGTCACAGCATCGGTTAGGACTTTCGTTCAGCTGCCAGTAATGAACAACCAAAATATGGGCTTAAACAGGACAGAAGACGACGTGAAATACCTGGAGGTGGGCAGTCTGGGGCTGGTGTGTTGGCCCCACCGTTGTGAGGGGTCTGGGCCTGTTGGGCCTCTGCTCCCCCACTCGGAGGCTGTGGCTCCCTCCTCGTGTCCAAGATGGCGCCATAGTTCCAGCCGTCATGTCTGGGCTTAGAAGCCCCACTAAGCATCAGTGCACCTTTCCTTGGCCACATGACGACATTAAGGGAGGAAACTTGAGGAATGACATCCTTGAGTTGTGTGGCAACATGTCAGCTAACGTGGGGCTTCTAATAGTTTGCGATTGAAGAGGAAAAGCTCCATCACAAAGGAAAGGCTAGAGAGGCCTCGTCTTGGGGTATTGGTTCATTCAGTGACTGCGGAGAGCCTAATATGTTCAGGCATTGCTGGAGGGCAGCAGGTGGGGTTTTCTGCTCTCGTGAAACTTAAAATCCAGTGGGAGGCAAGACAGACAGTAACCTATCAGTAAACACAGTGTGGTTGACAATCTGAGCTCTGGGCTCCAGTCTTTCCAACAAGCGGCCTTCCCATGTAACTACGCAGTTAACGCCGGACGTTGAAGAGCACTGCCGGTGCCTGTGGGCGGCTGAGGTAGCCGGCGTGGGCATCTCTGTGATGCAGGGGACTGCTCTGTGGGACGGGGAGTGGTGGCGAAGCAGAGGGGGGAGAAGAAAGCAACTGGTCAACCAGAGTGGCCACTTGAGTCAACCACTTGAGAGCGGCCCTGAGTCCTTCCGCAGCCAGCGCCCTTCTGGGCCAGCATGCCCACAGAGACTTGAGGGCTGTAAAGACTTCAAGTCTGTTTCCTTTTCCTTGACTTGAGAAGAATCCGGGCCTCTTCCCTTACTGCGGAGCAGAGCAGTGGGATGAGGAGAATTTGGTGTTTCCTGGAGGCTTTTGAGGCCAAGGTGAGCAACTTGGGAAAACCCGAGGACGTGGCATTTTCCTGCTCCCGCGACCGTCAGCCAGTGATCCCTGAGCCGGGTTTTGCTGGGAACCAGGCAGGGGTCCACGTGCATGCAGCTCACACGTCTGTGGGTGTGGATTCTCCACGGAACCTGGAGGCAGTGTCGCCCACCCAGGCTCCTGCCCCCGCCACTGGGTGGCCACCTTTATCCGTGATTCTCAAACCCTCAGCGGCGAAAGACCAGTGTTTTGAGTTTCAAGTTCCAGTCTGTCCTCAAAATGAAATATCAGAAAAAGAAATTTAAAAGACCTACAAAATACAAAGTCAGACTTGTATTAGTAGATTCCAGAGACAAAATTCTGTCCCATGGCTCTAAATGTTCAGATCGCCCAAAGGCGAACTCAGTTCCTGAATTGCAGCTGGCCAGTAGCGAAGAATTCAGGGCCATTACCGCCGTCAGCGGGAGCGGGGGGACTGCACGTTGGGTGGCAGTGTCCTACCCGCTCCGGACCATGGACCATGGCCAGCCGAGGGCGGCTGTCCTTCCCGCTCCCAGTTAGGACGGTTCCCAAGGAGAAGGAGGAAGGTCCCGGGGCTTACTTGGGCCTCCCTCCCCGCTCATCTCTCTCTGGCGCCCCCTTCCCAGCTCCCCTTGTCTGCAGCCCACCGATGACAGAGGAGCCCCACCGCCTCTCCTTTCAGAGTCCCCGTGTGTAGGTGAAAATGTTACCGCACACTCGGAGCCGGAGAAAGGAAAGGTCACAGCTAATTGTAATCATTATCCAGGCTCCCCTACCTGAACGAGGCTTTTGGCATAACCTGGCTTGACCAGCCAGGCAGCCAACCGCGAGGCGGGTGGGCCTTTCCGGCTGGCTGGCCCGGCCGTCCCGGGCGGGGGGACGTCACCAATGACCCTGTGTTGCAGTTCTCCAAGGAGAGGCACGTCATGGACAGGACCCCCGAGAGGCTGAAGAAGGAGCTGGAGGAGGAGCTGCTGCTGAGCGGCGAGGACCTGCGCAGCCACGCCTGGTACCACGGACGCATCCCCCGCCAGGTACCGGCTCCTTCCCGCCGGCGCGCCCGGCCGTCCTCAGACACCACCGCACCGACCACCCCGCGGGGTCGCCCTCCAAGCCCCGGTTTAGCTAAAAGCAGATAGAGTCCAGCGGGCTGTAGTAACTTAGGCCCGTTCCCAAGGAGACCTTGGGGAGAACTAAGGTCAGGAACCCACAGCACATTTCCACGTGCCGGGGAAGCGGATGGAGGACAGGCAGGTGTTCCGTGGTCTGCGGCGCCGCAGCGGGCAGGAGGCCGTGGCCGCAGGGGGACAGTCTGAAGCGGTACGAGGCTGGCCTGTGGTTCAGATTATGGCACTCCTGGCCCTCGGCCTGCAGCCTCCTACCCTTCGGAGTTTCTCTCTTAAGGCAGTAGTTTAATTTCAGGTGAAGGGAGGGTATCACCGAGGCAGGGGGCCCAGAGCAGCAAGGCCGCCTGGGCCCTCGTGGGGCCGGTGACTATTCATTCTCCATCCCTCCTCTGCCCGGGCCCCTGTCTGGAGCTGGGAAGTAGCGTAATTACACCAGCGACCACAGCCTGGAATGTACTCTGTGCGATCGTCATTTGGGGTGACAGCCGTGAGTGGTGGTTTTTTTTTTTTTCGTTGTTTTTTTTTTTTTTTTTAAGAGTATAGAAACTGAAAACTCTAAGTGCAGAATTAGGTTGTAGAATTCTTCTCAGTGTTTATCATAACCTGATCTGGCCGGTCATTCACCCAGGACAATATGACAGGAAAGGGGCGGGTGGGGCGAAGGGCGTCACAGTCGTGACAATTTTTTTTTTAGCGTAGCAGATTTCTCAGCGCTATCAAAGAAATAATCCCTCTTCTAACTTTTTTTAAGTTTAAAATTGTAGACTATACAGAGAGTAAAATGAAGAAAATGAAATTCTCACCCATAAGTCTCCCTCCCGGAGATAGCCACTGTGAACATGTTGATGTAATTCCTCCTTTTCGGCTTTGCAAGTGTGAGATCACAGCACATAGACGTCTGCAGCCCATTGTCTTTCTTTAATGATACATTCTGGGCATTTTCTTCGGCTCTAAAATAGTCTTCTCCACCGCCCTCTATTGTGTGTATGTCCACTGTATGCATGCCCCACTCTCGGGTGGGCACCCTCACCACCAGGCTTTAAGATAACTACTAGGTTTATAACTGTAATTATTTACTCAGGCTCCATCCCAAGAAATGGAATTTCTGTGTGCAAACATATTCTTAAGGCAGAGATGCAGTTTTATTTTATTTCTTAAGAGATTTTGTTTATATGACTGAGAGAGAGATCACAAGCAGGCAGAGAGGCAGGCAGAGAGAGAGGGGGAAACAGGCTCTCCACCGAGCAGAGAGCCCGATGTGGGGCTCGATCCCAGGACCCTGAGATCATGACCTGAGCCGAAGGCAGAGGCTTTAACCCACTGAGCCACCCGGGTGCCCCCAGAGATGCAATTTTAAAGCAACCCAGGTGGCACACTGTCCCACACACACTGGCCCAGCGTTGGAACATCCTGGGAGAAATGTCCGAGTTTTATAAAACTCATGATGGTCGCCACCATCCTTCTCTTCATTGTGACCATAAGCTTTGTTTCCCACTGGCACCGAGTGCAAGTTTGCAGCCGAACATCATTTCCGGTTGTCTAACAGCACGCCGTAACAGTAATAATGTTTAGTCACAGCCGACCCTTCACTCCGTTAAATCTTTATAGCCACTGTGTAGGTGACATCAGCCCCATCTTACGGGTGATGTAACCGAACCACCAAGAGATGACGTAACTCGTCCCAAGTCTCCCAGCAGAGGCAGAGGGAAGACCCAGGTGGTCTGGCTGTGGGAACGGCCATCCGCATGGATCCCCCTTTTGCTATGAACATCAGCATCTTCATGGCTAACAATTTTTGAGCACCTGCCATGTTCCAGGCACTGTCCTAGCGATTTGCCTAGATCGCGTGTGCAGATATACACTCCTCCGGTGAGACGGGACACGGAGCTGACCTGTCACAGGCCCTCCAGCGAGTGGCGAGCCCGGCACCACGCTTGAGTCTCTGCTTCCACAGCGCCTGGCCTCCCCCTGCGTGTGGACCCCTCCTCGCAGCCAGCAAAACCCTCTCCCCCCGCCTGCTGGGGGTGGGGAAGGATCAGGCTCCCTGGCTGCGCGCGTTTGCTTCTTTCTCTTATTTTCTTTCGCTTCATTTGCTTCAGGTCTGTGTAGGTGTCATCTTCTCCAACACCCTGCTGACCCTCCCCATCTCAGAGAACAGCCCTCCTCCCCTCCCAGGCACTTCTAATCTCCCTTCCCCACTGAGTTTTTTCCTTACCTTTACAACATCTGCCGGGCCATCCCTGCCGCTTACTTACCCGCTGAGGCAGCAAGCTCTGCACCCACCACAGAGGCCCCACCGGCACCGGCGGGCCCCCCTCCCTGCCAAAAGCTCAGCACCCACGGCAGTACTCAGCACCTAGTGGGTGGGTGGCCAGTAGTTCTTTTTTTTTTTTTTTTTTTTAATCTTTTATTTATTTGAGAGAGAGAGAGCATGAGAAGGGAGAAGGTCAGAGGGAGAAACATGGAGCCGGGAGTCCGATGCAGGACTCGATCCTGGGTCTCTGGGATCATGACCTGAGCCAAATGCAGTTGCCCAACCAACCGAGACACCCAGGCACCCTGCGGCCAGTAGTTCTTAAGTGAATGCCTGGGTCTCCTGAGAATTTGGCGTTTGAGAAAATAAAGAGCCGGCCAAAGAAGAAGAGACAGAATAGCCTTCTCTTCTGTGGGCCCCAAGAAGCGGAGTGCGGGGCAGCTTGTTGAAGCAGTGTTGCCTTGCCTTTCCGACTCCTCACCATTTTGTCCCGAAGGTGTCAGAAAGCCTCGTGCAGCGGGATGGCGACTTCCTGGTCCGCGACTCTCTGTCCAGCCCCGGCAACTTCGTCCTGACCTGTCAGTGGAAGAACCTGGCCCAGCACTTCAAGATCCGCCGGACGGTGCTGCGGCTCAGCGAGGCCTACAGCCGCGTGCAGTACCAGTTCGAGACGGAGAGCTTCGACTCCATCCCCGGCCTGGTGCGCTGCTACGTGGGCAACCGCCGGCCCATCTCACAGCAGAGCGGAGCCGTCATCTTCCAGCCCATCAACAGGACGGTGCCCCTGCGCTGCCTGGAGGAGCGCTACGGCGTCTCGCCGGGCCGGGCCCGGGACAGCAGCCTCGCCGAGGGCCGGCCGGACGTGGGCAAGAGGCTGAGTCTCAGCATGGGCGGCGTGCAGGCCCAGGAGCAGAGCTCGCCCAAGGGGAACCTCCTCAGGTGGGTCAGGGCCTCGCCCGGGGCGGTGGGGGGGGATGCCGGCACCCAGCGACAGGGCCCCTCGGGACGGGCCCAGGCTTTAGTGAGGCGGATGAGGAGCTCGCCCGGGGACCGAGGAGCAGTAAGAGGTGTTCCTAAGGACGCCACCTGTTACTGGAACAGCCGGCACGAGGCAGCACGTGATGAGTTCCCAGCCGAGTTGGTGGCCACGTGAGAAGAGGCAGTTGCTGAGGAAGGGGAGTCTTGGCCAGGAGAGCTCCGTGAAGAAAGGAGGATTTGGCTGCTCTGAAGACTAGGGAAGATTCGGACAGACACTGCAAAGGGGAGGGAGTTCCAGGCGGGGGGCTCAGCGTGAGCACGCGTGGAGCCATAGGGGAAGACGAGAGTTGCTTGGAGCTGGTAGATTGGTGGGGCTCAAGCAAAGGGCCCAGGTAAGGGGCTGGTAGGAGCCGCTCAGGGAGGTGACCCCTAGCCAGATCATGGAGGCCTGAAAGCCAGGCTGAGGGGTTTGAGCAAGCCTCAGAGACTTGATGTGGTGACGGTCCCGAGAACAGAGCTGGGTGGCTTTGTGTCAGAGGGGCAGGGAGGGAGCTCGGAGAAGCCAGTGAGTCGTGGAGGGTCAGGCTGTGCGGGGGTAGCAGAGGGAGAGCCTGGGACCTTGGCTTCCTGGGACTGCTCTGTGTGGGGGGAAGGTCGGAGAAGGGCGAGTCAGAGACCACAGCAGGGCCCAGAGGGGGCGGACTTCGGAGGAAAAACCAGTCGCATCTGAGATACGGCCGTAGGCTTATCTCTGAGTGCCGGCGTCCAGCGACAGATTGGGGGTTTGGAAGGGGAGTTCAGCCTGAAGGCTTCGGTCTGGGCTCGGCCCACATGGAAAGTGAGGTCGACTCCTCAGATGGGAGACACTGAGAGACTGGGGGCTGTGCCCTGATCCTGGGGACGGGGGAGAGAGAAGATTCCAGAGAACTGGAGGCCCAGCTGCGGCGCCCCGCCCTCGACGACCAGTGGCACGTGCTGTCTTCACACAGGACCTGGGTCTCAGGGAGCCGGGTGCCTGTGCTGCCGTCCAACCCTTCCAGAGAAGGAGCGCAGGGAAGAGGTGGGCCTGGCAGGTGTAGACTAGCTCCAGCCCCTTGGGGACACAGCCCCCTCCTCAGGCTCCCTGGCCTCTAAACGTACACACCTAAACCAACAACTCAGAAGCAAAACACGGGACTCGGGTAGTCCACACGGGGCCGCGTGCCGCTGCGGAGCTCCGGTCTGTGTTAGGCAGCGTCTGGCTGGGGACCCTGCCTGCCTGCCCGCAGATGCCGGTCCGCCGCTCATCAGGCTTCTTACCTTCTCTGGGCCTCACTCTCCCCAACTGGAGTGACGGCGTTTGTGAGGGCTAAGTGATTGAAGACTTGCAGAGTGCTTCGAACAGTGCCAAAGGGCTGTGTAGGTGTGAATAATCGTAATAAATACTATTTTTTGGAGGGCAGTAGAATGTAGGGCTCAGTTGCAGGGAGGAAGGCAAGAACTGATACATAGAAACTCTCCTTTTCTTAGTGATAAGAATTCTTAGTAATAAGAATAAGTAATAAGAGATCCCTTAAAAATATTAGGGGGGTGCTTCTTCCTCTGTGTCTTTCGTGAGTGCGGGGATCGGCTGGTCAGGAAGAGGAAGGTAATGTCGTGAACAGCCAGGGAGCGTCGGGCAGTGCCCAGAACGCCTGTCTCCTGCTCTGCGCTCAGTGGCCCAGATTTAGAAGAGAAGTTTATTTTTTAAGCTAAGAAATGAAAGACTGAGAACGTCTCTCCATCAATGAGGCAGGCCTGACAGAGCCACTCTTCTGATTGCCCAGTGAAAGCAGTTTTTTGAGCCCTGCCCCTCTTGGCGAGGGCAGCAGCAGGGCCTGGGGTCTGACCATGGGCGGGGGTGGACTCCGCAGGGAAGCGCCTCCCACAGCCGGCCGCGTGCCCTGCCCCCCCCCACGCCCTCTGGGCCGCACCTTCCCTGACGTCGGGCCCGCGGGTTGGCCGGCTGGTGGGGTGCACCCTGGGCCTGCCGGCTTGTGTGCGCCCCGGGTGGGGGTTCTGGGCCAGTGGAGTCTGGCTGCTCTGAGGATCGCTGCAGAAATACCGCGTGGCCGAAGCCATTGCCTTGTGGAATTTGCCCTCTGGCCTGCCTTATCTCTGAGGGGTTGCTGGAATTTCTCTGTTGCTGGGAGTTCGGGGGGTTTTTTGGGTGGGGGTTGTTTGCTTTCTCCTTGTCGCTCGCAGAGGTAGGAAAGAAATTTTGCGATTTGGGGATTTCGGTAACCTAAGCTTGTGGGAGGGCCGATTAAAGTTCATTACAACTTGACTGGTGGGGTACGGTCTCTTCTAGCAAAGGAGAGATTCTGTTTGCGGGGGCTGGAGAAACTCCCAGTCTGAACAGGCAAGGGAGCAGAGGGGTGCTAGCAAGTTGTGTGGAAAGTGGCATTTCCCGCTTCCCTTCCTGGCTGGGGCTGGCTGAGCCCTGTGCCCCCGCTCCAGCTCAGCAGGAGGCCGCCGGCCTCGTGGGTGGGGGCCCTGGTCCTTCCAGGAGGATGAGAGGGACTTTATCCCTCTGAAATGTGGACTGCCCCAAGGCTTCCTTCCTAACTGACACCAGGAGGCATGGGTGGAAAACGCATTTCAGTTAAACAAGTAGCTCCTCCTGGGTCTACAAGTAATTTTAAGCTCTGTTAAAAGTACACATTCCAGTTCATCAGATTTTCCCAAGAGGATCATGAAATCTTGGCTCTGCTCTGCTCAGCCGGATGGAAGGGCTCAGAGGGGGCAGGATTGGTCCTGGGGACGCGGGGATGGAGCCCGGGGCACAGTCCTGCGGTAACCGCCCCCAGCAGTCATTTCCTCCTCCAGCAGACATTCCTCTACTGCTGGGATGTGCTGTACCCCTCGGCCTCCTCTTAGGAACTTTCCGTGACGCTGCCTAAACGTTTTATGACTTAATGACACGTTTCTGCTCCACTTGTCTTTGGCTTCAGAAATCGAGAGAAGAGCGGTAGCCAGCCAGCCTGCCTGGATCACATGCAGGACCGAAGAGCCTTTTCCCTCAAAGCGCACCAGTCGGAAAGTTACCTGCCCCTTGGTAGGTTTGGGCCTTTTCCGGGAGGAGGGTGACCGTGTTAGCCTGATTTCCTTCAGGCCGCTTCCCCCTCCGTCTGATCCCCTGGTGCGGGGACGACACGGGGCTCCGTGCCTGTAGGCCGGAGGGGAAGGGCTCTGTGCAACTCTGGGTGCGGGTCACTGTGTGCGTGCTAGCCAGCTTTTAAGCCTTACAACAAACCTTCAGAGCAGGAATGATTATCCTCTTCTCGTTGCTGAGGACGCTGAGGCCCAGACGTGACATAACTCATCCAGAGTTACCCGTCCGGCCCCCCGGGGAAGCCGGCGTTTGAACCCAGGTTTTCTGAGCCACGCTCACCCGCTAACTGGTAGCCTTCATGACAGAGGAGCCTCTCTCGGTGCCCTCCCTGGGCAGAGGGGGCTGGCTCGGTGCTGGGCTTCCGGGGGGACCCTTCCTCCTCTCCATTCCCCTTTCGCAGCCAGAGGAGTGGGAAGCTGTGGGAGGGGGGCAGACCTCGTAAGCAGCATTAGTGAGCCACGGATCCTTGGTCGTTCGTTATTTGAATAACTGACCCTCCTTGGGACCGCAGGGTGATTTTCCTCATGCGCCTTGGCGAACCGCTTCCATGTGGGTCACCTTCAGCATCTTGTCCCCCACTTCCTGGGGTGCCTCCGGCTCTCCCTCAAGGCTGGCTGGACCCACCCTGGCCGTGAGAGTGACTCAGGCCCTCATGCTGTGTGACTAAAGACTTCTGTTTCTTAGGGCAAGACTAGATTACTCACTGCCCTCCAGGCACCTCGTCTTGTCCTTGACTGGACTAGCCTCCTCTGACCATAGAGTGACACTGCAGCCCAGGTGCTGGAAGTCACCGGGATCCGGAATCCCCCCGGGAGTGGGACGCGGCCGGCCAGCCCTCGAAATGCTCTGGACAGCGCTAGATTGGGCGTGGGGCGGTCCTACCCGCCACATGTCCCACATCTTCGGGAAGTGACAATTGAAACCCAAGGGCATGAATGGAGGACCTGTCACTCCAGTTTTGCCTTGTGTTCTCCACACAGCTGAGCTTTTCCTGACATTCTCTTTTCCTCCACAGGCTGTAAGTTGCCCCCTCAGTCCCCGGGGGTGGACACAAGCCCCCGCCCAAACTCACCTGTTTTCAGGACGGGCAGCGAGCCCACCCTGAGCCCCGCTCTGGTTCGGAGGGTCTCCTCGGACGCTAGGGCAGGGGAGGCCCTGAGGGGCTCAGACAGCCAGCTGTGCCCCAAGCCGCCCCCCAAGCCCTGCAAGGCACCCTTCCTCAAGGCTCCTCTGTCTCCATCCACCTGGCTCAACTCGGAGGCCAACTACTGTGAACTGAACCCTGCCTTCGCTGCGGGCTGTGACAGGGGCGCGAGGCCCCCGGTCTCCGCCCAGGACAGCTACGTGGAGCTGCTAACGGCCAAGCAGAATGGGGTGCCGGGGCCCCGGAACTCTGGCACCAGCTACTTGATCCTTGACGATGACGGGGCAGGGCCTTGGGAGGTTCCGGCCGTGCAGATGGACCAGGGGCCGGAGAAGGGTGAGGCCGAGTTCGTGCTGCCCCGGCTGGAGACGGCCTCCTCATTCAGACCCAATGACTTCGAGTCGAAGCTCCTTCCTCCTGAGAACAAGCCCCTGGAAATGGCAATGCTGAAGCGGGCGAAAGAACTGTTCACGAAGCACGACCCCAAGGTCATCGCCCAGCACATGCTGAGCACGGACTGCGTGGTAAGTGCCTGGGCAGCGGGGTTTGGTTCTGGCTTGGACAGTTCGGAAGGGGACGGTGGGCTGGCCTCGCTCCACCTCACCCTGCTCAGAGAAGAAGTCCGAAGATAAAACCTGGGTGGGGATTTGTCTAAAGGGTGCGAAGCACACGCCTGGGACAACCTTTGGCCGGGCCTGAAGCTTATAAAACTCCCCTCGGGCAGAGGGCTGGCTGCCCTGCTGGGCCTCCCCTCCGCCAGCCGCAGGGTCCTCCCTGGCCTCAGCTCCGTCAGAACTGGGAAAGTCAAGTCCAAGGAGAGAGGACTGTGGATGCAAATGTACTTTTTAGAGTCACAGAGCCTAGGTTATTTTTATTTTATTACACGGGATGCATTCTGTAGACATAAACACACACATCATACATTTGTTGTTACTCAAATGGGCTTCAGAATAGACATTTTTAAAATTACTCTTGATTTTTTTCACAAGTAATACTTGGTCAATTTAGAAAAATTATGAAATAGTTTAAGAAAAAAAAACATTACACAAGGTCTACTTTCCTGATGATCACTGTGGTTAACATTTGCTCCACAAACTGATACATGTAAATAATTTCATGCATGTGTGTGTGTTTACCTCAGGCCTGAACAGATGACTCTATTTTATTGTACTTTTTTTCTAAACATACTATTTTAAACCCTGAGTCTCTGACCAAACAACATAGTATGGCTATCTTTTCATATAACTAAATATATGTTTACATCATCATCAATTTTGATAGTAAACGTTTCTTTTAGATATGGGCAGCTTTTGTTCATAAGTCACCCTATGGCAAGGTTATCCTTCGGATCTTTCTAGAAAGCATGTCTCAGTGGGAGGGGCTCAGCCTATCCCTCAGTTACAGGGACGGATCCACGCGTTGGAGCGTTGGAGCGGCAGATAAGGCCTTAGTGCGATTTCAAGCCCTTACTCATTTGTAGCTCAGTGAAGTCAGTTACCTTCAAAGTTTAGGGCCTGTTTAGGAACTGAGTTTTCCTAAATAAATTTCCCGGGTCGTGACTCATGGCAGGAAGTGTAGTCTCTGAGCACCTTCCCCACCCCCCTCCCGGGAGTCCCTAGTCCGTGGAGCTCACAGGAGGACAGAAGGCCTCCCCAAAACAGCCTCAAGGAACTTGAAGCAGGTGCTGGCTGTTCTGAGCTCCACAAACCCAGCGTCTGGAAGTGGGTCTGAGGGTCTCTCGGTATCTAGTTGCCAGGCCGGGGCGTGGGGTGTGCGCGCGCGCGCGCGCGTGTGTGTGTGTGTGCGCGTGTGAGAGAGAGAGAGAGAGAGGTGTGTGGGTCTCGCTGGGGGGTGGGGCCGCCCTGGAGAAAGAACCAGGAGAGGGGCCGAGCTGAAGAACAAGGGTTTGTTCGCGCGGTGGGCTGGGTGTCCTTGGGCCGCGCTCACAGGTCATGTTAAATGCTTACCTCACTCGAGAGCGGGCTAAACCCATTCGGGGGGCAAGAGGATTTAAGATTCCTGTTCTGGTTCCTGGCCTGGGCCCCGGTGCGCCAACAGGCCAGCAGTCTGGTGTGAACCTGCCTGAGTTCACAGAGGAAGCTCCCCGTGGAAACATGGGGTTGGGGTTGACAGAACAGCCTGATTCGCAGGAGGAAATGGATCCTTCTTCCCTGTGACTTCGGACAGTGCTTGGAGGATTAGGAGGGTCTAGGAGGAGGTGAAATACCTGACTGTCCTTTGGTGGGAGCGTCTAAGACGTTCCCACCACCTTGGCAGCCACGAATTGAGAGCTCAGATCTGTTCTCGACTGAAGGAACATGAAGCCAGCCCTTTTTCTTGTTCGGTTTCTTCCTTTGTATTTTGTCCTCCTGGTCGGGCCCCTCTCCCCTGTTTGCCTTTGGGCACCTCTGGAGAAGGGCTGGAAGGAGCCCCCTGGTAGTGGGGCGGGGACGGGGAGCAGAAGGCCGTCCGACTCTGCTCACCTTCAGTCTTCAAGGGCAGGGCTGTTTATAGGCTTCCTTCCTCCCTCCCTCCTGAGTCCGCTGCCATTTCCTTATTCTCTTCCTGGAACCACTGACTTCAGGGCTCTGCCAACAAAGCAGACACAGTCAGTATCTCTGGGCTCTGGACGGCTGTTGTTACCACTCCGAATATCGGGACTGCCGGACAGGGCCGCTCACAAGAGACACTGGACAGTGTTTGGGGCCCAAGTGCTGGTTCCCACCCCCTGCAGAGCCCGGGGCTGATGCCCAGGAAGGCCATCATGACAGTGGCTGGCCCCGACTGCCCCGAGGCTGCCTGTCCTGCGGTGCCCACCGTCCTGGGCAGGGCTGGGGGGGCATCCGCTGTGCCGCCTCAGCGTGCAGACGGGCACCGCTCTGGCCTCCCCCCGAGTGCAGCCTGTCTCCCACCCACTTGTCGCAGCATCTAGAAGTGGGGCCCGGTAGGTGGGAGTTCGCCTCTGGGAATGAAATCCCTGAGTGTAATTCAGGCTCTCAACTTTCCGGTCTTTCTGTCGCCACCTGTAAAAGGAAGAGAACCCCAGCAGCTGCCCAGGTGGTCGTGAGGACTGAGACTAAATGAAGTAACTTAGGTAGAGCCGTCCGCACACCATGGCTGGGCAGAACGAGGCTAGGTGCAGGCTAGTGCTGGGTATTGAGGCTTGCTTGAGCACCTGCCGTGGGCCGGGCCAGGTTTTGCGGGGGGGGGGGGGGGGGGGGG
>CM052798.1:70606612-70672297 GCA_028533885.1 Nasua narica | reverse complement strand
CACCCCCCCCCCCCCCCCCAGCAGAGCTTCGCTGGCTCAGGGCACCGAGAGAATGCCCGACGCTGTGGCCCCTGCGGGCGGAGAGAAGAGCAGTGACATCCTTGGCTGTGAACCTGGAGAACAAGGTGGCCCCGGAGCATCAAAGGCATGTTGTATTCTGTAACCAAAGCTATGGATGGGGCTTCGCCTCTGGCACCGGTACCGCAGCTTGAGGGACACTTAGCAGAGGCCATTCTGGCCCAGTGAGTCGGCTCGCTGGTCCGGGTTGAGGGAGAGAAGGAAAGGATTGCCGTCTGTGCCGCCTGCCGTCAGCGGAGACCACTCTGCGACCCCGTTCGTATAAGTCCCATTGTCCTGTGGAGACTTCCCGTTGTGGGTCTGTGAGCTTGACCCCGGGCAGCACAGGAGGAGAAAAGGGAGGATCGTTGGCAGATACAAGATCTCTCTTTTATTGGGGTCTGACTCTACAGGGCAGTTCCTGTCGGTCAGCTGTGCGGTCTCTGTCCACATCTCCACTCACCTTCTGGCCTCTTGCCCAGAGCCACGAGCTCTCCATTCTTAGTTCCTCATCCCTTCTTAAGTGCTAAGACCCGTGTCGTCGTCTTGGGTCAAGAATACTGTCTCATTTTTCTGTTCTTTCCCTTCCCCAGTCCAGGCACCCCGTGGAGGTGGCCCAGGGCTTCCCTGAGGATGGGATTCCCAAGTGTGTGAGGGACCAGGGGTCTCCCCAGACCTCTCGTGGTGGAAGGTACAAGGAGCCCGGGGTACTTCTGAGCAACTTCACTCCAGAAGGGCCTCTTCATGCCCCCGATGCAGGGCTGAACATGGGGCATCTGTCTTTTCTGACTCTAAACAGTGCACCCTCGGAGGCCTAGCTGGGGCCCTGCTGCTGTCAGCCTGGCGGTGTGGGGGCTCGCCATTGAAATTGGCACCCAGAGTGAGCTGCCAGCGCCTCACAGGGCGAAACAGCAAACGGCGCAAATCTAGTCCTTTTCCTGGCTGGTTTGCACTCCTTTCCTCCTAGTCCTGTCCGCCCTGGGCCTGACCCCTGGTCTCCTCCCTCCCAGACACAACACGATGGCCATCGGCATCGCAGTGGACATTCTGGGCTGCACTGGCACTCTGGAGGACCGAGCGGCCACCCTCAACAGGATCATCCAGGTGGCCGTGGAACTGAAGGATTCCATGGGGGACCTCTACTCCTTTTCAGCCATCATGAAAGCCCTGGAAATGCCGCAGGTAAGTCTCCCCTAGGTCGGTGCGCCCTACACTCCTGTGTGGACTTAGAGTTCTGAAAGTCCGGCTGTGAGCCCAGGCTTAGCGAAGCCCCACGCTTTTAGTCAGTCTCGAAAGGTTGACTAAATCACAGGGAGAGCAACTTTGATTAGGGGGCAACCGAAAGCAGTGTCCTAAGTGTTTCAGCTCCATTTTTAAAAACTGAATTGTTCTTGACGGCACATACTTTCTCTCTGGTGTTCCAGAAGAGGAGCCGTCCATAAGAACAATTGGTATCCTTAAGAACCAATCAGCAGATACGTCTGGCTGACATGTGTCGTAGAATAAAGAGACTTTTCCATCTATCACCAGACAACTGGGGAGCTTATCTCTGAGAATCTTCATAGTGGTTTGTCTCAAAATTATGTTGTTCAGGTCACCTAAAACAGACTTCTATCAAAAAATTCAGTTTTCTAGCCCATCTGCCATTTAAGCCCCTAATTAGAGTTTCTGAAGTGAGGCACCTTGAATTTATCTGCTCGGATGGGCTGTTTTTAGGATGAGTGTCAAACCTGAAAGGCTGTGTTTGAAGCCCAGTGGGTCTTAGGAAAGTCGTTCTGTCATCTTTATTGCCTGGAGTCCATGGTCCCATTTCGGTTCTCCCCCACAAGCCCTAAATCTCACCCTCGGTCCTCCAGTCCTATAAACCCAGTCTGCAACTGGCAACGCCAAAACCGCTGGTCATTAGCTTGGCTGTCTGTAACTGGGCGCTCACTGAAGACCCCACACTCACAGGTCCTGCAGGTCAGAGCATGGTAGGAACGTCATTTCCTGGCATTAAAGCAAGGTCACCCTGAAGACAAACTGAACAACTTAGGCCCTTCACCAGGAAATTTTGAGGGGAATCAGTTCCAACCACAATATCCTAAGAGTTTAAAAACTCCTTAGATGCCCTGAAATTTTGTAGGATCCATATTTGAAATAAGAAAATCCAGCTGTATTTTCATGATATGCCAACGCCTGTACTAACAGGGGTTATAATTTTTCATTCAGGTGGTTTTCATTTGCATCATATTTATTTCTTACCCAGAACGGCCTGTAATTTTGGAAGGCTGAGGCACCAGGCTAAGCTGTGTGTAGCCCTCCAGCCCAGAGCTTCCTCTGAGAGTATGAAGAGGAGGTCTGTGGGACCATGTTCTTGCCATCTATGGTTAGGGGCTTCTCCCAGCGCACCTTAGTATGCCCAGGCAGGGGGCTCCCCGGCCTCCAGCACCATCAGACTCTGCCCTGCTGGCCCCCTTCAGCAGTGAGGGTATGTAGCTCTCCAGGGCATGTGGGCCTCCCACAGTGAGCTAGGGTGCTGCCGGGGGAGGGAGGTGGCAGACCCAAGGAAGGCTGAGAGGGGACTCTCATCACTCCTGGGTATCCTCATCCAAATGTGACCCTATACTGCAGACTCACATGCCTTCCCTTCTCAGCTTCCAGTCTCAAGAAAGAGCCTCCAGCAGATTGGGCTCAGCTGAGAGACCGGGGCTGCTTTGGGAAAGGCAGATGCTTCTGGGAGGGGAAGAGAAGGGTCAGGTGCATAGGGTGGAGGGGTGGCCAGAGGAAGACAAGTCACCTCCTTTCTGTCCCAGCAGACTTGCTAGTGCCGATTGCTTCTCCCCTTCCTCTGGAAGATGCAGCTCTTAGAGGCCAAGGGAATGAATCTCTTCTCTGTCACTTACCAGCTATAAAACCTGGAACAAGTGGACTATTCTCTTTTGGTTTCTAATCTGTAAAATGAGACCAAAATACTGCCTCATTGGGCATTGGAGGATTAAATGAAATTCTTCAAATACCCGAGAGAGTTGGTGTTCATTCCCCAAATATTAGTGCCCTTCCTCTTTCTTGTTTCATGTAAAAAACAAACAAAAAAAAACAAACCAAAAAACTCACTTCAGACACTGCAGCTTGCTGGTTTTATGGTATGAGTGGGGGCTGTCTTGGGGCAGAGTCAGAGTCAGTGGCATATGTTGGCATTGATTAAACTGTTCTAAAAGAACGGAATGAAGAGGATCAAGTTGAGTGGCATCATGTGGTCTGGGCAATCTTCTGTGTGTTTCTGACATTATTCCTTATGAGGAAATGAAAATGCTATACGTCACCTTCCTACATGCTTTCATCAGCATAACCTTTGTGGACAGTTGGCAATTCCCATCAACATTTAAAATACATGTATTTGACCCAGTAGCCCCACTTCTGGAAATTTATATCCCAAATATTTTCACACACACACACACACACACACACACACACTTGCAAAATCTTCACAAGGTAATTTCAGAATGGAAAAAAATTTGTAAAACTTCTCTGTGGGAGACTAGGTAAATTTAGTTCATCCATAAACTGGAACATCATACAGATGTTTAACAAAGTAAGGCTATTCTATGCTGTTTTATACATACTTGAGTGATTTCCAAGCAAAAAACTGAAAAATGTATAAAGTGTGATATGCCTTTTATTTTACAAGTCGTATATAGGTGTTTATACACAGATACATGGACACATACAAGAAACTGAGTTGTCCCTGGGATGGGCCGTTAGAACACAGCATGGGGAGGGGGGCGGGCATTCGCCTGTCTCTGTACACTGCTTTCAGCTGCTTTGACTTGTTTCTAAGAAGCGCCTCTTCCAAAACGATAACACCTTTCTGTCTTCCAGATCACAAGGTTAGAAAAAACGTGGACTGCCCTGAGGCATCAGTACACCCAGACTGCCATCCTCTATGAAAAACAGCTGAAGCCTTTCAGCAAGATCCTGCACGAAGGCCGAGGTGAGCGCGGGTCAGCACGAGTGGGCGTGGTGGCCTCCCCACGTGGATCTGTGGGACCATTAGGTCTGCTCTGATCAGAGCCTTTGGCAGCACATCATTGCCCTGAGATCTGAGGTAGCTGTAGGATTGTTGATGGATCGAGGCTTTTATCAGACGACAGCGTCATTTCTAAAGAACTGCGGTTGCTAAAACAGGACCTGGGCTACCAGTCATCTCACTCCGTCCTTTCCTCTCTCAGTTGAGGTGTAACGTATGTATTAGTTGTCGGTGGACAATATAACGAGTCAATATTTGTATATACTACAAAATGATCACAATCCAAATAACATCTACATCATGTACAGTTATAAAATTTTTCTTCCTTGTGATGAGAACTCTCAAGATCCACTCTCTGTTACATTCAAATGTGCAATGCAGTACTATTAACTAAAGTCACTGCGCTGTGCATTACCTCCCCATGACTGACTTTGTACCCTTTGACCCTCTCCCCCCATTTTGCCCACCCGAGCCCAGCCTCAAGCAACCACCAATCTGTTCTCTATATCCATGAACTGGAGGGATTTCACTTTGGGTTTTATTTTTTTTTAGATTCTGCGTATAAGTGAGATCATATATTATTGCTCTTTTTCTGTGACATATTTCACTTAGCAGAATGCCCTGAAGGTCCATTGATGATGTCAAACAGCAGGAGTTCGTTTATTTTTATGGCTGAATAATAATCCTCTGTGTATGTGTGTGTGTAGTTATAAATAAGTATACCACATTACCTGTTCCTCCACTGGTCGTTTCCATAATCTTGGCTATTGTAAATAATGCAGTGAATGTGGTGTGCAGATATGTAAGCATTTTTATTTTCTTCAGATAAATAGCCAGAAATGGAACTGCTAGATAATATAGTTCCATTTTTAATTTTCTGAAGAGTCTCCATACTGTTTTCTGTAGTGGCTGTGCTAACGTACATGCCGGCCAACAGTGCACAAGAGTTCTCTTTTCTCCATATCCTTCCCAACATTTGTTATTTCTTATCTTTTTGCTATAGCCATTCTAATAGATATGAGGCAATGTCTCATTGTGGTTTTCATTTGCATTTCCCTTGTGTTGAGTACCTTTCCATGTACCTATTGACTATTTGCATCTCCTCTGGCAAAATGCCTCTGCAAATCTTCTGCCTTTTTCATTGGATTTTTTTTTTTTCTGTTGACTTGTGTGAATTTTTTAAAAAATATTTTGGATGTTAACCCCTTATCAAATAATGATTTGATATTTTCTCCCATTCAGTAGTTTGCCTTTATATTTTGTTGATTGTTTTCTTTGTTGTGCAGAAACTTTTTAGTTTGATATAGTCCTACTTACTGATTTTTGCTTTTGGTGTCAGAAAAAAAAAAATCATCACCAAAATGAATGTCAGGGAGCTTCGGCCTCTCTTCTAGTTCTGTCCTTGCAGGTCTCACATTCAAGTGTCGAATCCATCTTGAGTTGATAATTGTTTGGTGTGGGGTAGTGCCCCATTTTGTTTTACAGATGGCATCCTAGTTTTCCTAGCACCATTTACTGAAGAGACTGTCCTTTCTCCACTGCATGTTCTTGGCTCCTTTGACATAAATAAATTGGCCATAGATGCATGGGTTTCTTTCTGGGCTCTCAGTTCTGTTTCATTGATGTAGGTGTCTATTTTTATGCTCAATACAATACTGTTTGGATTACTATAGCTTTGGAATCTAGTTTGAAACCAAGGAGCATCATGCCTATAGTTTTGTTCTTTCTCAAAACTCTTTTGGCTATTCAGGTTCTTCTGTGGTTCCCCTGTATTTTAGGATTGTTGGTTCTATGTGAAAAATGCCATTGGAATTTTATAAGGATTGCATCGACTCTAGATTCCTTCATGTAGTATGGGCATCTTAAACAATATTAACTCTTCCAAACCATGAACACAGAATATCTTTCCATTTGTTTGTGTCTTCTTCAATTTCTTTCATTGGTGTCATATAGTTTTCAGGATATAGGTCTTTTAGCTTCTTGGTTAAATTTATTTTTATGTATTCTTTTTCATATAACTGTAAATGGGATTGTTAATTTCTCCTGATAGTTTGTTGTGGATGTATAGACATGCAGCAGACTTATGTATATTAATTTTGTATTGTGCAACTTGACTGAATTCATTTATTAGTTCTGACAGTTTTACTTATTTCCAATTTGGATGCCTTTTATTTTTTTCTTGCCCATTTGCTCTGTCTAGGACATCCAATACTATGTTAAATAAAAGTGGTGAGAGTGGGGATCCTTGTCTTGACCGTAGGTAAAAAGCTTTCAGCTTTTCAACCTTGAGTATTAGCTGTGGGTTTGTCATATGACCTTTATTATTTAGAGGTATGTTCCTTGTATACCTACTTTGTTGAGTTACTGTACATGGATGTGAGGGATAGTGCAAAGAGGGCACCCACCAGCCTCTATTACTACCTCAAAGCATCTCTGTAGGCCTCCAATTGTGTGCCAGAAGTGAAACCTCTCAGGCTAAAGCTCCAGGACAAGCAGATAGGCCTCTTTCACAGAAAGACTGGGGTGTGTTTCAGTCTATCTGTGCAGTGCCCGGAGTTTCCGGTTGTTAACAGTTCTGCGAGATACAGGATCACGGTTCCTCTAGCTGTTACAGCCAGGTGATCAGATGTGTATCATGGGGAGCACCCACAAAAACTGAGGCACCAAAGGTGTGTAAAAGCTCCCCCCTGAGGACACTGGCACTATGCCATTTGGCAGAGGGAGAGCCTATAGATGGCGCCTGCAGGAAGAAAGAAAAAACTGATGGCACCTGCTAGCTAGAATAAGGCAAAAAAGACCATGAAGATGTGTGCAAAGTAGCCTGCACTCAGACCAACACTTCAACTTAGCAAATGAGCCCCTCTCCGTCGGCTGCCTCCGTGCTGAGCCCTGCTGGAGGTGAGTCTGAGCACACAAGCCCTTTAAATAAAAAGCTCGTTCTCAGTGTGTTCCGGCCTGTGGGTCTCGTGGACGAGAACAGGGTTGATGTTTTAGGGGCTCATCTCTTAGGTGCGGGTTTTACAGTTGGGGTGTCCATTGTGGGATTCAAACCCTTTACTCCTCAGGGAGAAAGCTCCAAGTTTTGAGTTCTCTCCCAAATGTGCCAGGGTTGAAGTTTATGGCAAGATTGAGTCCTGGCCTCTCCTACTTGCTTTGATGTGGGCCTTATTTACCTGATACGTAGGAGGTGCTGTTTTTTCAGAGGAAGTTCCATATTTAGCTGCAGATTCGGTGTGTCCCGTGGGGGAAGGTGAGCACAGGCTCTTCCTACATCACTTGAATTGGAACTCTTTTAACTTTGAAAAAAAAATACAACATGGAAAACTTTATCCCGTTTTTCAGAATCTACGTGTGTTCCCCCCAACAAAATATCAGTCCCACTACTGATGCCTCTTGTGACCCTGATGGAGCGCCAGGCTGTCACTTTTGAAGGAACAGACATGTGGGAAAAAAATGACGAAAGCTGTGAGATTATGCTGAACCACTTGGCCACAGCCCGGCTCATGGCAGAGACTGCAGACAGCTACCGGATGAATGCTGAGAGGATCCTGGAAGGTAAGAGCTATTTTCTGTAAGCCGCTCTCTACTCTGCATAGTAATTAGAATGAAGGAACAAAAGAGCATCAATGCTCTCAGGAAAAGAAAGAAAGTAGGAAAAAGTAAGGCATGGAATTCCCTTTCTTAAGATTATTAGTTCCTCTTAGTCCCTAAGTGACTTGAGAATCCTGTTTCTCCTTTCCCATGTGTTCTGTTGTGTCAGTGGCATAGAATAAACTGAAAGGGTCAAGAAGGAATTGGTCAGCTTGCCTACCATTAGTACTTCTGTTTGGACCTATGTGAAGGTGGGCCAACATGAGTTAAGAGTGACTTCATTTATCTGCATTCCTGTTTCTTCCCACTTGGGGAGGTGAGGTCCCAACAGAGGCAAAAGCACTGCTGACAGAGCTTGGAGAATAGTATATACCATCAGGATGGCGGTTTGGATTAGTATAAAGAATGACCAGCTAGGCTGAAGGAGGTGGATATAGGTGGGAAGGCCTTCCATGTAGGACTGTGGCTGAAGAAGAGCCTGTGAACAGTTTTAAACATGGGATAAGCTTTTAAACACAACATAGTCGGATTTGTGTTTTAAATTGGCATCTGTTTGTGGGAGGGCTGAAGGCTTGCAGGCAAAAAGATCATTTAGGAAGCAAGATAAGAAGGAGGGCTTTACCCGAGGTGGTTATCAGGAATGATGATTTTTCTCTTCTTTACTGTATTTTTAAAATTCTTCAAGGACCCAAAGGTTCACCTGCAAGGTTAAGAAAGAACTATATAAGGCAGGAGAGGCCTATTTATTTCATCCTAAAACAAAGTAGTTGTCCCAGAACCAGAATTTGGGATTAAATAGTTTACAATCTATCTGCTGTAGGTTTAAGAACTACATACATCTCTCAGTTTTTCCCTCGGAAAGTTCTCTAGGGTTGGCAGTGTAGGATTCAGAAAATAAAAGCACCTAATTGAATTCACCCGATATTAGAGTGCCTGCTTATATACAGCTAATAAGTATATTACGTTGGATGTTGCCTAAGCCAATATATTAGGATGGGTTTTGGGAAAAGGGCTTGAAGCTGCTCTACAGCAAATCACTTTAAAGGTATCTAATGGCATTTCTCAGTTAATCCTGCTACAGGTTTATGTAGCAAGTTTCTATTGCTGGGAGTAACTATAAACCCAGTTAAGGGCAGAGATTTGTTCACCATTTACCCAGCCCAAGGCAGGGGACTTGAAAGCATCTTAATTGAACGATTGGAAATCATCAATGGCCTCTGGTGTATTACCTGGCAAAGATATTCTGGCATCACAGGGAAGGATGAAGTAGGGGGCTTTTTTTTCTTATGTTAGTCACCATACAGTACATTATTAGTTTTGATGTAGTGGTTCCATGATTCATTGTGTATAACATCCAGTGCTCCATGCAAAACGTGCCCTCCTTAATACCCACCACCAGGCTCACCCATCCCCTCTGAAACTCTCAGTTTGTCTCCCCTGACTTCCATTATTTTCTTCAGAAAGATCCTATAAATCTAGATGGTAGAAACAGAGTTAAGGACAGAGCAGATTAATCCAGCAGGAACCAAGGATGAGAACCAAATGTGTATGGCTCTGGCTGGAGGTTTCTGCCCTTCAAATAGTTGACTGAGTATCCTTGGCTTTAAGTAGAGCTTCTCTTATGTAACAGAATAAAGGCACGAAACAGATCCACACATATGGCTATCCATATATTTCTGAGGAAGGTGCCAATGTAATGCATTGGCTATAGTCTTTCAACACATGGTGCTAGAACTATTGGATATGCTATGCAAAAGAAAAAATGAATCCTGATCCTGACCCCAGCCATACACACTAATCAATCCAAAATGGATCATAGGTCCAAATATAAGAGCTAAAGGGTAAAGCTCCTATAATATACCAGGAGAAATTCATTGTGCTCTTGGATTAGCAAAGCTGTTTTAGGACACATAAAGCATGAACCAACCATAAAAAATTGATAAAATTTTAAATGTTGCTCAAGAAAGTGAAAAGGCAAACCATAGACTATATAAAGAACTCTTCTAACTCAGTGAGAAGGCAAACAAGATTTGAACAGACAATACACCAGAGAAGATCTGCAAATGACAACTACATGGAAAGATGGTTAAAGCATTAGTCATTAGGGAAATGTAAACTTAAACCACAATGAGACAATACCATGTACCATCTAGAATGGTTACAAGTTAAAAAGAATGATAACCAACTGAGGCTCCAGATGCCCCAGTATTAAGTGTCTGACTCTCCTTCATTTCAGCTCAGGTCTTGATCTCAGGGTCATGAGTTCAAGCTACACACTGGGTGTGGAGCCTACTTAAAAAAAAATACTAAGATTTGGTAGCTTATGGAGAAACTGGAGCTGGAGAGAATGTAAAATGGTACAGCCATTTAGGAAGAGTTTGACAGTTTCTTTAAACATACTTACTGCATGACCCAGTAATTCCTCTCCTACAGAAATGAAAACACATGTTCACACACAGACTTACATAGGCGGTTTACAACATTATTCATAACAAACTAGAAACAATCCCACTGTCCATCAGTTGGTAAATGGATAAAATGTGGAATGTCCATGTAACAAATGCTACTCAGCAATAAAAAGGAATGCACTGATAACCTGCAACAAGATGAAATAGTCTCAAACATGGTGCTTAATAAAAGAAACCAAAGTCCGCATTGTATGCTTCCATTTATATCAAGTTGATAGAAAAGGCAACACAAAGCTCAGAGGTACTAGGTGACGTTCTAGGGGGTGGGAATGTTCCATAGCTGGTGGTCATGGAGGTGTAACTAGTATAGGCTTACTGTCTTACTATCGCATATCAAACTGCAGCTAAAATAGGTGCCCCATGACACATAAATTTTACATCAACAAAGCCGTAAAAAAAACCCAGTTTCTTTGAACACTCCTCCCCACACGGGCTTGTGCACACGAATTTTATTCTATCATGTTTCAGTGAGTTTACTTAGTATTTCTTCTCCAAAGGTGGTCAGGTCCTTGAGGATGGAGCTCTGCCCTTTCCTTATATAAAGCAGAGCCTATATTTTTCTTTGGGGGAATTTTTAAAGTTCTGACAGAAGATGAATTTCAGGGGCACCTGGGTGATTCAGTCGTTAAGCGGCTGCCTTATGCTCAGGTCATGATCCTGGGATCGGGCTCCCTGCTCGTGTTCCCTCTCTCGCCGTCAAATCAATAAATAAAATCTTAAAAAAAAAAAAAAAGATGCACTTTATTTTGATCCAACCTTAAGCAAGTAGGTCTTCAGTCTCTTGTCGACATTACCTTTGAAAACTGAAGTAACTGTTCTGTTTTTCCTAGGTTTTCAACCAGATGAAGAAATGAGTGAAATCTTCAAGACTGAATTTCAAATGCGATTGCTATGGGGCAGCAAAGGTGCACAAGTGAATCAGACAGAAAGATATGAGAAATTCAACCAGATTTTAACTGCCCTTTCACGTAAATTAGAGCCCCCTCCTGTAAAGCAGGCAGAGCTTTGATAACTCTCCAGACAAACTTAGGATATTATTTGAAGCTTCTCCAGTTTCTTCTTTGGGAAAGCTTATCATTTGATAAAGTAATAATGTGCAAATCTGACAGTATACAAGCTTTTAGTATCCACAGGATATTAAATATGTAAGTTGCACAGAGCACACTTATTTATGAATTGTTTAAAATTACTACTGATTTTAAAATGAAAATAATTTATTATGAAGGTAACTATTGCTAATGTTCAGGAAATTTAAGAGAAGACTATGTTGGTTGCTTTCTTTTTCTGAGGCATTTGACCATTTTAGTTTAAATTCCTTGTCAGATAAGTGTAAATAGAAAAGAGTTTAAAAGCATGAAACATTATGGAAGGTATCAGTTGTATGATATTCTTTAAATATGAAAAATGTAAATAGTCATATGAAAATATATCTTTTTGTGAAATAATAGCATCTGGTCTCTTTATTATTAAAATAACTCATCATAGTAATTATACCTCCTACCTTCTTGGGGTATCTTCTTCCCTAGATGCTATATCCTAATAATAAACCAAAATTAATAAGAATGATATGGAAAATTTAAGGTTTGTGGCATGGGAGACAGAGTGAATAGTGATACAACGTAGACCTAGGTTCAAAGGGAAGCCGTGCTGCTTGCTAGCAGCTGGACTTTGGTCAGGCTAACCTCATCCGTGTGCAGCACGGCACCTGGTAGAGAGTGAGAGCCCAGATGCTAGTCTACTTCATGACATCACTTCATGTATTTGAAAATAACCGACTGCTTAGCTTCCAGTTCCAGATGGCGACGTAGGAAAACCCTGAACTCACTTGTTCCCTAGATACACCATATCTATACCTATTTATAAAACACTTCCTCCTAAAGAAGTGAAGGCTGACTGAATAGCTTCTGCACAACAAAAGACCACACAGAAAAGAGGGATGGTGACACAGTCACAAAGGGAGTTTGTTACCCCTGCTCCCAAAGCTGCAAACTGCAGTGGGGAGGGATAGTACTGAAGGACCACAAGCAGATTTGTTTGCCCTGGGGTATAGAAAAGGCATGGTTTAAAAGGGCAACTAGAACATAGAGGAAACGGCCCTAGAACCCTGCCAAATAGTGGAGAAGCTGCTGGAACTCTAGAGGGTCAGAGGGCCTGGTGAACACCACAGTTTGTTTCCCCTTCCCCTTGGCAGAGCAAGATAGAGCACGGTCCTGGCACCATCGCTGGTCTGCCACCTCAGTAAGCCCCAGGCCTCTAGCCCACACCAACCCCAAATGCCCTGCGGTGCAAAAAAAGGCCATAGTTTAAAAAAGCAATTAGAATGCAAAAGATCCAGCCCTCAAAAGGTGGCGAGCGGCTGCAATGCTCTCTGGTCAGAGGGGTTGGTGACACTGTTTACACCCTCCCTCCACCTTGATAGCATGGGAAGGAGCAGCCTAGTGCTTCCGCAAGCCACATACTGAACACCCCTGGTCGGCACCCATATAGCCCCAGCTGTCTCACCAGGTTGACACAGGCACAAAGCACCCCAGAGCAGTCCAGGCTCATGCCACTTTGGCTCCAAACAACTTGCTTGAGCAGAATGCTCCAGGACGTCCTGGCTCATGCCCTTTATGGCTCAGGGTGCCCCATCTGTGAAGCGACTTGGGACACTGGACTGCACCCCACTCTAGCTCAGTCACCCCACCAAGGCGCCTCCGGTACAGAACACCCTCTGCACGGAGTGCCCTGGAACCCCAGGCTTGCACTAACTTCAGCTTCAGCTATGCTGCCAGGTGCCCTCTGCACAGAAAACACTGGGACCACCCTGGCCACACCGACGTCAGCTCTAGCCCTGGCACCGGGGCAGCCCTCACAGTGCCCAGGACCTCTAGCCCCTGCCAGCCATAGCTCCAGCCAACCAAAATCACTAGGCGCACACAGTTTACACAGGGGCAACTATACACAAGACCGTCCCTTCAAATTTAGAAATAGTTGTTCTACCTAATTCATAGAAACAAAAATACAAAGTCAACCAAAATGAGAGAGGAATATGCTCCAAACAAAAGAACAAGACAAAACCTTGGAAAAAGAACTAAATAAAACAGAGATAAGCAATATGCCTGATAAAGGTTCAAAATAATGGTCAAAAGATGCTCACTGGGCTGGATAGAAAAGTGAATTAATTCAGTGAGGATTTTAACCAAAGACAAATATTAAAAAAGAACCAGAGGTGAAGAATACAATAACCAAAATTGAAAAACACACTAGAGGCAATCAATAAAAGATTACAGATTGCAAAAGAATGGACCAGCAATCTGGACGGTAGGTAGTGGAAAACACCCACGCCGAACAACAAAAATAAGGAAGAAAAAAAAGAAAAAAAAAATTCAGGATAGATTAAGGGATCTCTTGGACAACATAAGATCAACAAGTATTCTAAGAGAGAAAGAAAGGGAAAGCACTTAAAAAAAACTGAAAACCTTCCTAACCTGGGGAAGGATATATACATCCAAGTCCAGGAAGCAAAGAAAGTTCTAACAAGAGAGACCCAAGAAGTCCACATCATGACACACAATAATTAACATGTCAAAGATTAAAATAGATAATTCTACAAGCAGTGAGAAGCAAGTATAAGGGAAACCCTGTGAGCCCATCAGTTGATTTATCAGAAATTTTGCAGGCCAGAGTGTGGCAGGATACATTCAAACTACTAAGGGGGAAAAAAGCTACAACCAGGAATACTCTGCCCAGCAAGGTTATCATTTAGAAATGAAGGACAAAGAGTTTCCTAAACTAAAGTTAAAGGAGTTCACCACCACTAAACCAGCCTTACAAGAAATGTTAAAGAGATTTCTTTAAGTGGTAAAGACCATACTGAGAAGAAAATTATGAAAAAAACTGACATGAGTAACAGCAAACATACAGTAAGGCAGTAATTATTTACAAACCTAGTATGAAGGTTAAAAGACAAAAGCCGTAAAACCAATTATATCTAAACAATTAGTTAAGGGGACTCACAAAATAAAAATATGTAAAATATAACAACATATACATAAAACATCCGAGGGAGATGAGTAAAAGAAGTTCTCTTATAATGTGTTCAAATTTAAGTGATCAGAAACTTAAACATATGAAGGCTATATACTTAGAATGTTACATACAAACCTCATGGAAACCAAAAACCTATGATAGATGCAAAAGAAATAAAGTGAAAGCCAAGAATGACACTAAAGTCATCATAAGAGAGCAAGAGAACTATAAAAATCAGAAAACAATGAACAAAAATGGTATTAAGTACATACCTATCAATAATTACTTTAAACATAAATGGTTTAAATGCTCCAATCAAAATAATTTAGTTACCTTTTCCTCTTGCTGGTTAAGTACGAGTTTTCTAGGCTTACTTTCTAGGCTTTTGACTTCGCAAAGGAGATATTTTCTAGTTTATCAGGACCCCTCTCATTTTTTTTTCTATTATAGAAAATTTGGAATACAAGATTTTAAAATAATAAACTTCAATCACTCTGCCACAAACTGAAAACACTTACCAATTTGCTTTTTCTTCCTGTCTTTTTTCTTCCTGTCTTCTAAATAATTTGGGGATCATATAGAATATTCAACTTTTCTCAAACAAGTTACAGAAATTTCTCCATCATGTTAAACAGCCTTTGAAAAAATACAATTTATTGGTTACATAAGTTATACTATAATTTAACCACTTTCCTTCCATCTTAAATATGCCTACTAGAACTAAGTATGAGCCTCTCATTATGGTCTATTTATAACAAGGGAAATACTAGTTTTGAATCCTGGTTCTCTGAATTTCCGTAATGTGACCTAGGATCATGAGGCCCTCTCCCTTTTTCAAAGGAGCCATCACATTACTATTTTTTATTTGCTAAAAAAACAAAAAACAAAAGTACAATTCTACTTCTGGCAATATGGTGGTTTAGGTGCTCTTAGAAAACCCTTTGATTATAACTAAATCAATAAATTTTAATATAAACTCACCTTTTAATGCACTGTTAAACTTGACAGAATGAAAGGGAAATCCCCAAGAAATAATTTTTCCCATCCCACCTCACCTACCAAAAGGATCAGCAAATAGAAACTCTGTAAGAGAATTTAAAAACCTTAGGGTGGCCCCTAAGGCAAATACTGACATCACCTCAGTGAATGGGAGAAGGTGTCTTAGGTGAGCCACACATGAAATATCTCTTAAAGGGATATTTATCTCTTAAGGGAATAAAGGGAAATATCTCTTAAGGGACCCTTAAAGGGTCCCTGCTGTTAGGCTGGGGGGAAAAAAGTCATCTGCCAGCAAAGAGAGGTTACCATGAAATAGGCCTGTCTTTTATGCATAGCTACAAAAAAGAATTCTAATGATAATGGTCTTTGGTGAGGATTTGTAACTATAAGCCTATTCTCAGATCTAGAGTAAAAACCCAAAACCAAACTGATTTACAATGATCCTAGGTTGTTGGCATCCCTGGGGCCTTGCAGATAAATCCATCCTCTCCGGAGGACAGCATCCAGTATTCACACTGATAAAATTTAAAAATGAAAATAATGTTTAAATTAAGTATATATTTACATATGAATATATATAAAATCAAGCAGAAGCAATGTTATCACGAACAAAATGCCAGGGGAAAAAAGATTTAGAACCCCAATTCCTTCAGATACTAAAATTATCACATTTCGAATGCAACACAATTATATACAGTTGTGTATAAAGAAAAAATGAACCCAAACAGGAAATGGATATTAAAAAATGATTACATTTTAAGAGAAACAGTAGATCCTTTAGAAATTAATAAACTAAAAAAAAAAATCAATGGATGCTATTATTAAACAGAAGATTAGATCTTGGGACACCTGGGTGATTTAGTCAGTTAAGGGTCTGACAGGTCATGGTCTCAGGGTCATGGGATAAAGCCCTGCCTCACGCTTCCACATTGGGTATTGATCCTCCTTGGGATTCTCTCTTTGCCGCCCCCCACCCCTGTCTCCAACCATGCTCACTCAAGCTCTATCTCTCCAAACGAAAAAACAGCAAAAACCCAGATTAGATCCAACTGAAGCTTTAATGAACTCTGAAGACCATGCCCAGAATACAGAGAGACAAGGAGAGAGAAAAGTAGAAGACAGAGATGAAGAGATTTAAAGGACCAAAACAGAATGATCCAAAGCATCTCATCAAAGCTCCAAAAGGAAAAAAAGTGGGGTGGGAGGTAGCAATTCACTCCAAAGAGCAGAGATTTAAGGATTGTTGAGCAGTGAAATGGGTAATCTTTTAGGTATTTAGGTATAGTAGATACAATATTGTATCTACTGTGTGAAGTTAAAAAGGCAATCAAAAGCACAAACCAGGAATGGGGTGATCAGTTACTAGAGTTCTGATAAAAGTATTTTCTTCTAATCAGTAGGAGAATTAAGGATACTGATTAGCTTTAAGTTTGTAAAATGTCAAGCTTAAATGCTATAACAAAATCAGGGGCACCTGGGTGGCTCAGTTAAGCAGCTGCCTTCAGCTCAGGTCATGATCCCAGGATCCTGGGATAGAGCCCTGCATCAGGCTCCTTGCTCAGTGGAGAGCCTGCTTCTCCCCTCTCCCTCTGCCTCTGCCTGCTGTTCTGCCTACTTGTGCTCTCTCTCTAATAAATAAAATCTTAAAAAGAACAAAATCAAAGTTTCAAACTAGTAGAGGAAAAAATGGAAAAAACAAAAATACATATAAAAAGATAGTAAAGTGAGATGAATAGCAGACACAGAGATGTCAGAAAAAACTCCAAACTTATCAATAATCACTGTAAATACAAGTAAAATGAATCTGCCAGTGAAAAGTCAGAGATAGCCATCTAGATTTAAAACAAAACAATCTGGGGCGCCTAGGTTGCTCAGTCAGTTGTTAAGTGTCCAACTCTTAATTTCAACTCATGTCATGATCTCAGGCTTGTAAGATCAGGCCCACGTTGAGCCCTGTGCTGGGCATGGAGCCTCCTTTAAGATTCTGTCCCCCTCAACTCCACCTTGTGTTTTCTCTCCCGCCCAAAAATAAAAAATAAAACCTACACTCTTTATAAGAAACAAAGTATGTGTTATAAAAACACATAAAAATTTGAAGTCCATATAAAAAGGTCAGGAGAATTATGAGGGAACAGGGTGTGATTAGGGGGATGCAGTGTGTTTCTGGAGTGCTGGTAATGCTTTATTTCTTGACTCAAATGTTGATTTTATAGTAATTTAAGGCGTACATTTACGCTTCATGCATTTCTCTGAATGTGTATTTTATAACAAGGTGTTAAAACATTCATAAAAATATGTGATATCTAGGAATGTTTTCAAAAGATGTATAAGAATTTGGTGAAGAAATTTTAAAACTTTAAAAATCTGAAAAAACACTCTAGGAAAAATAAACAGGAACATAATGTTCCTAGATTTTAAAACTTGGTATCTGAGATACTAATTCTTAAAATGACCTATAAGCTCAATACAATCCAAAATCCAACAGGATTGTTCAAGCTAACTTGATAAGGTTTTCCTAAAATTACATGGCTAGAAATAGTCAAGATCATCGTAGGAAGATAAGATGTAGGGAGGGGAAAAATCTGTTCTTCCAGATTTAAAGTTCATTATTAAGCTATAGTAATCAAATTGTCATTTGAAATTTGGTATGACAGAAGCAACACTGGCAATCAGTGGGGGAAAGGGTAACTTTTTAAATAACTTACTCTTGGACAATTGGTTAAGCAAATGAAAGGGGTGGAAAATGGCCCCTTGCCTCCTATCATCCACTAAAATAAAATCTAAATGAATTAAGAGCCTCCACATGAAAAGCAAAACCATAAAAACATTTAGAAGGAAACCCAGAATTTTTTACTTTTTACTTTGAATCAAGGAAGAATTTTTTAAACCAGACAGAAAAAGCATTAACATGGATCAGTCTACATTAAAACAAACTTCTATTCATCAAAGGATATTGTATTATAAATGCAGCCTCCAACACTGGCTACTTCTGTTCCCTGCCACCTAATATTCACACCCTTCTGTTGTTCCCTCCTACACTGCACCAGGTTGGCTTTGCATCACCAAGTACATATGGCAGAAGTCATGGTGTATTATGTCTGAGATTAGGTTATAAAAACTACAGCCTCTGTCTTGAATTTTTTCTCTTGGATACCTCACAGAGGAAAGATGCCATGTTCTGAGCATCCCTATGAAGATGTCCACATGACAAAGTCCTGAGACCTGCCAACAATCCTGTGAATAACCTTGGAAGTGGACCCCCCAGGTCCACACAAAGCCTTGAGATGACTGCAATCTCCTTCGAAACTGAGCCAGTCACGAGCTATGCTACATAGCAAGATAACTAATCAGTATCCTTTTTAAAAAAAAATTTTTTTTAAGATTTCATCTATCTATTTGTCAGAGAGAGAGAGAGAGGGAGAGCATAAGCAGGCAGAGTGGCAGGCAGAGGCAGAGGGAGAAGCAGGCTCCCCAGCATCGAGCAAGGAGCCCGATGCGGAATTCGATCCCAGGACCCTGAGCCGAAGGCAGCTGCTTAACCAACTGAGCCACCCAGGTATCCCCACTAATTAGCATCCTTAATGCATAAAGAATTTCCATGAATACAGAAAGACAATCAACAACAACAAAATGGGCAAAAGATATAAAATGGCTTTTCATAGAAAAGGATACACAAGATTTTCAACTTTATCAATACACAGGAGAAGCAAATTAAGACTACAATGAAAGGTCATTTTCATTCACTGAACCGACAAAAATTGAAAAGTCTAACTTCTAAGTGTTGGCCAGGATATAGAGCGTAAGTAACCCTTATACACAAGTTGTAGGTGTGTAAAACTGTTACAATCACTACCTTTTCAAAGGAAAAGGTAGCATCTTTTAAAAATTGAAAATAAATATAACCCACAAACTGTAACACAGAACTTTTGTTATCAGTAAATCTGCATATGTACATACATAGCAACAAAAGAATCAGGAAAAAGCGCACATGGCCATCAACAGGAAGGTGGATATATTGTGTATTTATTTATAACAGAATACTATGCATACTAAAATGAACTATACATAAACATGAATAAATCTTTAGAGCACTGAGTGAAAAAGCAAGTCTCAGAGGATAACATGCAGTATTCAAAATGTTTAAAAGTGGAATGCTAATATATAAATCATATATGAACCAGTAAGTTCATACACATCAATGTGCACATCTAGTAAAATAATCCTTTCTTCTTTACATAAACTACGCAAATAAAACTTAAATCTAAAGTGATGAAAGTAGCACAAAACATTCAGCAACCACTAGTAATTTCCAAATCATTTTGAACAGCTGGGCTGATATAATTTTTTGTTTGACATGGCTCTCACCAGCTAAATGATACCCTATTTGACATAGGGCTGCAAACTCTTCCAGTGACTTCCCCCATTCAACCGATAGTCATTAATTTCCTAATGTGCTGTTTGGCACCTAAAGAGAAGGGACATGCTGCTGATCCACATCTTACCTCATTAGACAGGATAATGCCATCTGGGTGCTGGCTACATCCCAAGAGCCAGTGGAAGGAGCTTGCAGCTAGAGGAAATAATGGTGGGGTGGGGGGGAGTGAGAGAGTACTGGTTGGGTGGGGATTGATGTCTTGGTTGCCAGAACTGGGAACTTGCTTGTTAGGTCTATCTCATTCCACACCCAAAACTGGGTTCCATATTGGCCAAACAAGGAAAAACGAAGGACTGGTCAGATGCCGGTTATGATTCAGGACAAAGAAGGGGATAGCAAAGAGAATAAAAACCTAGGTTAAGTCTGCCAGAGCTTCTCCTGGCCCCGGGACACAGCAGCTTGGTTAGGCCAGTGAGTATAAACCAGTAGAAATGAAGAGGGCAGACAAACAAGATACTCCTGTCTGGAGATCAGCCAAGGGAAAGGGAGTTGGGGGCGGGGGGGAGCAGGAGTTGTGCTATCACCTGGGGAGAGCGCATTCTTTTGGGTATGAGAATCCTGGTACAGTCACTCTCCTCGCACGTCTTCAGTGTACAAGGCAGGTCACCCTCCACCACAAAATCAGCTGTCAAAATATAAAAAACCGTCTAAAGCGCTATCACTGCACCACAAAGGGCTATGTTACTAACACTTGTGCCTACCCGCACTCCCAATCTTTCCAGCTGCTACCAGAGCTTAGACACCTCCCCTTGAGCAGGATGAGGCATTTCTTTGGGAGGATGAACAGAAGACATCTTCAGCTTGGTTGCCCAGGTTCCTCTTCCACTCAAGGGCTTACAAAACCAGAGAAGATTTCCCTAAACCTGAAATAATAGTAAATCTATAGCAATCCCTTCACCTTTGTCCTTATTACTCAAACCAGAAATACATTACAAAGTATCATGTGTGGTTTCTGAGAAACCACATGTACTGGAACTTGGTTTTACTAGTTTCTGGAATTACCGTTTACCAATCGGTATGGAAATATTTCAGTATTAACTATGGTTGTATCAGTGAGCTGATATTGGCTCAATATCAGGCCTGCACATATAGAGTATGACAACATCTTTACTGAAAAACATGGAAAGCTAATCAGGTTTAGGAAAAAATACGCTTGCGGTAACATTAAGAGAAACTAAGAAAACAAAAACTAAGAAATTCAGGATAGTGGTTATCCTTCAAGGAGAGAAAGATGGTAATTTTCTATTTAAATTGGGTGATACACTTACATTTATTATGTATGGTTCATAACATACACATTTTCCACAAGAAGTTTTCCTCAGGGTTGACATCCTGGGTTTACCGTATCCGCTTGTCGCAAGCTCCCATTTTCTCCAACAATGCTATCACCATCTCACAAAAATGAGTAAGAAATCCTGTCAAGTCCTGAAATTGTGCTGAAATAAAGACATTTATGTCTCTTGAGTTTCCCAACTGTATCTAAAGAAAGGAATGAGGTTAATCTGATGTGTCTTGTTCTTAGGATCTAGGTCAGTTGCCCATTACATTTTCTCCTAAATGTTGACAAAATTACCCAGAACTTTAAGACTTGTTAAACTTCCCAGAATTTACTGTTCACATTTTGTATTTTCCCACCCCTAATCTTTTGGCACCACTTAAATTTCCAATCGTTTTCTTATTCATAGTTACTATACTTGGGAATATATTTGACGCCAAGTATATGAACTCATTTAAATAGGTTTGGTGTTTCTTTAGTATTTTTTCATCTAAATGAATACCTTCTCACAAAGAAAATCTATCCTTTTCAGTAAGTCTGGAGATCCTTACTCTCTTGTTAATATTGTTATAAGGATGTTATCTTTCCCTAGCAAGTAGGATTTGACTTCCCTGATCGCAATTCAGATAGTAAAAGCCCTTTTCATTGTTTTGAGTTTTTGTTGTTGACACTGTTTTCCTGCTATTTTGTATATGTCCCTACTTCCAAGCTTGGCATAGATCTCTAAATTTTAATCAAACAATTACAACCCCTCATTGTTCAGGATCAACACAGAGCTCTAGTATCTTCTGGGGTTTCTAGAAGTTAATAGTCATGGTTTCATATTTATCTTTTTAAAAAGCTGAGCCTTCTGAAATTAAGACTTCCTAAAATGACAGATGTGACGCTATTGTGACAAACATTGCCTTTCCATGCTTTGAAATGCCGGGAAGATACAGGTGCTCTCTGACCAGGAATTCAAGCAGAAGCACAGTAAATGCTGACCAGCATGTGGGTTAGATCAAGCTATGTGGTACAGGGACACTTTTTATGGATACAAAGGGTAAGATGGTATAAAAGGAAAGTCTGTGCAACACAGCTACGGTAAAACAAAGATTAAAAGATCCAAATTATTACACTCAATTTAAAATCACTCTAAAGAAACAGTTAACTTTTCTTACCTTTTCTTACCTTCTTACCTTACCTTCAAGGAAAGCTTGAAAGAAACTAAAACTAGAATAAAATTTCCAAAACTGCTTTGCAAAAAATGTCACCCAACATAAATACTTCCACTTACGGAACTTGTGCTCTACTTTGTATCATCAGGAATTCAGCACAACCAAGAACAAAATCATTACATCTCTTTAGTTCACATAGGAATAAGAGATAACACACTATACACCTTAAACTGACCATGAAAAGATTGTTTTATTCCATGAAAATATTCTCAACAGAGAACACGATCTTAAACAAAGCATTTACCATTAAATCAACATGTGCACAAAAAGAGTAAAAATTACTGAAAAATTAAAGATTTCTTTTGGACGATCCACATGTTCAAAGTTTAAGAATGATTTAAGAATGATTTAAACTGTGGAAGTACAAATGTCTGTCCTATTGTAATAACCCACGTACAGGTTGCACTATTCCACATGAGGACCTTGCCTCCTACGGAAGCAAATCCTGCTTTGAGAAAAACAAACAGTGGCTTGAAAAGAACAGTTAGTCCTTACAAGAAAGCCTTAACCTTTGCCCTCTGTGGCTGTCAGCCAAAAAAACACAAGCACTTGAGGCTTTGTACAGAGGACAAACACAGCCAGATCACATTTCCTCCTCACTGCTAACCTTTAAAATAAAAATAGCACTAGATTTCAAAACTACTTTATGTAGTCTGTCAGTACTGAATAATGTCACATTATATAAATAACCCTGTAAAGAGATTCAAAGTCTAAACTATATAGTTTACTAACCTCAAAGGTAATACACTCTATGTCAGCTGTGGAACAGGGGTGTATTTGATCTTATGAAGAAGGCATTAACTTTCACACAATTGTCATTCAGCTTTAGTATTAACTGGTAGTACGATTCAAATAACACTGGGGGGAAAAATTATTAAAGCAGTCACACAGCTTCTAAAATATTGCTTAAAATCCAACAATACACAGACGATTTCACGTTCTTTCTTCCCTTAAAACAGTAACGAACAAAATTAATGAAGCTTCTGTGGTACAAATACCAACCCCCCACCAACCCATGCCCATCTCCCTGTTAAACACCACTAAGAAATTCGTTAAGGTACAAGTCATTAACAGAATCACAAATGCGAGGCAGGACAACATGAGCAACGGGGGCACTAAGGACAATTATATTTACAAGTATAAACATACAGAAATTTCCATTTTACAAGTAAAAGTGCACATAGATCATTACAAAGTTTCACTAAATTTTATCTGGTTCAAACAAAAGCATCACTTGAAAACAGACTATCGTAATAATCAAATAAGAACGTGGTCACCCCAAATTAAAACACAATGGGGGGTCCATAAAACTTCTCATAAAAACACTGAGTAAAGTAAAATGGACTTGGGACATGTCTTTAGCTTGATGCATAAATTTGAAAATGCACCATCAAACATGGTAGAGCTCTAAAAGCCACCTACCAAGGCTACGTTGGCATCCGCGGCAGCGCTGCCGAGTTAAAGGAGGTCGCACTGAGCTGACACATAAAGCCCTTTGTGGGATACTGTAGTGGTAGTGTTGGCAATCAGCAGATTTAGGCACTCGAGTTTAAGGCAGCATTTGAATGGAAGCAGCTGACTTCTGACAACAGTCCTTTGTCTTGAAGTGGTGAGTATCTTGTGTTTATTATGCCAGGATTTCAGTGCTGACTATAGATTCTTCTCAGACTGAGGTGAAGACGTATTACATTTCAGAGTTCTTTCAACTGGGCTGTAGGCTAGAGCAGAGATGTTTTCTTTTTCTTATCATAAACACTTCAGGTTCACAAACTACTTCTTCATAATGCCAAAACTGGAATGTTTGCAGTTGGGAAGTTATAGCAGCGTACACGAATACTAGGATGGAAACATTAGTGCTGGAAATGTCTGACAAAGTGACTCGCACTACAAATGTAAAACAAAACAAAGACTTCGACAAGAACAAGGGATTATAAAGACATGCCTGAAAACGCTAGCCCAATCGCTCTAGACATGCAACAGGATGTTACGCAAGCACAGAGGTGGCGCAGGCAGACACTGACAAATGGCAAGGGTTCTAACACTAAGAGCCAATTAAAACAGAGCTGGGGTAGACGGTCCTGTCGGACAGCCAAATGTGAGACAAGTTTCATGACAGCTCTACATTCTTTCTGACTTAAACATCAGTCAAAGAAATGGAAAAAAAGGTGGCCGTTTTGGGCTTTTTTCCCTTTATAATTGTGAATGAGAAATTTAAGGACTGGTATTACAATGATTCTTTAAAACAATGTATGGAAATGATAATGAAGTTAGTAAAAAAAAAAAAAAAATGTCTGCATGCACTCATGCAACTTGTTTCTCTCACTCTGAGCCTGACAACTTAATACCCTCCCCCTAAAAGCAGCTGCATGTAACCTCCTTCAACATCTTGCCCATTTCCTCAGAAACCCTCTTCAGGAACCTGTAGTCCAGGAGGAAAAAGAAAAGAACAATTACTGAAGACCTTTGGTAAGACCAAAAGGGGTATTCAGTTTAAAGTGACTGTCCCAAATGTCTAAAATCATTTTAATAGTCAGCTATGTGAAAACACCAGAAAAATCTGGACATGAGCAAAATTAAGGACCAGTCTCTTAATTGCTTCCTCACTTTACTTCCCCACATGACCAGCACTGCACAATCCTTAATTATACAGTATTTTCCAACAAATGCTTGTTAAAATTGGGAAAAAATAATCTTGAATTGATGAGTGAGCTAAAACGAGGAAATGTCCTAAATGGTGGTACAGATATAGTCCTGCAACCCAGTTAGTCAAAAAAGGTTTTTCCTTTCAAAGTAAAATTTGCCAGTACTTTCCTTCAAGATTTCCTCTCAGTTTATTTAGAATCTATTTTCCTATGTATAATTGCTAAATGCTAAATCATCAAGAAAGCAGTATTTCCCAAAAGACATTTTTCAAGATGAAAAGACGTTAAGTGTTAATCTGGAAGGAAGTCTGTACATTATTGAAAATTATTAGTATACTAGATGAAATATTTTCAGGTCTCAAAAGAAAACCATTTTATTCACGTAAGAATGAGACCAGGTTCATTTATTTTATAGGTCTCTTGATTAGCCTACTACTAAAATAGATTTATGTTCAAGGTGTTTGTTTTCTTCAAAAAAACCAAAGCTAAAAATAGGGAGAAAAATGAAAATGACTGTATTGATTTTTTCAATTAGTCAACTATTATAACTTTTCTTCCTGGAAACTGCAGCTACAAAAATTCAGACTCCTAAGCCAAACCACTCTTTTGGGAGTTAGCTTTCAGAGCAGTTTTACTTATCTGAATTCACTTACAGTCACACTTACAGTCACTTTGTTTCCTGAAGCAAAGTGTGTGTTGGGGGAGGAGGGCTTCCTATATCTGGAATCCTGCCCAACATAGCAAATTCTAGGACTTATAAGGCAGAAAAACACAAATCTTTCACAGAGACTTAAGCAGGACATAAAGCAAAAAGGCATCAATAAAGCTTCACACCAACGTCACTCAGATGGGAAAACATCACGAGAAGTTTCTTGTGGTAATATTCACATCTTTGAGATCAAGCCTGCACTCAGCTCACATAGTGAACAATGTAACTTGGATGCCTTTAAGTTTTCTTGTTTTCCCACCCATTGAATGTGTTTTTGTTTTATGTTTATCATTCCTATATCATACACATCACAAAACTGCCTGGTTAGTTTAGATGTAAGTTACTGCACCTTTACTGTTTTTCTCTAGAGTTACATCTATGTATGATGTGGGAACGTAGCCTTCTTCACCATTCTGTCTCCGAGCTCTTGTCCATCCATCACCTTTGTCTTCCTCAATAATGTATAGAACTTCACCTTCTTTCATTGCCAGGGTACCTTCATTATGTCCTAAATGAGAGTTTTCATAGAACAAGTGTAATTAATAATTTCTAATAAAAGATACAAATACACAAAATGACATGAAAACCTACTAGATTTCAATGTACCTAGAACCAAGAGCCCACTTGACTTTCATTAGCAACAGCTCCATGATGCTTTTGTAGTTTATCCAACACTTTCACAAATATTATTTTACTGGAAATACACAATAACCCTGGGAAACTGGCACTGACATCACCCCCCATGTAGCAGGTGAAGTATCTGAGCTATATTACATGATTTACCAGGATACTCTCTTATTTCACTACTTCAATTCTCTTCCCCAATTTTTTTTTTTTAAAGATTTCATTTATTCAGGGCGCCTGGGTGGCTCAGTCGTTAAGCATCTGCCTTCAGCTCAGGTCATGATCCCAGGGTCCTAGGATAGAGCCCCACATCAGGGTCCTTGCTCCACAGGAAGCCTGCTTCTCTTCCTTCTCCCCCTTCCCCTCCTTGTATTCCCTCTCTCACTGTATCTCTCTCTGTGTCAAATAAATAAATGAAATCTTTTTTTTTAAAAGATTTTATTTATTTATTTGACACAGAGAGAGAGAGAGAGAGAGACAGCAAGAAAAGGAATACAGGGGCGCCTGGGTGGCTCAGTTGGTTGAGCAACTGCCTTCGGCTCAGGTCATGATCCCGGAGTCCCGGGATCGAGTCCCACATCAGGCTCCCAGCTCTATGGGGAGTCCGCTTCTCACTCTGACCTTCTCCCTTCTCATGCTCTCTCTCACTCTCTCTCTTTCCTAATAAATAAATAAATAAATCTTTAAAAAAAAAAAAGAAAGAAAGAAAAGGAATACAAGCAGGGGGAGTGGTGAGGGAGAAGCAGACTTCCCTCTGAGGAGACAGCCCAATGTGGGGATTGATCCCAGGACCCTGGGATCATGACATGAGCAGAAGGCAGATGCTTAACGACTAAGCCACTCAGGTGCCCCTCCTTTCCCAAATTTGAGTAGCGTTGCTATCCAGAAAATTCATGAAGTATGGATCAGGAAAATACTACTGGAGGGTGGGAAGAAAGGAGTTTGGAGAGGGAGTAGAGAAAAACACAGGTTCAATTCCCGTGATGGTGGAGGCAGAATAGTCACAGCCACAAGGCATGAACTTTCTTCAAAATCTCATCAGACTCAGGACTCTCTTTCTTCTCCACTGCCAACCACTTCCAACCTTATTAGCAGTAAGTTTTCACTAATGAATCTTCACTTAACATATGCTAAATTCTCTAAGTAACATTAGAGCAAGATCTTATTTGATACTATTTTCTCAGAATGAGGAGTAACCAAAAACTTTACTCAACTTTAAAACCAATACAATGGTGGGTGGGGAAAGACCTTTGCCATTTTATAACAAATGATTGTGAAAGTGTTACTCAGCTCCTCTGTGAATTGAGGAAAAGGATTTTTCACAGTCCAAGAGAGGGAAGGGCAACAAAAAATCTCCAAGAGAGAACCACAGTGTCTTCCTTCCCTCACAGGGACTGTTCTCCAAACATCAGAGCGGAAGGATGGCATAGTCAGAAGCAACCATGTTCACTCCTTCTCTCACTTGAAAATATGGCCTACAGAGTCTAGATATAGTAGGGATATTCAGCTATGCCATGTGCCTTGTACCTGTCTCTCAAGGACAGCAGGTTACAAGGAAGAGATTAAAGTGGCATCTGCTAGCCTTCCATTTGCTAGGTTGAGCTACATGCTCAAGCTGCTTCAACTGTGATGAGTACGTGCAGTATTAATAAGATCTCTGGGGGAAATTAAATTCTGTATCGACCAAAGCTGATAATTCAAATCTGTACTAGGATACTGACAACACAAGTAATTTTCTTTCAGTGTCACATACAGAAGAAAAACCTCTCTTTGCAATACAGTTAAAACAAAAACATTCATACTAATGAGCTGGGATTACAATTTGCTGACAATGAACAGTATAACTAAGGACGCTAAAGTGCATGATTCAATGTATGTAGACTTTAAGGAACCAGTTTTATCAAATACAGCAGAAAATCATACCATCAAAAGGGTAGATAGCTTTGCAGTGTCCAATAGCAGGCAAGGGATCGTCATCTTCAAATTCATCATCAAACTCATTGTGGTGACCATGTTGTTGGGTTGGCCCACGGACTTCTTGGTTTGCATCATCAGTGTAACTTCCCTCGGGACTATAAAACATAAAAGTATACCTCATCAAGTATCACAAACATGGGAACTTTTTATGCTATCTATAAGCTGAACTCCTCAGGATCGATTCAGAGAACTAAATATCAATGATACAATTCCAAATTAAGCCTTTATTTTCTTCAATCTTGATGGTATACATAAATTTCTGGTAATACAAAATGCTTCTTTGTTGAATTTCCTAAAATTAAAAAATTACCATGTTTTAGGCATGCATTCAATAAATATGTCTATCATTGAGTCCAGAGATAAAATCGGAGAAATATAGATGACACTTGTCTTTCTTTAGCACCTCGTCTTTTGGCAAAAGAACCCTAAAATTCCATAGGGGACCCACCCATACCCATGTTCAGTTCCCAGGCTTCAGGTAGAGTTTTGTCCTGGCTCCAGAGGGCCCATCTCAGCACACCATGTGTATGGTCAGAGTGAACAGTTCACGAGGAGGCTTATAACCCGACCAGATAGAACATACCCAAAGAGACTTTTCTTTAAGACTGAAGAGAAGCTTCCTCCCTGCCTTCTCTAGTGGACTTGAACCTGGAGAAATATGAGCCCTGAACTTTGGAAGATACCGTATAAAGCCCTCAAATGGAGCCAACATAGTAGAAGGCAGAGTAGAAGGCATAGTAGAAGTAGAAGAAGTAGAAGGCACAATAGAAGTAGAAGAAGTAGAAGGCATTAGTAGAAATATGAGCCCTGAACTTTGGAAGATACTGTATGAAGCCCTCAAATGGAGCCAACATAGTAGAAGGCATAGCAGAAGGCCTCCTCCAACTGTAAGGTGGAGAGAAACAGTTCTATCATCTGAGTTTCTAGATCAAACTCTCTCTAAAGCAAGCCAATAAAATCCCTTTTTAGTTTAAGCCTGTATGGGTAGAGTATTTATTCTGTCACTGAAAGCAAAAAGACTGCTAATAAAGTTAACTTCCAATTAATCATGCTAACAACAGTTAGTAAAACTCAGAAAATTCAAAAGAGCAGGTAATCCAAAGGTATTTTTTTCTTAAAATTTTTTTAAAGAGAGAAAAATGTTAATAATTTTGCTAAAGAATCAAATGACTGAATAAGATAATGGGAAAATCTGTATGATTAGAAATTAAAAGCAGTTTCAGTTTGCCTGGAAGCCATGTTCTTAAATAACACAAACCAAAGATTTTCTTCCTTTAATCTAGGTTTACCTAGTAACAAAAACCGCTACATTTGTATCTCTTGATATACAAAAGATAGGTACTCTTTTCAAAAGTGCTAACATAAGAAAAGAGAAGGAAAACTATATTTGTCAAGCACACACTATTCCCAGGTATCTTACTATGAGGTGCTTTATGTACATTATTTATTACTAATAACTCTGTACGATAGGTTTTTTAATCCCTATTTTATATTTTAAGAAACAGACTCAGAGATTATTAAAAATGAACTTATTCAAATTACACTGTAATTAAGTAGTAAACCAAGATTTAATACAAGATCTTTCAAATTCTCCCTAAGGAGAATCCTAATTTGTTGGCTATTAGGGGGGAAGACATATATACAGAGGGGGGAAGACATATATACAGAGGGGGAAATGTCACAAATGGTATGAAAACATGGAAACTTAGCAAAATGCCTTTCAGAAGCTCTGATTCGAACAAAGAATACAGATTTCTTTTTTCCTTCACCAAACTTTGAGCAACGTAACAGTTAAGTTTTTCTTTGGCATAAGCCACCCAACTCCATCTAAACCTTGGAATCTTCCCATGTCAGAGGAGCCTATGCCTCTAGACTATAGCTCCACAAATTTTCTGTTCCTGTTTTTGGATGCATGACAATCTAATACAGACCAGTAATAGGAAATTTCATATTTTACCTGTAGCTACTGTAAAGAAACAGAAAATCATTTAGGTTCATAAGATTAAAGTTATTAAAAGCCAAACCTGTTAAATCAGGAAAGACTTGTATGAAGTTTAGGACAAAAAGGTGAGAAAAATTTGAGGGAAAAGAAGAAATACAAATAAAATGAAAAAGTGACCTTTCTCGTCCCTGTGTTACAAGGTGGTTTATGTCACTGCTATGTCTTCTGTCTCCTCTCCCACCTGTTTTGCCTTCAACTTCTGAGAGCCAAGCCTTGGGAAAAAAATAAGTAAAACTGAGCTCAATAAATATTTTTAAAAGCTCCTGAGATAGTCTACATTTAAAATGTGCTTTAAGTTTTTATAATTACATAATTCTTAGAGAAGGGAAACCTTTATTCCAGTTAGATCAATGACCAACTTTACAGCTGGTAAGAAAAGCATGTTTAGTTTTACGTAGTTTTAATTAAGAAAAACTTGAATGAGGAGCTAATTCTAAAGATTATATATCATAATGATTCCTTTTAGATGATAAACGCTAAAATTAAATAAAAATTTAAAGATGAAATTGTAGCACAAACCAATATATCATAATAAGTTTATAAAAATGATTTTGCTTTAGATAACTGCGAAACAAATCTACCTCATTCTTATGGATTTCCATTCGCAGGCGGTCAATGTTATTCATGGTCTCTGCTAATTTAGGCTGCAAACTCCCTGGATCCCCCATTTGTGGATTTTTCTCATACACATCTTTCATTTTGTTGAGTGCCTCTCTGGAAATGGGAAGGAAGTCACAGAATATTCACTTCATATGTTCTAGCCAAAAGAATTTCATTTGATTTTGGGGACGCTCACGTAGCCTAATCTTAAAAGAGTCCTATCTCTTTAAATTCAGTCAAACACTACCGGCTAAAGATAATCTGCATAAAGATGATAATGTATATCGAGTTAATTTATGGAGACAGTCTTTTTTTTTAAAGATTTTATTTATTTATTTGAGAGACAGAGAAATTAAGAGAGAACATGAGAGGAGAGAAGGCCAGAGGAAGAAGCAGACTCCCCACGGAGCTGGGAGCCCGACGTGGGACTCGATCACAGAACTCAAGGATCATGACCTGAGCCGAAGGCACTTGCTCAACCAACTGAGCCACCCAGGGGCCCTGGAGACAGTCTTTTAAAGTATTTGGAATAAAAAATAATTTCTAATTTCTTGCTTATTTATAAGATTTTATACAATAGTATAAATATATATTGTATATATGTATATTGTCTATATATACATATACATACATACATATATATAATATATGCCTTTGTACATATATAGATTAAATTAAGGCCTGGAAGGATATTGCTCAATATTCTTAAATTCATGTCTGAAATCAAATTCATTATATTCCTATAGTCATACATTCCCCAGTGCGCCTCATCTTAAATCACAGCATCTTTGTCCTCCCGCTCAACTAGAAATAGGAATGCCATCTTTCACGTGCCCCTCTCCCAGGTCATTCATCTCTTTATTTCTCTAATCATATCACTGCCGGTTATACCTTAATCAGCACTCTGTGATTCCCTCTAACATCTGACATTATCGACTAACAATCTAATAATCTTTTCCACCTTAATTTCCTGGAGGTTCCATTTTCTTTTCCCTTCTCATCTCTACTGTCTCATCTCCCTCCCTACTTCTGTTCAAACTTTAAATGTGTGTTACATAAAATGACAAAGGAGTCTTCTCACCTCATCATACATTCATTTTTTAAAATGACCTCTTGGTTTTTTCCTAGTTTTATTGAGATATAATTGACTCTTACTATCTTCAGAGGATACTCAAATATCTCCAGTCTTCTGTTCTTTCCTAAGTTCCAGACACTCTGAACAAGTATCCTTTTTGTGGTCCCTCTAGTGCCACGTTTTTTTAATTGTGTGCTCTTTATTTTTCTTTCTAAAATAAGCCCCTAAGTGTAGTGAAGTATTATCTAGTGCTTCTAAGTGCAAGAAAGCTGTGAGGTGCCTTTTGAAGAAAACACATGTGGTTAGATAGGCTTTTTTCATGCATGAGTTACAGTGCTATTGGCCCTGAGTTCAAAGTTAATGAATGAACAGTATATATTATGTGTCTTCAAACAGAAACACACATAAAGCAAGGTTATAATCTGGGCACCTGCATGGCTCAGTGGGTTAAGCATCCGACTCCTGATTTCAGCTCAGGTCACGATCTCAGAGTCCTGGGATCAAGCCCTGTGTTGGGCTCCATGCTCAGCTGGGAGTCTGCTTGAGAGTTCCCTCTCCCTCTCCCTCTCCCTCTGCCCCTCCCCCCACTCATTCTCTCTTTCTCAAATAAATCTTAAAAACAAACAAAAAAAACCCACAAAACAAAAAAAACAAGGTTATAATCGATCAGTTGATAAAAATGTGACCAGAGGCTAAATGGAGCTTAAACCTGTACTTCAGCGTTCAGTGACTTTACAGAACATAACTACTACAAATAATGAGAATTGACCATATTACAATATTTAATTTATGATTAAGAGTCCTATCATACCCAATGTACAATTCTTAAAATCAAAAATTCAATCATGGGGCACCTGGGTGGCTCAGTGGGTTAAGCCTCTGCCTTCGGCTCGGGTCATGATCTCAGGATCCTGGGATCGAGCCCCGCATCGGCCTCTCTGCTCGGCGGGAAGCCTGGTTCCCCCTCTCTCTCTGCCTGCCTTTCTGCCTACTTGTGATCTCTCTCTCTAATAAATAAAATCTTTAAAAACAAACAAAAAACTTCAATCACTTCTACACCTGAAACTGAAGTGACATTGTGTGTCAACTATACTTCAGTAAAAAGAAAACAAAACACTAAATCTAGAATAAAACTGCCTGAGCTGCAAAAAAAACAAAAACAAACCCTCCAAAAACCTTCAATCATTCATGTTATAGTTTAAGCTCCAATTTTATCTTCAGTATAAAAGCAGATAGTAAGACACCAATTCACTTAATGAGCCTTTCTTCATTATAGCTATCTATTCATGAAAACAAAACTGAACTAAAAGGAACTTTTTATAAAATTGAAAAAAAATTATAGCTACAAATCCACAAATCTGAAGCTATAAGTAATCAAGTATTACTTGCCAACACATTTGCTGCAAACAAAATAATTATAGCTTTAGGGTTCGACTGAACTCAATGTATATATTGAAGCGAAATGAAATGTATCAAAGTGTAAAAGATGGTTAGTGTTGGTGAAACTACTGATAAGGCATCTTCAAACTATTTTGCAATATTAGGGAAAGCATAAATATAGACTACTGGCATCCAATAGGTAAGCTGCAAACCAAGAAACTAACATTTCATTTTTATCTGTGACATGGCAACCATAAAACTTTTCAAAGTTTAGGATTCTACTTTTCCCTCAAAGGGTATTTCAATTAGGATATATGATTGTTAAACCTTTTATACATCACATTTAAACACATCATATAAGTCAACCCCTTAAGGAATAACATGGTAGAAAAAACTTAATGGAAAATACTTTTGGTCTGATTCTTTTTGTAGTTCTCGGTTAAGTTCATCGATGCGCTGCTGCAGCTTTTTACGTCTCTGTTCTGGTGGCAGGTGACTGAAATCTTCTAGTGCTGGGCCCTGAAAAGAGAATCTAAATCAGTATAAAAGACATCTTCAGGAAATTTTATTTTTTAAATAAAATTACATATCACTATATGTTATCACCCACATATCACCCACTATAAAATAAAAATACATATCAATTTTAATTTCAAATTAGCCCCCAAACAACCCTTTTAAAGAAGAAATCGTAACAGATATGTACGTTAATTAAAACAACTGTATTGAAGAAAGAGCTCGAATTCCAGTCAGTTTATAAAATCATGAAATAGAATAGGTAAAAATGTAACCAGATAAAGAAAATTGGTAATGACCACTATCACATTATTTTCAGGTCTTGGCAGTTAAAATAAATACATATGAACCTTCTTACAGCAACAACAACAAAATGGAAACACATAACATTTCTCACCTATACAAATTATTGTTTTATAGATAACATCGCATTGCCAAATCAAATATTGCGAATGTTGACTGTAAATACGAAAAGTTTATAGAAATAAGCAACTTACCTCACGAAGATAATCTAATTGGTGAAATATATTTTAATATTGAATAATCTTTCAATAATTACATTTATTAAGCCACTCTTTAGAACCAAAACATACCTGAGTATTAAAAAACAAAAGGTAGAACTATCCTCTGTGTGAAATATAAGAAAATAATGAGATATTTTCAATTGTCTTTTTGTACAACCTAGTAACATCCCTCAGTTATTCCCGAAAGAAAGCTATAATCCAAAAAGATGGCATCCTTCTTTAGGAAAGATGCTTGATTTTTGAAAAAATTTTAATGTTTTAATATTCAAGAAACTATCATTTAAGAAAAAGTACTAGTATTTAGATGTAAACTTCTGATTAAAATTATGTCTTTCTCATCTAAAATGTTAATCATGTCACTCTTATATATCTTATTAGAGCTTACACAACAGAGCCAATATTAGCAACTATTGATTTCATTTACCATAAACCCATCTCTACTTTGTAAGTTTTTATACACTCCAAAAACTGATGACATTTTTCTTTTGGTGATTTTTAGGAATATGCCAGTTCAATTTTTCAAGTATTATTGAAAAGAAATGCATCCTTGCTCTTTAGGCCACTTATGCACATAACATGCTAAGTAGCTTTATTTCACTATCTATAATATAAGAATGCTTCCCTGACTCTTAAAAAACTCACTTTTAGGATGGAGCTATGATCAAAAGTAACGCTTAATTAATAAACAGAATCTCCAGAATTTTCCCCAAGTGGCCCACACATATGGATATTTAGCTTGCCTTAAAAAAAAAGCAGAGTATCTTGTCTAAGTGATTTTTGTTCTTTAATTTCCCAGGTAGCAGAAATAAAAATCTGTCAATCAACTAAATCTGACCTAAATGAATGGGAGAATTTCCTACACAAGGTGCCTTTAAATTTAGTGGTCAATTATTAATGTAAGTTGTCAGATTTAATCTAATTTCAGGTATAAGTTTTGAAAACCATTATGTATGTACCAAAGTTCATATTGTATATTTTTAAAAAGTCTCTTAAAATTCTGAAAAACTATTTAATGAAGAAATATACTTCAGTGTGGTTTTTTGTGTAGTATCACAATAAACTCATAATTACCTATAAGTAAACCTTCCAGATTTCCACTTATCCCTAATTAAACCTTGTTCTCAAATTTATTAAGCAGTGGATACCTAGGCATTTCTGAGATCCCATTTTGACATTATAACCTGTTCTTTTACAGAATATAAGAACTAAACACACTACCTTCCTATGTATATAAAGACCTCTGAGGCATTTAACAACGTCTCCTACTACAAGGGAATTAATTTCTAAAAGGACAGACTGCAAGTCTGAAAAAAAGTGGTCTGGAAAAGAGTGGTCTATTTTCCAAAAATAAGAAACTATGCAAGCAAAGATTTGGGGGTTAGGTCTTCACAATGTAGTTCCATGAATGTGTCTGAAATGTATAAAGGACCTCACACACATATACTGCACACACATACACACACACAATTTAGGTTATATGTACTTTTACTCCCATTCAGTAGTACAGAAGAAGCACTGACTCTCTAATGAAATTAGGAGGAAATTTTCTTTCTTACTGTTTTGAAAATCTAATGATTCTTATGATAAACTACAAATAAAAATTTATACAATCATTTTAAAGGTTGTTAAGAAAAATCATTTTTAATTTTCCATCTGTAAAAATATGAACTTTTGTTTTATCATGTAACTTTTAAAATAATGATTAACTATAATTATACGCTCTGTAACATGACAAGGACTCCACTCAATAACATTTAAGAACGTAATGGGTTGATTACAGTTAATCACATTATTTTTGAGTTTTATGACATCAAGAAGTACTGGCATATATTGGACTATGGAATGAATTATAAAAAGAAAAGACGCATACAAGGTGAAAATGTGGGGTTGTACCTTACCACTTATTTTGAATTAAAAAAAAAGTTTTGAAACTATTTAATGTTGGCACAGTATATAGATCAGCACATAAGGCTTACCATCTTCACCGACCACTGAATAGTTCAATGGAAAACAGAAAGAAATGGTAAATTATTCACATGAAATCGTAATATAGAAGATGCAGTAACTTATACTTTTTTTTTTACAATATTAAAATAAATCATGAACATTTCACAATCCAAACAATTATGCCAGGAAAACAATTGTAAGCGCATGTTGGGGAAAGTAAATTACTTGCAAAAAAAAAAAAAAAAATACACTGACGATAATGGGCAGATATTTTCTAAATGCAACTAAAACCCAAAACAGAAATCATTCAATTAGTAATCGAATTACTAAAAAATTCGATTACTAAAAAAATTAGTAATTTTTTTTTGAATTCCAAGTACAAGCTTTATTTCTATTACAAGTATGTTAGTAGTAGTAGTAGTAGTAGTAGTAGTAAAATAAAAAAAGGGGATGGGGGCTCTGATACGTGGTTTTCAGAGCAAGCCATGAACTTAGGCCTCGGGCCTCTGCCTGATCCAAACAGAGCCCAGCATGGCTCTGGTGGCAGCAGGGAGCCCCCAGCCTTCTCCACAGAAGACAGTAAAGACAAAGGAGCCGTGTTATTTTCTTCTTTAAAAGATAATTTTTTCCATAAGTGGATTCTCTTATATAGCTCTTTATTCTCAAAATACTAATATCTGAAGAGCTGAATATAAAGATCTACTATTAGCCATTTAAAATAAATCTTATATGAAGTATTAAAAAAAGAAACAGTCTTCCCAATGCATTAAACAAAACACCATCACAGCAATTTTTATAGTTCAAAATACTATTTTGAGTTTAAATATGTCAAGGGTAGATAAGGGTAACATTTCTACTTTAAGGCTTTTTTTTTTTAAGAAAGTTACATTATCAAAATAATAAATGAGTCACCCAGATTCAAATTTCCCATACGTATTTCCTAATAGAAATGGGGTGAATGTTGCTTTGAAGATCAAGTTTCTATTTTTCAAATTTTATTCTGAAATCCATATGCTCAATAAGCAATGCTAAAAATATAATGGCAACTTTTAGAAACCTGAATATAATTTCTTTCTGAAAATATGAAATGACATAGCCAGAGTGCTCTTAGTATATATACCACTAGTGTGTGTGTGTGTGTGTGTGTATATAGACATATATGTGTGTGTGTATATATATGCGCCACATTACGTGGGTTAGCAGGGCTCTACAACTGGCACCACATTATCAAGCATCCCCAGTAAACACGTGTGCACACATGCACACAGTTATGCACGCACACACATGCACGCACACACGTGTACACACACACCCCTTGTGACCCATAGTACACAATACAGCTTTACAAAGCTAATCTTCACATTCATTGTATTTGGTTTGCAACCTCTAAAATTTATTTTTTCCTACTTTCTAAATCATCAAGTTTTAGAAAATGTGGGAGGAAGTCAGGTAGAATTTCACATAAAAAATTGAACATTAATAAATAACTGACAAAAATATCTACCCCTTATCTCCAATGAATTAGCTATGTATATTGATGGTTATGATGATAAGAAAGATGACATTTATTATCCATTATCTTTCCAAATTAGGCTTAACATTCTTTAGACTGTCAGTAGTTTCAGGGAACAGAACCACAACTTTTTTTGGTATCACAAAATTCCTGATAATAAGATTACAAGGATTAAATTTTAAAAAGATATTCATGATTTTTAATGTTATTAATACAAAAGTATACAGAGCACATGAAACAAAATGTTAAGTATTTCAATTTGTCTTTTGTAATTTTCCCCAGCTAAATTTTTAAGTGATATAAAAATTATTTTTCCAGTTTGTTTTAAAGAAAACATTAAGATGATTATTACTGAAGTAACAAATGTTTCAGTTTTTAGTTAATCTAGTTTCCTATCAATTAGATTAATTTATAGTTCAATAACCTTAGATTTGGGGATACAAAAAACTCAAGTTCTTAAAAATATTAGAAATACATCAAAATACGTTTTAAGTAATTCATGTTCAATGCATAAATACCTTCTTACTCTCATAAACAATTATCACGTAACTATAACTAGAAAACTTATATAACCCCACACCTTAATAAATACACAAAGGAACTAAAAAGGAAAACAGGCAATTACAATTATATGTATTTCATTTAAAGATAGGAAAATCCTGATAACTGTATTCTGAATAAATAAAAGTTTACAAATAGGACTCTAGGTTTTTCAGACCATGAATAATTTAGACAGAAAACATGGACTTACTGTTGCTAGATAAATCTTCCCCCCCTCCAAAGATCGCACAGCAATCTCAAATGAAATAGTTATAAAGTAAAAATTATTTTCTATATGAAGTAGTCAATTTTAGGTGTGCACCAAATACCCATTAATGATTAGATCTTGATGTCACAGAGGGAAATTATACACCACCAACCCTCAGAAAAGGTCTACTGGTCAAAAACATCAGTCCAATATAACATTTCTCATATCCTTAAAAATATTAGAAACTATACATGAGAAAGAGAAAGAGAGAGAGAGAGAGAGAAAGAGAGAGAGAAAGAAAAGAGAAAAGAAAAAGAGAAGAAAAGATTGATTATAATTTTTTAGAAAAGCCAGAAGTAGGTATTTAGGGAAAACAATGTAGCAAACATAGTTCAAAACAAGAGTTTCTGATTTGAATGGTGCAATTCACCAGCTTTAAGACACTTTTAGACTTATTTTGTAAGCTTAACGAACTAACATGTAAATCCATGTTTAAAAAAACCTGGCTTCTTAAAGCTTGTCTTCTTTTTGGATTTTTCTACATTGAGAAACTTTTTCTGTGGCAGAAAAATATTTCTACAGGTTAATTTTGAAATAGAATCTGATAAACTACCAAATACCAATCAAAATGAAAAATTTCTCAATATATTTAAAATTAAAGCAATAAGTGTAAATAAGACAAATAATGGCTAGGCAAATACTTTTAAGTTCTACAGCTTATAAAATTCTACCTTAAGAATGAAGATGTCACATATTTAAACTTTTCTCCCTAGGGCTCACAGTTTTAACTTCCTAAACTTTTTTTGACAGAACTACATTTATTTCATATCTCTGTAACTATACAGTGCAGATTACTGTAACTGGGTCTGATAGACTCGGTGTGTAAGATACATACACAATTACAAAGCTATAGCTATAAATAGTACTTTCTCACGATTTATGTAACACATACTATTTAATTAAGTCTAAATCATCATAGAGAATAAAGATGGGAATTCTATCCTCATAACTCAATCAACAAAAATCCCAAATATGATTTCTTAAAAGTCCTTCAAACAAGTGTTAAGGGCTTTTAAAAATGAATACAGGTACCCGTAGTACTTGTAAATATAACACAGATTCATTCCTAGTGACTTTTCAGAATGTCATTAATTACCTATACCATCCTTCACACACAGAATTAGGTAAGATAGATACTAAAAATGTTCACGACATTAGAGGAAAAAGGAAGTCCAAAAAGGAACATCATACACTAGAACATGTCTGCTGCATTACTGACACTTACTTCTCTTGGTCATATTGTTTTAATGAAAATGCAGAGAATAATGTAATCTTGCCCTAAACAAATATATCTTGTTCTGTACGTGGCCAGAAGAGAAACTCAACTAAAGCAATTTGTAGAAAAGGCTACAAGATGTATTAAAACCAGACAGGCTAGACAGAGAAGAAAGAGAAGACAACAAAAAAGAAAGAAGGCAGAGAGAAAGGGAGGAAAAGGGACAGTGAGAGGAGAGTGGGCATCAAGAACAAGAGTCCAACTACAGTGTATCACCATTAATGATTAGATTTCTTATGGCACTGATAGACTCAGTAGATTAAATAAGCCACAGGAGTTCTCATCTGTGGGCTTTCAAACCTGTGTTTTTCATATGTCCAAACAAAGGCTCAAATTTCATAAATATATCTAAATTACGAGCTATGAATATTACAAGCACAACCTTAAAATCAAACATAAATAAGAGAAATTAGGTTCACTAACATAATGGAATAACACTAATATTTATCAGTCGTATAATAGCTATTGCTAAAAAATAGTTTAATATAGCTTTTTACTATTCTAAAATTTTCCATTTGCAGAGAATATCTTTAGTTTTAAGTAATCATCAAAAGCTAGCCAATTTTTTTTTAAAGGAAAAATTCTGGTAAAAAGTGCTTTTGCTTTAGTTCAAGAACACAAATTCCATGTAAACATCACTCAATATCTAGTATTTTATACGCTTTTTAAACTTATAAAATACTTACTAACGTATTATCTTACTTTGATCTACAATCCTGGTATTTAACATGCCTATTTTTAATTCTTTAATTACTGGAAACTGTTTTTATACTTCTAAAAGTAGGGCAATTAAAATTGAACTTGATTATTTTATTGTCAACAAATACTTTATAAGTTGGCAGAAGTCATTATTAGTGATAAATTACTGAAAGTCTTAAAAATGTAAATACATTACAAGACAATGGTGGACATATGATTTCACATAAACAAAAAAAATAGCTAATATGATTGTACCCAGCACCCTCTTTATAATACCATTCTTTTATGGTTGAGCATTTCAAATGTTATAAAGAGGAGTTGTTTTTAACTTGAGGGTAGCTATACTTAATTCTGTGGTGTTTTAAACTACATATTTACAGGAGAGAGCCTTATAATGAGGGTGGAGAGTATTAAAAGCCACACTACACACACAATAGGCCATCATGCATTTTAACCCATTATTAAACTTACCCCTCTTTTGAGGCTTCTGAAAGAAGGAATTCTGGGCTTCCCTGTTTTTATTTCATTCATACAATAATGCACGGGCTCAATGGAGAATGTGAGAAACTGGGACCCATTAGGAGTACTGGATGTGAATAAACTAGTAGGGGTTAAGGGTGGGGACTGTGGCTAATATGGAAATAAAGAAAGGAATCAATAAGCCAAATGTGCATAGTTTTTTCCTAAATGAAAATTCCATTTTTGGCAACATACTTTTCACAAAATAAATCTGAAAGTTTTCTATAAAAATAAGAGAATTAACATAGTCTTGCCAGAACTGTCATTTTAAAAAGTCAAATTTACTATAAAAAATGTACCATTTCATTTGATCACTTTTTACAAGCTGACATTAAAAATATATAGAGTACACAAATTATAATGGTAGAGAGAGTAATAGGACCTACATAAAAAAATTCTCTTCTGGTTTCTAGAATATTAGCACTACCTAATTGGTTACACTTAACCTGTACTTGGCAGAGATAATGGTGGTAGCTACACGTAAAGTTATCTAAATAGGTAATGTCTATTAAAATATTAAGATTGCAACTATTATCACAAATAGGCAAATTTCATTACATTTGCGGTTTTTCTCTCAGACTGTTTCTATTTCATCCTCAATACACCTCATTTAAAAAAAAATTCAGTAGTCTTTGTTTTTCTAAGTTCTCCTATCTACGATTTGACTTAAAAGTCTCACTCTCAACTTCTCGCCTGGAAAATATTATTAAAAGCATGAATAATGCTTGAGTTAATTCTAAGTGCACTTCTAAAGATATTTATAGGTATATTGTAATTTGAGTTATATTTATCTACATTCTTATGTCAAGAGCAGAAAAATGAATTCCATCATGTGTACTTTAATAGGCCATATCAGATTAAAAGTACATATCTATTCTCAAACTAGATAGACAGTTATAATCACTCAATTGGTAAGATTAAGCACTCATCTATTCCATTTGCTCATCCACTGAGCTAGATTTATCTAATATATACAACACATCAAAAAATGGATTCCAACAAGAAGTTAAGAGTGAGGATCTCTTAGTAAACTAGAGACTTTTTAAACTTCAAATAACCACAAACATTGAGCCCTTCCTATTAAATGTTCACACAGATGATAAAAATAACTATTAGTATAATCTATAAAACCTAATGTGACATTTAGTATTGCTATGGTCAACCATTCATTCTAACAGAGACACTGCAATTTTAGTGGTCTTACGGTTAGATCATAAAGATTCCTTAGAAATTCTGATTGAAACTACAAACAAGTGAAATTTCAAAAGCATGTAATTCATGAGATATTAACAATTTAATATTTTACTTATCAAGTGGTGTCAAATGTTAAAACCAGAAATAATTTTTACTATTAAGATGCAAAACTGTTTCTAATAAGTGAAAAGTTAACTGAATCATTCAAATAAAAATGCTTATTCTCTATTAATAGTAAGCCATTATCCAATCAACACCTACATTGATTTAAATGACACACTAAAATAAAATTATTAGCATAGAAGAATTTTATGACTTTTACCTTTGGCTTCTTTCCAAAGAGCCACAACTTGCCCTTGGCCTTTCCTACTGCGGTTTTGGCATCCATCTTGCCACTTTCCTGTTTGGATGCGCTGATAGTCCCATCAGAAATGGTTCTATAAATATGCTGACTGTAATCTTCAAATGGAAAGTCTCCTGGAGGTTCAAATCCAGACTTGAAGGAGTCTACTACCATTTGAGAGTCCTACACATATGAAACATGTTTTTAAAACCATTTCATTTATTTTTAATACCATTAGCTTTCTAAACTTTACTCAAGAAAACAACAAAAATTTAAAGCAAAGAATCCTATAGTTATCATTAAACGTTTAAAGTGAATAATTTGTTCCTGTGGATTAGCAATAAACCTTAAATATTTTAATCCCAATAAAAATACTAATTTATAATCAAATTAATACTTTATTAATTTGTAATATTCACAAATGTTTTTCTTTCATAGCTTCAACCCACTGAAATTCATCTGATGACAAGTTAGCTGATAAGAAAGATCTGACAAAAGGAATACAGGAAGAGGTTATTCTCAAGTAGAAATTCTAAGAAGTTTCAAAGGAAAAGGGCATCTAATTGTAAAATGGAGTAAGAGACAAGTAGAAAGGCTTTCATTCATCCAAAAGGGGAAAGGATAAACAAAATATCTTCAAGACATACTCAGGAATGTTAACCGAGCAACAGAGAAAGATCTCACAAACAGTATTAAATACAAAAAGAAACTTTAAAAATATAAAGTTCAGTATGAATTCCCTGAAACTTTAAAACTCATGTAACTACTATATATTTTTGGACATACCTACCACTATCCCAACGTTCTACTGACACCTTAAACTCATTATTTTCAAACAGAATACTTTCTATGAACACCTCCGGACCCAAACCCTAACCACTTCTCTTTTATGGCCTAATTCTGTTAATTGTCCATTTTACCTGTCATTTAGTCAAATGTTATTCATAAGTCACACCTCAGTTTTGTCACTAATGCTACCCCTACCAATATGAGAAGGGAGAAGGGACTTAACTATATTTGTAATCTTGCATCCAGCCATACTGAAATGTAAATGTGATCTCTGAATTCCCAATTAAAGAACCCAAAAATCCTTTTATTTTTTAAAAAAAATTTATTAACTTATTTTGGGGAGGGAAAGGGGGACAGCAGGTGAGTGGGGGGAGGGGCGCCTGCGGGGCTTGACCGCAGGACCCCAATCTCATGACCTGAGCCCAGAAATGAAACCAAGTGTCTGACACTTACCCAAATAAGCCACCCAGGCACCCCAAAATCATTTTATTTTTAAAACTTAAGTTAGAATTCTATGTGTTACAGGAAGGATGCTCATTAATGTAATACCAATTTGCTATGAAAATGTGGTACATATTTGGTACATATTTGGTCCTCCCGAAACACTGGTTCTCTTCTCTTGCTCTTTCCTCATAACCTCAGTTTCTGCCAACCATCCTTTCTGGTCACTTAATCAACATTTACTGAGAAATGACCAGGTACAAGTGTCTTGCTAGATCTTAATCAAGATACTAGATAATGTGACTGGATATACTTCAAGGGCAGCAGGGCTATGCTGTTCCTTCTACTTATTAATGTCCTCCATCCTTTTTCCCATAGGCCATTATTTCATACACTACCCATGCTTCAAGTGCCAATTCTTATATTAAACTCTTACAAGTAACTCTAGATCTATTTCTTTCTCCTAACTTTCACTAGAGTAAGAATACAGTTTGTAACCTACACTTCACAGGTTACATTATACTCTTGGAGTGGATTTAGTGAGGGTAGGAGAAGGATTAGAACTCTTTCCTTTCAGAACAACTAGAATTTTAGTGTTTAGAATGATCTTTAAAACCCAAAGGAGTCCAATTTACTGCCAGACTTCTACAGAATACAATTTAGAATCAGCTACTCATCAATTACTTTTCTCCTTTCCCAATTCATTTCACCAACTCCAGCTGCATACCTAAACCAAATACACTTATTCAAATATAATTATATAGCACTTACTCTTCTTTCATCAACTGATTTTGCGGCGAGAATCATTCCTTCCAAACATTTTGAAATGATAGGAATAACTTTGCGTTCTGAGTCTGCAAATCCTCTGTAACACTCACTGAGTTTAATAGTCCTTCGTTCATCCATTTCTTGTAGTTGCTAATAATCAGAAAATTTTTTTAAAAAGGGAATACTGAATTTTCTTTTCATGCTCAAGTAAACTCCACCTCCAAATTAAATATTCTACAGTAATAGTTACACTGTTAATACCTTTTCAGTGCTACACACTTAAAATACTTAAAACTTGAGACTTGTTCTCTAACAAAAGAAAAAAAAAAATCCAGCCTTTTAGCACATCTTAGAACCAGGTGACACTGGTTTTCAAGTATTCTAAAGGCATCTCCTAACAGGCTAGCAGCTCCGTACCTCTTAACCACCGCCACCTTTCATTCTTCAGTCAGAGTAGTTGTCTACGTGTCCAGAAGAAGTTGCACTTTAAAAGAGAATTCTATGCCTTTTTCCCCCCTTTTTAAGCAACTGACCTATACCATATATAAATCTGAGACTTCTAAGCCCTTAAGTTAGTTCAGACTACTTCGGTAAGATCTGGCTGGACTAAGGATCCAGAGTTGACTAAACAGGTACTCGGACCTACCAGTTAGTCTACAGCTCAGAGTGACTGTCAAAGGATTGGGGACACAAGATGAAAAACAGGAAGTCACACGGTGAAAATGGTACATACAATGGAATCCCCACGGTTCAAAAATTCACTGGCACATGCCACTAAGAATTATGCTATAACAAGTAAAGCCAATAACTTAACAGCATTTCTGACATTTAAAATCTGCCAATACTACAAAGCCTTTCTTTCTCCTAGGAAGCAGCCACACTGCTCAAATCCCCAAACTCACATAGCCTTCATGCCAGTTTTTCCTAATTACTTCCCGAAGCCTGTGGGTTTATTTTGACACCCACATTTTCACAAAAGGAACTCCCAGCATTACAAAATGCCAAGACTGCTCCATAGCAAGGTCCAAACAAAAGGATAAGCCCCAAAACACAGAAAGTGGTTGATCTCCAAGTTAAAGTCTCCCCAGAAGATGAAGGCTTAGCTGGAGAGCCTAGGAAAGCACCCAGAGTAAGGAATGACAGCGTAGATACTCTGGATTAAATGACTGAAATATGATACCCACTCTAGGCCACTACCTCTAACTATGCTCCCTTTGTACTGCTAACTTGCTTAGAAAAAGAAAATATATTTGGGCTCACAACTCCATATAAGCTCTGATCTCCCACATTACTTTCAACACCATTTCACTTAATTCCTTTTCTCTAAATTCTCATCTTTCTGTAATAAGCAGTAACATAACTTAATCCTCATAGAAATTCTGGGTCTTTATCTCAGGCTGTTTGACAACTGTTTATCATCAAATGATAATGGGTGGAATTGTAAGCAAACTTAGGGCCTGAATTACATTTATGATTTGGCAGCTAGGAAGACAAGCAGGCAAAAACCGGGATAGCAAATACATTTCATAAGATTTATTTCTGCCACGTGGAGTAATACCAATGATTCTGGTATAGTGTCAAAAAGCTACATCCCGATTCACTGTACAATTCGAGTGAATTCTTCTCTGTCCTAATGCTCAGTGATATGGTATTAAACTTTATCTAGAAAATGTTTTAGTGGACTGTTTATTACACTAATAATAAATCTATAGGAAAATTTGTAATTTCAAAGTTAGGAAGAATTTACTTTTCAAATCTATAATCATAAAGGAAGTTTGTATCACTAATCCTGATGACTAATAAATATAGAAACATTCTGGCTGATTCCTGAAATTTAAGTTTTAAAGAATAATTCTTCCAACTCTACATTAATTTCATATATCTAAACTTTACCTTGTAAATTTGAGGAATCACTACGTAGAAATGTTTGTGTTGTTCTCCATTAAAGTTCTGTAACTGTGCCGCATATTCGTTTTTATTTTCATCAGCCATATGTGTACGCAGATTCAACTGCTGTTTGGCCTAGAGACAAATTGGTCCAAATCATTACCAACAAAAATAATGAGAAAATCATACCTAATTTGCTTTTCTAAAAGTTATACTAAAACTAGACTTTTTCTAACTATTAATATCATTTAAAATTTAAGGAGATGCTTGCAAATCTTCCAGCCAGAGCACCGTCCTTTGCAACATTCCCTTTCTCTTACTGCAAAACAGTTCTCCCTCTTGCAATAATCTGTTCAAATAACATTTCTCATTACCAAATCCAGATTTTTTTTAATTAATTAAATAACATTATGGCTTGACTTGAAACAGGATGCTCTTGATCAGAAGGGAAAAACAGTACAGAAATATTTTAGACAGTTAAAGTTAGTAGTTAAACATTCCTTCAAACATAAACCACTTCTATCCAACTAGAACGACAGTGAAATCAAATAATGATAAAAATGTTAATTTGGGGTAAGGTAATACTCAACAATGATTTCCATCTCTATACAAAACCAGAGGTACTTTAAGGAATGTTTATTTAGAATATAGTTCTGTTCATTTCAAGCTCTTATAGAAGTGTTTTTGAATGAGTCAGGTTAGCATCCTCTATATTGATAAGAATATTAGAATACAAACTTAACATAAAATCATTATTTCTAGATTTAATGAAAGGGAATCTAAATAAATTTCTCAATTAATCTAAAGTAATAAGAAAAAACAAAGTAAGAATTCAATTCAATTTTTCAGTGTTTCAAGGAATAAATCATGTTATACTTTAGTGTTTTGGAAATGGTAAAGCACATTGCGAATAAACTTCATTATTTTAATTCTATTTTCTGCAAATGTAGTCTCTAGCATTCTAATAGTAGGTCCACAAGTTATTCTGAACTCAGAAACAAACTGACCTATGGAAATACATGGAAGCCAAGACACCAAATTAGCCCACAAAAATGCATTTAATCTACAGTCTACTTGAAGATTACAATACTTAAGTACTACAGAAACTAAACACCACAGCCCAAAGTATTTCTACAGAAATATACGTTTAAAGTTCCAACATGAGACCTTAAGTACACATTCCTTTATTTCTTCCCCCTTTCTCCCTGTTCCGACAAACTATGATGGAATACAGTATTCTAAATTATTCCCTATCCACAATGGTTCCATCAGGAGAAACCACTTCTGTTCTAAAGTCACTGGCTGTGATTCTCAAAGTGCGGGGCATAGGTTCCAGCAGGATATGTAGGAGTGTAAGACTAGAAAGCTAATACAACTGAAGCCTCCTCTGGCATACTGTGGGCTTCATACTAATTGTCTTCTCTCTTTTATTTTTTAATATTGCATTAAAAAATCCTTTAAATTTTTAAATGTAGTAAAATACACAATACACATAACATAAAATTGACCATCTTAGTCATTTCTAAGTGTACAGTTCAGGAGTGTTATGATATACTCACACTGTGCAACTGCTTTAGGAAAATCAGTTACTGGCTTGCTCCCTCTTCACCTTTTTTTTTTTTTTAAACTTTTATCAGTAGTTGCTCAGTTGAAACTATGATCCCTTCCCTCCCTTGTCACTTAACAATAGAATTCCTCTACTCCACAGTTCCTAAAGCAAATCCTCAAAGTTTTCTAAATTTTCTAATAAGTAAGAGAAATGCAAACAAATGAGCATAAAAAAGGAAACTATGAACATGAAAATTCTTAAGTTAGGTCAAACTATTAAACACATTATATCTAGATTTCAAAATATCTAATTAGTCTCTAAAGATATCTTTATAGACAAAATGAAAAAATAAGCTAAATGAGAGTCCAGTTAAAGAATTCCTTAACTTGTCTACTACATAAATTATGTATTAGTCAAAGGAGCTCTTAAGGAACCAGTGTTAACCAGCAAGGATGAATCTCATGTATAAAACAGTACTGCTTCCAACTGTTGTGGTCCACATTTTTATCAAATAATGATAACACATTATGTGCATGCCACGATTCTGGGAAGGAAATATATGGATAATCGAAATCAGGATCCAAAAATCTTAACAGCAGAGTTAAGTCTAATAAAGTGATATAGATGTACATATCCATTTAAAATACCAACAGTATAAGTTCTGAGACACATGTTCTCTTACCACACCATATGTGAAAAAACACTGAGTTAACCATAAACTCAACGGGAGTCCATCCAAACAAGTGGTTGCCCAAAAAGTCAATATACATTTAGGCCATAATTAATATAAATTTGGTGTTCAAAACAAGGGAAGTAATCAAACTCATGACCGATAAGACTATCCCTGGATTATTCCATCCAATCGGAAGTAACACAATTTATGTTGGATATTAACAAATTAACAGGTATCCAAAGGAAAATAGTTACAACGAAAGGTAACTTAAAGCTATTTCCTACATGGTTAAAGAAACACAATGGTTTATCTAAGGGTAGAGAATCTGCTACAAATATCTAAAAAGCTATTATGAGGAAAATACAGATTTGATACTTTTCTGGTACCTCAAAGAAATTAAAACCCAACAGAGGAATGAGTGGGATCACTATAAGGAAAAGCTAGAATGGGGGGGGGGGGGAGGATAAACTGCCTTAAGACTGTGTATTTCCAACAAGATGGAACTTAATATCATTAGAGGTTTAAAATCATTAAAAATCAGGTAGAAAAAAATAAAAGCCTCACAAGTTATACTAGAAGGCCTTTAAGGTAATTGTAAAATCTAGATTTTATATAATTTTATAGCTTTTAAGTGGTAAAGAAAATGAAATGCAGAAAATAGATTACTCCTCCTTCCTTCTTTTTTCTTGTTCTAATCCTATAGAGATTTATAAAATCCTAAATTGAAAATATACAAATGGTGGGCCTTTGTATATACAAAAATGTGGAGTAAAGTTCACCTGTATTTCAAAATCCTGACATTTCAGCTCTATCACTATGTCAAATGTTCTAAGATAAAGAGCATACAGCAGGGGAGAAAGAAAACCTAAGCAGCAGCAGTTACAAGGCTGATCATACAAATAGTTAATGTTACAGAACATCTGACCCAGATCAGTTAGTGACAAGAGAGTTCAGTTTCCCAAAATGAATGAATGAATGAATGAAACAAACACACACATAAACAGCTAACATCACATACCTCTGACACTTTGATCTTGTTTTGCCTTGTGTCAAAGTATGGGGAAGCATACCACCCAACTCCCATTTGCACACCCTATCAACTTACCTTAGACTTTCTATTGTTTTGGAATAAGACAGAAACCCATTCTCAATAGCAACCATGTCTTTCTTATGCATTCCAAATGCAGTTATTACAATAAAATAAAGTAACACATATTAACTATTTTCTCAGATTAACTTGTGATTTGAAGTACACAAATATTTGTATATTTTAGACTCAGACATAGTTTCTCTCTTGGGGAAGCTACCAATACAAATATTGTAACTACCCTCCATATGTAAATAATGATATTTCGATATCAAAGTCAGTTTGGATTACTTACCTTTTCAACATCTGCCTTGGTTGCATTAGTATCATTATCCAATCTTTCGTAACTCTGTTGCGCCTTTTCTGCCTCTCTACATTCTCTTTCAAATTTCTTCTTACTCTGTTTAAAAAATTAAAATACAACACTGAGAAACAGAATTATCTCATTAAAAAATAAATTTAAAATGCTGTCACTGTATATTGTATAGAATTACATGCTAAAAATAAAATTTTTCTAAATTAGAAAAGAAATGTTAGCATCACAATTAATCCATATGACTTAAATATCAGACTGTGAAGGAAAATCACAGGCATGACCAAGTTAATATTTATAATACACATCATTTGCCAATAAGAAAAAAAATCACAGGTATTTTGTAATTTTTTATTATAAGCTCACCTTCAAAAGGACTTTTTTGGTTTGTCTGGCATTTTGTGTTTGGTTTTGTAGGTTTGTTTAGCTGGTTGGTTTTGGTGTTTGCTTTTTATTTTTTGTGGTGGAATGTGGAAATGTCCCTCCAAAGTGGATTCATATTGTTTCTTCCTGTGTCCCAGGAATACCATTAGCCCAGAACCAGGCCTTTAAAATTTTGACTTAATTCAAATAACTATGACTTTGTAAAAGCTATTCACAATAGAGCTGGGCTATATGTACTATATTTCCTTTCCGGCATACTTTTTTTTTACTCCTGGACTTAATTTTTTACCTTTGCTTAGTTTTCAACACTTTTTTCCCTAATTCCACCCTAGTGTGCACAGTTCTTTAAAAAAAATCTCTCCTCGGGTAATTCAAATATATTCAGAGTTCTATCCATTTTATTTTCTTAATGAAATCTCTTCCAAAGGCTTTGATCTACTGAAATTTGGACTGCTTACACAAACTAGACCTATTGCATAGCTGCTTCCTTAAAAATTCCCTTCACCGTCATTGCCAATTCCTTTCACCTCCCCTTTGATTTAAAATTCCTATTTCCCAATTCTACACCCTCCCCTTTCTTGATTCATTTCCTTATTTTGCTAGAACACATTCAGCAACAGCTTCCTTAAAGATTTGCAGGAGATAACTTTTCACATCTCCGTGGCAGAAAATACCTTTACCATCACTTTTAATTGATAAAATTTGGCTGGCTATGATGCTGTCAGAAATTGTCTTCCTTCAGCAATGTAAAAGTACTAATAATCCACTATCTTCTGGCTTCCTGATCCCATTCTGATTCTTGATCCTTTGCATAAAGCATGTTTGTTTTGTTTTCCATTCTGGAGGCTGCTAAGGATCCTCTCTCTCCTAACTGTTCTGAAATTTCATGAAGATATGTCTTGCTCTGGGTCCACTGTAATGAGCACCTAGAAAATCCATCTGGAAACTCATGTTTTTCTGTTCTGGGAAAATTTTCTTGAATTATTTTTGTCTATTTTCAATGTTTTCTCTTTATAGAATGCTTATTATCTTGAAAATGAACCTATTGGACGAACCCTCTATTTTCTTGTACTTTCAATTTCTATCATTCTGCTCTACTTTGAGAGATTTCAATTTTTTTTTCTAGTGAGTTTTTCATTTCTGCTATCCTGAAGTTCTTTTGTGTGTGTGTGTTCTTTCCTTGACAGCATCTTACTCCTATTTCACAGATATAGTATCTTCTCTATTCTCTTTCAGAATATAAGTGTTTCAAATGTTTTGATTGTTTTTGCTAATTTCTATTTTCTTTCACATTGTTTCTTCAAAGCTGCACGCCCTCCCCCCAATGGTTTTGGTCTTTATTATTTACATTAGTTGTTTTCTCTAAATGTCTGAGGATCCTTGCCTCTCTGTTCTTATTTTAAAAGCCAACTGAAAGTTCTGCAGGTGGGGCTTGTGGATTATTGTCTCTTCTGCTAGGGTAATTGGCCAAGCAGTTCCCTGGGAGAAACCCTACTATTGTTATCCATAAGTCTTTTCTCTCAAGCTAGTTAGATTCCCCAGAGGAGACTCCTCAATTTCTCACCTGGAAAAACATCTCCCTTGCTACTTATATTCTGAGAATTACTCAGAAGAAAGCAGAGGATGTCAAAATTTTCTGTGTATCTAATACCTCATTAGAACAACTTAGATGTCAATTTCTTTCTTCGGGATTACAAAACTATACACGGGACAAATTGAGTTCCAAACCTCATAACTATAAGGTCAAAGTCTAAATTTTTCACAAGACCTCTCTCCTCCTTTGACCATCAGATAGAGACAAGTTGAGAAACTTTTTTCTCCCTTGACCAGCGGGCAGTTCTTATAGTCTATCTTTCACTAAAGGGCTAGTCCTTTGAAGGTTCAAAACCTTACACAAGGTTATCAGTTCCAACTCTCTACAACATATAGAGCTAAAACATCATCTCTGTCCCTGTACATTAAAACCTAAGCTCTTGGGACGCCTGGGTGGCTCAGTTGGTTAAGCTGCTGCCTTTGGCTCAGGTCAAGATCCCAGGGTCCTGAGATCGAGTCCCATATCAGGCTCCTTGCTCAGCAGGGAGCCTGCTTCTCCCTCTGCCTCTGCCTACCACTCTGCCTGCTTGTGCTCTCGCTCTTTCTCTCTCTCTGACAAATAAATAAATAAAATCTTAAAAAAAAAAATAAAATAAATAAAAAAATATAAAAAAATAAAACCTAAGCTCTTAGCAAGGTCCAATAAACCACCACACTCCAATACCTCTGCCTTCATTCTGCAAATGCCACTGTATCGGCTCATATATCTACTGCTCTTGCTTCTAGTTTACCCTTAATTTCTAGCAGTTAGAAACAGATTTCCTTTTCTTTTAGCTCTAAGAACTTAAAATACAATAAAAAATATTTTAGCTATTATATCTAAGTATTTGTAGCCACGAGGTTTCTGAGTTAGCTCAGATTGTCATATAGCTAAAACCAGACATATCTATACAATTTATATCAAATAAATTTGCTCAGAAAATTGTAAAAAATTCTTTAAATGTATCATTTTGATTAGTATAAAAATACCAAATGAGACATGTACAATTTATTCAAAGCACATAAATATATCTGAATGCACTTAATATTCAGAATGTCACTTTCCTATTAAGATTAAATTTTCACATTAAACTTACACATTTACTTCTCTGTAACTCAGTTCAGAGTGGTGTTTGCAAACTGAGTAGCTACAGGCTACTAATTTTGTTTCAATGTGAAGCTACTATATACAAAAGTACTTTTATATTAGGTATCTTATTTGTAAAAAAAAAAACTATTAATTTCAGAGCAACAACAAAAGAATCACTAGTACAATATTAAAAATATTACTAATACAGTAATATTAAAAATTCTCCTTCCTTGAAAGATCATTATACAATATAGGAATACACTCCTTCCTTCATCCATTATGCGACAGACTAATCAACAGCCACTTCTACACCCCAACCCCTTACACCTCCCAGTGCAAAGGCTGAAAATAGCTGATACTTGCTTTACCAGCCTCCCCACAGCTGGAGCATGGCCAAGTAATCTAATCCTGTCAAAGGCACCCATTAGGAAGTCTGCTGAGGATTTTCTGAAAGTTTTCCTTCCCTGATAAAAAGGAACAGTTAAAAGAGAAATGCCCTCTTTTTCCTGCTTCCGCATGCAGCTGAGAGGATGTGGTGCCTGGCAGCTTAAGTTGGCTACTGACCATAAGGGGACAAGCCTGAGGAAAAAAGCCAACATAGTCAAGACGTAAAAAGTGGACGGAGAGGGGCTCCTGGGTGGCTCAGTGGGCTGAAGCCTCTGCCTTTGGCTCAGGTCATGATCCCAGAGTCCTGGGATCGAGCCCCACATCTGGCTCTCTGCTCGGCAGGAAGGCTGCTTCCTCCTCTCTCTGCCTGCCTCTCTACTTGTGATCTCTCTGTCAAATAAATAAATAAAATCTTTAAAAAAAAAAAAAAGTGGACAGAGAAAGTAATAACTGCTTTAGTGATATCACTGAGCTACTGACCAACGCTGACACTGCTCCATTTCTGAGCTCTGTTCTTATAAATCTGCACGCTTTGTTACCTGAGCCACTTGACAGACCTGGCATCTTTGATACTTCTATCTTGGTAATCTTTCACCATTCCTTCAAAACCTTCTTTGCAAGCTACTCTCTTCTGCTCTCATCTTAAATGCCGGTGTGGCCTATTTTCATTATCCTGGGGTTAATAACTGTCTTTTTAAATATTTTCCTCAATTTTCAATACTCTGTTACTAATTCAGCCTGTCTCTCCCACTTCGTTAAATCTCCTCTCAATTATTTTAAAAATGTTAGGAATTTTGCAATTTCATTTCCTTGATTAAACAGGAAGATACAGAACTAAGAAATGGGATCCTGCACATGTTTCTACATATTCCACAAAAATTATATTTGTCTGTCTCCCTCACTAGACTGCAGGCTTCACAATAACAAGGACTATGTCACTTACTCATTTTTTTTTCACTGTTCACTTTTGTACCATGACACAGTATTTGTCAAGGATGCCTTCAATAAACATGAGTTGAGCTGAACTCACTTTTAATGGTATTGTTAATGCCTTAAAGAAATTATTCTCACATTTTTCCCCCGATGCTTCTTTCTTCTGACCCCTCTAACTTCTGCTTAGTAACTACCAACTGTTCTAAAGGCAAGTCAGCACATATTAACAGGAATAATTTGTGCCAACACAAGTTTTTAAAGGGACCAATGACTCATGAGTGTAGGAGTTTGTTATTATGTGTAAATGAAAACACACATACAAACACACTCATTAGGTGGCAGATACTAAGAATGGTAGGTAAGGTAATTTAAAATTTAATCAATGTAAACACTCCCTAAAAGTCTTGTTAAAATCAATTAGAATGAACATGAAAACAAAAACGAAAGAGACTATTAATACAACTAAGAATTCTCAATCGGCACCAGTGCCTAGAATCTTATATAAATGACTTTATACAGCTGAACTTTACTCTTAGAATATGTGACTTTAAGCTCTGAATACTTGAATTTTAAAAAAAGAAAAAAAGGCCAAAAACACGTATATACATGAGGTTTTTAAAATCTCAAACATAAAAGTTCTTTTCACAAATTAAATTAACACGGGAAAAACTTCCTTTAGCATAATTTTCTTTTTTTAAAAAAAATTTTATTTCTTTATTTGACAGAGAGAGAGAGGAATCACAAGTAGGCAGAGAGAGAGTGGGAAGCAGGCTCCCTGCTGAGCAGAGAGCACAAAGAGGGGCTCAATCCTAGGACCCTGAGATCATGACCTGAGCCAAAGGCAGATGCTTTAACCCACTGAGTCACCCAGGCGCCCCTAGCGTAATTTTCAAGGAATATAATGCCCATAATAAAAATATGCAAGTAAAAGAGTACAGAGTAAGCTGCTTGCTAACCTGAGAGTTCAGAAAGGGGGAGATAGATAGATATAGATAGATATTCATTCATTTATTCATTCATTCATTTATATTCATTCATTTGCTGGAAAGAGAGAGAGCACAAGCAGAGGCAGCGGCAGGCAGAGCGAGAAGAAGTAGGCTCCCTGCTCAGGGGTTCAATGTGGGGTTCAATCCCAGGACCTTGGGATCATGACCTGAGCCAAAGGCAGACACTTAACTGACTCAGTCCCCTAGGAGCCCCCAGAAAAAATATATTTAAGATTTTATTTATGTATTAAGAAAGAGAGAGCCTGTGAGGGTAGGGAGGGGCAAAGGAGGAGAGGAAGAGAGAGGGAGAAAGAATCTGAAGCAGACTCTGCATTCAGTGAGAAGCCCAACACAGCCAAATCTCATGATCTGAGCCAAAACCAAGAGTCAGTCACTCAACCGAGTCAGCCAGGTGCTCCCGAAAGAATATTAGTCTTAATCTATGAAACATCATGTGGCAGAGAATTTTAAGGAAAGCAGACAACAATGTTCCTTGTAGACATCTTGTTTTTCAAATGACTATATGCCAGAATATTTAAGAGAAAGCATTATTAGCGCACACCCTTGGAAGTCTGGGGTTTTTTAAAAAGATTTTTTATTTGAGGGCGCCTGGGTGGCTCAGTTGGTTGAGCGACTGCCTTCGGCTCGGGTCATGATCCCAGAGTCCCGGGATCGAGTCCCATATCGGACTCCCGGCTCTGCGGGAAGTCTGCTTCTCCCTGACGTTCTCCCCTCTCATTCTCAGTCTCTCTCTCTCTAATAAACAAATAAAAAATCTTAAAAAAAGAAAAAAAAAGATTTTTTATTTGAGAGAGAGAGAGAGAGAGCAAGCATGGGGAGGGGCAAAGAGAGAGGGACAGAAATTCTCAAGCAGGCTCCCTACTCAGCTGGATCTCAGGACCCCGAGAGATCACAACCTGAGCTGAAATTAAGAGTCAATCACTCAACCAACTCAGCCACCCAGGCACCCCCACCCTTGGAAAGTTTTTATAATAAATAATTATTATACTTTTATAATTTTACCTATAAATACCATCAAGTTATTTTCCTTCCTAAAATTTGAATGGTCTATGACCAAGAGCCCAGTACTAGGATCATTTACATTATTACAGAATCACTGAACTGGAAGAAGCATTTCATATAATCTAGTCCACTGTCTTGATTTTTCACATGCTAAAGATGAAATCAAGAGAAATCAAAGGCAGAACTGGAATCTACGTCCTCTCAGTCTCTAATGGTCTTCTGAGATACATCACTACTAATACTCTCACTGCCCCTACTCTCTATCAATATTTTATAGTAACTATTGCAAAATCAAAAAGTATATTCCTAAACTTTTAGAGTTATCTGAAGATTACAGAATTGGTACAAGTATAAAGCCATATAGAAAAAAAAAAGAAAAATGACAAAATGATTTCACATTCTTTATACCAATGCCAAATATGAATAAATACATCGAGAAATATTAAACTCAAAAGATGTAAAGCATAGAATTTGGAGCTAAACTAGTCTACAAAACTTCATTAGCATGAAAACATTATAACCTACATTATCCATCTGTTTCCAGCACATGTCAAGGTACTGTTGAGCTTTCCGTCCCTCTTGAAGATGCTGAAGATCATAACCAAAAAACAAACAAACAAAAAATTACACTTAAATACTCAAAGTCTAAAAATCCCAAAAAACCTTTATTTTTCACTTTACTTTTTCAAGGTACTAATTATATAACTCTATCAAGACCTAGGAAGACTATTAGTAAAGCAAAACTCTCTAAAATGCACTTAATAAGTATTATCTAAATACTTCGTAAGTATATCCTTTAAGACATATAATCTCTAGACAAAGACATGACTTGTCTTGAATAAAGGTTGACAAATATTATCTATAAGGGTCAGATATATATCTTAACTTTTGCAAGCCATGTGGTCTTGGTTACAAATACTCAACCTTCCTATTATGATACAAAAGCAGCAACAGGAAATACATAAGTAAATAAGTGCGGGTCTGTTTCAATAACACTTTAATTATCGTCAATGAAATGTGAATTTCAAACAATTTTCACATGCCATGAAATATCCTTTTGATTTTTTTTTCAAAATATTACAAACCATTCTTAGCTCATGGGAACTAAGAAAAAGAGGCAGTAAGCTAGATTTGGCCCATGGGCTGTAGGTTACCAAATCTTGGTCTTAAATACAGAAGAATCACAAATTAGCAAAAGTATCTTAAGATAATTTTAGTTAAAAGAAATTGAAATAGCAAATCAGTTTATACTCAATATTACTTTAAAAAGCAAAGTAATTATGTGAAAATATTTCATGTACTGTAAGTGGATGAAAACAATAGTTACCATTTTTCTTTCAGTTTTCAGATCATGAGCATATCTCATTAATTCGCCATAAACTCTGTGTGCCATTTCTTCTGCTACTACTTCTCGCTGTCCTGCATAGTCATTTAACTCATTAAGGATGTTAAAAAAGGCTATACACGAGGTAAACCTGACAAAAACATATTAAAAAATAGTGAAATTTATGTATTTTTTTAAATGTTTTCTGTGAGGTATGGATTGAGCCTGACACTTGACAAATTTTAACATACTCAACCTAACTGCTAGTAGCTCCAAATTAACTCTATATGAAAAGAATACCACATTTAGCTCAAGTTGTATATGTTTGTTTATCTTCAAGAAGTCTTACTTTATAAATAAAAGGATATATGGGGTCAAAAAATACTAATACTACCTGCAGGCTCTTTTGTCATACTGGAATCTCTTAAGTAGTCAATTGACTGGCCTGAGCTAGGGAATGAGCTGGGATTCCTAGGACTGGCAACTGAATCTGTTGCAGAGATGATGTGCTTGCTCTCGAGGATAGAACCTGCCAATGATACCACTCGAATCCATCTCGATGGCTGATCTAATTTGATATCAGCTCTGGACACAGCTGCTTGTATGCCTGCCCACATCCTGAATGGAAGTAAAGTACCATTATGGTTGGCACCAAAGAGGGATAAGAAGGGGCGATAAGGGTAAAAAATGTGTGTGGAGGGAAGGAGAGAAACAGAGAATCGCTGTATTAAAATGCGTAGATCTACTCTAAATACACTGCCCCAACATTCTTTCAGCTGAAGGCAAGTAACTCAGATAATACTCCATTAGCACTAAACTTAAGAATCCTAACAACTAACAATTATATACAAAGTTTTTTTGTTTTTTGGGTTTTTTTTTAAGATTTTATTTATTTATTGGAGAGAGAGAGAGTGAGAGAGAACATGAGAGGGGAGAAGGTCAGAGGAAGAAGCAGACTCCCCATGGAGCTGGGAGCCCGATGCGGGACTTGATCCCAGGGCTCTGGGATCGTGACTTGAGCTGAAGGCAATCGCTTAACCAACTGAACCACCCAGGCACCCCACAAAGTTGTTTTAAGTCTAGTCTCTTTGTTTCTGTATTTTACAACCATCCACATATCCCTGTTTAAAACTACCAAAAAGCTCATTAGCAATTCCTAAACTTTTATTCAGAGTTCCAAGGTTACCCTGAAAACCTCATTCCTTTTTGTGATCCCTTTAAACTAACCAGCCAAATTGTTTTAATACCTGTAAGAGTAAAAGCTCAAGAATCTGACAAGATAACAACTGCAAAATAAAGTATGGGAAAAAAAACCCTTTTCTTTTGAAGAGTAAATCACTCAAGTAAAGTCCCAGTCCACATTTTACTTGGAAACCCATACTTCCAACTATTTCAGAAAACTGAGCTCAATGAAATATTCTTTCTTATTAGAATAAATACTTCCTTATTCAAAAACCTGTGATTTTTTTAAATTAAAACTTTAAAGATAATTATAAAGAGCTACCAGCATATTTATTTTACTAAATAACAAAAATATAAGTTTTCTGTTTTAATATGCAATAATAAACGAGTATATAATTTACCTCGGTTCTTCATCTTTGGAGGAACGTTTGGGACAGTACTTCTTAACCAGATTTCTACAGGAAGAAAAAAAGTTTTTTAATGTATAAAAAATACTACTGTTGAAACTGAAATATTCTAAAAGTTGCCAATTTCATGATATAAAGCATTTAATGACATAAAACAAGACAGGAACATAATCCTCTACTACCATTAGCATCAAATGATCCTTACACTTTGTTCTTGAAATACTGATACCTGTAAAAAGAAATGTTATGTCTGTGTTTGTATGAATGTAATCATAATAATCTGGAGGATTATGCTATCAAATAAGAACAGGGTTAGAAGAAACAAAGTACAAAGAATAGAAGAAACAAACTTCAGTCTACTAAACCGAGCCAGAGCAAAAAGACATGTATTTCAAAGAACTATCATCACTATTTTGTTTTGCAAATCAGGAGTTTTAGTATGAACTAAGGGTAACAGGCAAACAGGTGCAGACTCACTAACAAGATAAAAGAACAGCATCCTCCATAACTCTGCTTTTATGACCCTTACATTCTCCTTTTTAGGCAAATTAATAACATTTATACTTGTATCTTTCTTTGCCTACATCCACGTTCATACTACACAGTCTCAGCCTAAAATGCTACCTCATCTCACCTTTGCAAACTCAGAAGAAAATTAGAACATGTACTGTGAAGTCAGACTGAACTACTACTTGGGTTTGAATCCTAACTATTCTGTGTGGCATCTATGTGTCCTTAGGTAATTTACTTGCCTGGTTTCCTATCAATGGCGATAACAATACCTAAACCCTATAGGGTTATGAAAATTAAAGTGAGTAATATTTGTAAAGCATTTACTAGTGCTTTGTACATTCTGAAAATATGGTCAACGGACAAGTAAAGGTGCCCAGACTCTTGGAAATAACCAATCCACAAAAACCTAAGTAGAGAACTTGAGAGTAATTTTGTCTGTTGAATCTAGTAATAAAAAAATTGGTGCCTATATTTTATGTCTCCTTTTATGTCACTTTCCTACCATTAAATTTTTACTGTATTTTACAAAAAGCATTCATACACAAAATGAATTGGAAACTTTAAAAAAGAAGCTATTCCATCAACACAAATAATGAGATACACTGCTTTAAACTGTAAGCATTTAAAAAATAAATAGCCCTATGATCTTTAAAATAAATACTTCAAAAGAATAATTGTCTTAATTATTCTCAAATCATCATTGATTCATTCCACTTAATTCAGCTTATCCATTCTATAATTACCTACTATACGCTAGGCACTGTGCAAGTTACTGGGAACGTAAGAAATGAGAGAATACCCACGCTCAAGAGATTTATACTGTATTGAAAGAAGATAAACATATACCAATAATTACAATATACAGCATAATAAATGCTAAGATAAGGTAACAAAGGGTGCTATGACAGACAAGAGAAGGCGGTCATAACACCCTGAACAATGAGGGAAAGAACAAGCAAGACATTGAGAAGGGTTAGTATTTACCAAATTAATCAAAAAACTCATAGTCAGGGCACCTGGGTAGTTCAGTCGATTAGGCATCCTACTCTTGGTTTCAGCTCAGGTCATGATCTTAGGGTCTTGGGATCAGGTCTGACATTGGGTTCCACAATCAGTGGGGAGTCTGCTTGAGATTTTCTTCCTTGGCCCCTCTCCCTCTCTCACTAACTCACTCACTCACAAACAAACAAACAAACCAAATAAATAAATAATAGATACATAAATGAAATCAATCCTTCTTTTAAAAATAAGTAAATAAAAATTAAAAATAGGCTAAGTGACCTCTGGGCAACATCAAGGATACCAACATTTGCATTTTGGGGGTCCCCAATGGAAAAGAGAAAGAGAGGAGAAAAAATTATCTATAGAAATAACAGCTGAAAAATTCCCTAACTTGGGGAATGAGACAGCCATCCGGGTCAAGGAAGGAAAGAAAACCCTAAAGGAGATAACCCCAAAGAGGTCCACCCTAAAGCACATAATAATTAAGCTGTCAAAAATTAAAGAGAGGAGCGCCCGGGTGGCTCAGTTGGTTGAGCAACTAATTGCCTTCGGCTCAGGTCATGATCCTTGAGTTCCGGGATCGAGTCCCACATCGGGCTCCCAGCTCCACGGGAGTCTGCTTCTTCCTCTAACTTTCTCTCCTCTCGTGCTCTCTCTCAATCTCTCAGATGAATAAATAAAATCTTTAAAAAAAAATTAAAGAGAGAATCTTAAAGCAGCAAGACAAAAAAGTAAATATTATGTACAAAGGAACAGCCACCTAAGTCTATACTTGGACTTTTCAACAAAATCTCTATAGCCCACAGAATGATATATTCAAAGTGTCAAAAGGAAAAAACCCTACAACCAAGAATACTCTACTCAGCAAGATTATCATTCAGAATTCATTCAGAAGTAGAAACAGTTTTCCAGACAAAGTTAAAGGACTTCATCACCACTAAACTGACTTTACAAGAGGTGTTTAAGGGACTTCTTAAAGCAGAAAAGGCCACAACTAGGAAAAAAAATATGAAAGAAAAAATTTCACTAGTAAAAGCAAATATATGGTAAAAGTGTAGATCACTCATAAAAGTAGTATGATGGCTAAAAGACAAAAGTAGTAAAATCAATTTTATCTACAATAAAGTATACACAAAATAACATGTAAAATACATATATACATATATATGTCAAATACATAAAACAAAGGGAGGGGAAGAATGTAGTGCTTTTAGAATGTGTTCGAACTTAAGTGACTTTAAATAGACTTTAAAATAGATTGCTATATATATATATATATATATATATATATATATATATATATAGCATGTTACACATGAACCTCGTGGTAACCACAAACCAAAACCCAGTAACAGATACATAAAAAATAAAGAGAAAAGAATCCAGCAAAACACTAAAAAAAAAAAAGTCATCAAATCACAAGGGAAAAAAATAAGAAAAAAAAGAACCAAAACTACAAAAACAATCAGAAAACTATTAATAAAACAGCAATCAGTATGTACATATCAGTAATTATCTAAAATGTAAATAAACAAAATGCTCCAATCAAGACAGGTGACTGAATAGATTAAAAAAAACAAGACCCATCTATATGCTGCCTACAAGAGGCTCATTTCAGACCTAAAGATACATACAGACTCAAAGTAAAGGGCTGGAAAAAGATATTCCAGGCAAATGGAAACAAACAAGAAAAGCTGAGGTAGTAATACTTACATCAGATAAAACAGCCTTTAAAACAAAGACTGTAACATGAGACAAACATGCCTATTACATAATGATAAAGAGATTAATTCAATGAGAATACAACTATAAATATCTATGCACCCAACACAGAAGTACCTAAATATATAAGTCAAACATGAATATACATAAAAGGAGGAATTGATAGTAGTACACTAAATAGTAGGGGACTTTAGCACCACACTTACATCAACGGATACATCATGTATACAAATGATGTAAAATTTATAAGGAAACATTGGCTTTAAACAACATATCAGAGCAGATGCACTTAATAGATACATACAGCATTCTACCCAAAAAGAACAGAACACATTCTTTTCAAGTACACATGGAACATTCTCCAGAAGAGATCACATTTAGGCCACACAACAAGTCTCAATAAATTTAAAAACACTGACTTCATATCAAGCATCTTTTCTGACCACAACAGTATGAAACTAAAATTCAATCACACACACACACACACACACACAAAACCTGGACAAAACAAAAACACGTGGAGGCTAAACAATAAGCAACCAAATAACCAAAAGGTCAACAAAGAAATCAAAAAGAAAATAATAAAATACTTTGAGACAAATGAAAATGTGAACTTGACACTGAAAATCTTAGGGATTAGGGATAAAGAACAGCAAAGGCAGTTTTTTAAGAGGAAAGTTTATAGTGATAAAAGAAAAATCTCAATCTAACCTTATACTAAAAAAGCTAGAAAAAGAACAAAACCCAAAGTTAACAGAAGGAAGGAAATAATAAAGAGCACAGCAGAAATAAATGAAATAGAGACTTAAAAAAATAGAAAATATCAAACTAATACCTGGTTCTTCAAAAAAATAAACAATTAATAAACCTTTAGCCAGACTCATCAAGAAAAAAAGAGAGGACTCAAAATCAGAAATGAAAGAGGAGAGAAGTTACAACCAACACCACAGAAATACAATGGATTATAAGACTACTATGAAAAAGTATACACCAAAAAACTGGACCATGTAGAAGGACAAGTTCCCAGAAAAATGCAGTCTTTCAAGAATGAATCAAGAAGAAAGAGAATTTGAACACACTAATTACTAGTAATTTAACCGACTCAGTAACGACCAAAAAAAAAACCCTCACAACAAAAAAAGTATATGACCAAATGGCTTCACACGTGAATTCTACCAAACATTTAAAAAAGAATTAATATCCATCCTTCTGAAACTATTCCAAAAAATTAGAGAAAGAAAAATAAAGGCTTCCAAATTCATCCTATGTAGCCAGCATTACCCTGATACCAAAACCAGAAAAAGACACTACCAAAAAAGAAAATTAGAGGCCAATATCCCTGGTGAACATAATGCAAAATCTTCAATAAAATATGAGTCAACTACATTCAACAATAAATCTTAAAAAAAAAAATCAACACAATTAAGTGGGATTTATAGCAGGGATGCAAGAATGGCTCAAATCCATAAATCCATCAGACTGATATACTAACAAAACAAAGGATAAAAATTGTATGATAATCTCAAGAGATGTAGGAAAAGATTTCAACATCCATTAAGGATAAAAACAAAGTAGATATACAGGGAACATTACTCAACATAATAGAGTCCATATATGATAAGCCCACAGCTACCATCATACTCAATGATGAGAGTTCCTCTAAGATCAGGAACAAGACAAGGATGACCACTCTTGCCACTTTTATTCAACAGAATACTAGAAGTTCTAGCCAGAGTAATCAGACAAGAAAATGAAATAAAAAGCATCCATATTTGTAAGGAATAAGTAAACCTGTCACTACTGACAGATGACACAATACCATATCCTAAAGATTCTACCAAAAACTATAAATGAGCTAAGAATAAATGAATTCAGTAAAGCTGGATACAAAATTTGTATACTGTTGTGTTTCTATAAACCAATAACAAAGTAGCATGAAGAGAAATTAATCCTATTTATAGCTGCATCAAAAAGAATAAAATACCTAGGTATAAAGTTAACCAAAGAGGTGAAAGACCTGTCCTCTGAAAATTATAAAAAGATGATGATAGAAAGAAATTAAAGATGACACAAATAAATGGAAAAATATTTCATGCTCGTGGATTTGAAGAATACTGTGAAAAGACCATACTACCCTAAGCGATCTACATATTCAATGAACCTATCAAAATACCAATTTTTCACAGAACTAAAAAAACAATTCCAATATTTGTATAGGACCACAAAAGACCCTGAATAGCCAAAGCAAACTTGAAAAAACAAAGCTGGAGGTATCACAATCCCAGATTTCAAGGTATACCATAAAGCTATAGTGCTCAAAATAGTATGGTACCGTTAGAAACCACAGATGCATAGATGCATATATACACAGATCAAGACAACAGAAAGCCCAGAAATAAACCTATGTTTATATGGTCAATTAATCCTTGACAAAGAAGGTAAAAATATACAATGTGGAAAAGCCAATCTCTTCAATAAATGCTGTTAGGAAAAATGGACAGCTATGTGGGAAAGAATGAAACTGGATAACTTATTTGCACCATACGCAAGAATAAACTTAAAATGGATTAAAGACCTGAAACCATAAAACTCCTAAAAGAAAACATAGGCAGCAAATTCCTGAACATCGATCTTAGCATTTTATTTTTGGACCTGTCTTCTCAGGCAAAGGCAACAAAAGCAACCATCAACAAAATGAAAAGGCAACCTACTAAATGGAAGAAATGTACAAATGATATCTCCAATAGAGGTTAATATCTAAAATATATAAAGAATTCCTACAACTCAACACCAAAAAAACCCCCAAACAATCTGATTAAAAATGGGCAGAGGATCAAATAGGCATGTTTCCAAAGAAGACATAGATGGCCAACAAACACATGAAAAGATGCTCAACTTTACTAATCACCAAGGAAATGAAAATCAAAACTCCGACAAATCACCTCATACCTGTCAGAACGCCCAATATCAAAAAGATAAGAAACAAGTGTTAAAGTGAGGGTTGCTAGAGTGGAGGGGGGTGGGTGGGTTAGAGTGGCTCGGTGATGGACACTGGGGAGGGTATGCACTTTGGTGAGCACTGTGAATCATATAAGACTGATGAATCACAGACCTGTACCCCTGAAACGAATAATACATTATATGTTAATAAAGGAAGGAAGGAAGGAAGGAAGGAAGGAAGGAAGGAGGGAAAGGGGAGAGGGAAAGGGGAGAGGGAAAGGGGAGAGGGAAAGGGGAGAGGG
>CM052798.1:70565717-70606112 GCA_028533885.1 Nasua narica | reverse complement strand
GAGAGGAGAGGAGAGGAGAGGAGAGGAGAGGAGAGGAGAGGAGAGGAGAGGAGAGGAGAGGAGAGGAGAGGAGAGGAGAGGAGAGGAAAAAACAGGTGTTGGTGAGGACATGGAGAAAAGGGCACCCATGTGCCCTATTGGTGCAGCCACTGTGGAAAATAGTATGGAAGTTCCTCCAAATTTTAAAAATAGAAATACCAGATGATCCAGTAATTCCACTTCTGGATATTTACCCAAAGAAAATGAAAATACTAATTCAAGAAGATGCATGCACACCCATGTTTATTGCAGAATTATTTACAATAGTCAAGATATGGAAGCAACCTAAGTGCCCATCCATATATGAATGTACAAAGAAGATGTGGGACGTGTGTGCGCACACACACACACTCACTAACACAGGAGTTTTACTCAGCCATAAAAAAGCATCAAATCTTGCCATTTGTGACAACATGGATGTACCTGAAGATTATTATGGTATGTGAAATAAGTCAGACAAATGCTGTATGATTTCACTTGTGCGTGAAATCAGGAAGGAAGGAAGGAAGGAAAGGAGGGAGGGAAAAGATGAACAAACACATAAAACAAAACAGAAACAGGGGTGCCTGGGTGGCTCAGTGGGTTAAAGCCTCTGCCTTCGGCTCAGGTCATGATCTCAGGGTCCTGGGATTGAGCCCCGCATCGGGCTCTCTGCTCAGCAGGGAGCCTGCTTCCCTTTCTCTCTCTCTGCCTCCATCTCTGCCTACTTGTGATCTCTCTCTCTCTGTCAAATAAATAAAATCTTTAAAAAACAAAAACAAAACAGAAAGAGTTATAAATATGAAGAACAAACTGGTGGTTGCCAGAGAGGAGGGGATGGAGGAGATGGGCGAAATAGGTGAAGGGGGTTAAGAGGTACAAACTTCCAGCTATAAGTTAAGTCACAGAGATTTAAAGTACAGCATAGGCAACAGAGCCAATTATATTGCAATAATTGCATGGTGACAGATGGTAACTACACTTATCAGAGCATCATATATTGTATATAAGTATTTAAATCACTATATTATATACCTGAAACTAATATAACATGTCAACTACAATTAAAAATAAATCATGGGACGCCTGGGTGGCTCAGTTGGTTAAGCAACTGCCTTTGGCTCAGGTCATGATCCCAGCGTCTTGGGATCGAGTCCCGCATCAGGCTCCTTGCTCCGCGGGGAGCCTGCTCCTCTCTCTGCCTCTGCCTGCCTCTCTGCCTGCTTGTGTCCTCTCTCTGTTAAATGAATAAATAAAATCTTTAAAAATCAATCAATCAATCAATCAATCTTAGGGGTGCCTAGGTAGCTCAGTTGGTTAAGCATTTGCCTTCGACTCAGGTCACAAGTCCTGGGATCAAATCCCACATTGGGCTCCCTGCTCAATAGGGAGCCTGCTTCTCCCTCTCTCTCGCTAACTCTGTCACTATCTCTGTCTCTCTCAAAATAAAATCTTTAAAAATAAATTTTAGAAGTTTTATTAATATTTAACACATTACTATACTAATATAGTATACATTACATATAATGTACATGTATACTAATACATGTACATTATAAAAAATTATACACGCACTGTTCAGTTTTTATAGGTAAGCAATAAAAAGTTCAGAGATCTCTGGCCTAGAGAAATCAAATATATAGAATGCTTTTACATAATACGGTAAGAACAACAGAGGACTCTATGGAGGGGCTTCCTTCCCCAGAGAAGAAAGTCTGAAATTTCTGATTTCCTGAAGAGGTGAACAAGAACTAGACAACCAGAAAGCCCTGGGAAGAGTCTAAATAGAGAAGATCTATTAAGCATAGGCACGGAAGAGAAAAATTACATCATTTATGAAGAACTATAAAGGGGTTCATGTTGTTGGAACACCAACCGTGAACCAAACAATAGTAATCAGTTAAGGCTGGAAAGGTTTAAGTGGGGTAGCAGAGGCCCTTCTATGCCATATTAAGGAAATCTAACTAAATACCCTTTACCTGTGGTTCTTAGTCATGGTCATCTGAAACACCACCAAAAATCATTTTTATGGATGAATTATTTTATTCAAACCTGAGCAAATCTATGTGCCACACATTAATTACTTCAAGTACTATATCAACAAAAAATAAAAATAAGAAATTCAGTTAATTAGAACAGGCAAATACACAAAGACAGGAAGTAGATCAGTGGTTGCCAGGGCTTGAGGGAGGGGTGAATGGGAAATGACTGCTGATAGGTACAGGGGTTTCTTTTTTACAATGATAAAAATGTTCTAAAATTAAATAATAGTGATGGTTTGAAAACCCCTTGAGAGGGTGCCTGGGTGGCTCAGTTGGTTAAGTGACTGCCTTTGGTCATAATCACAGGGTCCGGGGATCGAGTCCCGCATCGGGCTCCCGGCTCTGCGGGGAGCCTTCTTCTCCCTCTGATCTTCTCCCCTCTCATGCTCTCTTTCTCACTCTCTCTCTCTCTCTCTCGAATAAATAAATAAAATATTTAAATTAAAATAAATAAAATAAAAAAAAACTTCGTGAGTATACCAAAAACGACTGAACTATATACTTTAGAGGGTAAATTTTATGGTATGTAAATGATACCTCAATAAAGCTGTTATAGGAGGACTGGCTACAGGATAGCAGTTCATCTGCGACAGGTTCATCAAATACAAGTCTAAAATGGAATTTATCTTTTTTTTAAGATTTTATTTATTTATTTGACAGAGAGAGAGAGATCACGAATAGACAGAGAGGCAGGCAGAGAGAGAGGGGTAAGCAGGCTCCCTGGTGAGCAGAGAGCCTGATGCGGGGCTCGATCCCAGGACCCTGAGATCATGACCTGTGCCAAAGGGAGAGGTTTTAACCCACTGAGCCACCCAGGCGCCCCAGAATTTATCTTCTTTACAAACCTTATTCTTTTCTTCCATTAATAATACTACTATCAACCTAGACATTTCAGCCAAAAATCTGGCAATCACCCTACATATCAAGTCTCTCCCACTTAAGGTGTTCAAGTCCTAGAGATTCTATTTTCTAACTTTTTAACTTTTTTTAGAATAAAAAGGAAAAAAAAATCACCTCAGAAGTCCCTTCTTCACACTTTGCTACTGCTCTGAATACAGACATGTGAGGATAGGATGACTGAAGCTATTACCACATCTTGCAACCAAGATCAAGAAATTCACATTGCCAGTGACATCACTAAGCTCTAGAATCCCATTTCCAAACTTCTTGTTATGTGGGAAGACTCTTACTTGAAGAGGAATGCTTATTAACTAATGCTACAGAAGACCTGAATAAAAATGTCCAGGGGCGCCTGAGTGGCTCAGTTGATTAAGCCTCTGCCTTCAGCTCAGGTCATGATCTCAGGGTCCTGGGATCAAGCCCCACATGGGGCTCCCTGCTCGGTAGGGAGCCTGCTTCCCCGCCTCTTCTGCTTCCCCTGCTTGTGCTCTCTCTCTGTCAAATAAAGAAATAATATCTTTAAAAAAAAAAAAAATGTCCAACAGAGAAATGTAGTAAAAACCGAAACACTGAAGAAACTTCTGGGATCTAAATACATACGTGAGAGTTAACACGTAAGATGACAATAACAAAAACAAGAGCTACCATTTATCACCCAAATATTATTCACCAATCTCTATGCTAAGCACTCTATAACCTTATACCTACAGCACATCTACAAGCAGGTATTATTAGCCCTATCCTATAGGACTCAGACATGGTCAAAGAGCTAATAAAGGACAATATCAGGGGTGCCTGGGTGGCTCAGTCAGTACAGAGTCCAACTCTTGATTTGGCTCAGATCATGATCTCAGAGTTGTGAGATCAGCCCTGGGTCAGCTCCACGCCAAACATGGAGGTGATTAAGATTCTCTCCCTCTCCCTCTGCACTGTCCCCTCCTTTAAAAAAGGGGGGGGGGAGACAACACCAAACCCCACCTCAAATCTTTTCCAACACCTAAGATAGTTAAAACAATAATGAATGAGAATGAGGCCACCCAAAAAGTACAAAACGAGAAGGTAGCTGTAGATAATCTAGAAATACACATTTAAGAGGGAAGAACAAACTGCTCAATAAGAGCGGTAAGGACAAGCAGTCAGGCAGATCAGAGAGAGACAAATTACGGCCCACCCAGCTGCCTGTTTTTATAAATAAAGCTTTACTGGAACACACAACACTCATTCAACTATGTGTTGTCTATGACTGCTTTTGCACTACAGCAGCAGCAAAGTTGAATGGTTGTAACAAATGGTGCAGAAAGCCAAAATTATTTATGATCTGGCACTTTCCAACCCCTAAGAGAGATAACTCAGAAAATCAAAGAAAGCATATTACTGAAGATGATTTTTCTTTTAGGTTCTAAGATGAAATAGTCAATTCATCAAAGAGATGTAAAAACACTGGTACCAAAAATATTGATGGAATTTAGCAATTACAAGGTAACTAATTCATAAGCACCTTACTTATGATAACTACAGTCTCCAACCTATAAATGTGTTGTAGTCTAGAAATTATAAGGCAGTGATTTTCAAGGGAAAGAAAGAAGGGAGAGAGGGAGGGAGGAAGGAAGGAAGGAAAAGTTAGTGATTTTTCAACCATAAATCCATGAATTACTTTAAACAAAAACAGGCCAAACTTGGACAAAGAATATTTCAAAGAATAAGGAGTTTCAAATTCTGAACCTGTTTTTATATATCAACATTTTAAGCACTGCTTAGAACCCCAGGCTAAAACTATGGAAAGAACCTAGATGTCCATCAACAGATGAATGGATAAAGAAGATGTGGTATATATATTCCAATGGAATACTATGCATCCATCAAGAGAAATGAAGTCTTGCCATTTGCAACGATGTGGATAGAACTAGAGGGTATTATGCTAAGTGAAATAAGTCAGTCAGAGAAAGACAATTATCACATGATCGCTCTGATATGAAGAATTTGAGAGGCAGGTCAGGGGGGTTGGGGGTTGTGGGGAAGAGAAATGAAACAAGATGGGATGGGGAAGGAGACAAACCATAAGAGACTCCTAAACTCATGAAACAAGCTAAAGGTTGCTGGGAGGTGGGCGGGGGGGGGGGGATATGGAAATTGGGAAGGGTATGTGCTATGGCAAATGCTGCGAAATGTGTAAGCCTGATGATTCACAGACATGTACCCTGGGGTAAATAATACATTATATGTTAATAAAAAAATTTAAAAAAAAAAAGAATCCCAGGCTATGTGGACATTAATTGTTTTGCATCACTCACTAGACTTCTTTATTTTTTTTTTTAACAGCTTATGGCAGGCACATTTCTGCTCACCAAAAAGACATGTTACTTTGTACATTTCCCAGCTCCCCTGCAGTTATGCAGGACCACATGGCTAATTCTGTATAGGGGGCTAGAAGTTCTGTGAAACTACCAGACTAAAGCACTGAGAGCTCATGCATAACCCTAAGGGCTCTCCCATTCCCTGCTGAAGCAACTGTGGTGCCTTCATGCTGAGATGGAAGATGGAAAATGGAAATAGTATGGATTTCTGAGTTACCACATGGACTTCCCTAGAGAGTTATCACCTGAACTTGTGGCTGACACTGCTTGAGCAAGTAAGCTTTTGTTGTGTAAAACTCCTGGAATTTGGGACCTATTATTCCAGTAACGCCTAGGATATCCAAAACTATACTCTCCCAATGTCACGTTTAGGTAGTTACATTGCAGCTGGCCACATGTTATGGTCCACAAATAGGTATTTGATCTGGCCTCACTATTCCAAGCTAACAAAAGTCAATCCTATGGCGCCTGGGTGGCTCAGTCCTTAGGTGTCTGCCTTCGGCTCAGATCGTGATCCCAGAGTCCAGCGATAGAGTCCCACATCGGGCCCCTTCCTGAGCAGGGAGCCCGCTTCTCCCTTTCCCACTCCCCGTTTGTGTTCCCTCTCTCTCTGTCAAATAAATAAAAAATGTTATTAAAAAGTCAGTCCTAAAATTTCTGTCGTACTTCTTGGGAAGACATGTTCTCTTTCTGCTGAAGCTAACCTGAGAAGACATAATCTTAGAACCACCATGTGGAAACAAGACTACTTGGGAATTAAACCAACAGAGAGGAAAGCAAATCAAGGCAAAAAAAAATTCTTAACCTTTCCTGAGTACCCAGATCCCTGAACTTTTCAGTCATATTAAACCAATCAATTCCTTTGTTTACTTAAACCAATCTGGGTTGGGCTTCTGATTCTTGGAATTATAACTACCAGAGGTTAACCACAAAAGTCACAGCATGGCTTAAACATAAAAAACATTAATTTAAACTCTAGCCTCAGGGAGGAAGAGCACATATATACAAGATGGAAGGGGAAGAAGAAGAAAATAGTATTACTTTTACCTTTTGCACATGCAGAGTTAGTCCTAAGCAATTTTTTTAAATCGCTCTTGCCACACTTAACATAAAAGTCACCCATCTATAGGCAACTCTTCCCAAACCCCTAGTATCCAGAGCCCAAAGAAACCATACACAGGCCACTTGACTCCATCCAAGTCAACCCTGACTAGAAAAACTAAAGTGTGGTCCAAAATATTTTGCTTATATTCCACCAAATCAAAACTTTTATTTCTAAGAAAACATATGTTCTGGAAGAAGACACAACGAATTATTAATTGTACTCACTTCCAGGGAGAAGGACTGGGAAGGGACTTAAATTTAATTGTGTTATAATGATCATATTCTATTTTTGTAACTTTTTTAAAAAAATCAATGATAAAAACATACAAAAAGAATGTATCCCCTCCAAGCAGCTGCTCATATTTGGACTTTCTAAGAAAAGTCTAAAGATTCATAACAAGTGTGAATGGCTAATAGGTCCCACAAATCCCTGCTTTGCATTTTCAATATAATATGCTTATTAGGTCAAATAAATCTCAGAGTGGCTTGTCTTAAACATGTCAGTGCAAAGCATTCAGGTTACTCCTAAAAGATCCTAAATATCTGCTAGGCAATTCCATCATTCTCAAGAAATCTGCCATTACTATCAGTTCCCCTAGGTTATTCTTTTTCAGAACTTTCTCCTAACATGTACAGAGATTCTCTATGAAACCAATTATGATAGCAGTTTATATGTAAGCAGTTTATATGCTTTTGAGTAGGGTGGTATAAATCAGGAGTTAATTAAAACACAAAGTTTTATACATATGCAATACATATCAGAGTAATTAAAATAAATGTCATAGGTCAACCCCCTTGGGTCCCCTCCCTCTTTTAACTTTGCATTCCTGCCTCCCCAAACAAAATAACATAACATAAAAGTCATAGACACACTGGTACTTTGTTTTGATATATGTATGTTTCACCCATGTTTTCTAACTACCTTAGAATCATGCACTCTGGATACAGAGGAATTAACATTGTTTCTGTTCCTTCAGTGGTCAGAGAAAGCTTCTGTATTTAATGGGCATCTCCAAAAATGACAGTATTCCATATATATACTAGTTATATATGTGATATTAAATATATCATACTACTTAACCCAAATTTAAATTGCTGATTTTAATCTTTTTTATCCATTTTAGTTTGTCATGTTATTATTAATTTTTTGGTTTTAGGGAAAATTATAAAATATCTCAAGTAATTTCTCAAAACTTTAATTCACTTTTATTAAAACCACATATTACAGTTAAATGATGTACTATAAGATATCTCAAAGATTTTTAAAGGCTGAAAATCACTTCTATACATTTTCAATCTTTCAACATTTCAGAGTTTTAATGCCTATTTAACAGGTGATCAATAACATATTTATAACATGGGATACATATCATACTATTTCTCCTGGCAGAATGGTAGCATTAGAGACCTGAGACTGATCAGCATCCCTCTTCTTAACTGCCCCTTCCCTGCATCTGTTAACATGCTTAGGAGTTGCCAGATTAATACAAGCGGCCCTATTTGTGGGTCTGAATTAAGTGATCCAGAGATAAAAAACCGAATCTCACTGGGAGAAAGAATTTTCTTTCTGGATTTTTTAATCCAGATACAGCTTTGAGGCCTGATACAGCTTTGAGGCCAGTAAGAAGAGTTTAATATCTGGGACATAAAACTTGACCTGTGTGTGACTGGATTTCCTGCTATACAGAGAAATCCATCTGCACCCAAAGAATGAAGGCAGTCTGCCAAGAAGTACCCCCCCCCCAAAATTTTTTATTTATTTAGAAAAAGAAAAAGCAATGGGCTCTGGATGTGTTTAAGTACTGACTCTTTTTTCCCCTGTGACCTAGCTGCATCCCAGGCCTTCAACTAAAAAGTAAAATTAATAAAAGATATCAACAAATAAATCAATAAATTTCTCTTGTCAATAAATTTCCCATTATACTTATCATTCAAACTGGGTTTTCCATCACTTATAGCCACAGATCTTTTCTCATATAGTGTAAAATTAAACGGAAAAGATATCCACGTACAGAAGAATAAAGTTATATACCTTTACCTTCCACGATATACAAAGACTAACTCAAAATGGATCAAAGACCTAAACATAAGAGCTAACACTACGAAACTCTTAAGAAAAAGACAGGGGGAAAGCTTCATGACACCGGATTTGGCAATGATTTCTTGGATATGACACCAAAAGCACAGGCAATGAAAGAAAAAGTAAAGTGGACATCAAAATGCAAAACTTGTGCATCCAAGGTCACAATCAACAGAATGAAGAGACAATGAACCAATGGAAAGGGAAGAAGAATTTACAACTCATGTATCTGGGGTGCCTGGGTGGCTCAGTGGGTTAAAGCCTCTGCCTTCGGCTGGGATCCTGGGATCGAGCCCCACATCGGGCTCTCTGCTCAGCAGGGAGCCTGCCTCCCCCTCTCTCTCTCTGCCTGCCTCTGCCTACTTGTGAGCTCTGTCAAATAAATAAAATCTTAAAAAAAAAAAAAAAAAAACTCATGTATCTGATAAGGGGTTAAAATCCAGAAAACATATTCAAGCACCTAAAATTCAGTATAAAACCAAGTAATTTGATTTAAAAATTGGACAAAGAACTTGAATTAAATTTCTTCAAAGATACACAAATGGCTCTCAAACGTATGAAAACATACTCAGTATCACTAATCATTAGAGAAATGCAACTCAGAACCACAATGAGATCTCTTGCGGCCATTAAGAGGGCTGTTATCAAAAACAAAAATGAAGAGAGCCAGGGTGGCTCAGTTGGTTAATTGATTTCAGCAGCTCAGGTCTTGACGCTGGGTGAGGAGACCACTTAAAAAACAAAACAAAAACACAAAAATAATCAGTGTTGGCAAGAAGGTGAAGAAATTTGAACTCTTGGGCATTGCTGTTGGGAATGTAAAAGAGTTCACAGCCACTGAGGAAAAGAATATGATGCTTCTTCAAAAAATTAAATACAGATTTACCATATGATCCAGCAATTCCTATTCTAGGTATACACTCAAAAGAATTGAGGGCAGGAACTCAAACAAATATTTGTACATATGTTCACAGCATGATTATTCATAATAGCCAAAGGTGGACCCAAATGTCCATTAACAGTTAAACAGATAAACAAAATGTGGTACATACATACAACAGAATTATATTTAGCCTTAAAAAGGAAGGAAATTCTGAACATGTTCCAACACGTATAAGCCTTATATTATGCTAAATGAAACAAGCCAGTCACACAAAAAAAGAAATACTCTATTTTACTTACAAGGTACCTAGAGTAGTCAAATTCACAGAAACATAAAGTAGAATTCCAAGGCCTGGGAGAAGGAGAAAATGGGGAGTTTTTGTTTAACAGGCATAGAATTTTAGTTTTTTAAGATGAATAAGTTCTGGAAATTGGTTGCATAATGGTATGAATATACTTACAGCACCTCAAATGTACAGTTAAAATGAATAAGATGGTAATTTGTTTCACTTCTAAATATTAGATTCTTAAATAACAACTATATAACATCTTCAAATTCCAGATTCAAATAAGGAGCTAAATCTGTCTGGTTTACCTATACATTATACATACAGGATGATAAAATAAGCAATTTACCTCATTTTAATCACTGCTACACAATTCAAATGGTACAAAAAATAATTTGGAAATGAAACTATTCAAGACATTATGAAAGAGCCAAGAGATTAATGAAGTGATCTATACAGCCAACACCATTAACAATCAAGTTACTTTTGTAGTTGTTTAAATAATGAGGTCTTTAAATCCTTTTCATTGGAAAGATTACTATCAAAATACTATCAAAAGTACTATCAAAATATTTAATACAACTGACTTGAACTTTCTTTCCTAAGAGCTCTGTGTTTTACTTGTTAGGTTCGGCTTCATCATTTAATAAAATAAAAAAATCTAAAACACTTTAATAGAAAAATCAGCAGGAATAGTGTTTGTGATTCTCATTAAGGTAATGAGCCTAAGTTTCTTTATTAGTTAAATCAGTCATTCCACAGTAAGTGACTCATTCCTCAACACTTTACTATAGGGAAGTTTAAGACCTGTAAAGTACTGGGAAAATACTTTACAGGTCTTAAAAATACAATGGTAACAAATATCGTCAAACTCTTGTAAAGATTAAAAAAGACAGAAGCATATATAAACTGAAACGGACACTCAAACAATCCAGTCATTAAAAATAGAGGTTAGTAGTTTGTTATGATAATTAAGTTAGGCAGGCTGGGCACAGGCAGCAGCATTTTTAGGTATAACAGCATAAAACGAGATACAAATAGAGCTCCATGGCTCATAAAAAATACAAAGAATGATAGGAGAAGAATGCTAATGATCAAAAAACAAACTAACAAAAAGCTAAAATATGCTAATGATAAATACATGAAGTCCAGTCCAAACATATCAAGAAAATACAGTTACGTGACATTAAAGAAAAGGTTCTCGAGCTGTCATGGTGTTTGCTCTCTAAGTCATCAGGAGAAAAGAACGGAGAGTTAAGGAAAATATTAAAGGCAAGAATCAGAACTAAAGTAACATCATGTTATCCCTCACACCAATTTATAATAGGTTATGGGAACAATAAAAGTAAAAAGTATTTATCTTAAATTCTCATAATTAAAAAAACACATTTTGCTTGAAATTTAAAAACAACCAAAAGTATTATTTTCCTTAAAGATTTTTATTTATTTGAGAAAGAGAGCGAGTGCACAAGAGAGAAAAGCACAATCAGGAAGAGGGGCAGGAAAAAGAGAGAGAAGCCTCCCTGGTGAGCAGGGAGCCCAGCAGATGAAGGGCTCGATCGCAGGACCCTTACCTGACTGAGCCATCCAGGTGCCCCAGAAAGTATTCTTAACATCTCAAGAAGGAAATGAAAATAAACAGGGCTTCTTGAAAGGATTTTTTTTCCTTAATGAAAAAAATTCTTAAAAGAAAGAACTTCTAAGGTGTTAACCTTTTTTTTTCCAACCTATTCTTATCTTTATGGAAAACATACAACTAAACCTAAACTTATGAAGTACATAATTTAATTTACATTTTAATCAAATTTCTGTTAACTGTAACATTATAAATAGATGGGTTAGTTGTAAAGACTATGTTATATAGTTTTTAAATAATTTATTAGTATCTCTGGTAAAATACTCAAGATCCAAAGATGTCTCAGTGGTACTAGGCACTGGTGATAAAAAAAAAATCCTCAATAAAGAATTATTCATTCTTCCTATGCTGAAGCAGCATGATGTACTATCAAGAGCCCAGACTTTGTAGCTAGTCTGAATCCAGCTAACTTTCTTCACCTTTCTGTAACTCAAGTTTCCTAAGCTTTATAATAATACTGACATCTCACTAGTTTTTTATGAAAACAAAACATATTAGTATGTGTAAAAGCACTAGAACAGTGCTGACTCATTAAATGCTATAAAAAAGGGGCTTGCTCTGTGCCAGGCACTGTTCTAGAATCAGTACACAAAACAAACAAAATCTCTTTCCTTTGTGGAGTTTACATTTGTTTTTTTTTAAGACTTTGTTTGAGAAAGAGAAAGAGTGAGAGAGCACAGGCAGGAGGGAGCAGAAGAGGTGAAGGAGAAGCAGGGTCCCTGCTGAGTAGGAAGTCTGAGGCTGGGCTTAATCCCAGGACCCCAGGATCATGACCTGAGTAAAAGGCAGACACTTAACCAAAAAAGCCACCCAGGCGCCCTGGAAAGTTTGTATTTTAGTAAGTAGGTGATGATACTCTAGAGTTAAGCACAATTATTTAGCCAATAAATCATCTAATACAGACACCTAGATATATGTATTTAGGCAAGCTCAGTGATTACTAGGATTGACAGGAATGAAAGAATTTCCACAGGATATCATTCTATGAAGAAAGGTCATCTAAACCCCAAAATATGGGGAATAGTTCGTCCCTCTATCCAGATGGCACTGATAGGTTTTACTACATTAAGCAGTTGATCAAAAACTCAGAAGAGGGTACCTGGGTGGCTTAGTATTAAGCGTCTGCCTACGGCTCAGGTCATGGGATCGAGTCCCACATCTGGCTTCCCACAGAGTGGGAAGCCGCTTCTCCCTCTCCCACTCCCCCTGCTTGTGTTCCCTCTCTTGATGTGCCTCTGTCAAATAAATAAATAAAATCTTTAAAAAAAAAAAACAACTCAGAAGAGACCAAAGCAGTAGAGAGTTACACAACAGCTAACCAAAGAATAAAAGTAACTTCCACTTTAGGGGCACCTGGGTGGCTCAGTCAGTAAGTGTGGACTCTTGGTTTCGACGCAGATCATGATCCCAGGGTCATGAGATTGAGCCCCACTAGGGCTTGGTGCTCAGTGGGGAGTCTGCTTGAGAGTCTCTCTCCATCAGCCCCTCCCCCACTTGCACTTGTTCTCTCTAAAATAAATAAATCCAAAAAATAATAATAATTAAAGTAATCTCAGGGCATCGGGGTGGCTCTGTGGGTTAAGCATCTGCTTTTGGCTCGGGTCATGATCCCAGGGTCCTGGCATGGAGACCCATGTTGGGCTCCTCGCTCGACAGGGAGCATGCTTCTTCTTCTCCCTCTGCCTGTCACTCCCTCTGCTTGTGCTCTCTCACAGGTACTCTCTCTCAAATAAATAAATAAAATCTTTTTTAAAAAAAGATAGAGTAATCTCCACTTTCACCAAATCAGTACTAAGATGAGCTCCCTGGGTTCCTGTGAGACTAAACAAAATGACAAAGAAATAGAAAATTCTGATAAAGAGGCATGAGAAAGTAAAGACTAAATAGGAAATAAAAACTGGTTTTATTTGGATTATTTAGTATCTAAGCCTCCCCTAAATATTTGGGTCTGTTCTTAGTAGAACAACCCTCATCACAATGATGTACATGACAAAAACTCTAGTATGGACAGAAAACAGTACTTTGTCAAAAGTTCAGCATATGACCAAAGATCCTAATTAATTTCTTTCTTTCTTTTTCTTCTTTCTTTCTTACAGATTGATTGGTTGATTGGTTGGTTGGTTTCTTTCTTTCTTTCTTTCTTTCTTTCTTTCTTTCTTTCTTTCTTTCTTTCTTTGACAGAGAGGGAGAGCACACAAGCAGGGGGAGGAATAGAGGGAGAGGGAGAAGCGGACTCTCTGTGGAGCAGGGAGCCCGACAAGGGGCTCAATCCCATAACCCTGGGATCATGACCTGAGCTGAAGGCAGCTGCTTAACTGACTGAGCCACCCAAGTGCCCCCAGAGATCCTAATTTCTAAACTAAACTAAAATACAGATCATTCAATTATTTATTCATTCAAGTTATAATCACCCAATTCTTGAAGTACCAGCTATGCTGGCCAGCCTTGGCACTGGGACAGAACATAAGATCAAAAGGAATTTGGAGACTTCTGTTCTAGTTAAAATAAAAGTACCTATTAGTTTCTGTCATCCAATCTATTTCTCTTCTGGTATACCACACTGCCACAATTGAACCAAAAGGGAATGGTCTGGGGTGGTCATAAGGGAATATAATTTCACAGAGCAATCTGTATGATGAAACTTAATACTGTAGTTTTAATCTTTACTAGAAAAAAATAAAATGGAGCACCTGGGTGGCACAGCCAGTTAAGCATCCAACTCCTAGTTTCCGCTCAGGTCATGATCTCAAGGTCCTGGAATCAAGCCCTGCATTGGGCTTCACGCTCAGTGTGGAGTCTGTTTGGGATTGTCTTTTTCTGCCCCTGCCCCCCATGCCTGCACCCTCTCACTCGCTCGCTCTCTCAAAAAAATAAATCTATAAATAAATAATATAAAATGATACATGCCTATCATGTCAGCTTTTTACTAAACAAATTTTAATCTCTGCCATACAAATAGTTTATTAAAAGAATGACCAATTTGTTTTTTATACCCGCAAACCAAAAAGCATCTTGCAAGCAATGCAAAGTCATCATATATCATCAATTAAAATGAATGATTCAATTATCACTGTCTCCATGAGTGGATAGATGCTTTATTTTCCATTTATTCCCATCCTCAAACCACTACCAAAATCAATCAATACCAAAAATCAAAATAAAGTTAAACCACAACGATCAAAACAGATAAAAGGGAAAAGAATATATACTAAAGGTTCTAAAGACTGACAAATTTTAATCTAACAACATATCTAAAATGTAAATGTACAACATTCTGAATATAGTTATTATTTAGGAGGAAAAAACTGCCTCACTATGGAAGATATTGTCTTCTGTTGTAGCAAAAACAGGAGGGAGTTAACCAAAAGAATTTTTCCCTTTAAAGAAGAGGAAATAAACAAGGCAAACTTCTTCCCTTTGGACAAAAAGATACTATAAAGAGCAGCTGATAATTCAATCCTTTACTAAGTACTCAGCCAAAGAAGCAAACCTCAATGTAGGAGGGAAGCAAATCTCAATTCTTTCTTACTGGAATTCCTCAACACCTTCCAATAATCCTACCTTTGTTGAAAATCACTAAACTGGAGAGCCACTGTTAAAATGGAACTGTGCCAAATTTCTTTAGTGTGCTGGGACAGAAGAAAGATGCAAATCACGGATCTAGAGCATCTATACATAATAAGGCCTACTTTCTCACTACAAAATTATATTTTCTGTATCACGTAATAAGGATTCTAGCCACCCTTCCTTCAATGAAGTGGTATTCAAATCAATTTTGACAAGTAAGTGAAAATTATAATGGTTATTATCAGTCACAAAACAAAGGGAAAGATATCTGCAATTTGATTAGTCCTGTTACTCTAGTTCAACCTTGGTCTTCCCTGAAACCCCTGAGTCCAGAGATAGTCTAGATAATTAAAATATACCAGATTGCTGAAGTTTACCTTATAAATTACCAATTTTTATTTTATAATTTGTGACAGAATTTTCTTTTGAACTATATCTCTTCTGCTTAAGAACAAGTGTTTTAAACTATAAAAATAATATATAATCATTGAAAAACCTTGAGTAATTCAAAAGTCTAAGTAAAAGTGTTTTAAGTTCCTTCCCTTCCCACCCTCCACTTGCATTCCCCAGAGATAACCACTATAAAACAATGTGGGGTGTATTCTAGATCTCTTCACAATACATTCAATTTTTATATATAACTGTATACACAAACCTAAATGAACAAGGAGATTTTGCTGTACATTCAGTTCTATAACTTGCTTTTTACACTGATGGAGTGAATAGCCTTTTAAGTTTATCCTGCTACACATGATTTGTTTAAACTGCATATTCCATAGTATTTTTCATCATTCCCTTACTGACAAGGTATTTTTTGGTTGGAAATATTGTTTTCATTTTATTATTATTATATATTTCATTATAATATATATTATAATATTTCATTATTATTATTGTTTTCATTATATTATTTCATTATATTTTGGTTTTTATAATAAACTTTTCCTTTATTGTCACTTCATACTGCCAGCACAGCACTGTCTCTATGTCTTCTCCTCACTTCCACTGAAAAACTTGCTGGACACTTGGGGCACCTGGGTGGCACAGTTGGTTAGGCAACAACTTAGTTTCAGCTCAGGACCTGATCTCAGGGTTGTGAGATCGAGTCTTGTGTGGGGCTCCACACTCTGTGCAGAGTTGGCTTGAGATTCTCTCTTCCTCTGCCCCTCAAGCACCATTTTTATTAAGTTCTAGCAAAAACTGCCAAATTGTAGTCTAACAATGATTTTCCACTTGAACAAAATCTTAAGATAAATTCCATTTGTTTTAAGGCTAAAATTTTCCCTTTACAATTATTACCTTCTAACACCTACTCCAACATCACTATTATAGTAACACAGATCTGATTTTTGACAGAAACGCAGCTCAACACACTTGATTTCCAATTTATAGAAACTCTGAAGATCCGAGAAACTGAAGAAATACTCAATGCTTCTGAAAGATTACTAAAGCAAAAAGTTATAGGGACAAACTTTAATTACGCAGGTATTTCCTTTTCCTAGCATTTTGTTTCCTGATTTTAGGGTTTTAAGATGCTTCTGGAATGATATCTGTTCATGATCTTGCTAGCCAATATTCCTTGTGGTACTAGCAATGATTTAATCAGGTTGATCATTAAAAAAATCAGTTACCTAATTCAATCTAATTCTGACCCAAAAAGCCCACAGAATTCACATATATTTAATACTCAACTACTTAAAGATGTAATTTCATTTCTGAGAACTGAAAAAACTTTCACTTACCTCAATTGTTTCGCATAGTTCTGTTCAATTTCTATCCTCTCTTTAACAAACTTGGCATATCTTTCCAAGAAGTCAATTCCCCATTGTGTATGCTTGTCTAAGCTGTCGAACTGATCCTAGAAAAGGAAGATGAAAACACACTGAAAAATCTAAAATTTTATCCACAAATCAGCTTCTGATATTTATTCAGAGAGGCAATGAGGTATAAAAGGAAAAACACCTAGGCTCTTCTGGTCTCTACGCACCTCATCCTTTTAGATCTACAGAGAAATAGGTTATAAATGCTAAATTTCTTAGACTACTAAACTTCTTAGCATAATCCACACTACTTTATGTCTAAATGCTTTTACATATGTGGTTTCCCCTGGATGCAACACCCTCCCCTGGTCACCTTTTTACAATTTACTCTTACTCCTCCTTTGAGATTTAGTTCAGGCACTATGGCTTCCAAAAAATGGCCCTAAATTCTCAGACTGGGTCTTTCTCTGAGTCTCCCAAGACTCCCAAAGTTTACTATCTTTTCCCTAAGTTTTTATTTAAATTCCAACTAATTATCACACAGTATAATTACTAGTTTCAGGTATACAGTACAGTAATTCAACGCTTTCATAAATCATCAATGCTCATCACAAAAAGTACATTCCTAAATCCCCATCACCTATTCCGCCCATTCCCCACTTCTGGTAACCATCAGTTTGTTCTCTATGGTTAAGAGTCAGTTTCTAGGTTTGCCTCTCTCTCTCTACCCCCTCCCCTTTTTCCCCTTTGCCTGTTTTGTTTCTTAAATTCTACATATAAGTGAAATCCTATGGTATCTTTCTCTGACTGACTTGTTTCACTTAGAATACTCTCTGGCTCCATCCATGTTGTTGCAAATGGCAAGATTTCATTCTTTTTTATGGCTTTTGTGTGTACACACACACACACACACACACACACACACACACACACCCCTTCTTTACCCATTTATCAATGGATACTTGGGCTGTTTCCTCCATAATTTGGCTACTGTAAATAATGCTGCTATAAACATCAGATTTCATGTATCCTTTTGAATTAGTATTTTTGTAATCTTTGAGTATAATTGCTGGATCATAGGATAGCTCTATTTTTAACTTTTTGAGGAACCTCCATACTGTTTTCCACAGTGGCTGCACCAGTTTGAATTCCCACCGACACTGCAAAAGGGTTCTGGGTTCCTTTTTCTCCACATGCTCACCAACACCTGTTGCTTCTTGTGTTGTTGATTTTAGCCATTCTGACAGATGCGAGGTGATAACCATAGTTGTTTTGTTTTTTGATAATCATAGTTTTGATTTGCATTTCCCTGATAACTGATTTCAAGCATCTCTTCATGTGTCAGCCATCTGCAGTTCCTCTTTGGAAAAGATCTCTTCACGTCTTCTGCCCGTTTTTTTTCATTGAATTAGTCATTTCTGGGGTGTTGAGATTTGTAAGTTCTTCATTTATTTTGGATATTAACCATTTACGGGATATGTCATTTACAAATATATTCTCCCATTCGGAAGGTTGCATTTTAGTTTTGTGGATTGTTTCCTTTGCTGTGTAAGAAGTTTAAAAATTACTATCTTATTTACTTGCCATACTCTGTTGAGGGGAGAAACCACATACTATTCAACTCTGAACTCCAAAGGCACCGTGCTTGGCACTGTAGCAGGTACCCAACGAAGCTAAATAAAATCAAATACACCTAGGTTCAAATTCTGGGCTCTGCATTTACCAGATGTGGGCAGGTTACCATGGTTCTCTGAACTTTCACCATCTTAAAATGGGAGTCCCAGGGGCACCTGGGTGGCTCAGTGGGTTAAAGTCTCTACCTTCGGCTCAGGTCATGATCTCAGGGTCCTGGAATCGAGCCCCGCATCGGGCTCTCTGCTCAGCAGGGAGCCTGCTTCCCCCTCCCTCTCTGCCTACCTGTGATCTCTCCCTATCAAATAAATAAATAAATAAAATCTTTTTTTAAAAAAATGGGAGTCCTCGCCTGGGTGGCTCAGTTGGTTGAGCTGCTGCCTTCGGCTCGGGTCATGATCTCAGAGTCCTGGGATCGAGCCCCGCATCGGGCTCTCTGCTCGGCAGGGAGCCTGCTTCCACCTCTCTCTCTGCCTGCCTCTCTGCCTACTTGTGATCTCTCTCTGTGTATCAAATAAATAAATAAATAAAATCTTTAAAAAAAAAAAATGGGAGTCCCATCACACACCTCAATAGGGTTAGGATGTTATTAAGTGTTCTACAATAAAGTATGATACTCACACATCACAAAGTATCACTGTCCTGTAGAACTTTCAATCCTCAAAAGATACTCCTTTCTACCTGTTCCCTAAGAAACCATTTCCTATCTTTCAAGAATAATCTCCAGATTGACTAATAACTTGGTGCTTTCTCCCTCTCCCATATCAAAAGTCTATAATGTTGATAAAATGTTCAAAAATCACCCCTTTCTATTGTCTCTAAGTGTTCTTTTTCTAAGTCACTCATGGTTTAATAGGATTCGTTATTTATAAATAAATCATCTCTAAGTCTTTTTGCCTTTTATCTCTTTTCCTACCTTAGATCATTTTAAAATTCTACTTGTAAAGGTAAATTCTACCTAAATAGCAGAGATAGAATTCATCTGGTTATCATAATTTGGTATTACTACTCTAATTCTATTCTTTCATGAAAATTTTTCATTATCATTTCGCTTCCAAAGTAGACTTAAAAACAGCAGAGAATGGACTGCCAAGTGAACTTAACTGGAATATTATTAAAATTTCCTATTATAAATTAAAATCCCTTTCAAACTGAAAAACTCTCAACAAAAAAACTTTCCCCTAGAAAGGAACAGTTTGAAGCTAAAGCAATCACCCTTCATTTTTCCAAAATGCTTCAAAAGGCTTCTTCCCACCAGCATCTTTATCGAATTACATTAACACTTCTTTATCTTCTAGACAAAATCTTCATTTTTTAAAATTACTGACCCTGTCAGTAGAAAAATTCTAAACAAATACCCCTATTATATGTGTTTATTTACAAATTATATAAACTATACTACAAATTATGGAATTGTGAAATCCATAAAAATAGAAATGTTAAAAAATGAAAATGAAGTAAATATTAGCTTTAAATGGTTTTTTTAACTTATTTAACAAAGAAAAGTCTTTGGGACATGACTTTTTAAAATATTAACAATTTTAGTGAGGTCAATGAATTAAATATGCTTCATTATTTCTAAAATCTTGGTATAAGACTTAATGGTGGGGCACCTGAGTGGCTCAGCTGGACTCATGATTTCAGCTCAGGTCATGATCTCAGGTTGTGAGATCAAGCCCTGAATGAGGCTCTGAGCTCAGTACAGAGTCTGCTTGTCCCTCTCCCTAAGTCTTTATCCTCCCTACTCCTTGCCCACACACACATTCACATTCTCTGTATAAATAAATCTTAAAAAACAAAAATTTAATGACAAAGAAATCTAAAACCTTGGTTCCAAACTGTAACATTTAGTTTTTAGTGGTGGTCATAGTTGAGGAAACAAAAACACCTCACAAAAATCTAAAGATCTAATTCACTACTGACAATACTTTCCAAATCGTTTTTCAATCTCATTCACCAATACACAACCGTTTGTGTTAAAATCTGGCTAATAAAGGTCCTTGATGTTAGTCTGTTATTTTTACAAACTAATCAGAAAGCACTGCATCTTTATATTTTTAACACGTAAGTTCAAACTCCACTGAAAAGGTGATGTAATTTTGTGTGTCAATTTGGCTAGGCCACGTTGTCCATATATTTGGTCAAATATTATCCTGGGTGTTTCTGTGAAGGCATTTTTTAGATGAGATTAATATTTAAATTGGTGAATTTATAATAAAATAGATTACCCTCTGTAATGCAGGTGGGCCTCATCCCATCAGTTGAAGGCCTTAACAGAACAAAGACTGACCTTCACCCTGCAAGAAGGGATACAGCCAGCACACTGCCTTTGGGCTAGAACTGCAACTGGAATTCTTCCCTGGGCAGACCCTGCAGAGTTTGAACTTGCCAAACCTTTAAAATCATGCGACTGAATTCCTTATAAACCTATTAGTCTCTCTCATTTTCTCTACACACATGCACGCACAGACACACATCTGTTGGTACTACAGATATAATATCTGCAGGTACACACATCATTTTCAGCTACAAAATTACATAATGATGGAAGCATTCCCAAACATTCATCATCAAAATGCTTTCTCCACAGCTCCAATTTCTTTGGGAAAGTAGCTACACACTCATAGCTAAAATGTTTCTTATCTTGAAGGAACAGATAAATTTTCTCAAAAATACTTGCTAAAAAGCATATTACTAATAGCCACTTATTAAAGAAATGGTCAGGGGTGCCTGGGTCACTCAATGGGTTAAGCATCTGCCTTCAGCTCAGGCCATGATCCCAGGGCCATAGGATCAAGTCTCACATCAGGCTCCCTGCTCAGCGGAGAGTCTGTTTTCTCCCTCTCCCTTTTGCCCCTTCCCTTCTGCTCATGCTCTTTCACTCGCTTTCTAATAAATAAAATCTTAAAAAAAAAAATGGCCAACAAATTTGAAACACTCAGGAGATAAGTAACAGACCTGTGTGAAACAAAGATTTTCAGTGGCCCCTCCCCATTTCATTTGTAGATACTGTAAAAAGTCTATCTACTGTATTACAAAGGCATTATTTTTCTAAATAATGACCATTTTTATAAATGACCATAATAAAAATATGCTGTAATATTCTGTGAACTTCTGACTTCACTTTTTTTTTTTGCTTACTAATAAATGAGGAAGTGAATAAATTACAACCACATCCCAATTTCCTTTTTAAAATTCCAGTCAATGAACTGCTGTTTCACTGGTTGTATGATTTCTTCATAAAACACTGTTCAAATTATGTACTATTAAGAATAAATCTTCAAGGGGCGCCTGGGTGGCTCAGTGGGTTAAAGCCTCTGCCTTCGGCTCAGGTCATGATCTCGGGGTCCTGGGATCGAGCCCCACATCAGGCTCTCTCCTCAGCGGGGAGCCTGCTTCCACCTTTCTCTTTGCCTGCCTCTCTGCCTACCTGTGATCTCTCTCTCTGTCAAATAAATAAATAAAATCTTTAAAATAAATAAATAAATAAATCTTCAACACATTTCCTTTAGCGGTTCACAAAAAAAGTAGTTCTAAATACACTTTATTATTGAAACAATCTAAAATCATACACAGAAATATTAGAAAATATATACATTAATCAAACTGTATAACCATGCTTTCAGCATAATTTTTTCCAAAATATTTCTTTAGGAGTGTTTTCTATGAGCCTTCTAACAGTATTTGTTGAGATAATTAGTCTGTCACCTTGTTATTTTACATATATCAATATTTAGACCACAAAAGGAAGAGCAATACATTCCTAATAGCATGTTTTGACCACTAAGTCTGAAATCTGAAGAGGATTCCAGTACACCCATATTCAGCAGCATTATTCACAATAATCAAAAGGTGAAAACAACCCACATGTCCATTAACAGATAATCAATAAACAAATCGTGGTGTATACATACAGTGGAATATTACTCGGTCTTTAAAAGGATATTCTGACACAATAAAAGGGATGTCTTTTATCTTGACACTATAAAGGATATCCTATAAAGGAATGCCTTGAAGAAATTAGGCTAAGTGAAATAATCCAGTCAGAACAAATATTGTGCTTCCATTTATATGAAATACTTAGAGTAGTCAAATACATAGACACGGAAAGTAGAAATGTGGTTGAGGGGAGAATGGGGCTGAGGGGAGAATGGGGAGTTACTGTTTAATGAGTAGAGTTTGGGAAAATAAAAAAAGTTCTGGAAAAGGAGGATGGTGATGACTGTACGACACCATGAATATACTTAATGTCAATAAATTGTAAACTTAAAACAGTAAATGTTATCTGTATTTTACTACAATAAAAGGAGGGAGGCTTCCCAACATTTATCAGCAAATTCAGTAAAACTTAGTATATACTCTTGATCATGTGACTTTAAATATCACTAAGAAACTGCAGAGGTCACAATCTGCATTCTTATTTCAAACTCTTATTCTGATGGCTTCATATTATTATCTGATTATTGCAAGACACAAAATACATTCAGGGCAAGCTTCATTACTAACAGCAACAGATCAGTAGTCATATTTCCAATAATTTCATTATGGGAAACCACATCTACCCGTATGATTGATACAGCCACTGTTATCTTTTTTCTTTAATAAACACTGTTAATAACCATTATTTATATTTGTTCTCAAATATATTAGGAAGAGAAACATCAGCCTTGCCGTTTCTTATTGTCTGCTTATGCTCACATAGTATTATATTTAACCCACAATTTCTTTATAGGAAACTTTAAGTCAAAGACAAATATTTAAAATACTAATAAAGTGTCATAGTTCTTTTTTAGATAACATGTGTAGAAAGTCCAAGCTTTTTTCACTTTATCTCAGTGGATCATCTTGTGTGCTCTACTTTGAAGACCCTTGCTTTAAATTATGCATTATCATCTGATCTATATGAAGTCCTCTCTAATCTACTATACGGTCTTACTGCTTTTTGTTATCTTTACCTTCTCTTGTATCCACATGGAATTCTAGTTTTCTATTTTAGCTTATCACCTTTCAAATTATATTAAGAATACCGGTCCAAATTTATACATCCCCCAGGTCTCTTTGAAGCTCCTTCAGGATTCTCAAAGAAAAATTAAATAATCTAAAGAACTTCATATTTAAGACCTATGTCAAACTGTTTTAAAAAGTTAAATGTCATTCCTATTTCTTCGAATACTCAAAAATCATTTATGTTATAATTCCACTGAAGAGAACCTTGGACTATATATATTAACTCACCAAAAGGTATTTTTAGAGTTGGTCACAATAACAAATGTATAAAAGCTCAATCAGAATATTAAGAAAGTATAGTAAAATTTTATTTTTCAGCTACTGAAGGTTAAGTTACAACCTGTAAAATCTTTTGATAAAATCTGATTTCTACTGATTTTTAAAATATTCAAAAATATCACTGGACAACTGTACAAGTAGAAAATTATAGCCAAATAACTGAGTTAATCATAGTCAACTAAGATTTTCATATACCTATTAAGTAAACAGATCCCAAATAAAGGCCAACTAAAAAAACATATCAATCAGCATTAAAAGGAAGGATAAGGCAACATATATACGTTTGAAAGTGAAACAAAGTTCTGTTTTTTAACCACTCTGGGGAAAAAAGATCTGAATTGAAAAATGTACCTCTGAAAGACAGAAGTTTTAGAAAATTTTAAATACTATTACATATATACCCATATTATGATTTTTTGCCTCAATCCACAAACTGTCAATAAGACTTTATGTCAAATATAGATTTAACATGACATTTAAAATGCAGAAGAAACACTTTAAAGATAAATTTTATTTAATCCATTGAATAACTATCTTGGTTTTCAACTAGACATATTAATTGCAATACATTAAGAAACAGTATAAATATCGTAGACTCCAAACATTCAAAAATGAGTGATTTAAATTCTGAAAGGAAGTGAGCAAAGAAAATAATTTAGCAATATTCATACAAATAATAAAAAGGCAAAGTAAATAGCAAGAGATCCAAACAAGATTCATGGTTGAAATGTTAAAAACATTCAGTGAACAAATGTTCATTTTAAATTCTGTAATTTTACCATTTTACTTTTTCTGAGCAAAACTCAACAAAAACATCAATTATAAAAAACTGCAAGAGAACTTTGCCATAAAGTTGTCTCATTACTCTGAATCTAAGAGACATTAGATAACCAAGTATAAGTTTATTTTTCATTTTTATAGACCAGTTTTCAATCACTTTAATCAATTCCTTTGTTGACAATGATTTTAGTATTTTTATGGGATTTAATGACTTAAGAAATGTTAAAACTAGGGATTAATAAAAAAATTAACCTCATCACACAGCCTAAAACATATACAGACTCTTGCTGACTGAATAACCATTCTATTTGCAGTACTTTTGAATTTACAAAGTGTTTTTACATGTATTACCCAATGTTACGTACAAAGCCCTTTTGGACAAGGCATTTTATAAAGGAGGAAACCAAGTTTCCGAAATGAAGGAATTCAACCACTTTGACTCCAAACCTCATTTTCTTTCTACTATAAAACACCACTGTTTGGTAAGATTAGCAATTAATGTTTATTAGTAAATAAACAGTAAATAATGGTTCCAGACACTTGGGTTTTACAAACATAAAAGCTGATGCCCCGAATGCTTAAGTGATTTGCCCATAGCTGGCTAGCAACCATAATGGGATGGGGCTAGAAAGATCATCTTCTAAAATCATTGCCAGTCTTATATTCTTAATAACCAAATGGGTAACTGTTGTGAATACTGTTACTAAAAATGATACATTTCTTTCAGCAGAAGTCACTGGGGAGCTCTGAGCATCATGAAAGGAACAAATTAAAAAATCTCAAAGTTGGAAACTGCCTAACACAAACATACATTGAATATTTAAGCTCTCTTTACAAGATCCCTGGTAAGTTGTTCAGCATTTCTGCGTGGTCAGAACAACTCCAAAACCATGAGAGAACATGGCTGGACATTGAGGAATGCTTTTTACTACTACAAAATAAAGCAGAAAACTCTTAAATCAAAAAATAAGAATCATTCATAAAGCCATATGTGATCATAGGTAATCCCCTCTAATCCCTTTAGTTTCAAAGCCTGAGCTCACATTTCTCCCCAGTTCATGCCAGCAAGTATCTTGGATTATATAGTAGAAAATGTCCGGAAATGCTCAAAACTAAAGAAATATTAACCAGTATTCTGAAAACACCTATGGATTACAAATAAAGTTATCAAAATAGGCAATTAATCTTTACTCCCTCATTCTCTTTACCTTTAGCATTGCTCTTATTTCTATGGATTTACTCCAGATTACTAGCAGAGTCCAACTTCTTCCATTTCCTTGCCTTCATTAACCCCTCACTTCCTTTTCCAACACATTCGTCCTTAGCTTCTGTGAAATGTGCTCTCTCCCCTCAGTGGTATGCCTTAATTAAATGTTATCTCATATTTAATTTCAAGAAAACTATTACTTTCTGTTTCCTTCAGGTACTGTTTTTTAATTCTGTAAAATGTTTAAAGTTATTTTACATGATTCATTTGTGAACACAAGGAAAACACCCTAAATTAAAGTTGGTGTCAACACCAACTAAATGGCCACACTATTCAGCACAAATCAAATGAATTACATGTTGCTCCAAGGTTCTACTGTATAGTGATGTGTGATAATAAATACTAAATTTACTCAGTCACCTTACTTTTATCTATAAAATTTTATCTTTAATGCAATTTAATTAAGTATGCATCACAAAATGTTATAGTTTTTTTCAAAAGTCACTATTTTATATTCAATCCTTGTTTTTCTAATTACTTTGACACAGCCTTGCATCCAAATGAAGTCCTAATAAAGTACTTTTGGTAAGGAACCAAGGGTCACAACTATTTTAAAAAAAAAAAAAACTGTCTTCACTAAAAAGCAGAATAATGACTTTGTTGTCCTAGTTTGGGCTTACTCTATAGCTCTGACTTTCTGCCAAAGTTTCTCCAGCACTTCTGAATACCAAAGTATTCAGAAACATTTTTAAGATCCAACACAACTGACTTTTCTCATTCTTGGATTCATGTGAAACTGGAAACTTTTTTTAAGCCTCGAGGAATTAAAAAATCAATTTGTAATTCAGACCCAACAACATCTACCCCCAAAGTAAACAGAAGTATTTTAATTTTAAAATAAACTAACTTAATTATTTGGATTTGTTTCCTTGTGGTTTTACTGGGTTTTGTTTTTTTTTTTTTTTTAAGTTTAATTTATTTGAGTGAGAGAGAGCAAGTGGGGGGAAACAGAAAGGAAGGGGAGAGAAAATCCTCAAGCAGACTTCCCACTGAGCAAGGAGCCTGATGCAGGGTTCAATGCCCGGACCCCAAGATCATGACCTAAGCCAAAATCAAGAGCGAGCCACTTAACTGACTGAGCCACCCAGGTGCCCCTGCCCCGTTCTTGAAAAAATAGATGCCAACTTGTGTATTTGGAAAGCTTACCTATTACCTTTTAATTTTCAATTAAGTTTTAAATTAAGCTTTCAGTAACTTCAAATCTATACAGATAATCCTTCCAATACCCTACTGCACATTATTTTACTTTTCTTCCCACAACTTTCTCTTCCACTCTATCTCAGCAATTCATTCCAATGGTCATCCCCACCATTATTAGCAATAACTACAATATCTCCTCCTCCAATAAATTTCAAGATTTTCATTCTCAGATGGCTAGTCCTGTCTGCCAACTCACAAACTCCAGTACTCCAAGGCCAGTAACTTTTTGGTTGGTTTGTTTTTTTGGTTTTTTGCCTTTTTTTTTTAAGTAAGCTCTATACCCAACACGGGGCTTGAACTCACCACTGGAAATCAAGAATCACATGTTCTACTGACTGAGCCAGCCAGATGCCCCAGAGCCAGTAATTTTTGACCCCATAGAGACCTCAATTCACTGATCCTGACAATTTCTATTGCTCATCCCCCTCCTGTCTACATTTCCATCTTGACACAGCTTGGATTCCATAAGCCATCACTAATCACTCCATCCAAATAGCCTCAACTGTCCTTGCCCTCTCTTGCTTTGTCAAATTTCAACACTGGTTTTATACTTAACTCTTGACTAACCCTTCCTCATGCTGCTGGAAAAAGGTGGGATGGGAAGGAAGAAAGGACACACAAGGCAGAGGAACCAACCAAACAGCCACACTGACTGGTCATACTTTGAAATGTGTGCTTACTAACCCAAAAGGCTTAAATACTACTTAGCCTGAACCCATTCACCATCCCATTATCCCAGACAACTATCTTATACTTTCTTTCAGTTTAAATTTACACCACTTCCCATCCATTTCACTCTCAGCCAAAAATCTTGCTTCCTACCTGACTAAAAGACACAATCAGAAGGTAATTCCTCAATCTCCAAATCTATTTTTACCATGAACACCTATGTGCTTTTATTCTGCCCTCCTGCTTATTACTTTGGATAAACTATCCACAACCTTAGTGCTTCTGCCTACCTGAAGAATGAGTGTGACTTCAGGTTTAGTTGTTAAAATGTTTAAGACCCTGAGCCTACATATGCTTGATGTATTTTAGGAAGAGTAAAAAGATGAATAAGCAAGCTACAGATCCATGAACAGAGGGAAGAGTAGAAGTTAAAATGGGAAGTGTATGGGGTCAGAATGCAGATTGTACGAGCTCTACCTTCCACCATAAGGACATGGGGTTTACCAATGATTGAGATGAAAACACACTGGAGGTTCTTGAGCATAAGCCTGACAGGACTGGACTTAGATTATTAAACAGATCACTCTGGCATCTATGCTGATTATAAAAAAAAAAAAAAAATAACGATTCAGGGCAAGGGGGACTTTTGGGGAAGGCTACTGCAATAATCCAGACCAGAGATCAGATTAGCTTGGACCAGGGTGGAAGAGCAGAGTGAAAAGTGCTAAGATTTTGGACATATTCTGAAGGCAGTGGCAACAAAATTTTCTTATGTTTTCAGCGTGGGTTGTGAAAGACAGACATCAATTTGGGGCACCATGACCTAGAAGGATAAATTTGCTTTGAACTAAACGGGCAATTAAGTAAACCAGTCTGGTCAAGGGAAAGATAAAAGTTTGGTTTTAGACAGTTATGTTTGTGATATCCTTAGACATCTAAGATATGTTGAGTAGGCAGTTAAATACCTATTATCTGGAATTCAACAGAAGTAGTCCCCATCAAGACAGATGGTAAGACATGATCCTGAATTCAAAAAGACTGAAGTCATACCATGCATCTTTTCCAATCACAACACTATGAAACTAGCTATCCACCAGAAGAAAAAATCTGGAAAGAACACAAATATATGGAGGTTGAATAACATGCTACTAAACAATGAATGGGTCAACCAAGATATCAGGAGGAAATAAAAAAAAAACATGGAGACAAATGAAAATAACACATTCCAAATCTTTGGGATGCAACAAAAGTTGTTCTAAGAGGAAAGTTTACAGCAATACAGGCCTACCTCAAGAAGTGAGAAAAATCTCAAACCACCTAACCTTACACCTAAAGGAGCTAGACAAAGAAGAACAAACAAAACCTAAAACCAGTGAAAGGAAAAAAACAATAAATATTAGAAAAGGAATAAATGATATAGTAACTGAAACAACAAACAGACCAATGAAACAGGAGCTGATTCTCTGAAAAGATCAAGAAAATTGATAAAACTTTAGCCATACTCATCAAAGGGAAAAAAAAAGAGAGAAAGAACTCAAATTGTACACAACACAAAATCAGAAATGAAAGAGAAGAGGGACGCCTGGGTGGCTCAGTTGGTTAAGCGGCTGCCTTCGGCTCAGGTCATGATCCTGGCGTCCTGGGATCGTATCCCGTATCCCGCATCGGGCTCCTTGCTCAGCGGGGAGCCTGCTCCTCTGCCTCTGCCTGCGCCTCTGCCTGCTTGTGTTCTCTCTCTGTTAAATAAATAAATAAATGAACCTTAAAAAAAAAAAAAAAGAAATGAAAGAGAAGAAATAACAACCAAAAACACAAATACAAAGGATAAGAGGTTATGAAAAATTTATGCTAACAAATTAGACTGCTAGAAAAAACGGATAAATTCCTAGAAACATAACCTCCCAAGACTAAATCAGTAAGAAACAGAAATTTTAAACAGAGAAACTACCACCAATGAAATTCAATCACTGATCAAAAAATTCCCAACAAACAAAAGTCCAGGACCAGATGGTTTCACAGGTAAATTCTAGCAAACATTTCTTTAAATGAGTTAAAAAGAGTTCATACCTATTCTCAAACTATTCCAAAAAATAGAAGAGGAAGGAATTTATTCTATGACTTATTCTATGAAGACAGCATTACTCTGATACCAAAACCAGATAAAGACACTACCAAAACCATACAAAGACACTTCCAAAAAAAGAGAACTACAAGTCAACATCTTTCATGAACATAGATCCAAAAAAAACTCAACAAACTACTGCCAAACTAAATCCAACAAATATATTTAAAAAATCATTCACCACGATCAAGTGCAATTATTTCTTGGGCTGCAAGGATGATTCAGTATTTGCAAACCAATCAACATGATACATTCACCTCAGAATAAAGGCCACACTATCATCTCAGTAGATGCAAAAAAAGTATCTGACAAAGTACAATACCCATTCATGATAAAAACTCTCAACAAAGTAGATTTAAAGAGAACATATCTCAACATAATAATGGCCATATATGAAAAGCCCACAGCTAACATCATACTCCATGGTAAAAAAAACTGAGGGTTTTTTCCCCTAAGATCAGGAACAAGACAGATGTCCTCTCTCACCACTTTTATTCAACCTAGGACTGGAAGTCCTAGCCACAGCAATCAGACAAGAAAAAGGTATAAAAGGCACCCAAATTGGTAAGGGAGAAGCAAAACTAACATTTGCAGATGACAGGATACTGTATATAAAAAACCCTAAAGACTCCACCAAAAACCTACTAGAACTGAAAAATGAATTCATTAAGGTAGCAGTATACAAAATCAATATACACAAATCCATTACAGATACACAAATAATGAAGCAGCAAAGAAAACAAAACAAAACAAAACCTTCCATTTACAGTTGCACCAGGAATAAGTTTAGCCAGGGAGGTGAAAGACCTGTATAAAACACTGATGAAAGAAACTGAAGATGACACAAATGGAAAGATATCCCATGCTTTATAATAATGCATTTAATATAGCAATATTAAAATGTCCATACTACCCAAAGCAATCTACAGATTTAATGCAATCCCTATCAAAATACCAAAAGCTTTTTTTCACAGAACGTTAACAAATAATTTTAAAATTTGTATGGAATCACAAAAGACCCTGAACAGCCAAAGCAATTTTGAAAAAGAAAAAACTGAAGTATCACAATTTCAGACTTCAAGTTATATTACAAAGCTATAGTAATCAGTATGGTACTGGCACAAAAACAGACCCACAGATCAACAGAACAGAAAGCTCAAAAATATACCCATAATTATATGGTCAATTAATCTTTAGAAGGTGGCAATAATATGCAACAGGAAAAAGACAGTCTCTTCAACAAACGGTGTTGTAACAACTGGTCAACTACACGCAAAAGAATGAAACTGGACCACTTACTTACACCATACACAAATATAAACTCAAAATGGGTTAAAGACCTAAATGTGAGACCTGAAACCATAAAAATCCTTGAAGAGAGCAGACGAAAATTTCTAAGACACTGGTCCCAGCAACTTCTTTCTAGATAGATCCTCTGAGGCAAGGGAAACAAAATTAAACATATACTATTGGTACTATATCAAAATAAAAAGCTTCTGCACAGTGAAGGAAACAATCAAGGAAACTAAAAGGCAACCTACTAAATGGGAGAAGATACTTGCAAATGACATATGTGACAAAGAGTATCCAAAATACATAAAGAACTTAAAATAACATCAAAAAATCCAATAATCTAGTTAAAAACAGGCAGAAGACATGAACAGACATTTCTCCAAAGAAGACATCTAGATGGCCAACAGACACATGAAAAGATGCTCAATGGCACTTATCATCAGGGAAATGTAAATCAAAGCCACAAATGAGTTATCACCTCACACCTATCAAAATGACTAAAATCAAGACACAAGAAAAGTAAGTGTTGGTGAGGACGTGGAGAAAAAGGAATCCCCGTGCACTGCTGGTGGGAATGCAAACCAGTACAGCCACTGTGGAAAACTGTGTGGAGGTTCCTCAAAAAATTAAAAAATTGAATCACTATATGATCCAGTAATTCCAATTTGGGTATTTACTCAAAGAATACAAAAATACTAATTTGAGAAGATATATGCACCCTTATGTTTACTGCAGCATTATTTGCAATAGCCAAATTATGGAAGCAGCCCAAATGTCAAATGATGAATGGATAAACTGTTATGGTGTATACCCACATATATACACATACACATACACACACACACACAAATGGAATATTATTCGGTCTTTAAAAAGAATGAAATTTGCCATCTGCAACAACATGGATGGATCTAAAGGGTAAAAGGCTAAATGAAATAAATCAGTGAAAGACAAATACTATATGATTTCACTCATGCAAGGAATTTAAGAAACAAATGAACAAAGAATAAGAGACACAAACAAAAAAACAGACACTTTAATATAGAGAACTGATGGTTATTACCAGGGGGTTTGTAGGTGAAGGGAATGGATGAAATAGTTGGAAGCTCCCTGATAATGAGCTAATCATGATGAGCTCTGAGTAATGTAGAGAACTGCTAAATCACTATACTGCATACCTGAAAACAATATACCACTGTATGTTAATTATACCGGAATTAAAATTTTTTAAATTAAAAGTGGCCATTAGAAAGAAAAACATCTGGTTGATTTCTGAATAATTCACTATGTGCACAAAGGAAGCAAATGATATGATTCTCTGGTAAGTCACACTTGAAGGGTTTTTTAAGTTACAATTTTTTTTTTCATATTATGTTAGCACCAGAGTATATCATAAACTACAAATTTCTAAAGAACAGAGCACATACAAAACTTGATACAAAATATTTTCAGAAAAGTGACAAAATTTTAAAACCTTTAATCTATATACTTCTAAAATAACCAAATTCAGAAAAGCGTGCAACTCCTGATCTCAGGGTCATGAGTTTGAGCCTCACACTGGGTATAGAGATTACAAAAAAAAAAAAAAAAAAAAACAAGAAATGAAAAATAAAAGAACCAATACACGAAATTCCTCTTTTCTCTGAATATCCAAATCTAAAGTACACCTTACACAGTACGTATTTTTCAATTATACACTTTCCTTTTTATTGCAAAATACACCAACATGCAAAAGAATGTATGCAATGAATATGCAGTTTCTTAACATTTTTAAAAATATTTTATTTATTTATTTCAGAGAGAGCAAGTTAGAGAGAACATGAGAGGGGAGAAGGTCAGAGGGAGAAGCAGATTCCCCATGGAGCTGGGAGCCAGATGTGGGACTCAATCCCAGGACTCTGGGATCATGACCTGAGCTGAAGGCAGTTGCTTAACAAACTGAGACACCCAGGCACCCCTCCAAATGATAACGAATATATGGTTTCTACTAAGAAAACATTTTCAAAATTTATTTAATACTAAAACACTAATTTTAATACCAATATTTATTTATTTTGGCATTTACTTCATTTACGATAGAAACATTAGGTTTAATGCCGGTATTTTGAAGTGTTCACTATTTAGTAACTCCTTAAAAAAGAAAAAAAGGTGGGGCACCTGGGTGGCTCAGTGGGTTAAAGCCTCTGCCTTCGGCTCAGGTTATGATCTCAAGGTCCTGGGATTGAGCCCCATTAGGCTCTCTGCCCAGCGGGGGACCTGCTTCCCCCACCCTCTCTGTGTCAAATAAATAAATAAAATATTTATTTTTTTTTAAAAAGTGAAAAAAAAAGTCAGTGAAACTAAAGCATTTAAAATATAGACTATAGGGGGCACCTGGGTAGCTCAGTTGGTTAAAGATGGTAAGATCAAGGCCCACTTCCCACTCCATGAGTTGCCTGCTTAAGATTCTTTTCTTCTTCTCTTTCACCCCTTTGCCCCTCTTCCCTGCATGTGCGTGCTCTAAAATAAAATCTTTTTAAAAAATTAAAATACAGACTACAAATACACTTTTATAAATACACTAAACATCACAAAATGGCAACTTTCATAAATACAAATTTACAAAACAATGTAAAACACACATGGTTATTTTTAACATATATTAGCATATTTAATAAAAAATATTCTAAAATAAACTTAACAGTAGGGGTGCCTGGGTGGCTCAGTGGGTTAAGCCTCTGCCTTCAGCTCAGGTCATGATCTCAGGATCCTGGGATCGAGCCCCACATCAGGCTCTCTGCTCAGCGGGGAGCCTGCTTCCCCTATCTCCCTCTCTACCTACTTGTGATGTCTGTCAAATAAATAAATAAAATCTTTAAAAAAACAAAGCAAAACATAAATAAACCAAACAGTACATAAACCGATTATCATTTAATTATGACACCTAAAAATAAAATTTCATTTGATTTTTTTCAAGTACTCTTTCATTGAAAGAGCCAATAGCACTTTTTTTGTTGTGCATATTTTTATGCAATTTTCCAGCTGCTGATACACTTTCTGCCTGAAGAGAGCTTGAGGAGATAGCTACAAGCTACCACCACATATTTTCCTGTGATGCTTTAATCTTCAAGTAATCTCATCTCTTGAATAACTTTTAAGAAAATATTTTGAACTCTCTTTTGTTTTAACAGGAACTAAAATCGTTTTTACTGTTAGAAAAGTTATAGCTTTTACTTCAAAGAAACATCTGTAGGTTGGTCTTTATCTCCTTTAGTTTCATCATGTAGAGATAGAGGTTCCAACACATTTATCTATACATCATTTTTAGTACTTTCATGCTCATAATCTCAGAAATTACAATTATTCTTGCTAAAGAGTTATACTTTATCAATTATTTTTGTCTTCCTTTTGAAAATTATGTAATTATAGAATACTGACCTTTGTTTAATCTGAAATTCTAATGTGGAGTACATAAATAACTACCTGGCTACATCTCAAGATGCATATGATTCCTATTTTTTAGATTCCAAAATAACTATATTATACTAACAAAAATAGTGGCAAATCAATGCATTAAAATAGCACATGATATATCAGACCAAACACCAATACTTCAATAACTATGCACAAATAGACTACTGTTTCCTGTGTTCACTTAGAGCATTTATTCAGCTTTCAGTAGACTACAAGCTCCAAGTGCAGGATCTATTTATAATTCTTTGTATCCCCCACTTAAACTAGTATTTTATTTTTTTTATTTTTTTAAGATTTTACTGATTTTTTTGAGAGAAAGAGACAGAGCAAGAGCGCATGAGTGTGGGGTGGGGGGCAGAGGGAGAGGGACAAGCAGGTTCCTGGATGAGTGCGGAGCACAATGCGGGACTCCACACAGAGCTGGATCCCAGGACCCCACGATCATGAACCTGAGCCAGAGATGCTTAACCGGCTAAGGCACCCAGGTGCCCCCTACCTAGACTAGTATTTAGTAGATTTTGACCTCTGAGCCTCAGGTTCCACGACTGTAAAACTGCTGTAATTACAGGACTCTAAAGTGAGAACACTGAATGATATAAAGCATTCAACACAGTGCTTGGCACTGGTGTCTATTATTACTCATTTATTCAACAACTGAAAGAGTACTGACCTTGGCAGTAGGGACACAATGTAAGCAAAAACATACTTAGTGAGAAGGAGAGTTAGTAATTAAATAATCACAATTTTGCTTTAACTTCATTGGCTAGTATTCTCAGAATAATTAAATACTGCAGTGATGGTTAATTCTTAGTGGTCAGATTTGTGTATCTGAACGTGCATCAATATACGGGTTTTATGTCTTTAAGCAAACTCAACATATGAATGCTGTATTTACAAAACATTTAAATTACAAAATAGCTGTTCTCTGTGGACCTTTCAATTTTTAAAATACCTTTAAAATGATTCTACGGATCCAAGATAAATTTACATGCTATCAGAACATATCTGTTCTATGAAACAATGTTTGAAGGACTATACCTGTAAATTATCTAACATCTTCTTTAATTCCACAATTTCTAACAATACCATAGCACCCATATTGATGATCCGTCTTCCCACCTGTCCCTCTCATTTCACAGTTCTTTGTCATTTGAGGCTCCTACTGATTTTCACTTGCTTCACGTTAGCCTTTTGTTTAGCACTGCTCTGCTTCACACATCTCAAACCTGAGCCCACGGTAATTCAGTGGTTACTTAAGGGTAAAGCTGAGACTATAGAATAGGATTAACTACTTTAAATCTAGTTTTATGTTATACTCTTGCCCTGGCTCAGACCCTCTGGTCATCAACTTTTTTTTTTTTTAAGTATTTTATTTATTTATTTGACACACAGAGAGGGAGAGAGTACAAGCAGGGTGAGTGGCAGAGAAAGAGAGATGCAGGCTCCCTGCAGAGCAGGAAGTCCGATGCTGGACTCAATTCCAGAACCCTGGGATCATGACCTGAGCTGAAGGCAGATGCTTAACTGACTGAGCCACCAAGGTGTCCCATCAACTTTCACCCTTGTCCTTGCTACCTCTATCCTGGAAAACTTTCTGTCACCGTTCCTCTACCCTCACACCAAGAACAAGTATCATTCCCCGGAGCAGACATTTTCTCCTCTTACCTGAGACCAAAGAACATGATTAACAAAGGCAGAGTCAAGAGAAGCATCAGTCCTTATGTATACCACTCAAATTTTTAATATGAACATTCTCTAGAACAGTACTAAGCATCTCTTTGCATAATTTCTCTTTGATTTCTTGGCTTTCTTCTCCTTGAGCTCATTTTCCTTTTTATCCTAGCCTTCTTTCCCTTTCCCCCATTTCATACTTAAACTTAAAATTCTGAGCACAATTTAAGTATGAAATCTAATCAGAGATCATATGTCTAGAAGGGATATCAAAGATCAGCCTCTCTACTTACACATGAGAAAACTGAAGCCAAGATCACGCTATTTGGCCAAGCAAATAACAGAGCTGACTTAAGGATACAGATGCCTTAGTTCCTGTTTTGTTCCTTCAAATTAGTACACTTAGGGGGCGCCTGGATGGCTCAGTCCATTGGATGGATGATTCTTGATTTCGGCTCAGGTCATGATCTCGGGTGGCAAGATCAAGCCCCACATCAGCTCCGAGTAGGGCTCCTCACTCAGCTGATAATCTGCTTGAGATTCTCTCTCTCTCTCTCTCTCCCTTTGTCCCCACCCCCATACTCTAAAATAAATAAATCTTTAAAATCTCTAGTACACTTAAATAAGTAAATGCTCTAAAGACTTTATTTATTTTCAGTTGTTGGTATATTCATGGGAATAACTCCAAAGAATGAACCTTATATTATCCTTGGCATATAATTATGGTTTAAGTACTGAGATAATTTAGCTGTATCTATATATGCTCTATTATATTTGGAAGAAGCAGAATTGACCCAGGCTGAACTTTTATGGTTTATTTTCCTAAACAGTATTGGAAAATTTTAATCTGTAGAAGAAATTATAATTGTTAATATTAAAGTACATTTTTATATGATACAAAAGTATTATACATTAATCTACTCAGAAGAGTCTCTAAGATCCAAAAGCAGGAATATTCAGAAAACATACATGACTTATTCTTTATTCTTTCTTGTATGTAATGCAATTATATTATTGATGTTAGGCATTGAGTAAAAGGGAAATGGTCAAATGAATTCTCTTGCATAATAACATAAAATAGGCACTATGAATACCACTTTAAATTTACTTGGCCGCCTTGCCCTTTCCATTATCGATTCTATAGGATTCTTACTTCAACCTCAAAAACTGGCTTGTGAGCAGGTGGGGTAGCTAATACTAGCTTTCATTTCCATATACCATCACCGTAAACAGTACTCTGAGTTAGTAATATATAACTTTAGACTTTAAAAAAAAAAAAACCTTCCTGTTAAGATTGATCCTTCTTACTTCTAAAACAGCACTGGAGTAAACTTATACTGCACATGAAGATGTACTACCAAGTATTATATCTATAAGATAAATTTAAAGAGAGACTATTAAAATTCTTACCTAGACCTTTAATGTCCACAGCAAAATGACTGTCAACAGAAAAGGAATGACTTGTACTTGTTTATGTAAATCGCATCATATATTCAGAATAACAAAAGAGGGTTAGCAGATAAGAAAAGCTGGAAACAAGGCAAACAAAAAACTTTCAGGTTAGCACTATGTTTTCTGGTAGATTTGTATTCAAATGAAATAGACTGAAATTTTACATACCAATACTTTCCTTTTTCTTCTCTCAATTTATTTTCCTACTTCCAAAAAGGATTGAGGAAAATGACCAACAGCTACTCAGAATTAGACCATTTATTCACAGATGGCAAGGAAATACAACAAAATGCTAAAAAGATATTATAAACGGACAGCAGTCTGCTACTTTTTGTTGTATTCCCAGCTCAGAGGTAAAACCTGTTTCGAATCTCAATTTCTCTTCAGTTTTACTGTGCCTTCATTTAAGCACAGAATACAACTAATTACAGGCTTGTAAGTATGACTTAATAAATTGATTAACTTTGAGAATTGTTATTTTATCCCATAAATAATAGTCCATTAGTTTCCTGAATTTTTCTTCTTAAAAATTCTCTTTTTTTTAAAGATTTTATTTATTTACTTGAGAGAGATAGAGTGAGAGAGAACATGAGAGGGGAGAAGGTCAGAGAGAGAAGCAGACTCCCCATGGAGCCGGGAGTCCCGATGTGGGACTCGATCCGGACACTCCGAGATCATGACCTGAGCCAAAGGCAGTCGCTCAACCAACCGAGCCACCCAGGCGCCCTCTTCTTAAAAATTCTTAATCACTTCAGCCGTCAATACTATCTTTCTAATGGTATTAATACCAAATGACTATTGACAGGCTGGTAGTGCTAATGAATGGGTCTAAAGTGTGCTGTCACTAAACTATTCAGAGAGTAGTATTCAACAAGTGACTGGGATTTTTAGCCAAAATCTCTTATATAGGCCTATTTAAGCTGAGGCCTAACTGCTTATATAGAAATTAAGTAGAAGTCTGTTCTACAATACAGAGAGACACCTACAACAAAAGAGGGGAAGCTTCAGATACTTATTAGATACGTACTTCTACTTATGTACTTCTAAATAAATGTAGTATTTATTTGGAGTGATTCTATGGTAACACAGGTAAGATTATTAATAACATGCATCAGAAGAAGTAATCAGGATTATGAATTTTTTTTCACAGTTCTACCTTAAACCATTATTTGCTCTTGTGCTAATTGGAAGACTTGAAATACAGTCTGGAAACATTATGTAGAAACTTGAAGAGAATTAATAAGCTGCTTCTTCAAATTAGGAGGATTTAGGAGCACCTGGGTGGCTCAGCATCTGCCTTCGGCTCAGGTCATGATCCCAGGGTCCTGGGATCGAGCCCATGTCATCCCTCTCCCTCTGCCTGCCGCTCCCCCTGCTTGTGCTATCAAACAAATAAAATCTTTTAAAAAAATAAAATAAATTAGGAGGATTTAGAATTAAAAGATCCTAAGAGACCCAACTTGTAGGGCCCCCAGGGTTCAGGAGTGAGAATGTATAAAGATACTTGAAGGGATATACACTCCAGTGCCCCCAAAGCAGGGAAGAACTTTATGTGCACTAACTCATTTAATCCTCACCCACAACCCTATGAAGTCAGTGGTATTATCCTTATTTTGTAGAGAGAGAAATGGGTTCTCAGAGGTTAAGTGGTTTGTGAAGGGTACAAAGGTGGGAGTCTTTGCACTTGACACGAAATGCAAAAGATGAAAAGAGGAAAGACGAAAGCATTAATTTGTATTTGTATTCAGACTCAGGCTGGTATTGTGTACATGGAACACGTGATTAATAGAAGTTTACTCATTTCTCCTTGCTAAATGGTCCCGAGTTCGGTAAAATCATAAACTGCAAAGAACTATAGTACCTTAGAGAAGTGTGAAATAAAGAGATTTAGAAGAGTTACAAATTTTGATGTATGATTCAATGGCTGCCTTTTGGAAAGCAAACCTCAGTATGTATCTGAATCACCAAATATCTTTTCTGTCAATGTGACTGTGTGAATTAAAGAAAAATTGAATCAAAATTAAACTTCCCATAAGAGAAATATTATTTCTGGGATTTTTCAAAATTGCTATATAATCTCAGCATGCCCCAGTAATTTCTGAATGGCTTAATTCTGTGTAATGTTTGTGTCCACCTGACTTGGGAAGTTTGTTCTCCTTCATTAAATTGCTAAAAGTTGGAAGATAAACTATCCAAATCTTAGCATGGTTTGGGGCCCTAAACCTAATACTGTAATTCTTGGTAGTAGTCAACTCTATAAGTATTGACTCTCTCACTTTTCTATGAATATAGCTAGCTGATTGCATTTTTGCTTTTAAACTTAAAATTTTAATTACTAAATATTCATTTATTTCAGTCTAATGATCATTTCTTTTTTCAATAAAAAAATGTAAAGATCTATTCATATTTAATTTTTTTAACATGAGGTTCCCATTGTAGAGACACTTCCAAGTTTCCAAGTTATAAAGCATGGGGCACAGTTCTGATGCTATCTGGGGTACAAAGCAGGAAGAGTGAACAGCTAAGGCAAGGTGGGGAAAATGGCCCCTGGATAAACTGCCTGGGTTTGTTACTTGAGCTGGCAGGTGAGCAGTCTAAGACATGAGGTTCCCGACTTTTGAATTTCATGAACCACTACAATTTCATATTAGATTTGGAAAATGACAAAAGATTGTCAACCCTGTGTTTGTTTTACGTCTTTACATAAAAAAATTAAATTTATAAATTACTGCCTCCACTTAACATCATTTATAAAAGAAATAATTTAACACAATCCCCCAAAGGAAAATATAATTTCAGAATAAAACGGTTCTTTAAATTAGTACTAGCAACTTATATTTTAAAAAATCATGTATTTATTTTTCTCATTTTATGCAATATTTGTGAAATATTTGTTGTCAGACCAGCATCTGAGAATCAACCGTGCAAAGCAAAGATTCC
>CM052798.1:70315975-70565617 GCA_028533885.1 Nasua narica | reverse complement strand
CTGACCTTCTCTCCTCTGATGCTCTCTCTCACGTTCTCTGTCTCTCAAATAAATAAATAAAATCTTTAAAAAAAAAAAAAAAAAAAAAGAAGCACCTCAGGAGGGCCCCTGGGTGGCGCAGTTGGTTGAGCGACTGCCTTCGGCTCAGGTCATGATCCCGGAGTCCTGGGATCGAGTCCCACATCGGGCTCCCAGCTCCATGGGGAGTCCGCTTCTCACTCTCACCTGTTCTCTCTCACTCTCTCGCTTTCCTAATAAATAAATAAATAAAATCTTAAAAAAAAAAAAAAAAAAGAAGCACCTCAGGAGTTTTAAAAATAACGAATCCTAGGACTCAACCCCAGAACTACTGAATCAATCTCTAGAGTTAGGTACCCAGGAATTTTGATACACAGTTGGGCTTGGGAACGAACATCTGTCCAAGATATATATAAATATAATTTTTTAAGATTTTATCTTTACTCCAGAAAACCAATATTGCAGCATATGCTAAGTAAAAATTTTAAAAAATATTTTTTTAAAAGATTTTATTTATTTATTTGACACACACAGAGAGAGATCACAAGTAGGCAAAAAGGCAGGCAGAGAGAGCCCCGATGCAGGGCTAAATCCCAGGACCCTGAGACCATGACCTGAGCCAAAGGGAAAGGCTTTAACCCACTGAGCCACTCAGGCGCCCCGAAAAGATTTTATTTTTACCTAATCTCCATACCCAACTTGGGACTCAAACCTACAACCCCAAGATCAACAGACACATGCTCCACCAAATGAGCCAGCCAGGTGCCTCATAAACAAGTATAAATTAGGCAGTTCTTTGTAACAGTTATGTCCAATCTGGTTGATGCGGGGAACAAAACCTCTAGGAAGAAATCCTTTGGGAAATCAGTGGAAGTGCTGCTTGGAGTTCAGTTATGTTTATATGGCAGATGTACTAAGAAGAATACATCTATCTTACCTCAGTGGGTGAGGTGTACTAAAAACAACAGTATGCCAGGAGCTACAGTGATGGCAGGAACTAGGAAAGGGTAGTAGGGCCATGGTTCTCCAGTGGGATTAAAGTACTCAACACAGGCAAAATAACCAGGAAGAAACTAAAACAAAAATACACTGGAACCTCTGTGGCATATAGTATTGTTAATTAGAGCTACCACCTCAGCAAATCCCAAGTTCGGAATACGTCGTTTGTTTTAAGCCCTGTGATTTTAATCCCTAAGGATTAACTAAGAAAGTGTCTGACACAGTGTTCATGCATAGGGAATGTTCAATATATATACACTAAGTCAATTTTTACTTTAAAACATTTTTTTATAAATATTTTATTTATTTATTTGAGAGAGAGAACATGAGATGGGAGAGGTCAGAGGGAGAAGCGGGCTCCCCGCTCAGCAGGGGGAGATGTGGGACTTGATCCTGGGACTCCAGAATCATGACCTGAGCCAAAGGCAGTTGCTTAACCAACTGAGCCACCCAGGCGCCCCTAAAACATTTTTTTAAACTGTATTTTTCTTCCACACTTGGAAAAGGCTTTGAGATTCTGGGAAATGTACACAATTTAAAACAGGATAGGGTAACAGATTTAATATAGCACACTCACAAGTTCATAACAAGGACCTTTTCCTTGTGGGAAAAAACATTCACGACAAAAGTAAATAATACAGAGATCTTTCTCAGTTATCAAGACTCGTAGAAAAGAACAAAATTATTTATAATTTTTTAAGACCCTAATATTTGACTCTGCAACACAGTTAACATTAAGTTTTTATATCAGGTTTACTTTCCAAACATTTTTCTTCAACTGATATCTATATTAATGGGCATTTTTTTCAGTATATACCATTTTGGGAGACCTGGCTAGCAGATAAAAATTAATCCAAGACTGAATATTTGCCACCAGCAGTATGGATAGCACACAGAATAGTAGAGCAGTCTAGAATTCAGATCCTGAAGCCAGACCATCTGGATTTGAGTCCCAATCCACCTCTTCCTGGCTCTTGCACACTATTATTAGGGAATAATAATAATACCTACCTCATAGGGTTTTTATTAAAAATAAATGCCTCATAGAATTTTTATTAAAAGTAAATGAGTATGTGTAAAACGTATATGGTAAGTGTTCAATGTTGCTTTGACTAATTTGGAACAAGTACTGACTCCAGTTTTACAATCCTTTTTGACTTCCCCCCCCTTTAATATATATATACATATTTTATTTTTATTTTTTATTATTTTATTTATTTATTTATTTATTTATTTATTTATTTATTTATTTATTTATTTATTTATTTATTTGAGAGGGGGGATGCAAACCAGGGGGACGGGCAGAGGGAGAGAGAGGGGAAGCAGACTTCCCACTGAGCCAAGAGCCAGATGCAATGCAGGGCTCCATCTCACAACCCTGAGATCATGACCTGAGCAGAAACCAAGAGTCTGACACTTATCCAACTGAGCCCCCCAGGCACCCTACTTTTTGACTTCTTTTTAACTGAATAAGGATATTATTTTAATTCTCATGAAGTTATCACATACAGTGATATAACAATGGAGTTGTATCAAACAATATACTAAAACTCCTGATCTTATTTTAAGCAAACTTTGACTTTTTTTTAAAAGGTGGCATGTGCTCCAACTTTAAGTCAATTTAAACATGCTACCAGATGAGATTAATAATGAGCAAAGCGAGCTAACATGGCCCTGAACCCCTGTAAGCGTTTTTTTTGGCTATGCCAAAATGCACTTGAGAATCTTTGGACTCTTAACTTTTTTTTTTTTTTAAACTAGTTAGTGGCCCAGTAGGGGGAATGACTCAGTTCTTTTTTTATTTTTTTTATTATTTTTTTTATTTTTAAAGATTTTTATTTATTTATTAGAGAGCGAGAGACTGAGAATGAGAGGGGAGAAAGTCAGAGGGAGAAGCAGACTTCCCGCAGAGCCAGGAGTCCGACATGGGACTCGATCCCGGGACTCCAGGATCATGACCCGAGCCGAAGGCAGTCGCTCAACCAACTGAGCCACCCAGGCGCCCTGGACTCTTAACTTTTTAAAGGAGCTATGTGTTGTCATCTATGGCATAAAGTTTTGGGAAGGAATGACTGTCCTTCCTTAGAATTAAATATGGATTACAGATTAGATCATTCAGTGATCTTATTTTGTGACTATATAAATTTTTTTAAAAATTAATGTTTCTGTAAAAATAAGATGGTTTCTTTATAGATTAGTATTTCAGTTTATATTAGCCAAATCTTTTTAGTTATAAGCAAAATTGAGTTACATTTTTCTACTTATTTTTATTCTTGCTAATAATGTCAAGGAATAATATAGATGCTATAAAAATTAAATATAAAGACTCTGTAGAAACTTTATCTCTTAATAGCAAGTATCAGTTAATAGTGGATATTGATCCATCTTGTGGCTTTATATTGAACACAGAAAAGATGCATTCAGGGTCATTAAGAAAGACTACTGCTCCATCATTATATATGTGTATGTATATGCAATTTCTTTTTTTTTTTTAATAATTTGGGTATTTTTCTTGGTTCTATCTTTTTTCTTAACAATCTTATTTAACTGTCAGAGAGAGAGCACAAGCAGGGGTAGTCGCAGACAGAGGGAGAAGCAGGCTCCCTGCTGAGCAAGGAGTCCAATTCAGGACTCCATCCCAGGGCACTGGAATGACTTGAGCCAAAGGCAGACGCTTTACCAACTGATCCACCCAGGCATCCCTGTATATGCAATTTCTTTGAAGAAATTCAGAGTTTTTTAAATTACAAAAACTAAATGGACAAATTAATTGCTTTAAGAAGAACTCAATAGTAGCAGACTTCTTTAATAAGCTGTTTTCATTTCTGCTCCATAAAAATCTATCAATGTCCTGCTGTCATGGTATAGATACCTTCAACCAGCTTAAAATGATTTAAAGTTCATTTAATCTTCTTGCTTTGTTGTACTTCTCTTGCTTTGTTGTACTTCTGATAACACTTATATCCAACTATTTCTGAAAATCTAGATTATTATATACAGGTTATATGTCAGACTTGAAGACAGATCCACAATCTTTATTAAAAGTTCAACAATCTACAGAGTGCCTGGGTGGTTCAGCCTGTTAAGCATCGGACTCCTGGTATCAGCTCAGGTCTCAATCTCAGGGTCATGAGTTTAAGTCCCACCGCGGGCTCCATGCTGGGCATGGAGGGTACTTAAAGAAAGAAAGAAAAAAAGTTCCAACAGGCCACAGTACAGTTCTCAGCTGAGGTCAATTATGACCCCTCCCCACCCAGAGGACACTTGACAGCTGGGGTGAATTTTGACCCCTCCCAACCCAAGGGACATCTGAGAATGTCTGGAGACATTCTTGTTTAATTAGGCTCAACACCCAGCGTGGAGCCCAAAGCGAAGCTTGAACTCATGACCCTGAGATCAAGACCTGAGCTGATAGTAACAGTCCTACAGAAAAAACAAAACAAACAGTCCTACGCTTAACCTACTGAGCCACTCAGGTGCCGCTGGAGACTTCTTTGGATGTCCCAATGGTGAGAAGAGGGAGTGGGGATTGCTACTTGTATCTTGTGCTTAGAGGCCAAGGATGGTGTTAAGCCTCTTACGGTACACAAGACAGCTCCTATTCTGCCTCAATAAAAAATTATCCCGCCCAAATGTCAATAAAGCCATGTTTGAGAAACCTAGTCTATGCTTCCTCTAGAAGATACACTGGTAACCTTAAGACTGGAAACCCAGAAATTATATGAAAACTACGTAAGGGAACAGGAATGCTCCGAAGTGACCTGGGTGCAAAGGACACATGAGAGAAGCAAGGTATCCCCCTTATGAGCCTTCACGGGTTTAAAACACACATAAGAGACAAAGCCAAGAGAGCTCTAAGTTAAACTTTAACGAATGGAAAATGGGGGTGATGAGATTCTGGGTCAGATGCTAAAGAGAAGATGACAGCAGCCAAAACCTGGAATTGGAAATGTGCATTAAATATTGAAAATCAGTAGTTAAGGGAGATGTTTGATCTCCATGATAAACATTTTTAGTACAAGGAAACAGAATCTGAGAGTTTAACAATTTCAAAATTGTAACATATCCAAAGATATACCATTTAATGTTTCTGCCTCATGTTAAAAGCAACAGGGATGTTAAAAACAAGACAACCAGCTCAAAATGGATTCGCCTATGCTAAGTCCCACATAACCAAACTGAGACTTAATTACAGTTTTGGCTCTTCCAGAAATGAAATCTTAAACTGGTCAATCAGGAATCACCTGATCAGCATTAGTTAGATAATCTGCCTGATGGACCCCTGTCATCCTAAAGTAACCCTGCAATAACCACTATGCTATTTGGACTAGTGTAACTTCCTTGTTCCTGCTCCCATCTGCCTGTAAAACTCAATTTTGCACAGCTCCTCGGAGGTTCTTTCTATCTGCTAGACTGGATCCTGCCTGACTCATGAACTGTTGGAAAAAGCCAGTAAAATCTTTAAAATTTACTCAGTGTTTTAACTGAACTCTTTGGACTCCCAAACATTCTTCAATGTACTCAATGAATAATCTTAATACAATTAGCACTGTGGAGGAAGTCTTACTGCTGGAGAGAACCCAACTACTTATCCCTTTTCATAAGTCTTAGATATAAGCAAGCCAATGCAAAGTCAGTCCCTATTTCTGATAAAACATCAAGGGGGAGAGGGTCAGTGTTAAGTAGTCTCATTCGGTCTATCACAATAATCGTTCCCTTGTAAGCATCCTCAACTCTTTTGCCCTCCTCTTGCTTTGTTGTACTTCTGATAATATCCAACCCTGGTTATATACATTTGTCTAACTCCTCCACAGGCCTGTATTTATTTAGTCAACTTGAACAGAGCTGAAGAAAAATAGCCATCCATAATACTTGGTCTCACTTTAAAATTTTTGACCACAAAACTCAGGAGGGCCTTAAGGAATGCCCTTTAATCCCATTACATTTTCCTGGTCTGTTTACTCTCCTACTCTTCACAACTTGCCACTTCCTCTTGCTAATGAAATCTCCAGTGCCATCTTTCCTCATTCTCAACTACTAATTTAGATTCTATTTTCACTAGGACAATTGAAGCAATCTATAATTACCTCATCTTCACAATATTAAACTATTAGCCTGTGCTCTACCTTCTTCTCTGATCTTTTGGTCCCTACTCCTAAGATCAATTCCTTTATTTGGACACTGACCCCATGCCATTTCTTAAGCACACTCTAAAATTGTACCCTCTTTCACATTATCAATTCCCCAATCCTCTAGATCTTTCCTATTCATCATAAACATACATCCCATTAATATCACCCATGTTAAAAAAAAGAGCAAAAATAGGGCGCCTGGGTGGCTCAGTTGGTTAAGCACCTGCCTTCAGCTCAGATCATGATCCTGGAGCCCTGGGATCGAGTCCCACATCGGGCTTCCTGCTTGGCGGGGAGTCTGCTTCTCCCTCTGACCCTCCCATTTCTCATGCTCTCCTTCTCCCTCTCAAATAAGCAAAACCAAAAAAAAAAAAGAGCAAAAATAAAAACCAAGAAAGTCCGTTACTCCATTCCCCACCTAGTCCCTCTTTATGTTTCCTTTCTTAGCAAATTCCTCCAAAGAGCTGTTTGTGTACTTGCTGTTTCTACTTCTCGCACCTCCCATTTACTTTTTTCCCCACCCCCGAATTTTTTACCATGTATTTTCTACAAACATGGAAATTCTCCACATGAAATATAACCATCAAAATCAGAAAATTAACAATGATGTAATATTGCTATCTAATTCTCAGACCTTGCATTCAAGTTTTTTCAATTGGTCCAACAATGTTCTTCAAAACAATAGGACCAGGTTTAGAGTATGTGCCAATACTGTCATGTTTCTTTAGTGTCCTTCAGTATGTAACAGTTCCTTAGTCTTTCCTCATCTTTAATGCCTTTGACACTTTTGAAGGTTTCAAGCCAGTTATTTTGTATAATGACCATCAATTCTGAATTTGTTTGATCTTTCTCCATGATTCAGATCAAGCATCTTTGGCAGGAAATGATGCAGTCTCCTCATTGCTTTTAGTCAGGTGGCACATGACTTCAATTAGTCCCATTACCAGTGATGCTAACTGATCACTTGATTAAAGTGGTAACTACCAAGCCTCTCCAATGTAAAGTACTTTTTCCCTTTGTGATTAACTGTGAGACTATGAATTTTCTTTCTCATCAAATTTGCAATTTATTCATTTATTTTTGTCAGTATGGACTCATGAGTTCCTATTTTATTCCATGGATTAATCACTCATAGCATCATTATTTATTTTGGTACTTAAACTGTCCCACATTTGGCCAGTGGAAGCCCCTTTAACCTGGCATCTGTTTGACATGTTCTCACCATTCTTTGAGCACTTCCATACCTGTAGAAAGAACAAGATAGCTCAGACTCGTCTTGTACTTTCCCTGCCCCAGCCCTGGAATTAGCTATTTCTCCAGGGAACTCTGGTTGTTTTTTAATAGAGAAAAATATTTCAGATTCTGATCAAGGAGGTTAGAGCAGAGCTTGGGAGTTTGTTTTGTTGTTACTTCCTTTAAATTTCCAAGATGATTCTAACGGTCACCCAGTTAGTTTTAAGGTCTGCTAATTAACAATGTGTCTCAGCCAGGGGTAAGAGCCACAATCACCAACAAAGTTTTATAAAACTCCAGATGGCCGACCAACCAACACCCCCACAACTTAATGAATCACAATCTCTAGGGCAAACCCGCCAAATAGTCAAAAGCTGAGTGAAATTAGAGAGGAGCAGTTGTTGTTCAAGGGTATGAAATCCACAAAATAAACAACATCCTCTGGACTATCAGAAGTGGAATGCAGAAACGGATCAACATTTTGCCTAACCAAGAAACAATTAGGATAGTGGAAAAGAAAAAAGGAGAAAATAAAACCCACAAAAACAAAAACCACATACCTAGGTACTTGACCTAGATAATATAGTCAAAATACTAAGAAAAACAAAAATGTGACTTCAGTTAACAACTAACATTCTAGGGTAAAGTAAAAAGTAAATAAATACTACAGCATGTTATCTTGCATCCCTAAAAAAAAAATTCCCATTAGTCTTCTTAGAATAGATCTGAAGAACAAACTTATCTTCATTCCAGACATTAAATTCTGCAGTAAAATTCAAAAGGTCACATATGAATTATACAGAAGTTTTCATTATTTTTAAATATCTCCTAGACCCCACCTTTCCTAGCCTTTCATAGCTGAAACTACTGAGATCAAACAACATAAAGTTTCTACTTGACAATGACTAGAGCAGCCAAGTGGAGTGCCACTTAACTGAAAGGTTTCTTAAACCAAAAAGAGAGCATAGCTAACATTTACACTTGGATTTTAAGTTTCTCAAATTAAATGCCAAAATCAAACATCTCTTTATCTGAAAGAGTGGTTGACAAGGTTCAATGAGAAACACCAAATAAAAACATAGTACCTTCTTAGCATTGCAACTAATTTTTTTTCTCAATACCATTACCATCAATACTGGTTTTTACTTATATTTTATAAATAACATACTACCACAGCAAATTAAGGTGAACATTAAGAACTGAGCCCAAAAGACATTGCTCCAAAGAAGATACATAAATGTACATGAAAAGATGCTCAACATCATCTGTCAATAAAGTAAATGCAAATCAAAACTACAATGACTTATCACTTCATACCCACTATGATGGCTATAATCAAAAAGTCAGATGATACCAAGTTCTGAGAAGGATGTGTCTTCACATCAGAAGCCTCCTATTTTGCTGGTGGGAATAAAAAATGCAATTATAGTTTGGGAGTTCCTCAAACAGTTAAACACAGAGTTACCATATGACCCAGCAATTCCACAGAGTATATGCCCAAGAGAAATAAAAACTTACATCCACACAAAAACTTATCCACATATGTTTATAGCAGCACTATCCACAATAGCCAAAAGCAGAAACAACTCATATGTGCATAAACTGATGAGGAGGGTAATAAAATGTGGTATATGCACACAATGGAATATTACTGAGTAATGAAAAAGGTGAATTTTAATCATATACTCTATAACATAGATAAGCCTTGAAAACATTGTGCTTATTGAAAAATTCCAAATGACCACATATTGTATGATTCCATCTACATGAAATGTCCAGAATATGCAAATACATAGCAAAAGAGAGATTACTGGCTTCCTAAAGCTGAGGTTAGGGGCAAGAGAGAAATAGTTACTCCTAATGGGTACTGGCTATAAGGTTGATGAAAAGTCCAAAGAAAGATCAGTAGTCAAGAGATTAGAAAGGCAGAAGAAATAACAGGTGGAGCATAAACGATTTTTAGAGCAATGAAACTACTCTTTGTGATATCAAAATGGTGGCTAGGTCATTACACATTTGCCTAAATACATAGAATGTACAATATCAAGAGTGAACCCTAACATAACTATGGATTTGGGTAATAATGATCTGTCAATGTAAGTCTGTAATTGTGGCAAATGTACCACTCTGGTGGAAAATGCTGATAATGGGGGAAGCTATGCATCCCTGGGGTCAGGAGACATATGGGAAATCTCTACCTTATGCTCTATTTGGCTGTGAACCTAAAACTGCTAATTTAAAAAGAAGTCTATTAAAAAAAAAATCAGTAGTTGGATAAGGAGGGATGAACAGCTAACAGCAGAGGATATATATATATTTTTTGATGGAGCAGAATAAAAATATAAGACAAAATTTACTATCTTAATCATTTTTAACTGTACAATTCAGTGTCAAGTACATCTTGTTGTGCAATCACTACCATCTGAATTCATCTTCAAAACTGAAACTACCTATTAAACAATAACTGCTCATTCCCTCCTCCCCTCTACCCCAGCAACCACCATCCTATGTTCTGTCTCTATGAATGTGAATATTCGAGGTACCTCATACAAGTGGAATCATATAGTATTGGGTTTTTGTGGCTTATTTCATTCACCATATTGTCCTCACAGTTCATCCATTTTTGCAGCATAGGTCAGCATTTCCTTCTTTTTTAATGCTTAATAACATTCCATTGTATCTACACACCATTTTGCTTATCCATTTATCTATTGATCAATACCTGGACTGCTACCCTTTAGCTACTGTGAATAATGTTATAAACGCGGGTGTACAAATCTCTCTCAAGACTCCTCCAGACCACCTCACTCATCACTCAGTACATAGAACATGCGACTTGTGATCCCAGTGTCACTTGAGTTCAAGCCCCACTTTGGATGTAGAGCTTACTCTAAAACAAACAAAAAAAGACCCTGCTTTCAATTCTTTTGGTAAATATTCAGAAATGGAATTGCTGGATTATATGGTAATTCCATGGTTAATTTTTGAGGACCCACCATACTGTTTTTCGCCATAACTACAACATTTTACATTCCCACCTATAGTGCACAGGGTTGTAGGTTCTTCGCATCCTCACCAACACTTGTTTTTTTCTGCTTTCATAGTAGCTATCCTAACAAGGGTAAGATAGGCCACAGGGGATTTTAAAAAGTCAAACTATTACTTATGATCTTGAAATGTTGGATATGTAACATTATACCTTTGTCAAGGCCTACAGAACTTCACAGCATAAGGAACGACCCTTAGTCCACGAATTTTTTTATTTTTTTGAGAGAGAGGGACTATGAGCAGGGGAGGGAGGAGTACAGAGGGGCAAGGGGAGAGGGAGAGAGAATCTTAAGTAGGCTCCACACCCAGCCTGGAGCCCCACATGGGGCTCGAACTCATGAGCCTGAGATCATGACCTGAGCTGAAATCAAAAGATGGACGCCTAACCAAGTGATCAACCCAGGTGCCCCTATCTATTGCCCCTATGCAATTTAAAAAAAAAAAAAAAAATCATTGAGAAAGTCAGAAGATGCCAAGAAAGAATGCAGACTGAGATTAAAAAAAAACAAAACTGTATTATAAATGTATGAAACAAGTTCACTGAAGGGAATGGGGGGAATAAATGGTGCTGACCTAAGTAACTTTGAAAATTAGGAGTCCATAGAACCAGAGGAAAAAGGAACTATATATAAGTACTGTACTCTAGCTAATAAAGTTATTCCCCAGAGGGCTACAGGTTAATAACTATGATATTGCTATACTACATTTATACTGAAAAGGAACAATTAAGCAAATGGATGGCAGCCAAAAGGAGTTGTCCCAAGTGGGAATTTACATATAAGCAAGAAGGGGCTAGAAGAACACATATACAAATGGATTAGTGTTGGACATATCATTAAATATTTAATACAGATTATTAAATACAGAAATATTTATAGTGACAGTGCACCTACAGAACTTAGTATATACACATATATTTCTTTTTTTTATCAGCTGAGAGAGACTAAAAGAATAAAATTGCAGTAGCAAGCACAACTACCACCTATATCTTGGTCTCTCATACCATTCTCCAATAAAAAGAACCAGAGCTCTTCGGAGAAATGGTTGATTCTAGGACTGGGACAGAAAATATGCAAGATAAGCCTGGACCACCTTACAATCCAAGGAAGGAAAGTTCTTTAAAAAAAATCCTTATGGGGTGGCAGGGTGGTTCAGTTGGTTGAGCATCCAACTCGGTTTCGGCTCAGATCATGATCTTAGGTCCTGGGATCGAGCTTCATGTCTGGCTCCCTGTCAGTGGGGAGTCTGCTTTCCCTATATCCCTCCCCCTGCTGACATGCACACACCTCCCCCCCTCAAATAAATAAAAAATAAATAAATCTTTTTTTTAAAAGTCCTTAGTGGTGGAGAGGTGTTACAGGGGCTAAAAAAGCCTCCCAATGGCCGAGGCTGGAACAATCTGAGCAAAATAAATGAAGTAGCATTGGATTATATCCTTGAGAACATACTGCTATAAACGAATGAGTAAATTAATAAATGGGGAAGAAGAGATAAATTTTCCATGCAGAAGAATTCCAAATTATGTAGCTACTCCAACCATAAAAAAGGGAGCATAACTCCTTTCTCTTTAAGTGTGGGCTACAACAGTGACTTCCTTCCAAAGAATACAGTATAGAAAGAGGGGAAAAAATGACTTTACAGGTGAAGAAATCTGACAAACACTACTTCGGCCAAGTGAGCAAAATCACTATCAACAATAATAAATCCTGTTGATATGTACCTATGAAATGATGTGATGAAAATGGCACATGATCATCCTCCCCAAAACCCTTAACCCCAAGTCTGATCACAAATAAAAACATCCAACAAATTCCAGCAGAGAAGCCCCTGAAATATACCTGACCAATATGCCTCTAGGTCAACTACAAGGGAAGTCTGAAAAATGGCAGACAAAAAAAGTGCCTAAGGAAGACATGACAATTAAATGTAATGTGGAACACAAAGACATTAGGTAAAAACTAAGGAAATTTGAATAAAACTATGGATTTTAGTTAACAATAATATACTAATATTCATTATTTGTAAGAAATGTATCATTTTAATGTATCAATTTAAAGAAAAGCAAATCAAGTGCCAGTAAAGCCAGGCTGACCGTCTCTTACTTCCTGGAGTCAATTTTATAGCTTGGTATTATATCTACATGACTAAGAGACCTGGGTCATTACAGATCTTTATTGTTTCCAACAACCAAGAAAACTTTCTCCTCACAAAATAAACTTCTGGACTTCTATTTCAGTACCCCTTCCTCAGTCCTGGCAGTGCCTTCCTTCACTCAGCCCAGGTTAGGTAAACTTCAAGAAGCCCAGACCATCAATTGTGACCATTAAGCACAAACACCCATCTATTCTGGCAGGTGATGTCACCAGGGCAAGGTATGGCAAACAAAAGGTGGGCTCTAAACTCCAGGTAAGACACAAAAGCCCTTCACCACCAAGCTCTTAAAACAGTGTGCCATGTTAGACTCTGAAAGACTTCAACTCTAAAATACCTGCTTCATCACTTGTATTACTGCTTTTTCTTAACCTCCCTTGTCATTATTCAAATATTCATAAATATGTATGTGTGTTTTGCCTCTACATAGCAATCATTTATTCACTGGGGAAAGACACCATAAATTCTGTATTTCGGGATTATCTTACACTTATTCCCCTTCTTCCTTTCTAATAAAACCCTACTTTTGTTCAGGTGGCAATGTGCCCAGCTTTGGACAGTGAGACCTAAAGGGACGTTTGTTGTAGATCCACTGGGCAAGGTTTGCCTTCCTGATAAAGAGGTAGACATATTTAACGTTGTTCCTCTTTCTTTTTCTAACTTTCCCTTTTTTTTGTTGGGGGGGGGGGCATTAAATACAGACATGATTGTTGGAGCTGCAACCTGCAACCTAAGGAAAGTCCAAAATAGTCCTGAAAGTGCTAAGTTCATGAACCCAAGCCAGTGACTACCTACCCCCCAATATCTTGTTGTATAAAACAAATAATATATTTAAGCACCTGTAAGAAAAAAAAATCAAGTTGTGGTCACCAGTACCATAAACAGCAATGATAAGTGTGACTTCAAAAGAAAGACTACAGTATAGTCTTTGTGAAAGCCTCCTGAGCTTTCATAATAGGACTGGAAAGGAAGGAGGAAGATATGAACAATGCCAGGGGGAACTACTAAGCAAAAACCCTTAAAGGGATCAAAAACTTCAAACAGCCCAAACCCTAAACTTAATAGGTAGGGCATATCAGAACTCAGTATGCCTTTATCTTGAGAGATCTTTCCAGGATCCTGGGATCACAAAATATTTAAGGAAAGTCTCTAACATGAAAAACAAGAACCAAAACTAGCAAAAAGGGGAAAAAAGAAACTTAGAGGCTACAGGATTATGCAGGGATAAGAAAACTAAACACAATAAAAGAGAAAACCTATTTTTGGTATTCACAAAGAACTAAGAGAAGATAAGTAGAGGATGCTATGTTAAAAGGACATTCAGAAAAAAACAACAGAAAAAAAAGGCAGAAAAAAAAGTACATTCAGAAAACAGGGGCTCCTGGGTGGCTCAGTCAATTAATCATCCAACTCTTGATTTCAGCTCAACTCTTGATCTCAGGGTCATGAGTTCAAGCTCCTGGGACTTGGGTTCAAGCCCCAGTGTGGACACTGGGATCCACACTGGGCATGGAAACTACTTTAAAAAAGAAAAAAAAGGAAAAAAGTACACTGGAAAAACAAAAAACAGCTCTCAGAAATTAAAAATACAATAGCAAAATTAAAAACTCAGTGTAACAATCGTCAGTTTCCAATAGTAGCAGACTAAGTTTTTTGCATCACCATCACTATTTTACTGGATAAAAACTTTAAAATATGGATAAAATATATTTCAAACATGTAAAGCATCAAAAGACAAGCCAAGATAACAAGAGATTACAAAGTCACAAGCAAAAATGAGAACCCAAAAAGGAGGGAGGAGGTCAGCATATGAGCTACATTTGCCGGAGGATGTTTGCCAATCCTGAAAATCAGGATCTTTGTTTCATTAACATAGCACAGGATATGGGAACAGAAATTAAAGCCCAACAACCACACAAAGGAATTTCAAGCCCTGAATTTGGTTTAAGGTGGTCCCAGACTAGGAGTGACCCCAGGCACACAGAAGAAAACACAAATCCTATACATAACGTGGAATACAACAAACTAACCATAAAGGGTGATTTTCACACACAGCATGTTAGATGAAAGAAGACAGATGAAAAATATATATTGCATGGTATTATTGATGTGAAGTTTAAAAAATCTACAAAAGTAATCAAAGGCAATACAAGTCAGAATAGAGGTTATTTTTGGGCAGATATTTAGTGGGAACGGCATGAAGGAAACTTCTGTATCCTGATCTTAGGGGCAATTATGTGAGTGTGTTCATTTTTTAAAAAATCTTAATGTTATACATGTAAGGTTTGTACACTTTAATGTATAAATGTTGCATCTGAATAACACTTTAAAAAATTAAAGGTAAAAGATCATTTTCAGATTCAAAAAGTTAACAAATGTTAACTAAGTCTAGAAAATTGACTCAAAAGTTATAGTTTGTATTTATTCAAAAGCTAAATAAAATACCATAGCTTTTCATATTTTTTCAAGTTTTGATTTTTACATTTTTTTGTTTGTTAAGATTTTATTTTATTTATTTTAACAGAGAGAGAACACAAGCAGGCAGAGAGGCAGGCAGAGGCAGAGAGAGGAGCAGGCTCCCCGCCGAGCAAGGAGCCCCATGTGGGACTCCATCCCAGGACGCTGGGATCATGACCTGAGCCTGAAGGCAGCCACCCAACCAACCGAGCCACCCAGGCGTCCCTGATTTTTACATTTTTAATGGAAAAAAATTTCAACTAATCACTAACATTCATCAAAAATCTCGCAGAATCAACAGTTGTACTCACTAAAAACCAATCTTTTATGTCTTCCCAATTCATTAAGTCACAGACAATTTACATTATTCTTACATGACCAAGAGACTGTTAACTGTTCTCATTTTTCGAATCCAAAGGGTCAGGGCGCCTGAATGGCTCAGTCAGTCAAGTGTCTGCCTTTGGCTCAGGGTATGATATCAGGGTCCTGGGAAGGAGCCCCACATCAGCAAGGGAGCCCCTGTTCAGCAAGGGAGTCTGCTTTTCCCTCTGCCTCTCACTTGTGCACGCGCACATGCGCGTGCTCTCTCTCTCTCAAATAATAAAAAATCTTTAGAATCCAAAGGGTCATAAGATATGCTATCACTAAAAAATAATCATTTGTTCCCAATCAAGTAAACGAGAATTCCAAACCTAAAAGAGAAAAATTTCTCATGAATAGGCACAATGGGTTATATTTCTGGATCATAAAAACGATCCCGAAAGGGGCCACTTGGCTGGCTTAGTCGGTAGAGCATCGACTAGATCTCAGAGTCATGAGTTCAAGTAAAAGGATCCCTAAAATTAAACAAAGGTATGAGAAATATACATGCTGGGGAAAATAGCCTAAATACCCTTAGTATTCAAAATATAATCTGATGATAGTTATAGCAATTCATTGATTTCCTCATTCAACAAATATTTCAGCGCCTATTATATGCCCGTTCCTTTTGTACAAATTAAGGAATACAGCAGGGATACAGCAGGAACAAAACAGATGACTTCCACTCTGGAAATAAAATAATGGTGTGGGAAAATCTGACTCTATATAAACATTTATGTCCTTCAAACTACAACAAATGAGGCATTGTGAAAGTCTGATAAGTTTTCTATCAAGAACTTAAGGAAAAATTGCTCCTAAGCCCCCAAAATAAATAATTTGGATTCAATAGGCACATTTTACAAAAACTTTTATTCTTAGTATTCTAGATTTCTTTCTCTTGGGCTTTATACAAATTCTAAATGCTGAATCCCACATTACAAAAAGCAGTCAGACATCATCTTATAATGCCTTACAGCAGTTTCCCTATGGTGTAAAAGGGGCGGTTTCAAAGAACTAGTCAATAAAAATCCTGTAAAAGTAATCACAGAATACAAATTATAGGAAAAAAAGGAAAATGCTTAAAAGCACAGGTGACAATATTAAAATTAACTGTATCAACAAATTATTTTTAAGCACAATTTGCAATTTTAAAGCATCTACCATTCTACCATCAATTAAAGGTGATATCTCAAAATACTCAAAAATATCTTTGTTATGAGAAAATTTGTGCATAAATCAGTGCATGAAGCTATTAACTAGAGCAAAACTGGGAAGATCAAAACTTATTCCATTTCCCAATGAACACTTCTCAGCCTCAGAAAAAGCACTAGAACTAAAGTGATATAGAAGTAAAGATATTGGGCCCCTGGGTGGCGCAGTTGGTTGAGCGACTGCCTTCAGCTCAGGTCATGATCCCGGAGTCCCGGGATCGAGTCCCACATCGGGCTCCCAGCTCCATGGGGAGTCCGCTTCTCACTCTGACCTTCTCCCTTCTCATGCGCTCTCTCTCACTCTCTCTCTTCCCTAATAAATAAAATAAATAAATTAAAAAAATCTTTAAAAAAAAAAGAAGTAAAGATATTAACTCATACATAAGGTAGAGAAAGAAAAACAGTATAAAGAAACTACAGCAATAACACATTTAAAAAATACAACTGATATCAGGACCAATAACACACTTAAAAGAACGAACACCCTTCAAATATGCATAGGTGATAAAATCAATAAACTTTCATCTTTTAGATTTTGAGAGAGACAGAGAGAAAGAGAGAGAATGAGAGATAGGAAGAGGTGAGATGGAGAAGCAGACCCGCCGTTGAGGAGGCAGCCCGGTGCGGGACTCGATCCAGGGACTCCAGGATCATGACCTGAGGGGAAGGCAGTTGCTTAATAACTGAGCCACCCAGGCGCCCAACTTTCATCTTTTAAAACCCAGGGGGATTCTTCCTCCTGCTACCAAAGCATTCAGAAGGAGAAAATAATTCCTTCTACTAACACAAACTACAACTTCTGTGGATTTTTAAATGGTCTAAAAATCGAGTTTATTATATGCTAATAAATAACACCTCTCTGTTCACGAATGTAAATCAAGCATTCAGCCAAATCAGCCTCTTAGCCTGGTCCCAATCTACCCTGCATCACTACTTTCAGCCAACCTGAAATTATATACTCAGCCATATACTCAAATTCAAGCCAAACCTAACCACTATACTCAGGTCAATCCAGCAAACATTTACTAAAGATCTGAGTAGCATCAGGCTCTATGCCAGGCGGTGTGCTGACAAGGGAAGATACAGCAATGAATCAGACATGATTAAGCAATGAATAAGACATGATCTCTGCCCTCTAGGAACTTAGGCACGTATATGCAAAAACTTCCTTATTCCAAAACCCATGCCAAGTATCTTTTTGTTATATCTGATATACATAGCCTGGACTAATACATGGAACAGCTTTTGTTTCCTATAAAACAAAACCTTTATATAATCTTTTCCCACTAGTTTTTAATACACTGTAGGTATAACTATGTTCCCCCACACAGAATTTTTCTTTTTTGCTGTTGAGCTAAAAATGTTTAAAGGCTGAAGACTAATAAATAAGACAGCACTTGTAGGTGTCGTAATTATAAATTACTATTCTCTTATTTTGTGCCGGCAAACAGGGGCTCATATATAGGAACAAGTAGGTAAAATACGTTTGTTTTTTAAAGATTTTATTCATTTACTTGAGAGAGAGAGACAGCGAGCGAGCATGGGGGGGTGGGAAGCAGAGGGAGAGAGAAAAGCAGACTCCCCGCTGACCAAGGAGCACCACCTGTGGCCTGTTCCCAGGACCCCAGAACCACAACCTGAGCCAAGGCAGAAAATCAACTGACTGAGCTACCCAGGCACTCAGGTAAAATAGGTTTTTAAGTGTCCAGCCAAACTCACATTTATAGACTGGGTAAAGAAAGAGTGTGACTGTTCCAAAATAAAGGCAGGGAAGGGGAGTGAAACTGAGTGGTTTAAGTAAGCAGCAAATGCAGAGGAGAGATACTGGTCAAAGGCCATTCTCCTGCTTCCACCTTAATACAGTAAGGATAGAATGGTGGCATAAACAAACAGGTGTCCTGATTAACTCTCACCCTCCTTAACTAAGAGCAAGGACTGTAATACAATGTTGTACACAATTTCTACCAACAAAATGGAATATAACATACAAATATTTATACCTTGACTATTTTCCAAAGGTTTGAATGTACAAGAAATAACTATAACATAAACTTGTAATCCCATTAAGAAAAATATTATCCAGAATGTGTACTCTGGAAAAAAGAGTTTCAGAGGAACTGGTCAACTGAAGACATTCTGGATAGTGATGCCAACACAGAGGAGTATTTTGGAATTAGGAAAGATATCACCTTAAAATGACTCTAAGTTTCCTCACAGCAGGACCAATACTATAAACCTTCATAAATTTCACAATACATTCACGGGTGCTTCCCCATAACAGACACTCAATAGTTACTCTACTGCTTAAATTAAATTCCTACAGCAACTTCATGGTCTTTGAAAAAAGCAATACCATTAACATTAATTAACAAGGAGTTTTCATTGTCAACCTCCTACACACAAGTGCACAGATTTTCTAAAAAATGTGAAGTAATGCTCAAGTCAATATTACAGAAATAGTCTAACCACTATGGACCACGATGGAACTACACTGTTGTCTTCTAGACAAGTCTATTAATGTGGTCTAACATTTCATCAGCTATTTTTGTAGTCACATCACAGAGCTATAAGTCAGGTAAAGTCGCATGAACTCCCTTTAGGTCAGTTTTTCCCCAACTGTAAAAGTTTTTGAACCAAACACTAAACCTTAACTTCATAATCTTGGTTTCAACTTATCAGACATTCTTGAACTGCTTTCTAGACCACTTAATTTATCATCACCTACAAAGGCCTTCGGAACCATAAAGACTTCCTCCAGGATGCACTTTTTAATCAGTAATCAATATTCGAGGTAATGAACTATTAATTCAATTGGGCAAAACATGCATGATCACCTACAGGCATTGTTTTAGTCAGTGAAAATAAAGAGATTAATCCAGTTCTATACTCCAAGACTCCAAAGTCTAGTACACTTACAGCACAGATATTAAATAAATGCTGTAATGACAAAGATAAAGAACCATTAAGGGTTAAGAATGGGGATATCCAATGAATCTATCATCCAATTCAAATTTTTTAATTTCTTCCAAAAAGAGCAAGAGCGGGGTGCCCAGGGTGGCTCAGTTGGAGCATCTGTCTTCGGCTCAAGTCATGAGACTATAGCCCCAGGATCAAACCATGAGTAGGGCTTCCTGCTCAGCAGGGTGTCTGCTTCTCTCTCGGTCCCTCTCCTTGCTTGTACCCTCTCTTTCTCGTGCTCTCTCAAATTCTTTAAGAGAGAGAGAGAAAGAGAGAGAGAGAGCGCGCGCATGAGTTTTGTTAAATACACTTAATTGTTTCACGAAAACAACAATGGCTTTTAAATTACATACTCTTAAAAGGGCCAAAAATCACATCAACCAGGAAACTAAGGCATAAAAAAGGTTTATTAAGACCCAATAAATTAAATCAGATATTGGAAGCTACCTTCTAACTTCCAGAAGAGTCACCTCACTGCCCTTGAGGAACAAATTTCTGAATAAATCATGATATGCATTTAATGTGCTCAGCCATATTTTTTTCATATATATACACACAATCCATACACGGACCTTTTTTTTCTTGCAAAATTTGGTTCCTCAAAACATCATAAAAGTATCTCCTGGTAAATAACACTTATTGACTAAACTCGGAACTTCTCCAACTCTAATTTTCTTCCTTGTAAAAAAGGCTAATAATTACAAAATTTGATTTGTGAAGTCACTGATTCATACTTGGCCTCTTTTTGTCCGGAACCCAGAACTAAGTCTCTAGCATATATTCAATGCTTACTTAAATGCTCATTTGGAACACCTGAAATACCTTGAACTAGAGCTCAAATGTAGTACCAGTTAATTCGTATCCCCTCACAACCATACACAACAAAGTCGAATATAACCCATTAGCCTATCACTATTAGTTCTGTCCCCCAGAGTCAGTATTAAAGTGGTTCTCTATTTTATTACTTTATTCTCAAATTTAACATAAGACTTAAGAAGCATTAAAATAGCAATGAAACTCCAAAGAATATAAGAAAAAAACTCAAGTTTGAGTGCATAACTGCATTCATCATATTTTTCTAACATGTTCCCAATAGTTAAACCTTTGGGATAGTAATGTGATCCTAAACATGAAATAATTAGAACTGGTTTCTAAATTCAGAATTTCAAGAGAATTCTCCCAACCTCAAATTCCTCAATGACAAGAGTACAGTATAGGTGTTTGTCATAATCCACTGGAAGCACAATATCCTTATTCAAAACAGAACAGTAAAAACAGGAAGTCCAGTCAAATTTCTCTAAGGTCTCTTCTGATTCTAACAATAGCCCTCTACACCAACTTCTACTTATCTAAGGTTTAAGCATCCAGATGATACTAGGTAATCCTCTATCATTTAGTTTCTAATAAATCTTCCCTCAAATCCTAAAACCACTAAAAAGTTTAAAACATGGTGCATTAAATTTTAAGAGGAAACTAAATTTAAAATCCTTTTTCATAATTTCCAAAGAATACAAAACAATTTTTAGTTAAAAGAAATTCCTATCTCTTCTACAGTTTACCTTTCCAAATTGCTGAGAAACTATTCAAATGCTGAAAGTAACTAACCAAATTAGGGGAGGCAGTGGGGGATTGCTAATCACTTCTGAATGGATCATATTCTTAAATTATAACTTAAAAAAACTTATAAAAATCACATCTTAATCTTCAGTAAAATACTGTTTCCTTAAAACTGTTTTTCTGTAGTATGATAAAGTGCTTCTTAAATCTAAAAGTTAAATCTCAATATTACTCACTCTTCCTAGGTGTACTTTAAAAAAATATTCTGAGTTCATTTTTGCTTCCTCTGAAACGTGGATCATTTAAGTGTGTAAAAATAAAAATATCTAATTATAAAAATGGAAATAAAACTATATCTACTTCAATTGATGACACACTATCATCAATTATAAAATGTACAAAATCAAAGGGAAAAGACCAATAATGCCTGAGAATCTAAAGGGTTAAATTTTACATAATTCATATACTACATAAACCTCTCTAATACAAGACCAGTTAATGCTACCTAAGAAACAAATGTTTGAGGTATTTTCTCTTGGGTAGTGTGTTTACAGACTGGGCAAACACTTGTCCTGAATGCTGCAGGAGATTCCTGGGCTGGCTAAGTGTTCTACTAGATGAACTCTAAAGTCTCTTTCAGTTCTAAGATTCCTAGTGTGTGAGTAAAAGGTGAAAAACAACCGAAGAAAACATTTGCCCTTCAATTAACCAATCTACCTTCATTCGCATCCGACGTGCTCCTACCGAGACAAGGAAGTTCTTTCTCCCCTTTCTCTGGGTTTCACAAGACCCTCGTTAACAAAAGGCACGGAAAACGTGCACAGGTGGGATAAAAAGGGGAGTGGCTGAAGCCAGGCAGCTCTCGGGACAGCGCCCCCACGCCCCGGGTCCCTCGGCTGCACCTGAGAAATCACTGCCCTCCACACCTCCACCCTCTCGAAGCTGCATCGCGAGGGAATTCTCCGACCTATTACAGTCCACCCGCACCTTGGCCAGACACTGGGCATTGTCTGAAACCTTCAGCGCCCAAGAAAGGCAAAGAATAAAGAAAGAAAACGGGGGAGAATGAGTGAGAATAAAGAACAGCGGAAGGGGAAGTAAAGCAATCGGGAAGCCCTACGCTCCTTTTGGCAAAATTGGCTTCCCCGTCGACCCATCAGTTTAATTCAGATTCCAAAAGCAAACCTCCACCCCCACCCCCAGCCCAAGGTAGCAGCCGGGGATAGCCCAGCCGGAGTCCCCAAAGCCACGCACGGGTTCGGGGCACACAGACGTGGAGAGGGAAATGGGTTTGTGGGCTGGGCCTGGCTGGCCAGAGGCCGGGCTCCAAACAAAGCCTCCCGGCTCCCCCTACCTGGTGCGAGGGCGGTGGGCGGCGCCTTCAGGCGCCCCGCGCCGTCCTGGCCCGGCGACGCCCTCGCTCCGGGGACCCTCACCCGAGCTGGGGGCCGCAGCGGGCCCCCTCCCCGCCCGCTAACAGCTCCACTTCGGGACAATGGACCCCCTCCCCGCCTCCGGGCGGAGAGATACAAAGAGAGAGGAGCGCGGCCCGGCAACGAGCCAGGCGTCCGGAAAGTGAAGACGAGGGAGACAGGGAAAGGGAGAGGATGGCGGCGGACGCGGGAGCCCGCTCCTCCCGCCGTCAAAGGCGCTGCCCTCAGCCCCGCCGCGGCGGCAGGGGCGGGAGCGCAGACCAGCAGCCACTCAACCCCGGCCGAGAGGGAAGAGGGGTCTGCACACAAAGAGCGGACCCCCCCCCCCCGCCCTCCACTAGCGCCAGGGGCGGGGATGGCCCAAAGCGCTCCGGCCGCCGACGGTCAGCGGCGCTTGCCCGGCCCGCGCCCTTCGCGGGCCGGAGTCCGCGCGGGCGCCCCTCTCCCGGACTCACCCACAGCTCTGTGCCCCAGCTCATGGCGGAACTTGAGGCGACTCGGGCCGTCTGGCGGCTCGTTGTCCGTCCGTCTGTTGGATACGCCCTTAGTCTGTCCGACCTTCCACTGGCTGGCCGACGGGCGCCCAGCTCCGCTGCTCTGCCTGCGAAGGTGCCGCCACCGCCGAGCTCCCCCGTGAGTGAGAAAGACGCGACTGGAGAAGCCGCCGCCGACGCTGCGTCCCCGCCTCCCGGAGCCGGCAGGGAGGGGGCCTGGGCCGAGGGGAGGCGGGACGCGGAGAGGGGAGGGGGCGGGGCGCGGTGCACCCTGGGATCGCGGCGGACCCGCGCTCTCCGGGCTTCCGCGGGCGAATCCCCTCGCATAAGGGTCTCCCACCGCTCTGGTTCACCCGCTAGGTCTCTTCCCACCTGCCCCTAGGGGCTCCGACAATCCCACCGCCGCCCGCCGCTCGCATCTGTGTCTTCAAGGTGGAAAGGGAGAGAAGGGAAAGATGCCCACCACCCTTCTCTGCCCTGAGACCCCTTAGAGGAGACAACTCCAGTCACCCTCCCTTCCTGCCTTTTGCGCGCTCCACCTGGAAAAAATCTTGACATAGATGGCTCTTACAAATCCTTGAGTTTACGAAGTCGGAGATTTGTGGTTTTTGTTTTTGTTTTAAGTCTTGATTGGTAAGGTGATCTTAAGAATCACCAAAATGTGCAGGGGTTGAACGTCAAATGTGAATGCAAAGTGCCCCGATTCTATTTTGAATAAAACATTGTAATTTTGTAAGTTCTGTCAGGAAATCATAAGAGGCAGATCTTTCAGCATTCGTTTTGGAATGTTTCCATAACAAGATATGAAAGACATAGACCAATGTGAGCCGAGCTGTCACCTGCAGGAAACGATGAACCCAGCTTGTCCTAGCTGTAGGTTGCCCCCGCGGAGGAATGGGCACCTCGTCGGTGGGGGCTGAATGAGAACCAGATTCCTCTCCCGTAGTGCAAAGAGCCTCTTAGAACTTCAGACGCCTCTCACTCAGAATACGGGACTCTTGGAGGCAGGTCCACCATTTCCTTTTTCCTCTATGAAGCTACTTCCCGGCCTTTCTGAGCAATCATTAACTGCAGTCAGCCAGTTTGGCGGGTACTATTAGATACCAGATACGCTTAGCAACTCCTAGCATATGCTGGAGCATTAATTGCTTGTCTCCTAAACACACATACACTTGAGTCCAGTCACTAGCACAGTACTCCTCAGTGTTATGACAGCTGAGTGTCTTGAAGTTCTCCAAACCGAAGTGTATGCATTTGAAACTCCTCCCCTTCTGCGGCCTGCTCAGGTGCGCCAATCTCTTCCTGCTCAGGTGTCCCAATCTGTTCCGCTTCAATCCTTATCCCTGCCTGCCTGTGATCCCTTTTGGGGTGAAGAGGCAAATAACCTGTGCCTTTCTGACAGGCCGCCATTCTTGCTGAATTCTTTGCCTCCTTTCTCTGAGTCCAGCTTGAAGTATACAAATAATTTCCTCCAATGGCCAAGATGTAAATGTTTACGTATGCCATGCAGTGAAAAGTCTGTAAAGCACTGACTGGACACTTTCTCTTTCCAATATTTTTCTATACTGCCTCTATTTCAAGTAGAATTCCTTCAATGTTACTTGTATTGCCTAACGCAACTATCCATTTCTCCTCTTCCTTTCTCTTACTCCCTAGACATCATGAATGCATTTAGCAATTACAAGATTAGTAATGGAAAATATATTTATTAAATGGATGTCTCATTATTCAGAACCATTCCAATAGTAAGGTTCACTGTATCTAAGTAGTGTCATAAAAATTAACACATGTGGAACATAATTTAAGCCAAAATTGTGTGCTTTCCCTTTAAAAAGTAAAATAATCTACCATTCACATTGAAGATTATCCTTAACCATACTGTTTACACAATTTCCCAAATGAACATCAAGTCTTATCTCCTAGATGAACACTTTTCTTCTGAAGTTTCTAAACAGAACTCCACACTTAGAACAATTCATTTCTCTTCAAAAAGCTAGCGTTTTGGGGGCACCTGGGTGGCTCAGCTGTTGGGCGGCTGCCTTTGGTCTGGTCATGATCCTGGGGACTTGGGATCGAGCCCCACATCGGGCAACCTGCTCCATGGGAAGCCTGCTTCTCCCTCTTCCACACCCCCTGCTTGTGTTCCCTCTCTTGCTGTGTCTCCCTCTGTCAAATAAATAAATAAAATCTTTTAAAAAAAAAGCGTTTTGGCCAACAAATTCAGGGAAATTTTCTATTATACTACATTGCTACAAAATTTAAATATAATTCATATAACCAACTTAAATTGAAATTTTAAATAATTATTTGTAACTTGCAAAATTTTATATTAAAATTCACTATTCAACAAAGACTTTAGGCAAAAATGATTAAAAAGTGAAAACTATCTGGGGCGCCTGGGTGGCTCAGTGGGTTAAAGCCTCTGCCTTCGGCTCCGGTCATGATCTCGGGGTCCTGGGGTCGAGCCCCTCTGCTCAGCGGGGAGCCTGCTTCCCCCTCTCTCTCTGCCTGCCTCTCTGCCTACTTGTGATCTCTCTCTCTCTGTCAAATAAATAAAAATCTTTAAAAAAAAAAAGTGAAAACTATCACAACAAAAGAATAAATATGTTTTGGGCGCCTGGGTGGCTCAGTTGGTTGAGCAACTGCCTTCGGCTCAGGTCATGATCCCAGAGTCCCGGGATCAAGTCCCATATCGGACTCCCCGCTCTGCGGGAAGTCTGCTTCTCCCTCTGACCTTCTCCCCTCTCATTCTCAGTCTCTCGCTCTCTAATAAATAAATAAAAATCTTAAAAAAATAATAATAAATATGTTTTGTGTTATATTTTGTTATAAAAATAATAAAGATTAATCAGCTTACAAAGTATTCCTTTCTATAACCAATCTCTAAAATAGTATAGGTACATCTTAGCTAACGAACATCCAGAGGTGTTTTACACACACATATATAGTCACACATAAATATTTATTATTATCATAAGAATGTTAATTTTTTTTTTTTTTTTGAAAGAGAGAGTGTGGGGACAGGAAGGGCAGGAGGGCAGAGGGAGAAGAGAAAGAAACTTAAGCAGGCTCCATGCTCAGCACAGAGCCTGCTGCCTGGATTTCAGGACCCTGAGATCATGCCCTGGGTAGAGATCAAGAGTCAGACATTTAGGGGTGCCTGGGTGGTTCTGTGGGTTAAAGCCTCTGCCTTCGGCTCAGGTCATGATCTCAGGGTCCTGAGATCGAGTCCTGAGATCAAGCCCCGCATCGGGCTCTCTGCTCAGCGGGGAGCCTGCTTCTCCCTCTCCCTCTGCCTGCCTCTCTGCCTGCCTGTGATCTCTCTCTCTGTCTCTGTCAAATAAATAAATAAAATCTCTAAAAAAAAAAAAAGAGTCGGACATTTAACTGAGCCACCCAAACACCCCAAGAATGTTGATTTTTTACATAATCGAAATCTGCTGGGTTTTAAATTATTCATATATATAAGATTTATTCTTTATGGACCCATGACAAGTCACTCTGTGAACAGTTCAAACACATCACATTTCTCTCTAAAAAAGATAAAACAAAACTTTCTATCTTGAAAGTAAAATCACTTTAGCATAACAGCAATCTATTATTTTATTTCAGATGCTACTACCCAAGTCATATTTTGCAGCATTAAAGGATATGAAATTCTGTCAAACCAATTATCTTACACCTTTTCGCTATTTGACCTATTTTGGTAATCCATTACCACAGAGTTTCTGTTTCTTTTACATATTTTATAAGGTAATCAACACTAAGAAGGAATGGAGGAAATAATATTATTTTAGCTTTCTTCACATAGGTTTACAATGCAGCCATTCCACTGAGTAAATTTGAAAGAGCTCAAATTACAGACTCATTAGCAATTTTAAAAATTATTACGCTGTACCTTTTTATTAATTATGGAAAATAAGTTTTATTGAATCCATTTTCTCTTCAGGCATATATTTGAACTCTGCTCTATGATAAGCCTTTGAAGTGTTACATTTTCTTTTGCGTATTTTTATCTTGTATTAATTCAAATGTAATTTCCTTTTACAGTTTCTTGGTTATAAGCATTTAGCTAATGCTCTTCCTAGTTTCAAATTTTCCCTGCATGAATTCCCTTATTAAGCAGATTGTAAAAGATAATTGTTCACTGCTGCATTCTGGAATATAGAATAATTTACAAGCCCAAATATATCAACCTTCAACCATAAACCAGTCTCTTGTCTTAAAACTAAATTTTTGCAAAAGTTTATTCCATATATAGTTAGTAATGTAAAGTGTTTTCAAAGAAAAAGTAAAACTTTATATCAACGCCTTGAATATAGAAAGCTTTTCTCAAAATACATGTATCAATGTCCCACTGATATATGGTTACCAATCATATAGAATTTCTGCTATTGAAAGGAAATCTCTAGTATAAACAATCGCAACTCTTTTCTTGTCATTTAAGTGTCTTAAGATTACGTCTTAAAATTATAGCAAGTGTCCACAAATAGAAACATTATCAACATAGGTAGGCCAGAACAATCAAGCTAAAACTATTTTAAGAAGAATATCAAGACGATGTACTTGGCAGCTCCAATTTAATGCTTCAAATGGAGAACCATAGCAGAAACGGGATTATGCCAGAGTCCAGATCCAGGCCAGCCAAATGAAGAATGGCACTGATGAGTTAATAGTCATCATTGCCTTCTGCGCTGCCAGTTTTCGTAACCAAGAGTTGGAAGAAATTCAAAACTTCAAGAGGATAGTTTAAAAGTGACTCACTGACGAAAAAGAAAGAAAACCACCTACTATTTTGTCTTTGGGGATTCTGGCTGTCCGTTACTGAATCCAGTTGAAGCATTTTATATACTTGCTCTAATGAAACCTGGCAAAAAGAAAAAAGTAAAAAAAAAAAAAGACAGAAACTTTTATGTAAATCAAATGGAATAGATTTGTTTAAAGAGATAACTCATTTCCAATTTTCTATGATGATTGATTCTTTCCCACTTATAGAGCCACGTGACTTTAAAAGCATTTAGGTGTTTGTTTAGAGCAAATTCTCCTTAGAGTCAGGAGACCTGGTGGAACAAACGTTACATACAGGTTTCTTCAGGTGATTGTTACACCTTCCCAAATCCATTCAAAATTTCCATTAATTAAACCCTTAAAGCATTCATTTGTTTTTGCTTTTTTTGGGGGGGTGGGTTTGCCTGTGTTGACAAATTTAAAAACACATCAATTAACAGAGAGAACATCTCGTTCTCTATTTTCTTTTTATGAAATCCAATCGGGTATATCATATGCACTTATAGAAATAAAAACAGCTTTTAAGGGCTCACAAGAGCCAATTGTTAAGTTTTCAGGAGTTTTGCAAACACATTGTTAAAAATGTTAACTTGGTATCAGTCATTGTGAAAGTACTTCCACCATGGAATTGGCAAATGCTACAAATCAAGGCTGTCTTTTCCCTTGAAGAAGGGATTGCTAAACATCAGCATATCACTGTTGAAATCCTATACAGGTTAACATTGAAAGAAATGAAAATTTACCTTTAGCTATTAAGGAGAACAATGCTGAAATGGAATGATGAATTTTAATTTTATTGACTCCATTCAGATGCATCTGGGATACTAGATTCTAACATAACTTTTCCTTCATTTCCTGTGTAACAGAATCATACCTATCATGGTAATCCTTGTTTCTACCAATTTCCTATTCGGATTCTAATGTTTGTAAATCCTTGTCATTTGATATTTACTATAGCATGTTATCAATTTACTAAAATGTCATAAGTAACAAATTGCATCCTCTATGTCAGAATATTATGCTACCTATGAATTAATGCTAATATTATTTTTGTTGATAATAAAGATGATTTAAATAATTAATAATGAAAACTTACCTCTAGACTGATTCACTTCATCCTTGTCCAAACCCAATTAGCCAAAATTTTAGTGCCCATTTCAAGAACTAAAATAGTCCAGATTTTAGATATCTTAAGTTCTTCGAAAATTAGATAAACTACTATATGTAAACTCAATGTAAGTTTTTATTTTAATGACCATTGCATTGTAACAATACAGTTTTATCCCTTAAATAAAATATCTAGTTAAAGCCACTTATTTTGAAATAAGCCAACAGATACCAATTTCTGGTTAAACTATTAGAATTTTACTTTATTCCGAAGAACTTGGTCATATAGTTATAATCTAGGTCATCTCTAATACAGGACATTCTAGAGAGAATTTAGTTGGAGTAGCTCCCTATAAATCAAAATTTTCTCTAGGGTTACCAGATTTAGCAAATAAAAATACAGGACTCCCAGTTAAATGTGAATTTCTGATATAGCCAATATTAAATAGAACATACTTATACTAAAAAATTATTTGTTGCTGTCTGAAATTTGAATTCAACTGAACTTCCTGTATTTTATCCAGCAATACGAAGTATTAAGGATAATCTTAAACACCAGAAATAAGGAACTCTTAACCATAAATTTTGGCCATGAGTCTGGGGGTGTTGGTGAACACCTAAAATTGGCTGTAAAAGATTTTTAAGGACACCTGGGTGGCTCAGTTGGTTAAGCATCTGCCTTTGACTTGGGTCAGGATCCCAGGGTCTTGGGATCCAGTTTTGCATTAGGCTCCTTGCTCAGGGGGGAGCCTGCTTCTGCCCTTTGCTCCTCCTGCTTGTGTTCTCTCTCTCTCTCTCATAAATAAAAACATCTTTTTTGGGGAGCCTGGGTGGCTCAGTGGGTTAAGCCACCACCTTCGGCTCAGGTCATGATCTCAGGGTCCTGGGATCAAAACCGCATCAGGCTCTCTGCTCAGCGGGGAGCCTGCTTCCCCCTCTCCCTCTGCCTGCCTCTCTGCCTGCTTGTGATCTCTTTCTCTCTGTCAAATAAATAAATAAAATCTAAAAAAAATATATTAAAAAAATATTTTGGGGCGCCTGGGTGGCTCAGTTGGTTGAGCGACTGCCTTCGGCTCAGGTCATGATCCCGGAGACCCGGATCGAGTCCCACATCGGGCTCCCAGCCTCAAGAGGAGTCCGCTTCTCACTCTGACCTTCTCCCTTCTCGTACTCTCTCTCTCTCTCTGATAAATAAATAAATAAAATCTTAAAATATATATATATATTTTAATAGATGTGTCTGTAGCATTTCTTGAGAACAGAGACATAACTTTTATCTGTGGCTTTTCATGAAGAATTTGCTTCTTAGAGAGTTTTGAAAAATTCGTGCCTGAGAAAGTTCAGAACAATGGGTAGAAGATGCGATCACTTTTGTTGAATAGAGAGAGAACTTTCTGCTGTGTGTTTACACGCACAGAATACCTCTGAAAGGACACACAAGAAACTGGAAGGAGGGGTTACCTCTGGAGGGGAGAAAAGGGGAGACTGGAGTGAGAAGTCACACTTATCACTGCTCTTCTTTTGCACCATTTCCACTTAATTTTATTACACTGCTGATGTTTTACCTATTTAAAAAGAGTTTAGAATTAAAAATAGCAGTGGCTAGGCCTTACTTGAAGCCTGTTAAGTCAGGGTTTCTAAATTTCCAGTGGTTGGGCCATGATATTTGTATGTAGTTGTGTCTCATATTTTTAACTTCTACAATGTATTTTGATTATTTTATTTTAAGATTTTATTCATTTATTTGAAATAGAGAGAGCTCAAGCTGGGGGGATGTGGGGAGAGGCAGAGGGAGAAGCAGGCTCCCCACTGAGCAGGGAGCCTAATGCGGGCCTTGATCCCAGGACCCCAGAATCATGATCTGAGCCAAAGGCCCACTCCTAACCAACCGAGCCACCCAGGCACCCCCAATTTTTCATCAAAACCACACACATAATGTTCTATGGCATTTGCCAAAAAAACAACAAACATAAACATACACACTCCACACTGACACAAATACCATCCTTTATATCTCCCAGGAAAGACCCAGAAAATGAATGACTCACTTCAAGCTACCCTGGAGAGATTCTGGTTAGAACTGATAGGGAGTTAGTCAAACCAGTCCACACTAAGGGGTGGGGAGACCGGAAACTGCTCAGTGTTTAAGTTGAAGGCTCAGGAAAATGGACTCCTAATTAATGTTTTCAGCCCCTAGAGTACTCAATGGGGGTAATTGAGCAGTTGCTTATACCTCTATTAAGTAACTTGCCTTTTCTGCACTTCTAGTGGTGAGGCCAGGAGCAGCAAGGACCTGCCACTCCCGGAAACTCTTCCTGCCATGGGAGGAGTTTCCCAGGTGCAAAGAGACAGCCCCACCTGCTCAAAATTTACCTCATCCTACCCACTACCCAGCAAAAGTCCTTCAACGTTCATGGACTGACTACAGTTCTTCAGGATTCAGTCCATTTTCCCCAGCTGAGTGTCTCAAAGCACTGCCTGAGTTATTCACCCCAGGTCAACTTGAAGAAACTGTGTCTCTTCTCCACTCATGCTTCTCTCCATTTCAGCAAACTTGGCAGCAAAGAATTTTTTCATAGGTAAATATATAAGCTGAGGGGGAAAAATTTACTTCCCATTTTTTGTGTTCTATTTCTGGTCCATTGTGCGTAGAGGCAAGGAATGACTGCACCACAATTTATGCAAGGCATTTGATTTCATTCACAAAACAACTCTAGCAATTATTATGAACCCATATTATAGAAAAGAGTGCCTGGTATTCTTTCACTGAGAGTAGTCCTGGGGCTTTTTTTTTTTTTTTTAAAGATTTTATTTATTTGACAGAGAGAAAGAGATCACAAGTAGGCAGAGAAGCAGGCAGAGAGGGGGGAAGCAGGCTCCCTGCTGAGCAGAAAGCCTGATGCAGGGCCTCGATTCCAGGACCCTGAAATCATGACCTGAGCTAAAGGCAGAGTCTTTAACCCACTGAGGCACCCCAGTCCTGCGAACTCTTAGAGATTCTTTTTTAGCCTCCAAATTGGGTAATTTCTGAGGTCATTATGACTATTTCGCTTATTCTTTGGAAGAGGGCAATCCAATTTTTTCCTCAATAGTACTTAGTATTTTGTTGGTTACAAGGATCCAGATGATTATCCTAAAATCCTTTTTTAATAAAAAGACATTTTTAATAAAAAGAAATATTACAGAACTGTGAATTTTGTCAACATGCAAGAACGTTCACAATATGGCCTCAGACTATCTTGGCCCCTGTCTCCTACCACCCTACCATACTCCCAAACTCCAGCCATATCCAAATACACTTATTCCTCTAATACCTGGGTACCCTCTCATGCCTCAGTGCATGTATTCCTCTCCATCTGGCTAACTCACATTCTCGAAGACTCATCTCACACGTGATGGGTCTGAGAAGCCTTTTGTGAATCTTCCTTTCCTTCCTCTTTCCTCTCCTGACATTGTACTTGGTGCTCCTTAGTATGTTCTTATTGTTCTCAGTACCTACATCTAAACAGATAATTAAAATAAGTCTTTCTACTTGTCTGTCTCCTCTGAGCTCGGGATTATCCCTCGCTCAGAATTGGTATTCAATTAATATTCAATTAATATTTAATAAATGAAAATGAAAAGTTCTCAAATAATAAAATAAAATCCACTTTCTACAGAGCTTTTTTTTTTCTACAGAGCTTTAAAGTTGACAATAGATGCAAGGAAATTATATTTCTAGGATTGATTTTCAGATTCTTTTATATCAAATGCCTATATCCCATTCTTATTTGCTTCCAAATTGCCAATAAACTAGAATTAAAATGTGATTCAAAAGAAATCTTAAAATGAAAATTATCTACTTAATTGTTTTTTTTGATAAAAAATAATTGATAAAATACTTGAGCTAATTATTTTAGATTTGTAAAGTGCACAGAAATATTTGTACATGTTAAAAAATGAATAAATTCTCCCAAACTTGAAAGTTATTTTAAAATTGCATGTAAAAATGGTATCAGTTAGTTATCATTTTATAACTTGTTCAGAAATACAGGTTAAAAGAAAGTCTTTAAAAAATGAATAAAATGAGGGGCGCCTGGGTGCCTCAGTGGGTTAAAGACTCTGCCTTCGGCTCAGGTCATAATCTCAGGGTCCTGGGATCAAAACCGCATCAGTCTCTCTGCTCAGCAGGGAGCCTGCTTCCCCCTCTCTCTGCCTACTTGTGATCTCTCTCTGTCAAATAAATAAAAAATAAAATCTTTAAAAAAAAATGAATAAAAAGAATTCAGAAAAACCAAAGCAACATAACAGCCACTTTCCTGGCAAAACATCAGCAGAGGTGAATTAAGTGTTTTGTTTTTTAAGATTTTAATTATTTGACACAGAGGGAGAGAGTGCACACAAGCAGCGAGAGGACAGAGGAAGAGGGAGAAGCAGGATCCCTGTGGAGTAGGGAACTGGAGGCAGGGTTCCATCCCAGGACCTGAGCGGAAGGCAGAGGCTTAATCAGCTGAGCCACCCAGGTGGCCCCTAAGTGTTTATTAAAAAGTGAAAAATCCACAAAAAAGGAAGTGAGCTGAAGGCTTTTTTTTTGAAGTATGGAGAAAGTCAATTCAATTATGACTCCCAAACTTCTAATCTAAACATTTTATCTTTTTCTATTTGTTGTTTTCCTGAAGAATTATACTTACAGATATATAACAACATATTTTAATATATTTAGGTACAAGAGATAATTTGGCAAGACTTAAATAGAAAGACAGCCAGATAAGGCCATCTGTGAAAATATATACTTACAATCTCCAAGAAGTAGTAAACAAGTTAATCTACATTCAAGTATAAAAGTTATAAAGTACAGAAATAATTTTAGAATACAACACCTCTTGTTTAAAATCACACAATCAGATTTTTTAAATTACAAATCTTTTGAATTTCTGGGAACAGTATTCATGGCTGGTTTGGGTTTTTTGTTTTTTTTTTTTTTTTTCATCTTTTACCAAGGCTACTATGAAGAGGTAAAAGACAAAACACTTGATTTTATATTATTGGATTTGTTTTCAAAGTGCTGAATGTGTTCATGTTTCCTCAGCTTGATGAGAATACCTTCTCAGGTTTGGATCAGATCAGTTACAAGGCAGAGTAAGACTAGCTTTGAAATTGATTAATTGACTTTAAAGTGTCACCAGGATCATCTCTAAGCCTATATAATCTGCTTCACTTCAAGCAAATTGTTTATCTTTTACTTTAAATTCCCTTAAGAAAGGAGAGTTTTAAACTCTCAGAAAATGCAATACCTTTTGGATAATGATGAAATTATCCCCTATTATAATCAAATGTGTTTAGGTTTTGTCAAAACCATACAACTGTCTATATATTAAAGGATTTTAATGGAATTTTTTAATGACTCTCTTTTTCCAGAAAAACTCTACCAAAGGATGAACTTTGCTAAATACGGATATGTTTTGCTTTAAACAACTGTGATAGATCTTTAAAAAATCTGAACATAAAACACCTACGTTGGCACTGAAGAATAGGAAAGCTATAGCCTCTTTATAAAATGGTGCTCCATCAACTGGATACCTGTATGGAAAAATAAATCTTGGCCTCTACCTCATGTAATACATAAAATTCAATCCCAGGTAGATTTTAGCTCTAACTGTGAAAATTAATATAGTGACGCTTCTAGAGCATATCATAAGAGATTGTCCTCATGATGTGATATAGGCAGAAATGAGTTAAATGGGATACAAAAAAGCACTAACCATAAAGGGAAAAAATTGGCAATTTAGTGTTCATTAGTATTTATCAAAAAGCGCTTTTTTAAAAAAAATATTTTATTTATTCATTTGAGAGAGAAAGTGAGAGAGAGCATGAGAAGAGAGAAGGCCAGAGGAAGAAGCAGACTCCCCGAGGAGCTGGGAGCCCGATGTGGGACTTGATCCCGGAACTCAAGGATCATGATCTGAGCTGAAGGCAGTTGCTCAACCAACTGAGCCACCCAGGTGCCCCTATCAAAAAGTGCTTTTGAGAGAATGAAAAAACTAGCCCAGAACAGGAGAATATATTAGAAATACATATATCCAACATAGGACTCATATCGAGAATATGAGAAGAACTACAAAACAATAAGATAAACCACATGACAGAAAATTGCCAAAATACATGAATCTGCACTTCACATAAGAAAATATTCAGGGGTGCCTGACTGGCTCAGTTGGTAGAGCATCCGACTCTTTGATCTTGGGGTCATGAGTTAGAGCCCCATGTTGGATGTAGAGATTACTGAAAAAAAAAAAAAGAAAATATTCAAATAGTCTACAAATGTATCAAAAAGTGTTTAGTCTTATTAGCTATCAGAGAATGCACATTTTAAAAAACCCCATGAAATATTACTACATGTCTATCAGAATGACTAAAATTTGAATGATTGACAATACCAAGTGTCGGTGAAAACATGGAACAATGGAAATTCTCACACACTGGTGGAAATGTGAATAACTGAACTTTGAGGAACTATTTGACAATATGACATACTATATGACACAAAAATTCTACTCCTAGATATATACTTAAAACAAATACATTCATATGTATGCCAAAAGGCATGTACAAGGATGTTAATAGCAGCAATTATTCAGTTAAACACTGGAAACACTCCAAATTTCCTTCAGTAGTAGAATGGATAGAGGTATATTCATATAATAAAGTACATTACCACAAAGAAAAAGAATGAAATATACCTATAAGCAAAGGTAACAAAAATATTAAGTGAAAGAAGCCAGACACAAAGACTCTATAATACATAATTATACTCATAAAATTTCTCAAAATAGGAAAACCTAATTTATAATGTCAGAAGTCAAGATAATGTTTATCTCTGGGGAGAAGGAAGAGGGTGATGATTAGGAGGAAGCCCAAGATGGTCTTTTGAGATGCTGGTAATATTCTTGCACTTTAGATAGGGATGTTTACACAGGTGATTTCACTTTGTGATGATCTTCAAACTGGAGGTACTTTATGCATTTTGTATATATGTTACCCATCAATTTTTAGAAAATTAATTTTTATTTATTTTTATTTTTTAAAAAGATTTTATTTATTTATTTAACAGAGAGAGAGAGAGTGAGAGAAGGAATACAAGCAAGGGGAGTGGGAGAGGGAGAAGCAGGCTTCCCACTGAGCAGGGAGCCCCTTGTGGGGCTCAATCCCAGGACCCTGGGATCATGACCTGAGCTGAAGGCAGACTCTTAAGGAGTCATCCAGGTGCCCCAGAAAGTTAATTTTTAAAAGAAAAAGCTGATCTCTTTAAGGGGATACTTATTTACCTTGCAAAATAATTCTGCTTTCCAAAAGGAATGCTGGATCATTTACAATGTCTTACAATTTTCACTGAACTTTTCAGAAACTTGTCCATTAAATAACGTTAACTCACACACATGCAAATCATTATTAAACATAAGCTAGGGGAGTTTAATCATTATGTTGGTTTCGACTGCCATCTAATGGCAAGAATGCTGCATTGTATAGAAGCAAAAAGAACCTGTCCCTGCAGTGAGCAAAACAAAACAACATCAACTTTGGCTACAGTTTGCAGGCCTGTTTTTCTGTACAATTTATTACCTGCAAATATTGGGCAAATATTTGGACATTATGTAAATATTTAGGTGTACTATTAGGACACGCCAATATTAGGACATGATGTGAATATCATGACATTCATTTAAGATGGTTAAATCTGAAATAAAACTGAATTTTCCATTTCTTTGTGTAGGAACCTCATGACCCTATTACAATTCTAATTCTGTCTCTTGACAAGTCTGTATAGTCCTTACAGATTACAGCCCTGTAATCTATAGTCCCATGCAGATTTAATACAGCAAATATCAGGCAGCAACACAAAATGTATTTTTGTTACCATGAAAATCCAAAAGGAAAAATAGACTAAATATGAGTAATTCAATTCTTTGACTATAAGCAGTGCTCAGTACAAAACATTGGATTAATGTAGTGCTTAAGACATGCTCCTTGCTCTCTAGCTTTTCAGTTGGATTTTGAAAACAGAGGCCTATGTGGTGTGTTGCTATTCATCTGACATGTACTATGATAAAATCTATGACTACAAGAAAAAAGTAGAGAATGCTTAGGTGAGAATTCTAGGCGAGAATAAGCCCTTTCAAACCTCAAGCATTAACTAGTTATTTTTGAAAGCAAAGAATTTCCCTAGGCAGAGTCTTCTGAAAGAAGCTTTGAGATAACTAACAGCCTTTTGTGGATTTCAACAGCTACCATGGAAAACTGAAAAATAGACAGAAATTGGAAAAGAGGAAGTTTTGGTTATATTTCTTTGGCACCCTGCTCCTGATCAAATCCAGTTTGATTACTAAGAAACCAAGATGAACACAGTTCACCTCTAGCAAAATGCTCCAACTCCTTATACAATGTTTAATACAAGCAGAAGTAATAAATTGGTTTTTTGTTTACATATATTAAGAGTTTTATTGAGGTATAGTGGAATATTATAAACTGCACATTTATATATATACATATAAAACCATCACAGCAATCAAGTTAATAAATATATCCATCACCTCCAAAAGTTCCTTCATGACCCTTTGTAACCCAAACCCTCCTCCCTCTATTTTGCTCTGTCCTTAGGCATTCATTTTGCCTTCTGATCATTATAAATAAATCTGTACTATCTAGAGTTTTCCATAAATGGAATCGTAATGTATGTACTCTACTGTTGTACTCCTTTTATTCTCCAAGTATTTTGAATTCATCTCTTTGTTGCTATATAAAGGTTTTTTTAAAAGATTTTATTTATTTATTTGACAGAGAGAGATCACAAATAGGCAGAGAGGCAAGCAGAGAGAGAGGGGGAAGCAGGCTCCCCACTGAGCAGAGAGCCCAACGCGGGGCTCAATCCCAGGACCCCGAGATCAGGACCTGAGCCGAAGGCAGAGGCTTTAATCCACTGAGCCACCCAGGCACCCCATGTTGCTATATAAATTGTTAATTCCTTTTTATTGTTGAGTAGTCTCATTGTATGGGTATACTACAATTTATCCATTCATGTTGACTGACAGGTTTTTTGGTTTACAAATAAACTACTTGTAAATATTACTAATAAAGCTGCTATGAACATTTGTACAAAAGATTGTGTGTGAATATATGCTTTCATTTTTTTCTTTGCAGTGATTACCTAGAAGGGTTTGGCAGGCTGAATAATGACTTGCCAAAGATGTCTATGTCCTAATCCCCAGAACTTTTGAATATGTTACCTTATATGGCAAAAGTTACTTTGAAGGCATGATTAAGTTAAGGAATTTAATATGAGGATATCATCTTGATTATCCAAGTAAGCCCAATGTGATCAAAAACATCTTTACCAGAGGGAGGCAGTAGAGTTAGACAGAAGATGAAGTGGTCCTGGAGCAGAGAATAGAGAGAAATTGGATAAGGAGTCTATGCTGTTGTCTTTGAGGATGGAGGATGGGGTCATGAACCAAGGAAGAAACTAGAAGGCAAAGAAACTAATTCTCCTCTGGAGCGTCCAGAAGGAACTAGCCTGCCAACACCTTGAAGTGACTTTGGACTTTTGATCTCCAAGACTGTAAGATAATAAATGTATATAATTTTTAAAAGATTTTATTTATTTATTTGAGAGAGAGAGAGAGAGAGAGAGAGAGATCACAAGTAGGCAAAGAGGCAGGCAGTGGGGGAGGGGGGGTAAGCAGGCTCCAGGGACCCTGAGATCATGACCTGAGCTGAAGGCAGAGGCTTTAACCCACTGAGCCACCCAGGTGCCCCAAATGTATATAATTTTAAGTCACTGATTTTGGGATAAATTGTTACAGCAGCAATTGAAATAATGTAATAGAATGTAATTGCTAGGTCATATGGTAGATCTATGATAAACTTTTTAAGAAATTCCCAATTATTTTCAAAGGAGTTTATACCATTTTAAGTCCCCACTGGCAGTGTATGAGAGTTCCAGGTGCTTCACATATTCACCGATACTTAGTATTATCAGTCTTCCCAATTTTAACATTCTAGTGGGTATGTGGTGGTATCTCATTGCATTTTAGTTTACATTTCCCTGATGAACAATGTTGTTGAGCACATGTCATATACTTATTTGCCATCCATATATCTCCTTTGGTGAAGCAACTATTTAAATCTCTCTTGCCTATTTCAAAAAATTGGTTTATCTTCTTCTCATTGAGTTGTATGGGTTCTTTATATATCTTAGATACCAATTCTGTATTGGATATATGTTTTGCAATTGTTTCTCAGTCCATAAGAGTGTCTCCTGAAGAGCAAAATTTCTTAATTTTTATAAAATCCAATTTGTTCTTTGTGTTAGTCATTTTCTGAAATGGCTTCCTCTATCTGGCATTTGTGCCCTGTGTAATCCCCTCCTCTTGAGTGTGAGCTGGACCTAGTGATTTATTTCTAAGGAAAAGCTTGTGGGGAAAGTGATGGAACATCACTTTCAAGATTTCTGCTATTGAAAGTCCATGACTTCTTTCTTGTGTGTAGCCTCTCTCTGGCTTTTCTCTCATTCTTTGATGAAACAGGCTGCTCTGCTGTGGAATGCCCTCTTGAGAAGCCCACATGGCTTGAGGTGGCCTCTGGCGAATCCACCAGCAAGGAACTAAGACTTTTTCAAGAATCCTTGAGAAAATGAATCCTGCCAACAACCATTTCAGTGAGCTTGAAAGTGAATCCTTACCCAAATGAGTCTTCAGATGAGACCACAGCCACATAGACAGCTTGATTGTAGTCTTACAAGAGACTCTAAAGCAGAAGGCTCAGCTAAGTCATGCCTGGATTCCTGACCCGCAAAAGCCATAATGTATATTGTTTTAAAATCACTAAGATTGGAGGTAATTCTTACACAATAGCAAATAATTAATACAGTAGGGTTTTTTCTTTTATGCTTTTTGTGCCCTTTTTAAGAAATCTTTTTTTTTTTAAAGATTTTATTTATTTTATTTTAACAGAGAGAGAACACAAGCAGGCAGAGAGGCAGGCAGAGGCAGAGAGAGGAGCAGGCTCCCTGCTGAGCAAGGAGCCTGATGCGGGACTCGATCCCAGGACCCTGGGATCATGACCTGAGCCGAAGGCAGCTGCTTAACCAACTGAGCCACCCAGGCATCCCCCTTTTTAAGAAATCTTTGCCAAACCCAAAGTCATGAAGATTTTCTCCCATGTTTGCTTTTAGAAATTTTAAAGCGCTATCTATCTATCTATCTATCTGAGAGAGAGGGAGGGGAAAAGAGAGAGAGAGAGAAAGGGAGAGATAACAAGCAGGGTGGGAGGGCAAAGGGAGAGGGAGAGAGAGTCCCAAGCAAACTCCAAGCTGAGCAGAGCCTGACATGGAGCCATGACTGGAGCCGAAACCAAGAGTCGATGCTTAACTGACTGCGCCATCCAGGCATTCCTAAAGTGTTCGCTCTTATGTTTAAGTCTACAATTCATTTTGAGTTAATTTTGTATATAATGTGTATACAGTGTGGAGTAACAGTGTATAGCATGTGTACAGTGTGAGGCTCATTTTTTTTTAAGTTTTTATTTATTTATTTGACAGAGAGAGAGAGATCACAAGTAGGCAGAGAGGCAGGCAGAGAGAGGGGGAAGCAGGCTCCCTGCTGAGCAGAGAGCCTGAGGTGGGGCTCGATCCCAGGACTCTGAGATGATGACCTGAGCCGAAGGCAGAGGCCTTAACCCACTGAGCCACCCAGGCACCCCAGTGAGGCTCATTTTATCACATATGGTTATCCAATTGTTTCAGCATCTTTTGTTTGAAAGACTACCCTTTCCCCAGTGAATTGCATTAATCCTTGTGAAAATCAATTGACCACATTATGTTTGGCTCTAATTATAAACTCTCTACTCTTTTCTATTGTCTATTTTTACACCAATACCATAGCAACTTGATTACTGTAGCTTTATAAGGCTGGAAATTAAATAGTGTAAATCCTCCCCTACTTTATTCTTTTTCAAAGTTGTTTTGACTGTTTTAGATTCTTTTTATTTTCATATACATTTTAGAATCAGCTTGTCAGTTTCTACAAAAAATTCTATTGGCCTTTTTTATTGGGATTGTATTGAATCTATAAGGGGAGAATAGACATCTTAACAATACCGAGTTTTTGATCCATGAATAGGCTATATCTTCCCATTTATTTAGTTCTTCCTTAATTTCTCTTAGCTATTTTTTTTTATCCTTAGCAGCTTTCAACATCTTTCATCAGATTTACTTCTAAAAATGTACTTTTTTTAAAGATTTTATTTATTTGACAGAGAGACACAGCGAGAGAGGGAACACAAGCAGGGGGAGTGGGAGAGGGAGAAGCAGGCTTCCCGCCAAGCAGGGAGCCTGATGTGAGGCTGGATCCCAGCACTCCGGGATCATGACCTGAGCCGAAGGCAGACGCTCAACGACTGAGCCACCCAGGCGCCCCTAAAAATCGTATTTTTAATGTCATTAATACTGGTAGTGATTTTTAAATTTTGAATCCTTACTATGGCTAGTATTTTTATATATTTTTTTATATTGACCTTGTATATGTCAATGATGACAGCTCACTTTCTAGGTATAGTAGCTTTTTAAAAATAGTTCCTTAGGGCGCTTGAGTGGCTCAGTCAGTTAAACAACTGCCTTCAGGTCAACTCATGATCCCAGAGTCCTGGGATCGACTCCCATGGTGGGCTCCTTGCTCAACGGGGAGCCTGCATCTCCTTCTGCCTGCCGCTCCCTCTGCTTATGTTCTCTCTCTCTCTCTCTTTCTCTCTCTCCCTCTGTCTCTCTGTCAAATAAATAAATAAAATCTTTTTTAAAAGTTCCTTAGGATTTTCTCTTGTTTTTTCTTTTTTAATTTTATTTTTCTAAGTATTCTCTACTCAATGTGGGGCTTGAATTTATAATCCGAAGATCAAGAGTCGCATGCTCTAGCAAATGAGCCAGCCAGTCACTCCTGCTCCTTAGGATTTTCTCAAAGATGACGATGCTGTGTACAAATACATTTTACATTCTTCTTCTACAATTTACATGGTTTTTGTTTCTTTTTATGGCCTGAGTACAATGTTGAATAAGAAAATGAGCACAGACATTTTTTTGCCATGTTTGGAATCTTAGAGGGAGAGGATTCATAAAAGATTCACAAAAGAGTGAATACTTTTATGATTAACCATGAAGCTAGCTGTCATTTTGTTTGTTTGTTTGTTTGTTTTTAATGGACTTTGTCGGGTTGTTAAATTTTATTTATAAACTTATATTCATCCTCCATGTTAAATTTTCATGGAGGATGAATATAAGTTTTGTCAAATGATTTCTATCTATTGGGATGAATGTGTGAGTGTGTGTGTGTGATTTTCAAATGTTACACCAGTCTTATTTTCCTAGGATAAACGACTTTAATCATAATGTATTATCCTTTGTATCCATTATTGGATTTTATTCCCCAAGATTGTCTAAAGGCATTTTGCTTTTATGTTTATGAGAAATATTAAGATATATTATTTTTCTTCTATTGTTTTTGTCTGGTACCAGGTTAATGCTGGTCTCATGCAATTAATTAAGAAGTATTCCCTCTTCAATTATCTGAAGGAATTTTTATACAATTTTAACTATTATGTTTTTATGTTTTGATAAGACTTCAACGATGAAGCAATCAGGGCCTAGATTTTTCTTTATGGGAAAGTTGTTGGGTTTTTTGAAAGATTTTATTTATTTATTTGACAGAGAGAGAGAGAAAGAGAGCACAAGCAGGGGGAACTGCAGGCAGAGGGAGAGGGAGAAGCAGGCTCCCAACCAGGGGCTCAATCCCAGGACCCTGAGATCATGACCTGAGCCGAAGGCAGATGCTTAACTGACTGAACTACCCAGGTGCCCCTCTGGAAAAGTTTTTAACTAAAAATTTGATTTAGCACCTATGAAATTTTAGTATTATCTTTTTGAGTAAGTTTTGGTAGTTTGTATATTTCATATAAGTTGTTGAAATTATTGGTATAAAACTATTTCTAATATTTCCTTATTATATTTCAATATTTATAGGCTCTATAACCATGTTCCTCTTCTTTTTTTAAAATAAAGACTTTTATTTACTTATTTGAGAGAGACTGAGAGCAAGAGAGAGCAAGAGAGAGCGCAAGAAGGGGGGGAAGGGCAGAGGGAGAGGGAGAAGCAGACTCCCTGCTGAGCCGGGAGTCCAATGAGGAACTCAGTCCCAGGACTCTGGGATTATGACCCAAGCTGAAGGCAGATGCTTAACTGACCTAGCCATTCAGGCACCCTGTTCCTCTCCTTCTTAATATTGATGACTTGTGTCTTCTTTATTTACCTTTACTATGCAACTATTAAAATACATGTATATTGGAAAGACAGAACTGTAGTGTATAAAGCAAATATGTAGTTAAGACATTCCTGTTCCTGAATCTTTTGAAGTAGATATTTCTATAGGATTTCTAGGGGATAACTCTAAAGAAAACAAACAAGGAGAATAAGTAAAACATTTATATTGGTTCTTGACTTGAGGGTTGCCTCCTGGACACACACTTTAAGCAATCTTCTCTCATCCTATGTGGAACAGGTCACAGTCAATATGCGAAAATATTCCCTTGGCTTGGAATTACTTTATGGAAGATTTTTTTTTTAAAGATTTTATTTATTTATCTGACAGAGAGAGATCACAAGCAGGCAGAGAGGCAGGCATAGAGAGGGAAGCAGGCTCCCCGCTGAGCAGAGAGCCCGATGCGGGCTCGATCCCAGAACCCTGAGATCATGACCTGAGCTGAAGACAGAGGCTTTAACACACTGAGCCACCCAGGAACCCCGGAAGATTTTTTTTAAGGTACAGCTTTTTATTTTCTTTTTAAAAAGATATTACTTATTTGTTTGTTTGTCTGTTTGTTTGTTTATGTGAGAGAGAGAGAGAGAGAGAGAGAGAGTGCAAAAGAGCACAACAGGGAGAGCGGCAGGCTCCCCACTGAGCAAGGAGCCTGATGTGGGACTCGATCCCAGGACCCTGGGATTATGACTTGAGCAGAAGGCAGGTGCTTAACTGACTGAGCCATACAGGCATCCCTGGAAGATTTTTTCTTCTCCCCAATTTGTTTTTATTGTGGTAAAATACACATAACACAAAATTTACCATCTTAACCATTTGTAAGTGTACATTTCAGTGGTGTTAAATTGCTAATGTTGTGCAACCACTACCGCTATCCATTTCTAGAACTCTTTTCATCCTGTGAAACTGAAACTCTGTACCTGTCACGGAGGACTCACTACACAAGCTCCAAACGAGCCACAATAACCCAGTTTTGTAGCCCTGTTTACAGGTGCTGCTTGCTACCTGAAACTAAGGGTGGGATGCCAGGGGCTGCATGCTCCCAACAAGTCCCCATGACCCAGTTGCCACTGATTTGATCCAGTTTAGATGCTGTGCTAACTCTCCAGATGGCCTTGGGATCATTGCCATCTAATTTAATAATAAAAAACATACCTATACCACCGTAATAGATCTGACTCACCTATTTATTTAAAGGAAGAAAAGAGGTGGCACTTTGATTCTGAGAAGCCTCTTCACCAAAAAATCCCAATGTCTGACCCTGCGATCTAATCGGGGAGAAGGCGCCTTTAGAACATGAATTCCATCTAAAAACAAAACAAAACAAAACATGAGTTCCAAATGCAGTTTGGTTATTTGGCAAATTGTATTTGAGTAGGAAAAAAAACTGCCACTTTGGTAATATACCCATTAAACAACAACTCTCAGGCTCTCCTGGGAACCACATTCTGCTTTCTGTCTTTGTGATTTTGATTACTCCAAGTACCTCATATAAGTGTAATCTTATTGTGTTTGTCATTTTGTGATTGGCTTATTTCACTTAGCATTATGTCCTTAAGTTTCACCCATGTTATAGCATATGTCAGAACTTCCTTCCTTTTTAAGGCTGAATAGTATTCCATTTTGTATATATAACATATTTAACTTTTCCATTTATCTGCAGATGAGCATCCAGGTTGTGTCCACATTTTAACTATTGTGAATAATGCTGCTATGAACGTGGGTACACAAGTAGCTGATCAAGTTTCTGCTTTCAATTCTTTTGGGTATATAGACAGAAGTGAAATTGCTGGATCATGTGGTAATTCTATGCTTCATTTTTTGAGGAATCCCTATACTGCTTTCCATAGCAGTTGTACCATCTATCAGCAGCATACAAGGGTTCCAATTTCTCCTCATTCTCACCAACACTTGTTACTTTCTGATTTTTTTTTTGCTGATAGACATCCTAATGGGTGTAAAGTGGTCTCTCACTGTACTTAATTGATTAGCATTTTCCTAATGATTAGTGATGTTGAACATCTTTTCATGTGCTTATTGGCCTTTTATAGATCTTCTTTGGAGACATGTCTCCAAGTCCTTTGCCCATTTTTTTAAATAAAGTTGCTTGTTTTTTATTGTTGAGTTTTAGGAGTTCTCTGTATATTCTGGATGTTAATCCTTCATTGTATATTTAATTTGCAAATACTTTCTCCCATTCTGTGGGTTGCTTTTTTATTCTGTTTATAGTGTCTTTTGATGTGCAAAATGTCTTAATTTTCATGAAATGTAATTTGTCTGTTTTTTCATTTGTTGCCTCTGACTTTGGTGTCATAGCCAAGAAATCAGTGCCAAATTCAGTGTTGTGAAGTTTTTACCCTATATTTTCTTCTAAGAAAATTAGGTCTTTTTTAAAAAATATTTTATTTATTATTTGACAGGGAGAGATCACAAGTAGACAGAGAGGCAGAGAGAGAGGAGGAAGCAGGCTCCCTGCTAAGCAGAGAGCCCAAGGTGGGGCTCAATCCCAGGACCCTGAGATCATGACCAGAGCCGAAGGAAGAGGCTTAACCCACTGAGCCACCCAGGCATCCCTAAGAAAATTGGGTCTTATATTTATGTCTTTCTTCCATTTTTAAAAAAGATTTATCTATTTATTTGAGAGAGAGAGAGTGCAAGAGTGGGGAAGGGCAGAGTGCAAGGGAGAGATAGAATCCCAAGTAGACTCCATGCTGAGGGCAGAGCCTGAACAGAGGGCAGTATCTCTCAATCCTGAGATCATGACCTGAGCAGAAACCAAGAGTTGGACATTTAACAGACTGAGCCACCCAGATGCCCCTGTCTTTCCTCCATTTTGACTTAATTTTTGTATATGGTATTAGGTAAGAGTCCACTTACTTTCTTTTGCATATGGATATCCAGTATTCCCAGCATCATTTATGAAAAGACTGTCCTTCCACCATTGAATAGTCTTGGCATCCTTGCCAAAAATCATTTGCCCATATGTACTAGGGTTTATTTCTTGACTCTCTATTCTATCCCATTAGTCTAGATGTCTGTTTTTATACCTTCACCATCCTGTTTTGATTACTGTAGCTTTGTAGTAAATTTTGAAACTAGGAAGTGTAAGTCATCCAGCATTGTTCTTTTTTAGGATTGCTTTGGCTATTTAGAATCCATTGAGATTCCGTATGAATTTTAAGATAGGTTTTTCTATTTTTTTTTAAAAGATTTTATTCATTTTATTTTGAGAGAGAGAGAGAAAGTGAGAGAGAGCACGAGAGGAGAGAAGGTCATAGGGAGAAGCAGACTCTCTGTGGAGCTGGGAGCCCGATGTGGGACTCAATCCCGGAACTCAAGGATCATGACCTGAGCCGAAGGCAGTTGCCCAACAAACTGAGCCACTCAGGTGCCCTCTATTTTTTTTTTTTAACTTTTTTTTTTTAAGATTTAAGAGAGAGGGAGAGAGAGAATGAGTGGGTGTAGGAGCAGAGGGAGAGGGAGAAGCAGACTCTTTGCTAAGTGGAGAGCCCTATAAGGGGCTCAATCCCAGGACCCCAAGATCATGACCTGAGCTGAAGTCACTCACTTAACTGACTGAGCCACTCAAGCACCCCAGGTTTTTCTACTTCTACCAAAAAAAAAATGTCATTGAAATTTTGGTAGGGTTTGCACTAAATCTGTAAATCACTTTGGGTACTATTGATGGCTTAACAATATTAAGTCTTCCAATTCATCAACACAGGTATCTTTGGCTTATTTACATTTTCTCTAAATTCTTTCAGCAATGATTTGTAATTTTCATTATACAAATCTTTAACCTCCTTGGTTAAGGGAATTCCTAAGTATTTTTTATGTCATTGTAGATGGAGTTGCTTTCTTAATCTCCATTTCAGATTATTGTTAGTGTATAGAAATGCAATGGATTTTTTTTAAAGATTTTATTTATTTATTTGACAGAGAGAAGAGAGATCACAAGTAGGCAGAGAGGCAGGTAGAGGCACAGGGAGAAGCAGGCTCCCTACTAAGCAGAGAGCCTGATGCAGTGCTCGATCCCAGAACCCTGAGATCATGACCTGAGCCGAAGGCAGAGGCTTTAACCCACTGAGTCACCCAGGCACCCCAAAAATGCAACGGATTTTTATGTGTTGACTCTGTGTCCTGCTACTTTGCTGAAATTGTTTATTATTTCTCACAGGGTTTTTTGTGGAATTTTTAGGAGGTTCCACATACAACATCATATCATTTTTTTTAAGATTTTTATTTATTTATTTGAGAGAGAAAGTGAGAGAGAGCATGAGAGGAGAGAAGGTCAGAGGAAGAAGCAGACTCCCCATGGAGCTGGGAGCCCGATGTGGGACTCGATCCTAGAACTCAAGGATCATGACCTGAGCCGAAGGCAGTTGCTCAACCAACTGAGCCACCCAGGCGCCCAACATCATATCATTTTTATATAGAAATAAATTTATTTCTTCCTTTTTAATTTGGATGCCTGTTATTTTTCTTGGATAGAACCTCCAGTACTATTTTGAGTAGAAGTGGTGGATGGGGCATCCTTATCTTGTTGCTAATCTTAGAAGAAAAACTTTGAATCCTTCACTATTGAGTATACTTGCTGCGAGTTTCTCATTATGTTGAGGTAATTTTCTTCTATTTTCTAGTTTTATTGTGAAAGGGTGCTGATGGCTATTTTTTCTACATCACTTGAGATGATCATAGGGTTTCTTTCCTTTGTTTTGTCAATGTGACATATTACATTGATCGATTTTCATTTTTTTGAAGGATCCTTGCATTCTGGGAATATATCCCAATTGATAATGGCATATAATCCTATCAATATGCTGCTGAATGAGAAGGTACTTACATTTAAAATTTTTATTTAACAAACACAAGTTATATTTTATGTAATCACTCTTCCAGACATTTTACAAATATGAAGTATTTTACTCTGAATAACAACTCTAAGGAGCAGATATTATTTTAATCCCCACTTTATAAGTGAGGAAAGTGAGTCACATAGAAGTCAAGTAAGTTTCGAAAAGTCACCTGGCCAATAAAGGACAGGCTGAGATTTAGATACAGGTAAGCTTGGTTTCAGAATCCAAATTCTTCACTATTGCTTTGTGTTGCCTCCCAGCAAGGCTTTTCATCAAATGCTATTTTAATCTCTGGTTTCTTACTGAATCCGAGCTTTTAGGTTTATAATTTTTATTTCCACTTAAGTGTCCATTTACAGGTTGTCATTCTGTTAAATAATGGATATGCCCATAATGAGCTTTCCTACACACACTGAAGTGAGACTGTTATTTCTATCATACATGACACATTCCTCCCTTTTCTCTAGTTGACTACAGATCTTTATCCTATTCTGGAGAACATTTGATCGGATAATTTCAGCTTATAAATTCATAAATTACATGTAGTACCAAGACATTTATTATCAGTGTCTCAGTTGTCAGATAAATTCTAAGATCATATGTGTGAAAGCATTTGGTAAGCTGGGAAGTACTATGTAAGTGTCAGCTATGATTAACTATAAGGCATTATTATATTGCTCCAGGTTTTTCATTAAGCCCAGCTTTCTTTTTAGGATAAAAAATTTCAATTTTCTAACATCTTATAGAAATGAAAAGTTTCAAGGAAATTTATTTTTATGTGCTTAGATATTTAAGGACACCATAGAGACCATCTTATCTAAATCTCTCCTTTTTTAATAAGGAAAGTGGGATCTAGAAAAGATAAGTGATTTCCTCTAGGTCCTATTGCTAACTAGGGACAGGTCCAGGATTAGAAAATCCTACACTCCTTACCCCAAATCTAGCTTTCTTTCCATTATTGTACCAGCTCAATAAACATAGACTGGGCATTTACTATATTCCAGACATGTAATACCTAGCTTATTTTTAATATAAAAACATATTTTTATTCATAATTTGCACAAAAAATAAACATACCTCTAACGCATAACTTTGTCACACCCGATTCAACAGTCTAATACATGAGAAAATGGAAAAGAATCTCATTTGTTCAATATCATGGTAGAAGTATAAATTTCTATAATTTTTCTAGGTAACATAATTTATTCATTTTAAGTACAATTTTATTTTATTTTTATTTTTTTTATTTTTTAAGTACAATTTTAAGTGCAAAATAATCTTAATATTGCCACTTCAAGTATTATTTAATTTTTTCTTATATATTTCAATAATTATTTTGTTGTATTCTTTTTTTCATTTTTTAAAAATTTGAGTCTAGTTGACACTCAATGTTATATTAGTTCCACCTGTACAACATAGTGTTTCAGCAAGTTTATGCATTACGCCATGTTTACCACAAGTGTAGCTGCCATCTGTCCGGATACATAACCATTACAATATCATTGAGTATATTCCTTACGTTGTGATTTTTATTCCTGTGACTTATTCATTCCATAAGTGGAAGCCTATCTCTCCCACTCCTCTTCATCCATGTTCCCTATTTCCCTTTTCTCCCCCACCCTGGGAACCATCAGTTTGTTCTCTGTGTTTATAATATCTAGCTATTTCAATAAATATAGTTGAACTACCTACCACTGAAATGGCATACAGTGACAATCAGTGCCACCTGCATACAACTATGGTGCTGTTATTACCCTGCAGAAAACTATTACATAGGTCTATAATGCCTCCAGTCCGAAAGGTATAACCATAGGTATTTATCATTTTTATTAACACATTAGGAAAAACTCCCCATATACAGAAAAATGAAAAAACAAACAAACAATTCATTAGTTGAACAAACAACCTTTCATTAGCATATACCTGGAATAGATTTAACTTTTGTCAACATTTTGTCACACTTTCTTTGCTTGGGTGTAGTTTACTTTTTTCCTGAGCCATTTAAAAATAGGTTGCAGGGGTGTCTGGGTGGCTCAGTCAGTTAAACGTCTGCCTTTGGCTCCGGTCATGATCTCAGGGTCCCGGGATCCAGCCCCTCGTTAGACTCCTTGCTCAATGAAGAGCCTGCTTCCCCCTCTCCCTCTGCTATCCACCCTGCTTGTGCCCTCTCTCTCATTCTCTCTCTCTCTCTCTCTCTCCATCAAATAAATAAATAAGATCTTTAAAAATAAATAAATAAATAAATAAAAATAGGTTGCAGAAATCATGACACTTTACTCCTAAATAGTTCAGCAAGCCTGTTCTACGAGTAGGGATGTTCTTTTTCTTGTTGTTGAAGTCGATTTATTTATTTGTTTTTAAGTAATCTCTACACCCAATACGGGGCTTGAACTCATAACCCCAAGATCAAGAGTCACATGCTCCAGCAACTGAGCCAGCCAGGTGCCCCTTTGATTGCTTGTCTTACCATACTTCTTTGCAACAAAAATAAGCATGTAAACTTTCATTACCAAAAGCATTGATTCCTTCTGATCATAAGCCTCTAAATGTTGAAAAAAATTGTTTTGTATATATTTATCATTCCAATGATCATTAGTATAAAACTTATGAAGACAATGAAAATATATTACACATTTTGATAAGTAATTATTAAACATATAAGTCCAATTTTATTGGAAATGCATTTCTTAATGAGTTGAATGGGCCATTTTAATTTTTTTTATATGGATGAATATAACATTACTATAATGAGAGAGGATTCAGCATCAGTTTTTGTTTGTTTGTTTAAGATTTTTATTTTATTTACTTATTTGAGAGAGACAGCACAAGCAGGGGGAGCAGCAGGCATAGGGAGAAGGAGAAGAAGGCTCCCTGCTCAGCAGGGGCTTGATCCCAGGCCCTGGGGTCATGACCTGAGCCAAAGGCAGATGCTTAACTGACTGAGCCACCCAGGTACCTCTCAGCATCAGTTCTATTCCTAGCTTTCTGTTTTAATATATGTAAGCACTGCAAAACCTGTTTACATAAATAAGTAGCTGGGAATGGGAGGAGTTTTGTCAGAGTAATTCCACTCCATTGTTTGAACTTGAATTACAAGCAAAAAAAAAAATCATACAATAATCTGTCATCAAAAATAATTTTTAGGGGTGCTTGGGTGGCTCAGTTAAGATTCCAACTCTTGATTTCACCTCAGGTCATAATCTCAGGGTCATGGGATTGAGCTCTATGTCAGGCTCCATGCTGGGCATGGAACCTACCTGTTTCTCTCTTTCTCTGATCCTCTCCAGCCCCAGCCCAGCCCCACCCTCACGAAAATTAAAAAAAAAAAAATTCTAAAAAATAATAATTTTTACATGGGGCACCTGGCTGACTTAGTTGGTTAAGTATCTGACTTTTGATTTTGGCTCAGGTTACGATCTCAGGGTTATGGGATCCAACCCCCCTCTGGCCTCATGCTGGGTGCAGAGCGTGTTTGAGATTCTCTCTCTCCCTCTGCCTCTGCACCTCCTTCCCCTCACACACACACACTCTCTCTCAAACTAGATAAATAAAATCTTTAATACTACCACTACTACTAATAATGATTTTTGCTGATTTTTCCACTGTCAATTAAGTTCTCCTTGAAATTTCTGGAAAGAAAAAAAAGTTGAAACCACCTGACTTTCAAAGGATTTTCTCCCCAGGCATTCACTTTCTCTATATCAACAATCATATTCAAGTTTTCCCTTTCTATGGCCTGTAAGTTTTTTGTTTGTTTGCTTGTAAGATTTATTTATTTATTTTAGAGAGAGAACTTGAAGGGGAAGGGCAGAGGGAGAGGGAGAGACAGTCTTAAGCAGACTCCGGGCTGAGCATGGAGCCTGAAGAAGGGCCTGGTCTCACAACCCTGAGATTACAACCCTGAGCCGAAATCAGGAGTCAGATGCTTAACCCACTGTGCTACTGAGGCACCCCCAAGGCATGGAAGTTTTTAATACCTTGGAAAAGCATCTAGAAGAACTTGGGATGTGAGGAAGATTTATTTTTATGGAATAAGAAAAAAACAATTGTGAAAGGAGATGCAAGAAAGGAGAATCTTCACTTCCACCACAAGCTCATATTCGGGCAGATCAATCTTTAAGAAGAGTGTGTATATTAGTTGAAGACGTAGACATCGACTCTTTAAAGTTTATCCTCCTGTGTACCTTGGGAAACTCTTAGGTATCTCACAGGGTAAGCGTCATGTCTTCGGGAACACTGAGAGGTAGGCTTCATGCCTATTTGAGCGGCTCTGCTCCATTTTGGGAAAACAGGTAGCATAAGTGGTAAATACATCTTTATAACTTTGAACCACTGGGAACTCAGAGTTGTTACTGCAGCAAAATCTAGATCACAGATAGAAGGGAGAAATTGTTACCTAAAGTGAGGTGCTGTCACAACAAGAACCTAAAATATTTAAGAAACAGATGACAGGTATCAAGAAAACCATGTTCGGAGGATGGAAAGATAGCAACCCATGTTATGAGGCGATAAAGCGCTTCATAAAACTGTTTCCTACAGTTCATTTGGGAGACAGAGCATATAATAAATTTGTAGCTTAAGCAGAAGATTGGAAAAAAAAGGAATGTTTTATGTTCATGCCTGTTGGCTTGCATTTGACAAGATATTACAAAAAAGAAATGAGGTGAAAAAAGAATTGACCAGTTTGCAAGCAAGAATGAAGAAAATAAAGAATTACCGATTTGAGGACTTGTGGGGTTGAAGTAGGTAACTACTTCTCAGTCTCAAATAGTTAAAGATAAAAGTGAGAAATGCTTTCAGTGACAAAAGGACAACTAGAACTCAGCCTGAAGGCAATGCATCAAATTAAGAGAAGAGCTGTTTCATCAATGTTTTAAAACTCTGAAGGGTTTAGTATGTCCCAGATCAGAAGTCCAACCAACTAAGGTTATATAGACACAATGGCTCAGAGAAAAGAGACTAAGGAAGGAAGTGACCCTCACATCAAGTCTGATAAACCTATGCAATCACAAAGGAAGGGGGGGGGGGGAAGGAGGGAGGGAGAGAGAAAGAGAGAGAGAAAAAGAAGAGAGAATATGAGTATGGACAGGGGCTAGAAAAACAAAGAATTATACCAAATGAGAGTTATGCCTTGGAAGGAAGTATGGAGGTGACTATTAACTTGTAAAGCTGATGAAAATGACTAGTTTCGGTTTCTTCCCCTTTTCATTAAGTTCTGAGAGAGTTGCAGTTTCAAAATAATTACTACACTGGACTAAATAAAAGAGATCATAATTATTCACCCTTAGAACTCCAATATCTCTGGGAAGAAAGGAGGAGGGGGAAAAAAAAAAAAGAAAGGAGGAGGGCATATTCCCTTCAACACCCATTCCAGATTTGGCCAAGGATAATGATGGAAAAAGTCATCCACAGAAAGAATCAGGAGCAATGGAGAACAATGAACAAGGCGGGGGGGGGGGGGGTCACTGCCAGGGGGAAGAGTCAGGGTTTCATGTTTCATGAAGAATTATTCCTCATTCCCCAGGATGTTATAAGATCCTCAAAAGAGCTGCCAAACAGAATTTCAGAACTGCCACAGATCGGTGCCTGCCTCTGCTACATGTGTCCTTCCTGAAGGGAATCTTTACACTGGTTATCTTTTCCATGGGATGGATAATTTGAATTTTCAGGCATAGATTTTTATGTCAAAAGGAACCACATCTGTACCTATTGTAGAGGTGCCCGCACATCACTCAGAGATTCTGGGTTTTGATCTGGATGCCCTGACTAGATAGAGCTTCAAAGATATCTACCTTGGGAAAAGGGTGAGTGTATTTTGCATGCATGAGGGAGAATTGAATGAATATTTGGTGACCACAAGAAAATATTGCTACTCCAAGCTAGAAGCGGTCATGTGATTTCTTTTGGCCAATAAAACTGAACAGAAGTCAGGAGCGTCAGTTCCCAGAGGAAGACTTTGAGAGATGTTACACGATTTGCCCTTTCCCTCCCCTTGCCATGGTTCCCGGTGATGTTTCAGAGAGTGAAGCCTCTGTGAATCTGCATGTTTTAGCAAGAACAACACGGAGCAGAGCCCCTACCAACCTGAGATGAACATGGAGCATGAGTAAGAAGTACACTCTTGCCATTTTAAGCCGCTAAGATTTTGAGGATGTTACTGAAGCAAAATCTAGCCTAACACAGAAACAAACAAAAAAAGATAAACACTGGGGCGCCTGGGTGGCTCAGTGGGTTAAAGCCTCTGACTTCGGCTCAGGTCATGATCTCAGGGTCCCAGGATCAAGCCCTGCATCGGGCTCTCTGCTCAGCGAGGAGCCTGCTTCCCCCTCTCTCTCTGCCTGCCTCTCTGCCTACTTGTGATCTCTCTTTCTTTGTCAAATAAATATATTTTTTTAATCTTTAAAAAAATTAAAAAAAAGATAAACAGAAAACAGCTTGCCTTAACTGAAAAAAAAAGAAAGAAAAGCATATTATCTTAAAATAATAAAATCTAAAAATGGTAGTCTTTAAAATAAATTGGCTACAAACACCATCAATGCCTAGCAGAAAATAAGGAAACCTTCTGTTCATTTTAGCCCTTAGAGTTTGTAATGAATGTTTAAAAGAAACTTCATAATCTTAACACAGCCTGGCTAGAATTATATTATACTGCAAAACACTTAAAAGTAACAGTGATGCAAGGGCACCTGGGTGGCTCAGTCTGTTAGGCATCTGCCTTCACCTCAGGTCATGATCCCAGGGTCTTGGGATCAAGTCCCACATTGGGCTCCTTGCTTAGTGGGGAGCCTGCTTCGCCCTCTCCTTCTGCTGCTCCCCCTGTTTGTGCTCTCACTCTCTCAAATAAATAAACAAACAAATAAATAAATCTTTAAAAAATAACTATGTTCCCCAGTTTGCAAAGAGCCAAGGTGGAGCTGGATTGTTGCGGAATGACTCCTTAAGGTGGTAGCCTCGGTGATAATAACATTGGGGTTTCCATTGAGAACAGGGACCACATTCTTGATGTATTCTCACTACAGAATCTAACAGGGCTTGACATGTGAGAGGCACATGGTGAGTATTTGAAGTATTGGCTACAGCTAAATCCAGTTGCTGGAAATCTAGTCTCAGTTGGTTAAGTCCCCAACTGTTGATTTTGGCTCACATCATGACCTCAGGATTATGAGATCTAGCCCCACATCAGACTCCACGCTCAGCATGGAGTCTGCTTTCTCTCCCTCTCCCCCTGCCCACCTCTCTCTCAAATAAATACATAAAAATTTTTTTAATTAAATTGAGAAAAGCAGGGGGCATCTGGTTGGCGCTGGTTAAGTGGCCAACTCTCGAGTTTAGCTCAGGTTAGGATCTTGGGGTTGTGGGGTCAGGCTCTGCACTCAGTGTGGAGTCTGCTTGAGATTCTCTCTCTTCCTCTTCTTCTGCCCCTCCCCCTGCTCGCACTCTTTCTCCTTTCTCTCTAAAGTAAATAATAAATAATAAAATAGGGGCACCCGGGTAGCTCCTTCCATTAAGTGTCTGCCTTCGGCTCAGGTCATGGTCCCAGGGTCCGATCGAGCCCCGCATCAAGCTCCTTGCTCAGTGGGGAGCCTGCTTCTCCCTCTACCTGCTGCTCCTCCTGCTTGCTCTCTCTCTGACAAATAAATAAAACATTTATAAATAAATAGATAGGTAGATAGATAGATAAAATCTTAGAAAAGAGAAATAAAATCTAGTCTCCAAGACCAGCCTATGGAGCTGGGCTGTACCTGATCAGGGGTGCCAGTGAGGGTAGTGTAGAGATACTGGGGGAAGGGATTCTGGTATCATGGTAAAAGGCAAGTTAGGCTGTTAATCCCCAGATCTTTGTTCCAAGAATAACAAATAAAAAATCCTAATCCCCTCTATTCATATTGCTCATGCATATTCATGATCTCTCTGTCATCATGATTTAGTTTCATGAGTCAATAGATGCTTCTTTTTGCCTAAGGTAGTCATGTCAGAGTTTTGTCAACTACAAAAAAATACCAGCTACTATAATCCTTTATCAAAGGATTAACACAACAGATATGAACAAAATAATTAAAAACAGTGCCAAGTGGTATTGTGGAGCATGTAAAAAGACCAAACCTAAAAGTCGAATGAAGTCGTTGGGCATAGTGGATAGTCCTGATGTAGGCAAGCAAACTTTGAGGCTCAGTGACTTGTTGACCCAGGAAAATGTGTTTGAATATTCTATCATCAGATCTACGAACATGAGTGCCAGAAGTCCAGAAAGGCAAGAAGAGTAAATCTAAGAGTGTCAAGGAAGGCAAGGAGAACCAAAGGCTTCAGCTGTTAGGCTGGTATTGGGTTTCCTTTTGTGTGTAAGCAGACAGTTTTGTGTTTGCAGCTGAGAAGAGGGAGTGACTCACAGATGCTAGAAAACCCAATTACAGAGGGTGGGGGACACCTGACACACCAGCCTAGTGAGGCCACAGCAGCCCCGGGCTGCTGGACTGCCTGCAAAATGTGTTTGGTCTGGTTCACTGATTGATTGGCTCCATCCCAAAAGGGCAATTATAAGGTAGCTCTCAGACCCCAGCCAGCTTGTTCTATTGTGGAAACATTGTAGGGACGCCTGGGGGGTTCATTCGGTTAAGTATCTGCCCTCAGGTTGTGATGCCAGGGTCCTGGGATCATGTGGGTATCGGGCTCCCTGCTCAGAGGGGAATCTGCTTCTCCCTCTGCCTGCCACTCTCCCTGCTTGTGCTCTCGTTCTCTCCCTTTGGAAAACAACAACAACAAAAATTTAGGTCATACCTATGACTAGAAAGAATAGCTTAAGGTAAACGATTTTAAAACTAAAAACATTTTTGGGCGCCTGGGTGACTCAGTCAGTTAAGCAGCTGACTTCAGCTCAGGTCATGATCCTGGAGCCCCAGGATCCAGCCCGCTCTGCTTCTGGCTCCCTGCTCAGAGGGGAATCTGCTTCTCCCTCTCCCTCTGCTTCCCCCACTCCCCGCTTGTGCTCCCTTCCTCACTCTCAAATAAATAAATAAAATCTTTAAAACTAAAAACACTATTTTTGACAGATGTTCTCTAAATGAAATGATTTATATCCAATTACTGCAGGCAGCCCAACAGACATATTTTCATTACTTAAAGGTACATTAAAAATATTTTTATTGCAAAACATTCTCATATACGCAGTAGTAGAGAGGTTAGCATAATTAACTTCCGCGTACCCACGACTGACTTATCACATTTTACCATATTTGTTTTTCTATGTTTTTTAATTATTTTTTAAAGATTTTATTTTTAAGTAATCTCTACACCCAGCATGAGGCTCGAACTCACAATCCAGAGATCAACAACTGCATGCTCCTCTGACTGAGCCAGCCAAGTGCTCCTCATCTGTCTCTTTTATTTTCTTCTTATTAAAGTTTTTTTTTTTAATTTATTTATTAGAGAGCAAGAGACTGAGAGTGAGAGGGGAGAAGGTCAGAGGGAGAAGCAGACTTCCCGCAGAGTCGGGAGTCCGATATGGGACTCGATCCCGGGACTCCGGGATCATGACCTGAGCCGAAGGCAGTTGCTCAAGCCACTGAGCCACCCAGGCGCCCCCTTATTAAAGTATTTTAAGGGGGCACCTGGGTGGCGCACTCAGGCAAGGGTCTGACTTCAACTCAGGTTATGATCTCTTGGGGTCCTGGCATGGAGCCCCACTGAGCAGGCAGTAGGCTTGTCCCTTTCCCTCTTGCCCTCCCCACTCATGCACACTCCCGCAAATAAATAAATGAAATCTTTAAAAAAAAAAAAAAGACAAAGTATTTTAAGGCAAATTCAGACATCATTTCACCCTCACATGTTTCAGTACTTATTTTTCAAGAAAAGGCATGTTTTACACCACCACCACGCTATTATCACACTGTAGCAAATGGTGTTCGTGCTTCTTCCCACATCAATTTGGCCCTTACCATTTCAGTGTATGTTCTTGGCTTGAGGGCTTTTTCTGGCCACTGAAGAGCCCACTCTGCTTCCCCCTCCCATGGGTGCAGCTAAGCCGGTGCCTGATGGGAGCTGGTATATAAGTAACCCAGGTCTCTTGACCTGGGAGTGGGGATTAGCTCTGAGGTATAGTCTGCACTACTTCCCCAAGTACATCAGTGAGATCAAGTTCCACCTGCCCACCGTGGTTAAGTTGCTTAATAGTGCAGCTTTTATTGGCTTCTATTCCTTCCTCATCTCACTTCCTCTTCCTCTTCCAGTGTTTCCTGGGATCTCTTCTCAAATATACTGCTTGTATCTGAGTCTTTATCTCTGGGTCTAGGAGAACCCAAACGGAGAAACTTACCTAACCAGACTTACAATAATTCTTTGGTATCACCTAATACCCAGATTTTATTTGAGATTTTTCTAATTATATCACAATTACCTTTTTATAATTGGTTTGTTAAAACCAGATTTTTTTTTTTTAGATTTTATTTATTTATTTGACAGAGGGAGAAAGATCACAAGTAGGCAGAGAGGCAGGCAGAGAGAGAGGGGGAAGCAGGCTTCCTGCTAAGCAGGGAGCCTGATGCGGGGTTTGATCCCAGGATCCTGAGTTCATGACCTGAGCTGAAGGCAGAGGCTTTAACCCACTGAGCCACCCAGGAGCCCCTAAAACCAGATTTTAAGCTAATTGCATTTGGTTGTTTCTTAAGCTTTGCTAATCTAGAGCAGTCTTTTCTTACTCACCTCTTTTTGATGACATTGACTTGATTGCAGAGACCAGATCAATTGTCCTATTGAATTTACTACATTCTGATTCGTCTATTTGTTTCCTTGTTGTTCCTTTATCTCCTCTATTTCCTATAATGAAAGTTAGCTTTTAGAAACTTGCAGATTCAGGGCATTCAGGGGTGGCTCTTTCGGTTGAGTTCCTGACTCTTGGTTTTGACTCGGTCATGATCTCAGGGTCCATGCTGCTTGAGATCCTTTCCCTCTGCCCCTTCCCCCCGTGCTCTTTCTCTTGAATAAATAAATCTTAAAAAAAGAAACGTGCAGATTCAACTTTTTTGGGAGCAAGAATACTTCACAGGTAGTGTTGTTAGCCTCATGTCAGTCCATTTAGGAGACACAAACTGCCTGGTTGTCCTGCATGAAGTGCTACTAAGATTGATAAGTGGGTTCAGCTGGTCCATCTAGAGGTTTGTTTGTTTGTTTGTTTGTTTGTTTTTTAACAAGAAGCTGTGCTGCTTAAAAACCATGCTCCATGTGACATTACTAACACTGTTCTGTGACTTCAGAGGATAGCTGCTAAGTTCACAGTGAACGTTTTGTAGGGTAAAATAATTTTAAACAGGCTTTAAACTGTTAACTGTTTCATGTCTTGGGACATACTGCAAGCTCTCTTCTAAGCAAAATTCTAGTCCCACCTACAGCTTGAATCATAACTCAATACATCGTAAAAATGGGAACTAGACCCATTTTGCATGAAGTCTCATTAACCCATTTACTCAACAAATATTGAATATTGCAATGTGCCAGACAATGGAATAGGTACCAAGGATACATAAGTAAACTAATCAGTCTTTGTGCTCAAAGAACTTGCAGTCTTGTAGGGATCTTACTAGTGATACACAATGGTAAGGACATAGTAGTAGTACTTAATTTGGAGGGAGGATGTCATTAAGAAACTCTTCTTAGAGGAAGTGATATCTAAATTGAAACCTATATGGTTATTTCTTAAAGAATAAGTGCCAGGAAAAGCAACGCTTTCCTTTTCTTGAAACTAATATATTTTTTCTTAAGGAAAATATGGATTCCGTAATTGTTAACTCTTTTTGCTTTGACCCCTAATAATTTCAATTTTGCAACTTAACCCTAATTATGTAAGACCTGATAGTTTGCATGTCTTAATTCCAGATATCTCCTGGTCTTGATTTTCTTTCTATTCTTTTCCTGATTTTTAAATGTTATTTTTCTGTTCCAAATTATACATGTTTTTGAAGCTACCTCAAATCGCAGTCTCTTTTGCTTATATTTGAAAACAGGACCAAAAAAAAAAAAATCCCATATTGAGCTGGATCAGGGATGACTCTAACTTCATCAAAAATGCTCTTGAGGCGCTTTTTCCATGCTACCCAGGGAGGGATCCATATGGCATTGTTCTGCATTCCCATCATAGCTTAAAGGGAAACTTTCACAACGTCCAGGGCCCTTGATGTCCTGCAAATAATGAAGGAGGAGGATGTCCTCAAATTCCCTGCAGCGGGGACTCACTTAGGTGGCACCAACCTTGACTTCCAAATGGAACAATACAGCTACAAAAGAGAAAGAATGGTATCTACATCATAAATCTGAAGAGAAGTTGGGAGAAGCTTCTGCGAGCATTGTGGCCATTGAAAACCCAGCTGATGTCAGTGTCATATCCTCCAGGAATACTGGCCAGTGAGCTGTGCTGAAGTTTGCTGCTGCTACCGGAGCCACTCCCATTGCTGGCCGCTTCACTCCTGGAAGCTTCACTAACCAGATCCAGGCAGCCTTCAGAGCCGAGACTGCTGGTGGTTACTGATCCCAGGACTCACCACCAGCCTCTTTCAGAGGCGTCTTATGTTAACCTGCCTCTCATCGCTCTATGTCACACAGACTCTCTTCTTGCCTAGGTGGACATCGCCATCCCTTGCGACAACAAGGGAGCTCACTCAGTGGGTCTGATGTGTATGCTGGCCTAGGAAGTTCTGCGCATGCGTAGCACCATTTATTGTGAGCACCCATGGGAGGTCATGCCTGATCTCTACTTCTGCAGAGATCCTGAAGAGATTGAAAAGGGAGGGCAGGTTGCTGCTGAGAACTCTGTGACCAAGGAGGACTTTCAGGGCGAATGGACCGTTCCACCTCTTGAGTTCACTGCTACTCAACCCGAGGTTGCAGACTGGTCTGAAGGCGAGCAGGTGCCCTCGGGCCTAGTCAGCAGTTCCCTACCGAAGACTGGAGCGCCCAGCCTGCAATGGAAGACTGGTCTGCAGCTCCCACTGCTCAGGCCACAGAATAGGTAGGAACAACCGCTGAGTGGTCTTCCTCTAACACAAAGGCAAACAAAATGGAAAGAAGGTTGGTGGAAAATAAAGTTTCAAAAAAAAAAAAAGTTTAAGGAGGGTATAACTTTCATCTCTGCTACCAAACCACTAGTCCCCGAGGAGAGTAATGTAGGGGAGGGTGAGGTGGAGTCAGATAAGCTTAAGTCCCAGATCTGACAACATTGATATCAATCTTAGTTTGAAATCCTATGGAAAGAATTTCCAGGGACTCCAGGATCTTTTCCTGAATTATTACCAATACCTTTTTTTCATATGTTTAGCTTGAACTTAAAAATAACCATTATATTAAGATATCTTTGCCTGCAAACCATCAGAGAATTGACTCACAGTTTGTATTATTTCCTGAGGATGTCATAGCAAATTACCACAAACTGGATGGCTTAAAACAAGAGAAATTAATTTTCTCACAGTTCTGGAGGTCAAAAGCCCAAAATCAACGTGTCAGCAGAGACATTCTCCCTCCAGAAGCTCTTGAAGAGAATCCTTCCTTACCTCTTCCAGCTTCCAGTGACTCCAGGCATTCCTTGGATTGTCACTGCATAATTCCAATCTCTGCCTCCGGGTTCACTTTGCCTTCTCCAGTGCTTCTATTTTTTTCCTCTGTGCATCTCTCCTCTGAGTGTGTGTGTGTGTTTTAAAAAATATTTATTTATTTGCTGGGGCCCCTGGGTGGCTCAGTCGGTCAAGTGTCTGATTTTGGCTCAGGTCATGATTTCGGGGTACTGTGATAGAGCCTAACATCATCGGGAAGTCTGCTTATTCATTTCCTTCATTTCCCTTTTCCTGTGCCCCTCCCCCAACTCATGCACGTGCACATATGCTCTCTCTCTCTCAAATGAATAAAATCTTTTTTTTTAAACTTTTTTTTGGTAAGATTTTATTCATTTATTTTAACAGAGAGAGAACACAAGCAGGCAGAGAGGCAGGCAGAGGCAGAGAGAGGAGCAGGCTCCCTGCCGAGCAAGGAGCCCGATGTGGGACTCGATCCCAGGACGCCGGGATCATGACCTGAGCCGAAGGCAGCTGCTCAACCAACTGAGCCACCCAGGCGTCCCTCAAATGAATAAAATCTTTTAAAAAATTATTTACTTTACAAAGAGAGTGAACATGTGAGCAGGGGGAGGGGCAGAGGGAGAGGAAGAGAAGCAGACATCTCCTGAGCAGGGAGCTTGATGTAGGGCTTGATTCCACAAACCTGAGACCATGACCTGAGATCACGACCTAAGCTGAAACCAAAAGTCAAATACTTAACCCACTGAGCCACCCAGGAATCCCACTTCGGTGTGTCTTTTATGAGGACACTTGTCACTGGATTAAGGGCTCACCAGATAATCCAGGATGATCTTATCTTAAGATCCTTAATTCAATTACATCTGCAAGACCTTTTCTCCAAGAAGGTCACATTAATAGGTTCTAGGGGTTAGGACATAGACATATCTTTTTGGGGTCACCATTCAACCATACAGTGGATTGAACAATGAAGCTATTTCAATTATCTTACAAAGGAGGAAATCTGTATGTGATAGGCAATTTAGGATTGGTAAGGCTCAAGGATCTCATCAAAGACCCAGCCTCTCTTTCTTTCCCCCTCCACAATTCTCAGCATGTTATTTTTTGTTCTCAAACCTTTTACCTTATGATTACAGGGGATAGCTGCCCCAATTCCAGGCTTCACATCCCTTACAGAAGATTAAATATAGCAGGAAGGGAAAAAAGATGAGAAAGTAAGAAGACCTCTCCCTGAAGTCTCTGCAGCTTCCCTCTATGCTCTATCATGCTCAACTGAAATGTACTATTGGCAAAGGGGGATGGGGATGCCATGACTGCCTTGGATCTATCAAGAAACATGCCTTGGGGTACACTGGCACATTGAAACTTGAGTTTTGATAATAAAAAAGGGGAGGCAGCTATTGCATAAGCAACTAACATTTGCTACAATTTCTAAATGTGTTTCCTGAAGATTACTAATAAAAAAAATTCACCAAACCTTTTATCTACCAATTTACATAAGTTCTTTCAACCTTATAACATCTACTATATGTTGGGTACCATGATAGAAGCAGGAGTCTCAAGCATCAAGAAGCCCTTGGTTGAGTTGAATAAGAGATAAGAACACCAATAATTCCAGGACAGCATGACAAATTCTATGTTCGAGATACGTGCATGGTATAGCGGGGGAACAGAATAGGTTCCAGCATCTGGGAAGGCAACCCTTGAGTTTTTGAGAAGCAGTTAAACAGAGGAAAGATGGAGGTGAGTAATGGTACTCTAGAGAAAAGAGCATGTAGAAAAACAAGGATGATTGGAGAACACTCCTACATCTTTGTGGATCTACAAAACTTTTACTGTGGCTGGAGTGGAAAACTGTGTAGGTAGCAGGAAGCCAGATCAAGCTAGTAAGATGGGTGGGAGCTAGATGAAGAGGATGCTAAAATAAGATGACACTTGATACCAAAATCTATGGGGAGTTATTGAAGGGTTTCAATCAAATTGGACTGCTTTAGGATTACTCTGACAGTAGATGGATGTATCGGACTGCATTACTGGATAGATGGTGATGCCCTTCCTAAAAATGGCAAGTACAAGTGAAGGAATGAGAATTGGGAAAAAGATACAGAGTCAAAGTGTGTGTTTTGAAGTTTGAAATACCTGGCCCAAATGGATCCTTCTCTCTTTCTCTCCCTCTCACTCTCTTTCTTGCCTTCTAATTTACATGCAATCTATCATGCCTTGTGGACTTATAGGCCTCATTTTTGGTTTTATTTTCCTTGTTTTAAAAAGATGCCCTTGGATTAGAAAAGAATACATCAAAATATTACCAGTGGCTGTCCCTGTGGTGAGATTATGTGACTTTAAGAAAACACTTCTCAGTATTTCCCAAAGTGAGCACTTTACATACATTTAAAAACCAATCTTCAATTCTAACTGCCTGAGATGTTTTCATTCCAGAGCCAATATTTTTTCCCTGAGACATGGCTTCTTCTTGAGTAACTTTAAGTAAATGTCAAGTTTCTTATTGTCAATTAAATTTTAAAATTTCACCATTCGATCATTTTTGGTCAACTTCCAAATTCTTAGCAACATACCACAATCTTGCAATCATTTGCTTATCAGTCTTTTCCCTTGGGTTAGGAATACCTCCTAGGAAAAAAAATATGGCCTTGTTCAACTTGGTAGACCCAAGACCTAAATAAATATTCAGTGAATAGATAATAAATATTTGCTGAATTGGAATGTATAATATGCAACTTTGTGTTCCTAGTGCCAAGCACAGTGCAAATGCCCAATAGACATTTAGTGTTGTTATATTTCAACTTTTGGGCAGTACTCTACCAAAGTCATACTGTCACTGGGTGGCAAAAATAAAATTCCATTTTCTCAAACAGTATCTTTTTGTCACATAATATACTACGTGTGTATCAATACATTTACACACACATATTTATATGTACACAAACATAATTTTTCCATCTAATAGACTTAAAGATCCTTTGACCTCTGTACCTTTGAAAGACTGCCAAGTCAGGAAGTTTTTCTAATTTGCCAGTAAGAAAACAGGCTGAAAGTTACCTAAGATCACTAGTACTCCAGTTTTAGACATTGGTTCAAAAAAAGCTCTTAATTATTGTATCAATTATTTAAAAGCTTAAGACAGAAACTCCTCCATCCTAAAATTCTAGTCTGGGTACAACTATAGCAAGAGCTATAATTACTGTATTCCTTTTGTAAGCTATGGTTATAATGCCATGTTCCAGATATTGTGATGTGTTCAGCATCATCCACACAATTTTATTGTGTTGCAAGTTAAAAATTTCCTTGGACTCCCTAGCCACCAGGAATCCTATTCAGGACTCAGTCAGCAGCGGGCATGTGCAAGAGATTGGAAAGCTAAAGGAAGATAGCTCAGGCAGTGGTGACATCAGCCAAGTTGCGCCCTCTTGTCATTAACAGTCAGCTCTTGTAGCATCTGGACATGTAGCAGCTAAACGTGGGCTCCTAGTAGTTTGCATCAGCAGCATGGGAGCAGACGAACACAATTCCTTTAAGTCATGGGGTCTTTCATGAGTTGAATTCTGCCAGCAACTGTGGGCTCCAGGGGAAGAAGCAGCTTCCTATAGTTCTTCATCACGGGCAACATGGACCTCCTTTAGCGCCTCCAGCCTTTCCAACAATTTCATTATCTAATTTCCATATTAAATCCCTCCTGCTTAAAATTCCTCAAGTAGCTCCCACTTCTAAAAATTTTTTTATTTAAATTCAATTTAGTTAACATATAGTGTGTTATTAGTTTCAGAGGTAGAAATAAGTGATTCATCAGTTGCATATAACACCCAGTGGTCATTACATCAAATGCTCTCCTTAGTGCCCATCACCCAAATGCCCCATCCCCCCAGCACCTCCCCTTCAACAACCCTCAGTTTCTTTCCTATAGTTAAGAATCTTTCATGGTTTCCTTCCTCTCTGTTTTTATCTTATTTTATTTTCCTTCCCTTCCCCTATGTTTGCCTGTTTTGTTTCTTAAATTCCACATATGAGTGAAATCAAATGGTATTTTTCTTTCTCTGACTTATGTTGCTTAGCATAATACACTCTAGTTCCATCCATGTCATTGTAAATGGCAAGATTTCGTTCTTTTTGATGGCTGAGTAATATTCCATTGCATATAAATACCACATCTTCTTTTCTGGGCTCTTTCCATATTTTGGCTATTGTGGACATTGCTACTATAAACATTGGGGTGCATGTGCCCCTTTGAGTCACTATGTTTGTATCCTTTGGATAAATAGATGGTAGCGTAATTGCTAGATTGTTGGATAATCCTATTTTTAACTTTCTGAGGAAACTCCAAACTTTTCCAGAGTGGCTGCACCAGTTTGCATTGCTACTAACAGTGTAAGAGGGTTCCCCTTTCTCCACATCTTTGTCAACATTTGTTGTTTCCTAGTTTAGTCATTTTAGCCTTTCTGACCCCTGTGAAGTGGTATCTCATTGTGGTTTTGATTTGTATTTCACTGATGCCGAGTGATGTTGAGCATTTTTTCATGTGTTTGTTGGCCACTTGAATGTCTTCTTTGGAGAAATGTCTGTTCATGTCTTCTGCCCATTTCTTGACTGGATTTTTTGTTTCTTGGTTGTTAAATTTGATAAGTTCTTTACAGATTTTGGATACTAGCCCTTTATCTAATTAGACATTTGTGAATATTTTCTCCCATTCTGTAGGTTGCCTTTTCATTTTATTGTTTCCTTTACTGTACAAAAGCTTTTTATCTTGATGAAGTCCCAATGGTTCATTTTTGCTTTTGTTTCCCTTGCCTCTGGAGACATGTCTAGCAAGAAGTTGCTATCGCCAAGGTCAAAGATGTTGCTTCCTGTGTTCTCTTCTAGGATTTTGATGAATTAGTTCCCATTTTCTGATTATGTGGTATATCATTTAATTTGGTGTTCCTAGAACCAGAGAATGTGCTATACTGGGAAAATTATTTGTTCAGAAAAGTTTAAAACTTTCAGGACTAAAACATCAATTTTCCTGAAATTTTTTATTAAATGATTCATACATGGTCCTTTCTTCTTAAACAGAATATTTAAAAGGCATCGCTTCTTGGCCTTTTGGCTAAGATCAAGTGTAGAATATTTAAAAGGCAATTTTTGTCCTTTTCCATTATTATCACCATTGACTATTCACTGAGTATCTCCCTTTAGATCCACATTGAAGCACCAAGAACAGATGGTGTAAGGCACCAGACTAAATTAGTACTGACCACAAGCAGATATATATAAGTTCAACTGCAAAAACCTTTACGGTGACAGTTACTAGAGATACAGAGATGATGATGACATGATTACTGTCCCCTAGACATTCTCACAGAAAAATATGTAAGCAAACAAATTATAATAAGGTATGGTAGATACAAAAATAGAAATATGTACCACAGGCACAGACTATATGGAGAAAGCGGCTACTGATTGTCCATTGAAGGTATTCAGGGAAGACTCTAGATGTAGCTGAAATGTAAGCTGGGTCTTGCAGTTTGAAGAGGAGGAAAAGGAAAAAAAAAAAGGCATTTCAGAGGAAAAAAGAAGCATGTGCAAATACAAGTATGGCAGCTAGAGTCTAAAGACAGCTCCCAACAATTCATCCTCTTCCTGTATGCTTATACAGGTCTCCCCTGCTCTCTGAAAATAGAGTGTTCCCATGAAAACTTTTCTAAATTGAAATGGCATGAGGCAAAGAAGCAATTACTATTAATTTAGAAGAAAAAAATTTTTGAGCATTCCCAGACTGTAAAAATAACCACTCTTAGGTTCTTCTGACACTTTGGGACACATCTTGCTAACAGATGCACAAAATAAATCAAGATAAAGCAGAGATGCTCACAGACTCAGTTCAAAGTGATGGCAGCTTGATGCTGAGAAGCTAAGTGTAGTTCCCTGGGAGGGAGTTAGGGATGCTACTCTCTGCTCAGCGTGCACACTGCCTCTATAAGGGCTCTCTGCTCAGCAAGCCTGAATGCTATTTTCCCTTTTCACCTTTTTTTTTGTAAAAGCAAAAAGCCCCTTCAGATCTCTTTTCATTATGGAAAACAGGTACTAATGTAGGTCTTTTTAAAATTTTATTTATTCATTTATTTGTGAGAGAGTGAGAATGAGAGCGATCACAGAGAGGGAAGGAAAAGTGAACTCGCCACTGAGCAGGGAGCCCAGGGTGCGGCTCAATCCCAGGACCCTGAGATCATGACCTGAGCTGAAGGCAGACGCTTAACTGACTGAGCCACCCAGGCGCCCCAATGTAGGTCTTTCTTTAAAGTAAGTGCTGTAACTTGAACTTTTGAAAAGTGAGAGATACCTGTATCTTCTCCCTTTGAGTCTGAATTGGCCCTGAAAGTGCTCTAACAGAATGTGGTGGAAGTAATGTTCTGGGACTTCTGAGCCCAGGGCTTGAGAGGACTGGCAGTTTCTATTTTCTTCTCTTGGGAACACTTTTTTTTTTTTTTTTAAAGATTTTGTTTATTATTCGTTAGAGAGAAACACAGCGAGAGAGGGAACACAAGCAGAGGGAGTGGGAGAGGGAGAAGCAGGCTCCCTGCTGAGCAGAGAGCCCGATGAGGGGCTTGATCCCAGGACTCTGGGAACATGACCTCAGCCGAAGGCCGACCCTTAACGACTGAGCCACACAGGTGCCCCTCTCGGGAGCACTCTTGAGACACTCCTTCTTAGAATCCTACCATGCTCTAAGAAGTTCAAGCCTCGTGGAGAATCAAGGAGTTGCAAACGACCCCTCCAGCTAAGATCCCACCTGACAGTGCCAACTACCAGCCATGTGAGTGAGTTGTCTCGGACATTTCATTCCAGTTGAGCCCTCAGCTGACTGCGGCCTCAAACAGCATGTGAAGCAGAACCACCCGGCTGAGTCCAGCCAATTCACAGGACTGTGATAAATAATATGATTACTGTTTTAAGCTGCTGAGTTTTAAGCGATTTCTTATGCAGTAATAGGGCTTCTGCATGAGTGAAAGTCGGTAGATGAGCGGAGGTTCTGGCGAGTTCTCATAGTTCATTATTGGGCAATATGGTCTGCCTTTCTTTTTTGCTCTTCTAATCTCCAATAATTGATTACCTAATATCTTGTATTACATCACTCTTTGGTTGAAATCCCTTGAGTGCCTTCTGCTTTTCTGGTTAATTATGTGATATGACATTTTTTTTATCTTGTATTCTTAGGACCAGAGAAGGTGCTACGCCTGGGGCAGGTATGGGGGGGGGGGGTCTGATAATTTCAACCCTTTTGGTGCTGAAATACCATATTCCTGACAGTTTCTCTTTTCTTCTTCTTCTTCTCCTTCCTCTTCTTCTTCTTCTATCCCCCTCCTCCTCCTCCCCTTCCCCCTCCTCCTCCTTCTCCTTCTTTTTCTTCTCTTTTTTTAAAAAAATTATTTATTTAGGGGCACCTGGGTGGCCCAGTTGATTAAGTGTCTGCCTTTGGCTCAGGTCATGATCCCTAGGTCCTGGGATCAAGCCCCATGTTGGGCTCCCTGCTCAGTAGGGAGTCTGCATCTCCCTCTCCCTCTGCTGCTACCCCTGCTTGTGCTCTCCCTCTTTCTCTCTGTCAAATAAAGAAATAAAATCTTAAAAAAAAAAAAAAAAAAGAAGAGAAAAGGGGGCGCCTGGATGGCTCAATGGGTTAAGCCTCTGCCTTCGGCTCAGGTCATGATCTCAGGGTCCCAGGATCAAGCCCCGCATCGCATCGGGCTCTCTGCTCAGCGGGGAGCCTGCTTTCCCTCTCTCTCTGCCTGCCTCTCTGCCTACTTGCGATCTCTCTCTGTCAAATAAATAAATAAAATCTTTAAAAAAAAAAAGAAACGTATAAAGATTTATTTATTTAGTTGAGAGAGAGAGAGAGCCAGCCAGCAGAGGGGGAGGGGCAGAGGGAGTGGGACAGAATCTCAAGCAGACTTCCCACTGAGCCCCAACTCAGGGCTCCATCTCATGACCTCAAAATCATGACCTGAACTGAAATCAGGAGTCTGACACTTAACTGACTGAACCACCCAGGTGCCCCTTCCTGACAATTTTTCTTAAATAAAAGAACCTTTCTTCTTTCCCATTATTATTACTTTCAAATATTTACTGAGTGACCTGTATATTGTATTATGGCTCTAGGAGCAAATGGTATGGAGCATCAGGTGAAAGGAGGGCTGACCACAAGCAGATATTTATCCAAAAGCAGATATTTATAAATTCAACTGCAAAAAACTTTACTATATCAGTTGCTAGGGATATTGAAATAATGATGATATGGTCCTGTTCTCTAGCAGCTTCCACTGTAATACAAATAATTTATAAACAAATAAATATAGTATGGTGTCGTGGATTTGAAAATAGAAATACATATCACAGGCACAGATAGGCAGAGAAAGAGTATCTATGCATTAAGGCGTTAGGGAAAACTTCACATAGGAGCTAAAATTTAAGCTGGATCTTACTGAATGGTTAGACATTTGCCAGGTGAAGAAAAGGTCAATCCGGAGTAGGGAAGAAGCACATGAAAAGGTAGTAAAGTATAAAAGAGATGGCATAATTCAGCCCATATTCCAGTGCAATTGAGAAAGTGTAGAAAAGGTTGAATCATGTTATGAAACATACCTTATGCAATGCTTAGGAGTTTGGACTTAATACCACGATCACGAGGAGCAGAGTTGTCTCATACTCATATTTGTATTTTCGGAAATAATACCGTTAGTAATGTGAAGGAGAGATCAGAACAAGGAGGGACTGGCAGCAAGGCCAGTTAGAAGGCTATGGCAGGATTCAGCTGAGAACATCAATAGGCTGTGAAATAATAAGGATTTATAGTTGCCCAACCTCCAAAACAGCATGCCTGGAATACTATGAAATAATTCCTACATTAAAGGTGGAGGCAGCACCTGCTCCAAGGCTTATCTGCATGTATTAATAGCTGTTGATTGATCGGTATCATTAAGAACACAATCCTTAATTTCAAGATTCTAAATATTGGGCCACCGCTACCAGGTCTTATTTCCTACTTGGATAATAGTAAGCTTGTTATTGGGCTATAAACAAATAGGGACCTTGCAATTAAATTTTTTAATTTGGTCTTGATTGAGAGCTTACTCCAAAGAATTCCAAATTTCTACAACATTCGGGTAAGATGAAATTCTAGAAACCTGATTCCAGGTCACATTTTCCTATAATCTTTGAGTATTTTGACCAGAAGAAAAGTCTTATATAAAACCCATACAATAGGGGAGCCTGGGTGGCTCAGTTGGCTAACATCCGACTCTCAATCTCACCTCAGGTCTTGATCTCAAGGTTGTGAATTGAAGGTCTTGATCTCAAGGTTGTGAGTTGAAGCCCTGCACCACTGGGCCCCACGCTGGGTGTGCAGCCTACTTAAAAAAAAAAAAAAAAAAAAGGCAAGCACCTGGGTGGCTCAGTAGGTTAGACTTCTGACTTTTGGTTTTAACTCAGGTCAGGATCCCAGGGTCATAAGATCGAGCCCCATGCCCAGAGAGTTAAGATTCTCTCCCTTTCCCTTTGCCCCTCTCCCAGCTCATGCACATTCTCTCTCTCAGAAAAAGAAACCCAAAAAACAAAAACCTATACAATAAATCAACTTTCTGAAATAGTTTCTCTAATAATATTTCGTATTTTGCATAACACCGAATCATTTGGACAACAGTATGCAGGCAAAGGGAGACAAAAACATTACCAGACGTTATTACCTCTGCCTCCGTACTCTGTGCTCTGTAATTATCTTGCACAATTTTGCTATCCTCAGGAAGGGTTATAAGTTTTTAAGTGACTTCAAATAAAGATATAAAGATTCATCCCGCCCTGCATCCTTTGCAGCACCATCGTGCTCAGTGGGGTGTCTGCTTCTCCTTTTCCCTCTCCTTTTGCCCCTCCCCCCACTCTCTGGCTCTCTCCCTCCAATAAATAAAAAAAAAAATAAAAAAATTTTTAAAAAAATCCCAACTTTAGGAGAATAAATGCAAAAACTGAAAAAAAAAAAAAAAAAAAAAGATTCATCCCAGTATTCCCAGTTGGAGGGAAAGCAAAATGATCTAGTGGAAGAAACAGTCCTTAGAACTACTTAGATTGGGGTTCAAATTCTGATGCCTCCACTTGGTACATATTATCGTATTACTAAATTTCTTTTAAACTTTAGTTCCCTTATTTATAAAATGTTTATATTAAAGATAGACCAAAATTCAGCTACTATTGCATGTATGATTCAACTGCATATGTAAACCTTAGGCTTATAGTACATTCCACATTCAGTGTAACACACCAAATAAATGTTTCTGAAATAAATACCACTGTTGTCTCTTCTTAAGTATACTACTACACCCTACTACATGGGTCCTGGAAGTTTATTAATAACATAAATATGATGTTAATGGTATCTTTTATAGGCACAATAAAGGAAAAAACTTAAGAAAAGCATCTTGCATGACCAAGCAATTTTGAGCCTGCCACATTTTCCTTCAGTAGTCAGAGGATCTTCAGCTGCCATAACAGTATGCATAGTTTCTTCTCCCATCACTAGATACATCCTTTCTAATATTATCACTTTCCTGCCACTCCCAATCCCTAGTGAAAAAAAAACTTCTCAATCTGGGGTGCCTGGGTGGCTCAGTGGGTTAAAGCCTCTGCCTTTGGCTCAGGTCATGATCTCAGGGTCCTGGAATCGAGCACTGCATTGGGCTCTCTGTTCAGCAGGGAGCCTGCTTCCCCCTCTCTCTCTGCCTACTTGTGATCTCTTTCTGTCAAATAAATAAATAAAATCTTTAAAAAAAATCCAAAAACCTCTCAATCACATTAAAATATTTTTCTGGAAAATCTCCTTCTAACTCCACTACTGTATTTCACATCAGTGACAAATAAGAATTATTCATAAGAAGCATACAAAAATAAGAAACATGGGGCACCTGGGTGGCTCAGTGGGTTAAGGCCTCTGCCTTCAGCCCAGGTCCTGAGATCGAGCCCCACATCGGGCTCTCTGCTCAGAGGGGAGCCTGCTTCCCCCTCTCTCTCTGCCTGCCTCTCTGCCTGCTTGTGATCTCTCTCTGTCAAATAAATAAATAAAATCTTTAAAAAAAAAGTAAGAAACATACTAGATAGTATGAAATTGAAAGGAAATAGCCATGGACTATAATATTGTTCTCGACATCTACTACATTATGCATAAGATATAAAGTTTCTTAAGTAAAGTAAAATTCTATATGTATCTATTACTTTTGATGGTACACCTGTGTTCCAGTCTGCCCCCTGGACTTTCAAGACCTAACTCCCAGAGGTGATGAGAAAATGAAATAACACAGGTAAAGATCTAGTACAAAAGTGTCCCCTTCATTCATGTTGTATTTATCATATACTATAAACTATCTTTATATGTGCATTTGTACTATACTTCTTCTTTCAATTCTTAAAACTCAGATCTTAATATATTAAAATATATTTTAATCCTGGACCTATTCTCTCCGAATCACGTTGCTTCTTTTTGTCTTTTTCAACTTATACCACTTGTTGCTTCCAAACAGAGGTTCAATTTCAGTCTTTCTCCAGTACCCTATCCTAAAAGTAAAAATCTAGATGTTGTAAGGCAGTGGTTCGCAACAAGGGGTGATTTTTTACTGCCTCCCAAGACATCTAGGAATGTCTGGAGGCATTTTTGGGTTGTCACAAGCGGTGAGGCAGTGCTACTGGAACCCAGTACATAGAAGCCAAGGATGCTGCTAAACTGCTCACAACACACAGGACAGCCTCTCACAACAAAGAATAACTGATCCCAAATGCCAATAACACTGAGGCTGAGAAATCCTAAGGAGTTCTAAGAAATTCTAAGGTTCTACTAAGTTGCTTGATTTTTTTTTTTTTAAGATTTTATTTATTTATTTGATAGAGAGAGAGATCACAAGTAGGCAGAGGCAGGCAGAGAGATGGGGAAGCAGGCTTCCTGCTGAGCAGAGAACCTGATGTGGGGGCTCCATCCCAGGACCCTGAGATCATGATGCCCAGGACCCACTGAGCCACCCAGGGACTCCATGTTGCTTGACTTCTGGTAGAAATTGATTATAAGTTAAAAGTTGCCGTCTTTGCTTCCCTACTTTTTTTCACTTATATCTCGTATAGGGAAAAACCAAATTTAAGTATATATGTAAGAGTAGATCTTTTATTTTGAGGAAACAGAAGGATCAGTGGTGATGCTTGCGGGGGAGGTAGGCGAAAGGATGCTATTTATGCACCCATTCTCTTCATCCTAGCCACTCCTATCCATGATATTCTATGCCGTGGGACAAAGTAAAAAGTAGAATGGGCCAAGGTGTTGGGGACGGAGGAGAAGAAAAGAAACAAACACAATCCAAGTGAAGCCTGCGGAAGGCAGTGTCTATGCTATCTGGATTAGATAATTCTTCTTTTTTTTTATTTTTTTTAAAGATTTTATTTATTCATTTAACAGAGAGAGAACACAAGCAGGGAGAGAGGCAGGCAGAGGCAGAGAGAGAGGAGCAGGCTCCCCGCCGAGCAAGGAGCCTGATGCGGGACTCGATCCCAAGATGCCGGGATCATGACCTGAGCCAAAGGCAGCTGCTCAACCAACTGAGCCACCCAGGTGTCCCATTAGATAATTCTTCTTGATGGCCATTTGTGTATGAGGAAATATCTGTATATCCAAAAAAGGTTCTAACAAAAACATTTTAATTCAATTAAAAATGTAAATCATATATTTCCATAACTAAACATTCAATTTATAAACTCAACATACTATTTATGATTACCTAAAACTTGCATTTCTTCTGAGGAGCAATAATCTGAGTGTACAATACTATTGTGTCTGCAATAAGAACAAGTATTTTTGCTTTTATTTTCATCTTGTGCGATATTAAATAACAACAGACCTGTTGTACCAAACATAACTTATTTGGTAAAATTTAGGTGTTTTGAGAAATTCACTAACATTGTCAGACCTCTAGGCCTTTAGAGTAATTCATTATAATGGTACATATTAAAATAGTGCCTTCTTATAAGCCTTTGGAAAATTGACATACATACTAAAAGCAAATATGTGTATACCCCATGACCTTCCACTCCCAGGTATACATAACAGAAGTGCATATATACAGTCATCAAAAGACATGTATAAGAATGTTCTCCACAGCATTATTCATAATAGTCAGGAACCAGAAGTTCCTCAAATACCCATCAATGGTAGAATGGAAAAAATTTGGATATAATAAAAGTGATTGAATTAATGAAGTACTATTCAGCAGTGAGAATGAATGACTACAAACACAAACACTCTGAGTAAATCTCCCTCTAGCAAGTTGAATAACAGCCTCCAAAGATACCTAGGATCTAACTCTGAGAACCTGTGAATGTTACCTTATATGGCAAAAGAGGCTTCGCTGGTGTGATTAAATTAAGGATCTTGAAAGGAGATTATCCTGGATCATCCAGGTGGGCCTTAAAGGGAGAGGCAGAGAAAGATTAGACTACAGAAGAAGAGAAGGTGATGTGATGAAAGCGAGGATTTAATACCAAGTAAGGGCCACAAAAACTACAGGTAGCCACTGGAAGTTGAAAAAAGGCAAGGAAACAGATGCTCCCCTCACAACCTTCAGATTCAGGAACAAACCCTACTGATAGCTTGACTTTGGCCTAATAAAAATAGTTTGGGACTTCTGCTCTCTAGGACTATAAGAGAATGAATTTGTGTTGTTTTAAGTCACTAAGTTTGTGGTAGTTTGTTACAGTGGCATCAGAAAACCAGTATACTCACAAATATAACAATGACCAAATAAAAGATTATACTGTAGCGGGGCGGCCGGGGGTGGGGGGAGGTGTCTGGGTGGCTCAGTCAGTTAAGTGTCTGCCTTGGGCTCAGGTCATGATCCCAGGGTCCTGGGATCTAGCCCCACATCTAGCTCCCTGCTCAGCGGGGTGCCTACTTCTCCCTCTCCTACTCCCTCTGCTTATGCTCTCTAATAAATAAAATCTTATGCCCTCGTAGAGATCCAGAAGTGCATGATCTTATATCTCAGGCTGATTACCTGGGTGTTCAGACTGTTCTGGCAGATATTTAGCTCACTTTAGGGGACCGGTTGAAACAGGGTCTCCTACTTCTCCACCATCTTGCCTCCCCTTAAAAAAAAAAAAAGAGTACACTGGGGTGCTGAGTGAGGTGGCAATGAACTGGCATGTATGCAGGGTTCCAGTTCATGATGCTGGCAGGCAGCTCCAGGGCCCAGGAGCGTGAAGCAGAGGGTGACAAAGCAGGGTCTGCTTGTGGTACCTGTTGTGGACTTCCCGACCCAGGGCTGGGACTTCGTGTATGACAGAGAGGCACCCAGAATGCTGGTAGCCCCTTCCTACCCCCCATCTACCTTAATTCCTGAGCAGGCTGGACAGAAGCAAGGTTCATCCTAGCCTCTGAGTGAATTGTGCTGCATCTGGGTTCAGTGCTGAGGTAGGTAAGGGGTAGCAGGAGGGCCGTCTGGAATCTGATGTTCCAGCAGAACTCCAGGTGTTAAAATGACCCTATAATAGCGGACTTTGCTTTTTGCAGTCGCAAACCAGTTACTGTTTTTTGCATTGCTAGAACACTTGAGCCATGTGCATCAATCTACTTTGTTTAAGATAAGTGTTTAAATTGCTTTGTCAGGCCTTTATCAAAATGGAGCTGCTCCGGGCAAGAGTAGCTCAGTGGGTTCAGCAGCTGCCTTCGGCTCAGGTCATGATCCCAGGGTCCCGGGATCGAGTCCTGAATCAGGCTCCCTGCTCGGTGGAGAGCCTGCTTCTCCCTCTCCCTCTGCCTGCCTCTCTGCCTACTTGTGCTCTCTGTCAAATAAATAAATAAAATCTAAAATAAATAAATAAATAATGGAGCTGCTGTCTTCTTTCACTTGTAGTGATGAGTTTAGCTCATAAAAGACCTATTGCTTTTTTTTTTTTAAGATTTTATTTTTGGGGCACCTGGGTAGCTCAGTCAGTTGGTATGACTCTTGATTTCCCCACAGCTAGTGTTCTCTGCTCATTAGATGGAGTCCCATGGTGTTGAGCTCTGTGCTGTGCTCAGCAGGAGTCTGCTTCTCCCTCTCTCTCTCTGCCCCTACTCCCACTCATGTGCTCTCTCTAGCTTTCTAAAATAAATAAATAAATCTTAAAAAAATATTTAAAGTAATCTCTACACCCAACATGGGGCCTATACTCACAACCCCAAGATCAAGAGTCATACACTCTACTGACTCAGCCAGCCAGGTGCCCCAACCTATTGCTCATTTAATGAGGTCAGCTAAAGAGCGCCTCAGGATCTTTTTGAGGATAATTCTCACATCCAGAAGATCAGATCAGGGGAAGTAGCTTTGAAGAACAAACTTCATGATACTTAAATGAATTATAACAGGTTGCCACCTTAGGAAAAGGTAGATATGAAAGAGTATACAAGATCAGGAATAAATCAGATGGTATTTTGCAATTTAAAAAATCCTGATTAAGGGTGCAACTAAACAGACTGCATGAAGATACTATGGTGAGGGGCACCTGGGTGGCTCAGAGGGTTAAAGCCTCTGCCTTCGGCTCAGGTCATGATCTCGGGGTCCTGGGATCCAGCCCCATGCATCGGGCTCTCTGCTCAGCAGGAAACCTGCTTCCCCCTCTCTCTCTGCCTGCCTCTCTACTTGTGATTTCTGTCAAATAAATAAATAAAATATTTTTTAAAAAAAGATACTATGGTGAGTGAAGGTGTTGGCAGGTCTTTGGTATCCTAATATTATAGGGCCATCATAATGCTTGAATAGAACATGCTCGTGTGGCGTGAATGCAAGATAGAATTTCTGTTCAGTTGCCATCTCTGGAAGTGAGCTCTAACGAGGAGGATGACAAAAATCAATAGGCTGTTAAAAATGATTAAAGTAACAGCTCATCCATTATCCTCGCCAAATTCACCTTAGAAAAAGAGAAATCCTTAGGAAAATCTGGCATTGAAAATCAGACTAACAGATTGATGAACTGTATCACCAATTTAGTCACAAAGATGCCAGTGAATTTGAATCATTCATTTTACTCCAAGAAAATGGCTTGGGTGATTTGTCTTCCAGATTGTTGAACATCAGTGGCCACTTAGGCATGACTGCAACTTAGAAGAGAATTTCACTTCCATCGAGGAATCTTCTGAAGAAAACTTAAAACTGGTTGAGGCAGACATCACCTGATGCTGTACCTCCAGATCCAGGTGTGGGACTCGATAGCTAAGAGAAACAAGTAGGGCCAGGAGTGTGGGGGCCAATCTGCATGTGCTTATGTTATGGCCAGTGTTGGAATAAAAATCTTTCAAGAATTGGAGGAAGGTGTATTTTATACTCAAAACATAAGAATAGTACACAGTTATCTGATCCCAGAAATATCTTCCTCATGGCCCTGATCAGCAAGTAAAAATAGGAGACTTTGGTCTGGCCTGCACACGTTATCATACAGAACACAGACTAGATCAATAGACATGGCAAGAGAACACCAACACATACTTTCAGAGTAGGTACTTGTCTTTACCCCTTAACCTGATGTTAGAAGGAACTGAGTGTGACGCCATGTCATGTATGTATAGCGGTGTGATCCTACTAGGGCTGTTTAAGACGTCTGGAACAAAAACAGACCAAGTATAAGCTTTAACAGGTTTAAGAACTGGTCAGATACTTGAATCCCTCAGTAAAACACAAGTCAAGGGTATCCAGCACTTAACCAGAAAGAATGCAACTCAGAGACTGTCTGCTATGTTCAGCTGATGTAAAGTGAACTTTTCCAAAATTCTGGAAATGTTAATCTCATCCTATAAAGATACTAGAACAAGAAAAAGAAATTGAAGAACTGAAGAAACAGCTAAGTCTTCTTTCTCAGGACAAAAGGGTTAAAAATGACATGGAAGATAGTAATGTGCCTGTCTAGCCCTAATTAGACTCTATAAATGTGAAAGTGGTCTTAAACTCTTTAAGCTAGTCAACTGGAATGTAAATTTTCAATTTTTATTAAGTTATAAAGGGTTTAACACTTTCCTTTTTTTTTTTTAAAGATTTTATTTATTTATGACAGAGATAGCAAGAGAGGGAACACAACCAGGGGGAGCTGGAGAGGGAAAAGCAGGTCCCTGCTGAGCAGGGAGCTATGGGGCTTGATCCCAGGACTCTGGGATCATGACCTGAGCCGAAGGCAGAAGCTTAACAACTGAGCCACCCAGGAGTCCCAACACTTTTCTTTAGTAAGCCTGTACAAGACTTAAAATGAAGATGTAAAAGTTAAAAAAAAAAAAGTATATTATTTATGATTGCATTTACACAAGATAAAAGGCAAAACTAATCTATGGTTTTAGAAAACAGAACAGTAGTCACTTCTGGAGAGGAAGAAGGCAGTGTTAAAATAGGAGCAAGAAGGTTTCTGGGGTGTTCATACCACTGTGTCTTGATCTGAGGGCCAGTGATAGGATTATGTTTAATCTGTCAAAACCCTCACTTATATATACTCTTCAATATATATGGTATATGCAGTTTTAAAAATCGGCAACTTTTCAACATTTATCAATCTGATAGTCTACTGAAAAAGATAGATATGTATTCAAGGAAATGGGGAAAATATTTACTAAACAATAACTTTATTTCTCAAGAACCCTAAAGGTTTGCTTCTCTCTCCACAAGATTTTAAAAACCTCAATGGACAATATAGTGACTTTTAAATGTTAAAAAATAAGCTAAAAGTAAAACACTGCTTAATTAGCTTTGCTATGCCTAGATCCTAGGACTGTAAATTACAAAAGTACAAATAAAACCACATTTTCTGAAATAACAATAAACAAAGGAGAAAATCAGGTACTATACATTAAATGATCAAAATATCTTCTGGGCCTAAGATTCTTGAAACAAGTAAAAATGTTAATAATAGAAATCTGCTGCTAATCTGTATAGACTATTAAATGTAAAAACAATTTATAAAACACATCAGAATTTTATTGCTTGAAGAATACAGCATATGAAATCACAAGAATGTCAAAATGAAAAGTCACTAGGCTTCAAACATATAATACATTATCAGATGCAGTAAAATATTAATTAACCTGAACTCTGCATCAGGGAAAAAAAAAGAGTGTGGAAAAATATCTAAGTTGTTTACTTAAGAAAAAGATAATCTTAAAATAGAAAGAATAAGGATGTTACAGTACCAATTAGAAAAGACAACACTTATTAACTTATTATTTCTTAGACTAGACTACCTTTGGTACTTAAACTTTTAAAAAAACAACCCCTTCTATCTTGTACAAAGCACTTCATGGATACAGTATCAACTTCAACTTAAAACATCCAGCAAAATCAACCTTTTCATGGCATGGATAAAGTGTATTTAATAAATGTATGCTAATATTTCATTTTTTTCTAAAACTGCAAAATAAGATCATTAAGAAATCTAATACTTATAAACTTTACTTATTTAGCTCTTCAATTAAAATTGGAATCCCAGCAGCCACAATTTATCCTCGGGCTTGGTGAATATATAAATTTAAATGATTTGGCAACTGACATATGAATTTAGATTACTTTATACTATCTAAAGTGGCTTTTCCATTCTGTTTCCAAAATACAAACAATATGCCATTTCTTCAACTCACTGGATTCCTATAAAAATCACTCCCATACTTTATTAGAACCAAAGTAAAGCTTCTCCCTTTGAATGAGTAGGTGGAAACTATTTACGTTTCATATAGGGCTGATCAGTTATGACACACTTTCTTAAACAAAATAAAGCCAATCCTTTTTAAAGCTATCATTCAATTATGATGGAGACAATGATGCCATTTCAAAAGGAAGCACTGGACACTCAAGGCTATCTAGTCAAGAAAATGTAAAAGCAATGCTAAAAACAAACAATAAGTAAACTATAACTACAAGTTAAATTACAAAAAAAAAATCCCTCTTTTACAGTAAGCATGCTTATTAACTTTCATTTCTTTCCCCCAGCAAAGGTTTGAATATTCATGAATTCTATTAAACCAGTGGAACCTAAGCAATTGTTTCACAAGGTCCAATAAACATGGATGGAATAAGCAAGTAATACTATTAACAATTATTGGAGTGAAATAGTAAGAATCATGACAGTCCTCAGAATTGGGCAGTCTTTGAAATGTAATAGCGTAGCTCAAGATGAATTATGCCATAATAAAACTGTAGTTTTTACCTCTACATAAAACAAAATCAAAAATATAACCCACTGAATTTATACAACTATTGAACATACTCCTTCCTAGTTTTTGAATGTTTTGAGATTTTTTTAAACAAGTATTATTTATCTGAGCATATATATTTACTGCCTATATATATATATATATACTCATTTTAAAAGACAAAAAATTCAGATACTACAAAACTGAACTCTTTGTTTTTTCACCAACCTGATCTAACATCTACTGCATCACACAACACCCTCCCCCCAATAATTTAAAATTCCCAATTTTTAGTTTAGTTAAAAGGGCAGAGGAAATGCAAATGCAGATTTAGAGTTTCTGTATGTATAAATTTCACTGTATTTTATAAACTTGACGTTTTCTGTAACACTGTTTATTGATCAAATAAAGGACTCACTGCTATCTAAAATTTCATAAACACCATTAAAAATTCAAAATTGATATTATACTGAACCTTAAATTTTCAATAGTTCAAAGAGACAGTTTTTACATGAATAGCACACAATAGATGAAACTTAACAACAGACATCCCTAGAATACCAATGGCAAGTCCACCAAGATGCATACAAAATTACAGATAAGCATTTCTTTCACTGTTTTCTTGTGCAGGGAAAAACATTTATAGAGGAAATAGAAACTCAGCTGGTAAATTTCAGATATCATCATCATCTTCTTCATCCTGAGAAGATCCTGCCTGGTTAGATGCACTGGCTGTAGCAGCAAGCTGTGCTTGTTGAGCAGCTTGCTGCATCTGGAGCCACTCCTGTTGGGCCAATTCTGCTTGTTGCTGTCTAGCCTAAACACCAAAAACATAAAAACAAACAATATATTTTTTAAAAAACTCACAACATATACACTTTGACTAAATATAAATTAAGCCAATTACGGACTTAATAATCAAATTTGGATTATTTTCCAAACACTAACTGCTATATATTTAGAAAACATGAAGAACATAAGAAAACATAAGAAAATATAGATAACTGCCTCTCTGTCAAATAAGGACATTTTGCAATACCTGGTTCTTTTATAGGCAGTTCCCTTTATGCCACATAATTTTATGACCTTTGGCTCAACTGAAGTTGAAAAAGCTGGTAGAAAAATCACAATGTCCTCTCTTTGGTTCCTTTCTCTGCTTCTCATTCCTTTTGCTTTACTTGATTCTTCTGTCTTCTCAACTTACAGTTAACAAGTAAACTTTTTTTTTTAAACATTTTTCAATCTAAAAATTATTTCTGTGGCTTTAAAGTTGTCTAGCACAGTACCTCTAACTCTTAAGTACTATACATGAAGGCAACAGCTACCTTGATGTTTAAGGGTGTGTTTTTAAAAGATACTTAACTTATTTGAGAGAGAGAAAAAGACAGAGCGAGCGAGTGCACAGGCACTCAAGCCAGGGGAAGAGCAGAGGGAGAGAGATAAGCAGACTCTGCCCTGAACACAGAGCCTGTCGGGACTCTAACCCATGACCCTCAGATCATGACCTGAGCCAAAATCAAGAGCTGGAAGCTTAACCAACTGGGCCACTCAGGCACTCTGAAGTTTGAGTTTCTCTCACAGTTCCCTACCCTATACATACATTTCTCTTCTATCCCCATCCCCATAAATACACACATTAGAGAAAAGGCACTTATTCAGGACTGAATTTAAGTGAGAAAGTTAAAATCCATTCATCTGATATATATCCTCCCCCAACAACCATCACAGAATTTTTAGAAACCGGGGCATCTAGCTGGCTCAATCAGTATAGCATGTGACTCTTGATCTCAGAATCAGAAGTTCAAGCCCCACACTGGGCATGGAGCCTACTTGGAATAAATAAATAGATAAATAAATAAAGCTTTATATAATAAAGCTTAATTCTTAATAATTTTAGAAACCAAGATACAAATATATGCATTACATACACTACTGCAACAGCTAAAGCTCTTTCCCAATTTAATATTATCTGCTCACAGAAAAATCCCACCAAGTGGGAAAAAAATAAATGTGTTCTTGAAAAGACCATATAATTTCCCATTGGTTTCTACCAAAACAATGCTGTTTCTCCTTCTCTGACTTTTCTCAAAATTGTTTCCTTTTTTTTTTTTAAAGATTTTATTTATTTATTTGACACAGAGAGAGATCACAAGTAGGCAGAGAGAGAGAGAGAGAGAGAGAGAGAGAGAGAGAGAAGCAATACTCCCTGCTGAGCAGAGAGCCCGATGCAGGGCTCGATCCCAGGACCCTGAGATCATGACCTGAGCCGAAGGCAGAGGCTTTAATCCACTGAGCCACCCAGCAGCCCCTCAAAATTGTTCCTTAAGCCTGGCTCATATCCTCCACCTTTCTTTATGCATGGCCCATTCCCAGTTATCATTTAAAATAGAAATTGGGGGATGCCTGGGTGGCTCAGTTGGTTAAGCAGCTGCCTTTGGCTCAGGTCATGATCCCAGCGTCCTGGGATCGAGTCCCGCATCGGGCTCCTTGCTCTGCAGGAAGCCTGCTCCTCTCTCTGCCTCTGCCTGCCTCTCTACCTGCTTGTGTTCTCTCTCTGTTAAATAAATAAATAAAATCTTTAAAAAAAATAAAAAAATAAAAAAAGAAAAGAAAATAGAAATTGGTCTTTCCTGACCCTTCTAGGTCACATTGTATATTCTATTTCATATGCTATAATTCTCTACGCATTCCTATACCTATCTACTCTATTCTTTATCTGAGCATATTATCTTTTTTCTACACTAGAGTTGAGAATAAACACTATTTTCATATTCTTTGTTGCATTACCAACACATAGGCCTCCATTATTTTCTGAATGAATATTTTGTGGGGAAATGGTAATACTCAGCATAACTCTAAGATTTTACCATGTACATTCCTAACTTTTCTTAATAATATGTCATGAATTTATTATTCAAACATTTCTAGAGGAGAATTCTAATCAGGCCATTATTATACGTTAAAAAAATCATCTGTTATACCAATTAAGTCCAACTTCTCAACATAGAGTTCAAGGTCCTCAAAATTACTGCCTGCCCCAACCTATCTTCCAAATCAACTTCTGCAATACATACTTGGTACTCCAAGAAAACTTAGAACATAAAATATTTCCCAGATACACCATACTCTCCCATTTTCACTACCTTAACTCATGCTGATATTCATTCTATTTGAAATTTCCTAATTTTCACCCACTGAAATTTCACTCTTCCTTCAACTCAAAGTGAAATACTATTTTATCCATTAAATTTTTTCCTGATTCTTAACTGTATCATTCAGGATCTATCACTCAGGAGATAGAAGTCACACTAGTTAGGGGAACAGAGAGAATGAAATATAAAGGATTGTTAACTAAGTATAAAGTTAGTAACTATGTCATTGAAAAGGCAAGAAAAGAACACGAAGGTATCATGCAACTGACAACTATCAAAACCAGCCACAATCCCTAAAACTGGGGCAACAAAGGAAGAGGCTGGAATTTTTAAAACTCGGAAGCTTAAAGGAACAATCCATGGAACTGAAACAGACCTCTGAAGAAGGGGCATAGATTGGCTGGTAAAAGCATCTCTGAGCTTGGTAGAGCACCCCAAGGTTTGAGGCCCACATCCCTGAGGAAGAGAATGAATGTTTAGGTTGGTTCTGTAAGTATTAAAGAAGTGGATTCAGGTCCTGCTACAGGAAAAAGAAGCTGATGCAGCCAGAGTGAAGAAACATGGGTAGGTTATTCAGCTTGAAGCCAATAAGAAGTAAAAGAAAGGAGTCCAACTGCTGCCTTCCTCCTTCAACCTGGTGATCTCCCTCCAAAACCCCCTACTGGCAGCAGGGTCTATAATGAAGTCTGCAAGAAAAGCAGAAACTCAGTTTGCAGAGTACTAGTACAGAGTACTAGTACCAGAGTACTAGCCTGGTCACAAATCAAAGCATAGAAAGGTGGGTTTCAGCCTAAGAAAAATGTTTAGTAACTGGCTCATGATGTTTTTTTCTTTTTAAAACTTTAAACATAAGCTCATATTGGGTAACAGAATGCAATATAAGTTTAATTTACTCTACTCAATTTGGACCAAAATCTTAGTGTTTTTTTTTTTTTAAGATTTTACTTATTTATTTGAGAGAAAGAGCAACGAGAGAGAGTATGGGCAGGGGGGAGGGGCAGAGGGAGAAGCAGACTCTCCACTGAGCAAGGTGCCTGATGCGGAACTTGATCCCAGAACCCTGGGATCATGACCTGAGCTGAAGGCAGATGTTTAACTGACTAAGCCGCCCAGGCACCCCAAAAATTTAGTATTATAGTTTAAGATTCAAAGAAAAAAAAAGGATTTGCAATTTGGTTTATTTCTCACCTACTACAAGTGTATATAAAAGATTCTCCATCAAATGCTACAACAAAACATTGTTTCAATGCCAGTTTACAAAGTTCAATAACTAATGGATATTGAAAAGGGTGGGGAGAGCCTATGTACACATGTGAAATATAAAAGCTATCCAAATTTTTTTTTTAAGATTTTATTTATTTGTCAGAGAGAGACCATAAGCAGGAGAAGTGACAGGCAGTGGGAGAAGCAGGCTTTCTGCTGAGCAGGGAGCCCGATGTGGGACTTGATCCCAGGACCACCTGACCCAAAGGCAGACGTTTAACCGACTGAGCCACCCAGGAGTCCCCAAAGCTATCCAATTTAGTTAATACTGCATGTGGATCACGAATCTACACAAATCAAGATTCAGATAATTTCCTGTATCTGAATTAACACTATCAGCTCAATTCATCCGCTGAGGTCAACAAGAAAACTGCACGCTAGCTGTTTTTCTGAGTTATGCAAAAAAGAAAATTTTCTTCCCCAGCTTTTCAGTCCAGAACTGATATTATACTATAGGCAAGGTATTCCTTCCATTGTCAACATTCATAAGGAGACATGTGATGAAGTCGGCTTGGGTTTAAATTTGTATTAGCACTCACATGCAAAATAACTGGCACACTCTTACATTGCCAAAATCTAATGTGATGTCTCCGTACTTGGGATCTCTTTATACCTTCTTCATGAAACAGACAGCCTCATATTACAGTTGTTAGTGTACCTATATCATACCTGTTCTATAAGACAAAAACTTTTTTTGTTTAGGAAATCAGAAATTCTCATGACTACTTTCATCCATTTTTATTTAAAAAGTATGGAAAATAGTTATTCTAACACACAGGCATATTTACTTTTACAGCAGGAGTACCTGGGGTGTAAAACAGACCAAGAGTGCTTCATAAAAAATATTTTAAATAAGAGTTCATAATGGGGCACCTCGGTGGCTCAGCCAGTTAAGCATCTGCCTTTGGCTCAGGTCATGATCCCAGAGATCCCATGATCTCAGGTCATGATCCCAGGATCCCTGGGATGGAGAGTTCCACATCAGGCTCCCTGCTCAGCAGGGAGTCTGCTTCTCCTTCTCCCTCTGTCCCTTCCCCCGCTTGTGTTCTTTCTTGCTCATGCACATTCTTTCTCTCTCTCAAATAAATTAATAAATAAATAAAATCTTAAAAAAAGAGTTCATAAGAAAATTATAGGGCAAACCAAATATTTGACTTTAATAAACTTACGAATACCTACTCTGTGCCTTAATCAATTATAAATAGGTATAATTTCATAGCACAGGAAAACTCAAATAATTTCAGGTCTCTAAACAGGTTTAATTGCAAAAGGTGCTTGATCTTGTAGTTTATTCAGTGATCTGCAAAGACATGTACTGGTTACAGTTAAAATTTAACTGACTTTTAAGTACCATGGCCCCATATTAGCAACCATACTTTGCTATCTGGACACTAAGTACATTCCTGTGCCTTTAAAATCTTTGTTGACTGAAAAATTTTATTTATCTTCATTTTCACAAATTAAAATTTTCAGTGGTACTTTTTCTAATTTCCTTTTTCCCCTCTTGCCTCTTATCCAATGAACCCCAAGTATTTTTCTTCTAAAATGAGTGTGAAAAAGAGTAGATGTCTACTTCCTAATTCATTTCTTCTTTTGGAGAGTTTCACTATGTTTAAAGAATCTCACTCCCAAATACTAAAATGACTCATTTGTAATTTATAGTTAACTTTAATCTCAGTATACTAATGGTTCCCCCTTTCCAAATATTTCTTGCTAACAGCTGGAAGACTTGCTATTGTGTTAGTATTTAAAATAAAATCTAAAAGATGAAATGATATGAAACTGATGAAAAAGATATTATATTTACTTAACAGTTCCTCTCATATTTAGGATTTAATTACTTTGTGCTTTGGGGAAGAAGTACTAGATAGGTGCTATAATTTTCTCTCTCTGCTGATCTTCTCACAAGGGCAAAGAAATATTAAGGGATCATGACCCCATAGATGAGGGCAAGCAAGAAGGGAAATAAGGAAGAGGAAAAAACAGATGACAAAGATAGAAAAGTAAAGACAGATTTGGCAGATTTCTTTTATTCTTCTTTTTGCCCTGGAAAGGATAAGGCATATTCCACTAAAAGTTCCAAAATAAAGGTAAGCAGACAAAATGGTGGCTAGAACATTAGCATGGTAATGAAGAAAGAGCAAGTTTTGGAGTCAGAAGACATTAGTTTTGAATTTAGACTCCAACACTTCCTAACTATATGAACTTACTTGTTTTATTGTTTAACTCAATCCTTTCCAGTAAACTATGCTTCAGAATAGCAAGAACCATGTCCCTTTTCTATACTATTATAAGCCTAGCAGTTAGCACTAAGTCTGGTAGGTAGTGAGGACTTTAGTAATTATCTGTAGAACAAATGAATGTATGATCTTATGCAAGTTTCTCCATCTCTAAATCTGTTTCTTAATGTGTAAATGGGTATAATAAAATTTACATTTATTTTATTCATATTTATAAAAACTCTGCAAAGTATGTAAAGTATCTAGCAGAGAATCTTTTTCCTTTCATCGACTATCTAATTTGAGGGGGCACGTAGGTGGCTCAGTTGGTTAAGCATCTGACTCTTGATTTCAGCTCAGGTCATGATCTCAGAGTTGTGAAAAAGAGATCTAAGTCAGGCTCCGCACTGTCATGGAACCTATTTAAGATTCTCTCCCTCCGCTTTTGCCCCTCCCTACCCTCTCTCCCTCTCTTAAAAAATCTAATTTGGAACTCTCTAGGTGATCTGCAATAGCAGAGAATCAACAAATAATAGCCATTAATTTTTTTAATCATCACCTGTCTTTGTAACCTCATATTCATATGGATTATAAATTGCTTGTGTTCATGCCTGCTTCAAAAGCTTTTAGTAACTCTTTAGTACTTATCTTGGAGGTTGTTTTGAGGATTAAACAAATACAGGTAAATCACTTAGCAACATGATTAACACATGGTTAGAACTCAATAAATGTCAGTAAACCTTTATTTTTCTTATGAGTTTAAATTTTCTAATGCCTAGTACCTGACAACACTTAAAATTCAAATGCTTTTTGATTCAAACCCAACTGATTGTTATTACTACAAGGAGATCAGGTATGGTGCCAACCTGGAAGAGATTACCTAAAATGACACTTCCTAGTTCTAATGGTAACTACAATAACTCACCTTTGGTAGTTATCTAGGAATAATAGGAAATCTCACCTTTCCTATTCAACCCAAAACTGCCTTACAATTTCAAATGAGAGGCCAAAACTTACAGGGGAAAAAAGAACTTCATCCTCTCTCTTCCTTTTTTTTTTTTTAAATAGAGGAATATTAGTACTTGGTGCTAATCCTTTACGAACTGGTAATTAGAACTTTAATAAGAAAAAAAAAGTTTTCTATGAGTCCTTCAAAATTTTTTAGGATTAGAATGTTTTATTATTTTTTTAAAGATTTTATTTGTCAGAGAGGGAGAGAGCACAAAGCAGGGGGAGTGGCAGGCACAGGGAGAAGCAGGCTCCCTACTGAGCAAGAAGCCCAGTGTGGGACTCATCCCAGGATCCTGGGATCGTGACCTGAGCCAAAGGCAGACACTAAACCAACAGAGCCACCCAGGCATCCCCAGAATGTTTGTTTTAAAGGTGTGTTAAAAACTTAATTTAACTAAGGTAACGGGCATTAAGGAGGAAAGGTGATGTGATGAACACTGGGTGTTATATGCAACTGATGAATTACTGAACTCTACATCTGAAACTAATGATGTACTATATGTTGACTAACTGAATTTAAACTTAAAAAACTTAATTTAACTATAAAATAGATGTTTCTCAAATTTCCCTCATATGCTACTCATTATAAAATTCGATATAGTATTTTCTCACCAGTCCATCATTTAAAATTTTAAAAATGTTTAAGTATACCTTTCATGCTTTTAAGTGGGTATTTTGTCTGAAAAGAAAAAAACCCATCAAAGTAAAAATCTCAGTAGTTATGTGGAGTCATTCTCCTTAGAAAACATGTTGCTACAAATATTTACTTTTATAGGAAGTAACTAACTGGCCAGAGTCAAACCGGTTAGTTAGATCTAAACATCAGACTATGATCAAACAATCAGCCACAGAAAGAAAATCCTCTGGGTATGTATGTTGATTTGGGAAATGATTTCAGAAACTAGTATGATTTCTGTTAGCAAATAGGGTAGGACTCAGATGAAAATAATTTAAAATGCATTACTTACTTTTGCAAATAACTCCTGTTGCTGTCTTAATAATTCTTCTTCAGGAATGCCAAGGTTTTCCAAACGAGAACTGGCCTTTCTTCTTTTTAACGCTACAGTCTTGCATTCTTGTAAGACTTCCTTTACTTCACTGATATAAGAGCCAAAGCCCAAACTTTCTAGTGCTAGGGAAATGAAAATAGGAAAACATGAAAGAGTGATGAAATTTAGTCGTTTTCCCATCTATAGAACATTAAGCTTTGTGGGTTTTTTTGGGGGGGGGAGCAGGTTGCTGTCTCTTAATAATTTTACCTATTTTATAGTTGCACAGCAACTATCTGAATGGCTAAATCCATTTTATCAACTTTAATATTAAATTGCAAATTAGATCAAATTCGAGGAACATTTAACAGCATAGGTCTTTACTTTTCCTTTTCTTTCTAATTTTTTAAAAACCAAAGCATTTCCTGTGAGAAAAAAAAATCCAATGTAAGAACATGTGCTTTTAGGAAGAAAACATTTTTCCTATACCACTCATAGTAAATCAAACATCATTAACTCAGTCACTTTGTCAAAGAATATAAAAAAAGGAAATATTTGGAATCTATTTGTTAACAACATATTTTTTGCCATTTGGCTTAGAAAAAGTAGGCTAGTAACACATGTTCTAAGTTTCAGTAGGATAGGATGAAAGAATAGATAAGTTCTTTTGTACAACAACAGAAAACTATTTTTAGCAAAGACACTAAAACTGCCAAGTTTAAGAAATACTGGTAGAAATAACTTATGAAATTCAGCACTTAGATTCAGCCAACAAGTTTCCCTTGAAAATAAAACTTAACAGGAAGCACTATAAAAACATTTCAAGTGATCCAGCAGAAAACCAGGATAAAGGAAAACTATATAAGGATAGAAGCATTAACAAAAAATTCTCATTTTTTCACATTTAGAAAGAAAATTTTACAATAATGCACTTTCTAAATGCCTTCTGTAATCAAGACAAAGCATTGTTTCCTTTTGGCTTAAAGTAATTAAAATTATATTTTATAGTTTTCCATCTGTTGATATCCCCAAAGGCACTTTTGCTTTCTGGCCCAATGATGAAATAAATATAGGTAGTGAAAAACATAGCACATGAACTTAAATTAGTTGATCAGTTTTTACAGTTTTTCAACAATTATGATGTTGTGAGCCAGAGTGACCTCAGCAAAGATGCCCTGAATTCTAATAGGAGGATTTGCTCTTCAGGGAGGATACCAAATATACCTTTATGAATACACATTCCCTCCTGTGTAAGCTGTGGCTTTTAAGACATTTTGAAATGATTAATAACTTCAATTACTTCAAATATTAAGCTGTTTGCATCAATCTTCCTTAGAAATAATCTAATGCCGGGGCGCCTGGGTGGCTCAGTTGGTTTCGGTTCAGGTCATGATCCCGGAGTCCCGGGATCGAGTCCCATATTGGGCTCCCGGTTCTGCGGGGAGTCTGCTTCTCCCTCTGACCTTCTCCCCTCTCGTGCTCGCTCTCTCTCTCTCTCTCTCTCTCAAATGAATAAAATCTTTAAAAGAAAAAAAACTTAAAAAAAACAAAAAAGAAATAATCTGATGCCAAAAAGCACAGTACTATTACTTGACTTTTAATTATATTAACTTACTGCCCCTCTTTGCCCCCCACAAAAAACTTTAGTAATGCATTACTCAGAGTTCTGTACATCAAAGTAACCACAACACAATTCTTGGCCTCAAGGAGCTTGGGGTATAGTGAAAAATTAAGTGAAGATTAGGCAACTTGCATTTTTTACTTGAATTGACAGATGGATTGTCAATGATAGAAGCCAAAGATTTCCTTTTATTCTCTTTTTTAAAGGCGTGAACATAATAGTATATTTTCAGTAATACTGGCTGGAGACAATACCAAAAGAAGCCAAAAATGGCTTATGGTTTCCTCCCAGATTCTGAAGAAAGGCTTATTCCCTAAGTAGCCCCACCTACCATTATTTCTGCCATTAAGTTCCTACATACTTATGCTAAATCTGACAGCTCAGTGTTTCCCAGCAGACATTAGTTTCCCACATTCATACTAATGATAATGCATTCATGGTTTAAGTCAAATTAAGCTTGCCTGATCCTCCTAAACAGAAGTAATCTCCCCCTTGTAAAATCAGATATCTTATCATAGCATTAGAAATTTGGTTGTCAATATATTCATATAACCTTGGATACATATCTCTTAAGCTTCAGTTTCCCTTCTTTGATAGTAACATCTATTTCATATCTTCCTAAAACATATGCAGTGAGGTGGTTATGCATGCAGGCCCTAAGGCTGCCAGAGACTGATCCCAGCTTTGCCTCATATCAGTTGTGTGACCCTAGATAAGTTTCTTCACCTCTGTGCCTCTAGAACAAGAATAACAGTTCCCATATCTCATCAGATCAGGTTACTGTGAAGAATAAATGAATTAATATAAACAAAGAGCTTAGAACAAAGGGTGGCCCATAGAATGAGCAAAATAAAGTACTATTATATTTTTATTATTTTTGGATTGTGAGAATCAACAAGTAATTTAAGGCATTTAACAGTGTCTAGCATGTAAGATTTGCTTAACCACTTGGACTATGTATTATTCATCTTTATTTTTTTTCTTACATTTAAAAGAGTGCTCTACCAAAAAAAAATTAATTAAAAAAATAAGAGTGCCCTGATAAGTGTACAAGACCTAAAGAAATGAAAAGATATGCATTATCACACTAAATTAAAGTTGAAGGACTATATTTGTAATATAAAATATTAAATTTATAAAATTAACAAATCAACACAATGGAGACAACTCTTCAAAATATCATAAATTACTAGACTAGACATCAAAAAAAAATCCAATCCAAACTACCTTTAACCATGGATGGCTTGAGTTAAAAATTAAAAAGAAAACAAAGAACTCACCTTTAAAAGCATCTAAGGTTGAGAGCACTGCCTTCAAAAAATTTGCAAGTGAATCCAAGGTTAATATTAAATATTATTCAAAGAGCTTCCATATACAAATCCGTATTCTCAATAAAATGGCTCAAAAGGAAGAGCCATAACTTTAATTTCAAAAACTACATTGATTTTAATCTAAATTTTAAACACATTTTGGCTAACAGATAGCCTTAAGTGGTTATAGTATCTTCTAAACCAGGAGATATTTTACATCATTTGTTACCATGTAGTAATAATCATTCCCATTTTACACTAAGGAGAATCTTAAAGGATAAAGGAAATGACTCATAAGCAGGGCCATCATTTGCAGTGGTGCAGGTTATTCAGTGCACTATAGTACCTTATCTATGGAGGGCCATTCCTATTGTAAACATAGATTTGTATGTTTATTATGGCAGTTTTCTGGCAGATGGTAGTAAAGGTTTTTAAGGAAAAAGTGCCTTTTTCTAGTTTGTGTAAAAAGACTTAATGGAATGGTATGGCCCTGGCTCTAGGGATCTCAGAGTAAAAGCCAGAAAAAAAAATTAAAAAAAGGGGCGCCTGGGTGGCTCAGTTGGTTAAGCAACTGCCTTCGGCTCAGGTCATGATCCCGGAGTCCTGGGATCGAGTCCTGCATCAGGCTCCCAGCTCCACGGGGAGTCTGCTTCTCCCTCTGACCTTCTCTCCTCTCATGCTATCTCTCACTCTCCCTCTCCCTCTCAAATAAATAAAAAATAAAATCTTTAAAAAAAAAAAATCGTGGGTAAAACATACATCACTTGCTCCTCAGAGGTCTGTCTTCTATCCTCTGCCATGTATTTTAAAACTATACCCAGAAAAGTGTATGGTATATTAGAGGAAAAAAATACTTGGCACATTTTCAATTTGAAATACAGATGTCAACAAAACAACACTTAAAAAAAAAAAAGGTTAACTTTCACCCAGCAACAATAATTCTAATACAGTCTTATTTACAAAAGTGATATAATCTTATAAAGTTTTGTTATAATACGATTTTGTGTGACTTACTTTGTACTCCAAATGTATAATGCAGGTTTTTCATTAAAATATTAAAATACATAAAATAGCATTCTCAAATTTCTCTATTTTCTTTTGTTTATATGTTAAAAGAAGGGGGAGTGATATAGTTAACTTAAATATATTAAGAGGATAATACAGGCCAAAATGACTTCTTGGCTCATTAGCCTGGCAAAGGTTTCTGAAGACCCTTAACCACATCCTCTATGGATCACTATTCCTGGGAATCTGGGACAATAATGAGACTGATTGGCAGAGCAGGAACCAAATATCATCCATCTTTTTATCCTTAGCAGTATTTAATACAGTGCCAAGTACTAATTAGTATTCAAAAATAATTGTTGGGTAGCAGAAGGAAAATAAAAACGAAAGATATATCAGTTTTATGGAAAATAATAAAATCCTAACTTGAAAAGAACTTGATTATGTGATAAATGGTACCATGCCATATACAATGTGTCCCTTTGGAAAAAATGAGTATGCATGACTATTTAAGTAATACAGTATCATTCTCATTCCTATTATTATTACAACTTCTCTGCAATCACTCGGATTCTTAGATTCTGATTTAAAAACTACTTCACATCACTTTCTAAAATAGACTGTGGTTTAGGCTTTAGAGCAAATCCACTCAAACTGGTGCATGGACTTGTGCCAGAATTGCTTATAATGGTCTGTGATGGGTTAAATATGAAAATCAAAGTAGGCATTTTGGAACCTTGACAGCAAAACTGTAACTACATGGGGTGATGAATATGTTAGCCAACCTTAGTGTGGTATCATTTCACGATATATACATATATCAAATCATTATGTTGTACACCTTAACCTTACACAATGTTATGTCAATTATATCTCAATAAAGCTGGGAAAAAAAAGAACCTTCATAGGAACTTGACAGTAATTTTATGTCGATTGAATCTAACAACAAAAATTGAACTTTATGTGTTTTTTTAATTTTGCTTTTCTAGTGATCCATTTTCATTGTGTTTTACAAAAGTACGAGTGTGAGAGGGACCGGTATTTTTAAAAAATCCTTTAACACAGATAGCTTGGTACAACTCAATTGCTGAAGAAGCAAATCTTCAGAGACTTTTTCAAACTTCCACTACTTTCAATTACTATTGCTATAAATGTCGGGGGGGGGGGGGAATTTAGTAGGAGATTAAAAATGCAAAAAAATAGTATCACTTAAAATATCCTTACCGTTTGGTTTAACAAATGGTATCAGGTTAAACATAACAGACTTCCAGCTTTATGTTTCAATTAGTACCATTATACATTTAAAAAATTATTATTCATTACAGCATATCATGTAAGGTTCTCAACCTCAACTGGTTCTCAATAATTGCAAGTAATACCTGAAACAATTAGGTATTATTTATACATAAACGGGGAAACTTTTAACAGATTTGCGTAAGGCCAAAGACTTTCCAGCGTAGAATTTGCCACTTTTAACTCTCAATGTCAGTTCTTTCCATAATGCAACAGACTATGTTAAATTTCATTTAAGAATATGTGTTCATGAGGGAGCCTAGGGAGGCTCAGTTGGTTAAGCATCTGACTCTCCATTTCCGCTCAGATCATGCTCTCAAGGTTCTGAGATCAAGCCCTACAGTGGGGATTGAGATTTTCTCCCTCTCCTTCTGCCCCCTCTCCTGTACTCTCTCTCTCTCAAATAAATACATCTAAAAAAAAAAAAAAATACGTGTTCACCGAAACCAGCAATGAAATAAAAGGAACAACCTTTTATAGCTTAGAACCGCTTTGTGTATCTGTGATCTTTGATACCAAGTCCACTTTCTTAAAATAAGCTGTTTAACATTTAGAATTTTTTTTTTAATTTAACTATTTCAAAGATTTTCTGGCAAAATTATTTCAACTTCAGTAACTTGCATTCTACAGAACTGCCTCAAATGCTTAATTTGCTCTGACAAGGTAAAGCAAAGTAGCAAGTGAAAAAGTGACATGTCCTGAAGCAAAATCTAGTTCCTTAAATTTATTACTAGAAAATCTGAACTTCAACATTTGGGATTCATACAACTTTAAATATACATTATTATTCCACTTGCATATATCCTACATACCAAAATAATCAATGTTTACAGAAAAGCATAAAAAATGTCATAGTGGGGCTCCTGGGTGGCTCAGTGGGTTAAAGCCTCTGCCTTCAGCTCAGGTCATGATCTAAGGGTCCTGGGATAGAGCCCTGCACTGGGCTCTCTGCTCAGCGGGGAGCCTGCTTCCCCTTCTCTCATTGCCTGCCTCTCTGCCTACTTGTGATCTCTCTCTTTCTCTCTCTCTCTCTGTCAAATAGATAAAATCTTTAAAAAAAAAGTCATAGCTACCATGATTTAGCAAGCTTTCCAGAATTATTCTGTAAAAATACATTTTAAATACCTATAAAAAGACACACCTTAAGGATTTCTTTTTAAAAATGTAACCACTCAAGACAAAAATTCTTTAAAATGATTAAGCAATATATTAATAAAAGATTATAATGTATAAATTATATTCTCCTAACTTGAGAGAATTGGGGGCAAAAATGGTAGGTCCTTATCTACTTACCAACAGCAATGTTACTAAGAAAATGTAAATTTATAACAGGTCAATGGATGATTTATTTTTCTCCCAATGAGTGATTTTTTTAAAAAAATTATTAAATCATCTTCAGTACACAAAGGAAAATGCTTTCACTGGAACCTTCTGAATCACACCTTAAAACTGAATTTAGCATATTCCAAAGTTGAGCTATTTAGCATACTGCACACTACAGCTGCTGCACTTTTATTCTATCATGTCAATCAGAAATCTAAATATACCCTAGAAAAGAATAAACTCCCCAAGAAGGCAGATTGTAATGTGTTATTAGATTTTTGGAATGATCCCCACTTCTGTGTTGTAAACAAATGTTTAGGCAAATCCTTTAGAAATCTTGTAGAATTCATTAGAAAAGCAATGTTGATAAAAGATTCTTTTTCTTTTTTATGAGTTGTAAAAGTAAATTGTAGCTATCTATGTTGGATAATCTTATGAAAAACTTATGACAATTGTACATACAATGTAAAAATAAAACACACACACACAAAAATAAAACACGAGACAAAAAATAAAGCACTTGACTTTCATTGTACTTCCCAGGGTATTCAGCACACCAAACAGGTAGAAAAAAATACTGGCTTTAAAATCAAATATGGCTTTACCTAGAGACTTTTTTTCCTCCTCATGTACTGAAATGGAAATAGCAGAGTATATTTAAATCTACCCTGCACACATCATTAAGGACCAAAAACGAAGCATTTAATTCTTTTGTCAATATTGACAGTAAAATATTGGATATGGCAAATATGAGCAGATGTGTTCTCTACTTCAGAATAACAGGAAAGTCACCTTTAAAAAGTTAAGTTATAAAAAATAAAGTGGTAGACAACTGACTGCCTACTAAAATGATTAAAATTAATCATGATTTTTTGGCCTCAAAAGCAATCAAGAAATTGTTAGAATTTTATAAAAGGCAAATTATCACCTCCAACTGAATACAACTTTTTCATAAAAGTATATGTAAGTGGGGCGCCTGGGTGGCTCGGTGGGTTAAAGCCTCTGCCTTCAGCTCGGGTCATGATAATGATCTCAGGGTCCTGGGATTGAGCCCCAAGCCCTGCATGGGGCTCTCTGCTCAGCAGGGAGCCTGCTTCCCCCCCCTCTCTCTGCCTGCCTCTCTGCCTACTTGTGATCTCTCTCATCACCGTCAAATAAATAAAATCTTAAAAAAAAAAATCCCTACTACTGGACTACATCCTTTCCAAGATAAGAAACAGTTGAAACTTTCAGAATGCTGTTCAATAAAAGCTTAAGCATATACATCTAAATGGGAATGGCAGCAGGAAAGGACAGGGAAAATGTTCCATGAAAAAAATCTCTTACAACCTTCCAATCCGAGCCTTAAAAATTTATCTCCATAGAGCAAAGCAAGCTATGCAAAAGAAAAACAAAGAAAGAAAAAGGGAGAAAAAAGAAGGAAGGAGGGAAGAAGAAAGAAGGATAAAGATCATTCTTCCTTTTCTTACAGAATAGAACTGGAGAGTTTTATTAACTTGATGAATGGTAGGACCACTGGATCATTTTTAAAGCAGAAAATAAACTGCCTTTATTCAACATCACCAAACTTTACAACGCTGAACACATTCATGTTCAGAATTCTTTTACTCATGTGTGAAAATTCAGCTTTTCCTCTACACTGGTAAAAAGGTCAGGTGGGGAAAGGGTGCTGCCTCCGCTCATGCTTGAAGTTCCTGTCTGAATTTTCACTTTCCAAGGGAGAACTCTGGGCTCCTTTCTCAGATGCCATGATCGAGGTTCCACTTCAGGCAGACAACTTCTCAGTTGTCATGCCTCGGCTGAACTTTAGGCAGACAAAATTCTTGTTGCTTCGGCTTACCTGGCCGTAAACTGAGACGGTAACTAACACTTTTATCTTTGGAGGATGTGAGCTGACCTAAACGCTTGCCATCCTTACTAGTATTCGCCGGATGAAAAGCACCACCACGAGAACACGACACAGGAGTTTCTTAAGGCACCGGCTGCTTCCATGCCCGCGTGGCTTTTTCGTCTGCCAGTACTTACCAGGGGAGAGGAATGAAGGCTTTGACATGAACGGGTCACGCGACCAGCAGGCTGCCCCCAACCCTCATTTAAACAAAACCCCACACATACCACTTACCTTGTATGACGTGCTCGGGTGAAATGGTCTTCTTTTCCGATTTGTTGCAAATCTCATTGGCTTCAGAAGATATAAGGTGAATGAATTCAGTGCAGCAGTTCACCACCAGCTCCCGGGCATCGTTGGCCACCCGGACGTTGGGGAGAGTCTCTTTGATCATCTTATTGATAGCAGCTCTAGGTATAGTGAGATCATCATCGTTGCCAGATGAGGAAGCCATCGTATCTCCCTCTCGCGCGCGCCCCGACTTTTAAAAACTCCCCAGCTCTGGTCCACTATTCCGCTAAGATTTTTCAAAAGGCTGCCCTCAAAAGTGTGATCCCAGGAGCGCGAAGAGAAGAGGGTGCAGAAAATGAAGGGGGCTGGGGTGTGGGGAGGAGCCGGCTCGTGAGGGTGGGGAGCACCCGTGTGAGAGATTTAGGGCGAAATTGGGAAGGAGGTCGTGGGGCTGAGGATTGCGGGACCAGCACTGCCCAGGTCAGAGAGGAGAAAGCAAAGGTGGTCCGGAAATTTGAGCACTGGGGAACCACCTTCGTGTCCCCTCAGAGGAGCGGGCGCTGTCGCCTAACCGGTCCCCAACCGCGCCGGAGCAGAGGCAAGGTCCAGGGGCACTGGCCTCACCGCGGTACCGGGCGGACACCCAGCGGGCTTGGCTCTAAAGAGCCGGAGCCCCCGCTGCCGCCGCCTCCAGCAGCCGCTGCCGCCGCCTCTGCCAAACCATCCTTCAGACACCCGCGCCGCCGCCTCACAACATGTCGGCCGCGGCCGCTGCTGGAGCCGTGGCGGCCGCCTGGGAACGAATACGGACAGAGTCGGGCACAACGGGAGCGACAGTAGCGGCGGCCGCGGCCGTTTAGCCCGAACGCAGATCGTGGAAGCCGAAGCCGCAGCAACGGTGGTCCCTCCAGAGGCCAAGGAAGAAGGTTTGCTGGAAGCCTCTCCCGACACCCTTTGCGCTACCGGAAGCCTCACCCCCCCTCATCCCCCCCTCCCTTGCAGACCGACTTCCGGGTGTAGCTGCAGCCCTTCCCCCACCCACCCCGGAGAGATCGGTCGACCTCGCCGCCAGCCGCTTCCGCTTGCCTTCTTTTCGGCACGCGCCTCAGAATCGCAACCTCTTCTCTGGGGCCGCAGCCCGGCGAGCGCGCGCCTGGTGGTACAGGAGATCCCCTCAGCAAGCGCTTGCTCTCGGGCTGCGGCGCCAGACTTGGGATGGGGCGAGGGTGGGTCCCCTCTACTATCTCAACCAGCTGAGGCCTCGTCTCAGGAACTCTTTTTGCTGTCCTTTAAGGAGCCCAAATTGGGATTGAAAGGAAGAGGCCTGGGTTCAGGAATGAGGTGGGGAAAGCAGAATGTTGAGTGCCTGTCTCCATCGTCCGGAAGAAAGCCTTCTGATGATATCTAATAGACGTTGTTCGGATCAAAGCTCTTTAGGTCCTTTACCCATTTCCTTGTGTTATGGGAAATGAAACATTCAGAGAAGTGACCTGTTAATAACTAAGGGAGAAACTAGAAGATCGACGTAGTGGAAATGAGTAGCGTACAATGAATGAGCCACGTTAAGAGGTTCCAACTTAGCTGTTTTTCATGGTGTATTGCACATTGGGTTCTGGAAAGGGTGTTTTGAAAAAGTATGTTAAAGTATCAAGCAACTCTCATCTTTGCTTCTCTCCAGGGTAGTCTGTAGTATTATATGTCAAGGTCTTCACAAAATTTGCCTTACTGTCATTTGGAAGAAGAGGCTGTGTTGTAAATAATGAGGTGTTGCAATTTCTAAAAAAGTAAAAGATCCCATTTAAGTCACGTTGGGCACTTTAGATATATTATTCTTGATAGCATTGGACAGCAACTGGCTTGTTTGAAATATTTCCTTAAAATGTTTTATTTCTGTCTAAGACCTAGATGTGGCACCTGGAGATCTTCATTAACTACACTTTTTTCCTTTAGCAAGTTCTCCAGTACACTTGTGGTTTCTGTAATTTGTAAAGTACTGATGCTTGTTTTTCAGTGTTACTCAGTTTAGTCAAAACAAAATTTCTTTGATAAAACCATATTTTTAAATGTTTTCAAAATAGGAATGTGAAACTCTTGGCTCAGATGCTGGCACCTTATGAAGTGTTTTTGTAAGACAGTTTACTTTCCTTTTAAACAGTCATATTGTCTAAATTTATCTTGGCCTTACCAAGTATATTAGTCTGAAAAAGCTAGCTAGCAAAAAATGTCCCCAGAGTTATAACGTTGTTGCTGACCCAAATCTTGTTTTTGAAAAAAATGTCATAATCATAATCTTGCTTTTTTATATAACATTTATGCTACATAGACTTACAGGCTAATGATGCATAGTCCATAGAGCACATGTGAAGTAGTTATTCCAGTAGTAGTTTATAACCACAGAATTCTGTGGTGGCACAATCATGAAATATGTAGTAAAGAGACCTAGGTTGCAGTCCCAATTTTTTGATACTTTAGACAGGTATCTCTCTGAGTCTCATTTTCTTCAACTAGAAAGGGAAATATTATATAACTCGCAGGATTCAAAGTCAAATGAGACTGTATGTAAAAGCACTTTTAATATTATGAGAAGATAGATGTTAGTGTTCATTATTATCATCTTTATCAGGTCTGAGCAGCCTTCAACCAATAAAAAACCATACATAATTTGGCTGGAGAGAAAATTTAATTAAATTTAATAGTGTGAGATGTCAGGGTGCCTGGGTGGCTCAGTTGGTTGAACGTCTGTCTCTTGATTTCAGCTCAGGTCATGATCTCGGGGTTGTGGCATCAAGCCCCTCCTCAGGCTCCACATTCAACATGAAGTCTGCTTATCCCTCTCCCTCTACTCCTCCCCTCAGCCCCTCAGTCTCCCTCCTTCTCTCTCTCTCTCAAATAAATAAATGAATAGAATCTTTTTTAAAATAGCATGAGATGTCATGAAATATGCTAACCTGGATCCCGTATTTGTTATTTATAGTACCATATATCCCTAATGTAAATAGTGTTTTGAAAACAAGGATAATGCCTCCATAATAAGCTTAAGAGTTTTAGACAGAGTGCATATATATGAAACACTATTTTTTTCATGGTATCTAAGATTTATGATTTACTGCCCGGGTTTTCAGCTAAAATTACTGACAATATAACATTTGTAATTTGAAGCTTAACATTTAAAAAAGTAGTAACACTTCATTATGTTCATTTCTTATTGCTAACAGACCAATTGCTAATTGGTGATAATGCAAATTTAAAAAAATAACCAACATCTATCATATACTTCTTCCTTAGCACTGTGCTGAATGCTTTTACCTGTATTTAACCTAAATACTTTTTTATTTTATTTTATTTTATTTTATTTATTTATTTGACAGAGACAGAGACACAACGAGAGAAGGAACACAAGCAGGGGGAGTGAGAGCAGATAGCCTGATGTGGGGCCCAATCCCAGTACTCTGGGACCTCGACTGACTGGAGCCGAAGGCAGACGCCCAACAACTGAGCCACCCAGGCGCCCCTTAACCTAAGTACTTTTATCTGATTTATCTCATTTAATCCTCAGAGTGACTTTATTTGCTAGATACTGTTTTAATCTCCATTTTTCAGATAAGGAAAATGAAGCTTGGAGAAGGTGAGTAACTTTCTGGAAGTCCATGTAACAGTTGGGATAGTCTAGATTATGTTGCAAGAATAAATAACTCCCAAATCTCAAAAGATTTATTTTTTGTTCATGTTATGGGTTCGTCATGGGTCAGGAAAAAGTTTTAACACATAGTAATCACTCAAGAATCCACTGGAGCTGATGGGAAAAAGTAATGAAGGTCTTGAAAGATAGGTAGAGAGAAAGGGAGGAAGTATGTGTGTTCAACAAAGTTGTAGAGACAAATAGTTCTGGGAACAGTGAGGGGATTGCCTTGACTGGAGTAAAGCATTTGTGTTATACATTAGTGAGAGAAGTGAGACAGCCAAACACATAAAGAAGATGTTAGGAAGTAATAAGAGCAGGAGAAGCAAGGAGAAAAGCTTTAGAGCCTCAAACACTCATGTCAGAAAGCCCAACAAAATAACTGGATTGCTAGAGTGTTAGTGTATTCTGCTTTCAAAATAGACAGTAGGCCTTCATGAAGCAGTTTCCTGTGCTTCTTTATTTTCTGTATATCCTCATAATATTCTTCTAAAAATCCTTATTTTTGTTCTACTCAACTTGAAAAAGTGCAATTCATTCAAAGGCTTTGGCTTCAGATCTGGGTTTGGGCCCCACTCTGCCACTCAACTAACTGTAACTTGGGCAGTGTATTTAAGCTGTGTTTTGATTTTTCTGATCTATAAAATAAGGCTAAGAATAGCTGCTCCACAGGGTGTTTTAAAGATCAAATGACAGAATGTATACAAAGTCTTTATTCCGGAACTGCAACGCTCATAAATGGTCACAGTTGTTAAAAACGATCATCATTACACTGAAGGAATGGCATAACAGGATTGAAAAGAAAAGTAATTCCAAGAACTATTTCACAGAAAGAGCTGGGTGAACCTGATAGTTTGGTTCCTAGATAGTCAAGGGAACAGATTAGTCAAATACAATTATATGATTTTTAAGCTCAGAAACAGATTAGGAATTAGTAATTAGATTAGGGTAGGACTTTAGAGAGGTATCAACATTTTAACTATGCCTTGAAGAACTAAGCATGTCCTCATGATGAAGCAGAAACTGTTTATTCATTGTTCTGTTTACCATGCAGTACACTGTCTAAATTGGGAAAATCAAGTAGCCTCTGTTTAATAGGGTTTGTAAAGAGGTAGAGTGGGATATGCTGCAGGAAAAGGAGGTTAGGCCCAAAAGGTAACAAATCAGTGCCTTTTATGAGTTAATGCACTGCTAGAAGTTTTCATATTCCCTGTTTCACTTAATTTTCAGATATCCATACAAAAACACGTTTTAACAGATACAGAACAGTTTTATAGAGATTGACTAATTTGTTCTAAGTCTTACAGATAATAAGTAATGGAGCTGGAATTTGAAAACAGGCTGTTATTTAACTCTGAAGCTTAGGCCATTTTCAATATGGTAACTACAAATTATAAAGAAAAAAAAGCATATTCACTCTAGCACTTAAAAAATATAAAGCACTTTCATATGTATTTGGTTTTCATCACCACTCATTAATCCCATCTTATAGATGGGAAAATCAAAACTCAGTAAGTTTATTCAAGGTCACAGAGTGAGTAAAAGGCAGATTACGAATGCAACCCAAGGTTTCTGACTCGAAAGCCTAAGGTCTTTCCAACATCCTTTTAAGGAGTCTGGAGTTTCTTCTCTAGACAGTGGAAAGAGCCAGTGAGCATTTTTGAGAAGGGGAATGACATAACTGTTTAAAAAGATTAGTTTGGGATATCATGTCGGATGGACTAGAAATGGAGAGAGACAGGACACTAGTTACTACCCTGTTTCAAAAACAAGCTAATAATGATATAGACCTGAACAAGAGATTCAGTGGTAATAAGAGGAAATAGATCAGAGACATTTGGAAACAGAATTTATAGGACTCCATCTGCAGTGAGGTAGGAGAAGTAAATAGTACCATCAGTGAGTGTCTGATTTGTTCATTTCTGCATCCCCAGGTCCAGCATAGTTCCCGGCACATGTTAGGCACTTAATAAATATTTGTTAACTCTAGAAGTAAACAAAGACTTTTAACCATGGTAGAGCAAAAAAGAAGTTCAAAAACAAAAAGCAGAAAGAACACATTATCTCAGGAAATTCTTGATAGAAATCAAAAAAGCATAGTGCAGAAGAAACCATGAAGGGGGCGCCTGGATAACTCAGTCAGTTAAGCATCTGACTCTTGATTTCAGCTCAAATCATGATCTCTAGGTCGTGAGATAGAGCCCAGCATGAGCTCAGTGCTGGATATGGAGCCTGCTTAAGATTCTCTTTCTCTTCCTCTCCCTCTGCCTCTCCCCAATCTCTCTCTCTCTTTCTAAAAAAAAAAAAAAAAAAATTAATAAATTTAAAAAAAATTTTAAAAAGAAACCATGAAGGAAGAGTTCCAAAAGTGTGAAATGCCACAGAGAGGGCGTTGTTGGAAGGAGATCAAACGTAGTGTCACTGACAGAAATGGCCAATAGGAGAGAGCAGATGTCAACATGTAAACAGTTAAAATGGCCAATAGGAGAGAGCAGATATCAACATGTAAACAGAGAGGACTGAGGGGAAGAACTGGAGCCAAGGAGCTCCAGTTTTTAGGTACATTTGTAGGTAAATGGAAAGAGGGCAATGAGATGACAGCTTGAGGGAGAAGCAAGATCAAGGAAGAATTGCAAAAACTGGAAGACACGTGAAGTTCAAGGGAAAAGAGCCAGTGGGGGGGGGGGGGGTACATGGGAAATATAAGCAAAATAAGGTCTTAGGAAATGGAGGTGGATGAGCTTGAAAAAGCACAGGTGGAGTGGTCAGGATTAGATATACAGCTCAGGCACATTTCACAGAGAAGGGAGGTTGAAGATAAGATTATGGGTGAGTGATTATAAACAGTGATTGCAAAAGGAGATGTGCAAAAGACCAAAGAAATCTTTGGAGAATGATCACAGGCAAGGCAAAGGAGTGGTTGGAAACATAGCAAGAAAGTTGTATAAATTCATTGTCACATAAACCGATATACAACTGACTGAATTTGAGAAAAGTAAGAAGTAGCCAAAAGTGTCTAGTGTTGCAGAATAAGGAACGAGGACTCGGAATAGATGGTGTTCAACCAGTGATATTTGTACAAACAGTTCATGAACAGAAACCTTGGAAGTCCTTTGTCTATTCAGTTAAAGCTGATAAATTTCCATGGGTGAACTTTGCAACTAAAACTTTTTAGGGTGAATAAACAAATACCTTTGCTTATATGTGATACATTTAAAACATGATGCAAATAAATTTTCTTTCAAAATGATGTGAATTTTGAATCCAATTTAATAAAAAATTTATCAAATTTAAGTCAAAATTTAAAATTTGAATTTAATCAAAATTTTAATCAAAAAATTTAATCAAAAAAAGCATTTGAAGCAAGTGAAACTAGAAAGCCTATTTCTGTAAGTCCCATTTGTTCATTCATACATTGCTTTCATCCAACAAATGTTTATTAGGTGTCTACTGTATACTTTGCTAAGTGCTGGAAACCTGGGCAATAAACAAGAAAGACACCATCTTGGCCTTCATGTTGAAAATAAAAATACCAAGAAAAAAAAAAGCTATATTTTATCCTGTTGTTGATAACAACAACAAAATAGCCTAATAGAGAAATAATTAATTATAATTATTTGAAGAGCTTTTAGCCATTAAAATAATTCTGTATTAATAGCATACTTTCTTCTAATATTAAAACAAAATACAACATTGTTGTTATTAGAACTGTATGAAAATACATATGCATGTGGGTAAATGCTTACTAGAACCATGAAAAAATTAACATAGGTGTGTTGGAATAAAGAGGTTATTGGTAATTTTACTTTTAATTTTCCTTTAAAGTATTTTAAAAATGTTAAATTAGTTTTTAAAATGTCTTATAGCAAGTAATGAGAAACTTCATTTCTACTGATTTATAAATATATCCAATCTTCACATTTACAGTGGGACTCATAAAGGCTGTCCTTGGATTTTGAATCTCTTGTTTAGCTAGCAAAGCTCTCAAGTTGGTGATCTCCAGGTCACGGATATTGTATCAGTTATTTATCACCACAAAAATGCTGCCTAACAAGCCATCCTACAGGTCAGTGGGTTAAATAATAACTGTTTGTTATTTCTTAGGAATCAATGTATTGTTAGTTGGATAGCTCTTCTAGAAGTAACTGGGTTCGCTCATTTTCCGAGTTAGCTCTGTGTGTCGTGGGTGGTTTAGACCTTCATTTCTGGAGGTCTTAGCCCTTGGTGATCATCAGCATGGATTGTGTCAAACCAAACAAAGGCAATGCAGTAGATTGGAGACAACACTGAGGTGGAAGGACAGGGAACCAATGCGTCTTTGTTCCATAAATAGTCTTCATTTTACAGATGATGAAACTGAAGCACAGAGAGTTCAGATTAACTCTAAAGTGATAATCAGGATTTAAACTCATGCTGTCTGGCTCAAGAACAACCCTTCTCCATAGTTATGTTATATTGACTCTGCCCTGCGTGTGCACATAGAGTCTGGGCACTGAGCCTTTTATACCCAGGATTAAGTCATGTCTTCTTGGCTCTTCAACTTTAGCTAGCCTTGTGACCAAGAACAAGTTGCTTAATTTTTCCAAGTCTTTTCATCTATAAAATGAAGATAGCCTTTTGCATGGCACAATACCTATCATTTGATAAGCAGATTTGTAAAATAGTGGCTGTTATTATTATTACTGTTTTTTGGAGGGGGAGGGGCATAGAGAGAGGGAGGGAAAGAATCCAAAGCAGGCTCCATGCCCAGTGCTGAGCCCGATGTGGGGCTTTATCTAGGGACCCTGAGATCGTGACCTGACCAAAATTAAGAGTTGGATGCTAAAGGGCTGAACCACCCAGGTGCCCCAGTGGCCATTATTATTAATTCAATAAAGATGTATTTAGCATACTATGTTAGACACTGGATGTATAGTGTGCATAAGATGGACATAATTGCATAGATGTTTCTGGATCTTTCAATAAAAAGGATCTGAACTAAGCCATTAAATGAAAATAGCAATGTGTGGTCCACAGATCTGCTTCTGTCACTTTGGATTATAAACACCAGGAGTGACATATGGGAACATAACAAAGACTGTGAACTGAAGAGGACAGCTCAGGAAAGATTGTTCCAAGCCCGAAACAATCCAAAGGGAAGAGAGAAAGACAAGGAACAGGAGTGAAATCAGGAAAATTCCCAAGGGAAAGCATCATCACCTACTTAAGACTGGCAGGTAAATCTGCATTTTTTTTAAAGATTTTTTTATTTATTTGAGAGAAAGTGAAAGTAGGAGGGTGAGCACAAGTGGGGAGAAGGGAAGGGGAGAGGAGGAGGGAGGGAGGGAGAAACAGACTCCCCATTGATCAGGGAAGGGAGGCCCATGCAGGGCTTAATGGGGGGCTGGGTCCCAGGACCATGAGATCATGACCTGAGCAACTGCTTAACCCACTGAGCCACCCAGGTGCCCCAGAAATCTGGATTTTATAAGAAAACTGGAGGGAATTGATCAAGTGATTCTTGTCATGGAACAGAAAGTTAGAATAAGTAAAATAGAAACGATCTGGGAGAGAGTCCTGTGGAGATGGAGTGGTAGATATTCTCAATAATCCATAGAAAGCATGATTAAAGGGAAGGAAATGAGAAACATTCATTTAAAAAAATCCTCAAGTCCTGATTTGGAGAACAGCCACAATTTGTAATTTGAACCACAGATAAAATCAAATTTGTCTCCCGGAGGGGGCAAAATAAGCCTTTTTCAGGCTAAATTCCGCTGGGAGCTGGCTTGTTTTCTTAACTGTAAATGAGCACTGGGAAAAGAACAGGCTTTAGACATTCTGCCCAAACAATTCACAGGCCATTTTCTTAGTAATCACTATGTAGCTCTTTTTTCAGTCAGGCTCATACATAGGATTTAATCTTGGTGTTTGATAGCAAATATTTTTAACATTTATCAAATGTATCAAAATATCTCTAAAAGTACCTTAGAATATATGTAAGGGAAGAAAAGTGAGTTATACAAATATATATATATCTCCATCCTTGTAGTTACCTAATATAAATTCTGCAGATTTATCCTTATGACTGTGGTTATGTAATATGACCTAAATCACTGTCATGGTTAAAGCCAATATTTACCACAATGAGATCCAACATGGATTAAATGACCAATTACAGTACTTTCAGGAGCACCTGATCATAACTGACTTAATTGTGGCCATATGACAAGAAAAGTGGTTGTTTCCAAGTAAATCCGAGTTTACAGTGTTCACCATCAAACCTGTCATCTTAGCAAAAACTAAAAGTAGATCTATTGTTTTGATCAAATGTGATTTGTGTGTGTTTCCGTGTGCATGTGTGATTTTTTTGTTCAGACCAAAGGAACATCTAAAGCACAAAAGTATATCCAAATTTTACACAGATGTTTCTCTATATGTTTGCAGGTTCAATTTAAAGGATAGCAAATTTGATTTCATTTTCCACAGTGAATTATGTTGACTGTATTGGAAAGACATGAACCAATATATTTAACTTTAAGATCTATGAACACCTTATAGAAAATTACTTGCGTATGTGAAATTTGAAATTCATAAATAATATTTAGCTTCTGAATAGTGATGATAAATATATACATTTATGCACTTATCATGCATAATACATTAGGAATATCTTATTGGCTTATTGAGCAAAATATGATTGTAAAATATATGTCATTACAGTCCAGATACATAACAATAAAAAATTTAAGATATATATATAATTATTAGGTAAGACATTTCGATTTTTAAAAAAGACATTACATTAAAATATTCAATAGTATAAGTCAATTTTAGCAATGATATTATTATAAAATATTTTTAACATTCTCTGATTTAAAAAAAGAAGCGAGAGATTCATTTAGTATCTTTCTGGCATTTGAATTGACATCTTTTTGTCTTCCACACAATTGCTGATTGAGAAGGAAAATGGTTAGATCTGTCAAGAAGCTCTATATTTTCACATTAAAATTCAAAGTTATTCAGATACAAGTAGATAAGTGGTATTTTTTAAAAAAGATTTTACTTGTTTATTTATTTGAGAGAGAGAGTATGAGCTGTGAAAGGAGCAGAGGCAGATGGAGAGGGAGAAGCAGACTCCTCACTGAGGAAGGAGCCCCCAGACAGGGCTCAATCCCAGGATCCTAAGATCAAGACCTGAGCTGAAGTCAGCCACTTAACCAACTGAGCCCCAATAAGTGGCATTCCTAATCAGTAAGAAAAGTATAAATTAAATAATAAATTAAGGATCTGGTGCCTAATTCTTTGAAGGAAAGAAAAGCATGCCAAAATAAATTCCTGGTAAAGATTTTAATATAAAAATAAAATCATAATATTATTAAAAGAAAATATAAAAAATACTTATATAGTCTTGGAAATAGGAAGTATATTGTTTGAAATGTAAAGCAAAAAGATTGATTTTTAAAATGCATCTAAAAAATGGAGGCCTGGCTGGCTTAGTTGGTAGAGCATTCGACTCTTGATCTTGCGGTTGTAAGTTCAAGCCCCACGTTTGATGTAGAGATTACTTAAAAATAAAATTTTATAGGAGCGCCTGGGTGGCTCAGTGGGTTAAAGCCTCTGCCTTCAGCTCAGGTCATGATCTCAGGGTCCTGGGATCGAGCCCCATATCGAGCCCCATATCGAGCCCCACATCGAGCCCCATATCCGGCTTTCTGCTCAGCAGTGAGCCTACTTCCCCCTCTCTCTCTGCCTGCCTCTCTGCCTACCTGTGATCTCTCTCTGTCAAATAAATAAATAAAATCTTTAATAAATAAATAAATAAATAAAATCTTATTTAAAATAAATAAAATACATAAAAAATTAAAAACTATTTCAGAAAAAAAAAACTATTTCAGAAATCACCAACAAATAAAAAGACAAATCCCAAACTGGAAGGGAAAAAAAATTACCCCAAAATTAAAGGACAAATCTCAGACTAGAAAGAGGAAAATGTGGAGTGCCTGCCTGGCTGGTTCAATAAGTAGAGCATGCAATTCTTGATCTTAGGATTGTGAGTTTGAGCCCACATTGTGGGTAGAGATTACATGAAAAAGGTGAAGGGTTAGGGACAAAGGGCTAAAGAGTCTTACAAATCGGGCGCCTGGGTGGCTCAGTTGGTTGGGCGACTGCCTTCGGCTTGGGTCATGATCCTTGAGTTCCGGGATCGAGTCCCACATCGGGCTCCCAGCTCTGCGGGGAGTCTGCTTCTTCCTCTAACCTTCTCTCCTCTCATGCTCTCTCTCACTTTCTCTATCTAATAAATAAATTAAATCTTTAAAAAAAAAAAGAGTCTTACAAATCAACAAGAAAAAGATAAATAGAAAACCTGGTAAAGGACTTCTGCAGGTAAGATAGAAAGGGATAAAAAGGGTTACTAAAGATGAATATTTTTCCCTTTCATCAGTAGTAAAAAATGCATATTATAATGCCAACTTTGCCTATTTAATTGATAAAGATTATTTTAAAAGATAATATCCAGGGTTAGAGAGGATAATCTCAATTGCTCTTTGACAAAATGTCTGAAAAGTGCGTACCTATTAACCAGCAATTCCACTTCAAAATAGTGCTAAGCAAATATATGCTCGGGAAGTAATTAATGATATGTGCCACAAGATGTTTATTGCAATTTCCTTCCTTACTTCTCCTCTCCTTCCCTCTTCCCCTGTCTGTCCCTTTCTATCTCTTTTTTCTTTTTGGGTTTGTGTTTGATATTGGTGAAAAACTGAAAAAATTAAAATGTCCAACAAAAGTGGTATTGGTTAAATAAAATATGGTAAAGTCATTCAACAAAGCATTTATGCTAGTCAACCAATAAAAATGACAGTGTAGTAAATACATTTAACCCTTGAACAATGAGAAAGTTAGGGGTGCCAACCCCATGCATTTAAAAATCCAGGTATAACTTTCGACTTCCCTCCAACTTAACTACTAATAGCCTACTGTTGACTAAAAGCCAATAGCATAGTCAATTAGTACATATTTTGTATGTTATATGTATTATATACTGTATTCTTACAATGTAGAGAAAAGGAAATGTTATTAAAATCACAAGGAAGAGAAAATACATTTACATTACTGTACTTACGGAAAAAAATCCACGTACAAGTAGATTCTCACAGTTCAAACCTGTCTTATTCAAGGGTCAGCTGTATATATGAAAAATGTTCACAATGCGTTGGGGTGGTTTCTTTTTTTTTTTTGCTTTAATGATTTTTGAATTTTATTTTAATTCCAGCATAGTTAATATACAGTGTTATATTAGTTTCAAGTATGCCGTGTAGTGATTCAACAAATCTATACTACAATATATTGTTAAATAAAAAACTTGGGATACAGAACAAAATGTATTGGCTAGGGGAGGATGGAGGGTTATGGGAGTGAGAATGCACCTTTCTATCTCTTTGTCCTTCTCTCTCAGCCACCACCACATCCACAGACACATTTAATGGAAAGGTATTGGAAAGACAATAAGCTATGGGGAAGGGAGATTACTACATTATTGAATATTCTTTTGGCCTGTCAGTATTTCCTAATTTAACTACAAAGAACAGGAATTATTATTATTTTTTTTAGATTTTATTTATTTATTTGAGTGAGAGAGAGAGAGAGAGAGAGAGAGAGAATGTGGGAGCAGGGAGGAGAGGGGCAGGGATGGAGGGAGAGGAAGAAAGAATCTGAAGCAGACTCTACACTGAGCACGGAGCCCAGTGCAGGGTTTGATCCCAGGACAGGAGATCATGACCTCAGCCAAACCTAAGGAACAGGAATTATTTTTTATAAGCAAACATATTTTCTGCTTTTAAAGATTTTATTTATTTATTTTAGAGAGAGAGCAGGAGGGAAGGGAGGGGAGCAGAGGGAGAGAGACGAGCAGACTCCCTGCAGAGCACGGAGCCCAACACAGAACCCACCAAGATTCGACATGGGGCTTGATCGCAGGACCCTGAGATCATGAGATCATGACCTGAGCTGAAATCTAATCAGTCACCCAACTGACTGAGCCACCCAGGTGTTCCCAAGCATATTTTCAAATTAAACCTATAATGCTACTTAGTGGTTGCCTTTACAAAATGTGTAAGAGTCATCAATTAGCCAGTTAGTTAAGTATAGTTTAATTCTAATATCTTCATAATAGGGATGCAAAATTGAGGAAAAAAGTATTGAATTTTAAAATGCTATAGAATTGGCAGATCATTTTTTATTTCTTAGGGTATTATTTATAAAAATACTATTTTTATTATAGCTATGGGGATGTTTTATACACAACAATGCTGAGGTTAGGAATTTGTGTCCTGAAAAACATCACAACATCAAATCTAAAGTAAATAATGATTTCCGCCTTTAAATATAACAAAGAGGTGGGAAGAAGTAGTAAGCAAGAAGGCTCCGAATTACCATAGGGATGATTAAGCTATTTGTGGTGCAAACCATCCCCACTGTAGCTTCAGGGTCAATGACTCACTAGCTCACAGAAAAGTCAACAAATAAAGGCATACCTGCTATCTGCAGAAAGGAATTTTCATTATGCTGAGAACTGCTGTAAAATATTATTCAGACAAATTAAGGAAAACCGATCTACATGAGTGTTTTTAAAATTCTAATTGGGGAGTATTTAAGATGCATGAGAAGATAAATTCTTATCCCAGGATCACTCCAAAACAGATTAAAAATTGATGTGACTATGAATTAAAATCATTAAAGCAAAATCACAAAACCCATCTATTAGTACTTCAATTTTTTTAAAAGATTTTATTTATTTATTTGAGAGACAGAGAAAGTGAGAGAGAGCATGAGAGGTTAGAGGAAGAAGCAGACTCCCCGTGGAGCTGGGAGCCCGTTGTAGGACTCGATCCCAGAACTTAAGGATCATGACCTGAGCCGAAGGCAGTTGCTCAACCAACTGAGCCACCCAGGCGCCCAGTACTTCAATTATTTTTTAAAAACAGCATTTATTAAAATAGGGTAGTCTTGTAATTTATTAATTTTAAGGATCTGTGTTAAACTCTGGGGCCAGTAAGGGGAGCCAACAGTGGCTGGGGAGCCATGATAGCCATTCATCAATTCATTCATTCGTTCAGTAAAATTTACTGAGGACCTACTATGTGCCAAGCAATATGCAAGGCATTGAGCATTAAAGAATATCTAAAACATGCCTCCTACCCTCAATTTAGAAGAAATGAGATTTGTAAATAAATCACTGCTATGGGGCCAATCTCAGTGACTGCCATACTGACTGCTCCTTCAAGCAGAACTATTCCCATGTTTACTGATAAATAAGTCCTGAGTGGCCATGTTCTGCAGAGTGACCAGTCCACTTCTCTCTTTCAGCAGCTTTCCCTGCCATAGCTAGGAAAAAGGCCTTGGTCCCCCAAATTCCACCAGAGTGAGGCAGGGTAGTGATCAGACAATTTCTTCAAGAGTTCCAGTGTGAGATACAGCGGGCAAGTTAGTAGTTGGTAGGAGGAGCTGACGTGGGAGCGGAAAAGATTCTTAGAGAGAGACTGTTATAAGCCTTAAGGGGACCAAAGTAATGGGAAGCAGAAGCTGTGCAGTACAAAAGAGATGAAAAGGGAGTTAGAATCAGCAGCGGATGAGGGAGGAGAAAGGAAAAATGGAGAGAATCGTGGTTACCTTCAAGGATCAGTGAACTGCCAGTTAGAGAGCAGCCAACCATATAACCCAGTTCTTAGGACTATCTTGATTCCTGAATATTTACTTAATATAAGACAATCTTCATCATATGGCATTAAAGTAGAAAAATAGGATTCACAATTTCATAGTGATATCTGGTTCAGCCACGACAGAATAATGGATTTATCCTCCCACAGTAAATAACCATAAAACTGGACAAAATGAGGGAAACAACCGTTTTCAGACATGGGCAGTAGACAACACAGAGCTGCGATCCTTGGGAACAGAGAGCAAAGAAGGTGTTAATCACAGAACGATTTGATGTTTACTTAATGAGCAAAGAAAATATTAAACATCTATTTAGGAATAGTTTGTGTGAATCCTATAATGTTCATTTTATTTCTAGAATCATCCGTAAGTAATCTAGAAGCTCTCATATGTAATCCAACAAATGTAGGAAGATAGAGCATCAGTGTAATAGAAACACACTTCCATGAGCTTCCACAGGAGAGAAGTAGTTAACATCTGGCCAGTGCAATAGCAAGGGAGTTACTTTTATAAAAATTAGACTATGGTCACTACAGTCCATCAGTGGATTGTAGAAATCTGACCTGTAATCCTACAAAATATGTATAATCGACTGTGAATTATACTTGGAAATAAACAAGGAACTCCACAGTATATGCTTTAATCTGCTTATATCAATTATACGTCTGAAATTCAGTAGCTCGCTATAAGGACAGGCACACTATGCATCAAGGCTGAAGAAACCTTGTGAAAATGAAGGGTAGAGTGAGTGGCACTAAAACCTGGTGCACTTTTGTAATAAAGGAAATTTTTCTTAAAGCAGATATAAATACTCCTTATTTAAAAATTAAATACTGAAACATGTTAAGGAGAGGATACATCATTTAGGCTGTTACAGATAATATAGTCATACATAACCTGCTAATTGTATAAAGTTGATTAGTATTCCAACATGTCTATTACTAATAAAAATGTATTAACCCCCACTATGCTATTAAGATACAGGCTAAGGGGCGCCTTAGATGGTTGGGCATCTGCCTTCGGCTCAAGTCATGATCTCCAGGTCCTGGGATCAGCCCGGAGTCTAGCTCCCTGCTCAGCTGGGAGCCTGCTTCCCCCTCTCCCTCTGCCTGTCCCCTTGCTTGTACTCTGTCTCTGTCTCTCTCTCTCTCAACTGAATAAATCTTAAAAAAAAAAAAGATACAAGCTAAGGTTTTTGTGGCAAAGAGACATTCAGGTAACAGGTTGGAGGTGAGCGCTCCAGGCTACTAAAGGGATGGGTTTCTGCTCCATGAAGTCATACAGGGTCCCAAGGTCCTTCAAGCTTTTTGCTCTGCCATCCCCTAGAATGCTGTCCTCATTTGCATATCTAAGGTGGGCTTGAGTTTCAGCCTGGGAGAAGGGAGCAAAAGAAGCACTGGAGGGCAAGGAGTTTCCTTTTAAGTAAATGATATGGAAGTTGCAAATCTCATGAACCAATGGTAAGAACTTAGTTTCAGGGCCGCAGTTGGTGGCAAGGGGAGCTGGGAAATGCAGTCTGCCTGGGCTGCCACGTACTCTGCTCAAACTCAATTATTATGGAAGAAAGGGAGGATGGCTTTGGGGGAGAGCTGGTTGTCTACCACACTAATACATAGGCATACACTGCTCGTGGAGGTGTAACTAGGTTCAGGTTTTTGGAAGGAATTTTGGCAACATGCATCAAGAACCCAAACAACATACCTATGCTTTCACTAAAGAGGAATTTAGCCTCAGAAAATAAGAATATATGTACCTGAAGATTTAATTGTGAGGATGCTCAGCACAAAGTAATGTTAATATCAGAACAAGTGAAAACCACCTAAGCATCTCATTGCTTACTGTGAAAGAGCCACTTACACATGTCCCTGGATACCAAGTGACAGCATCACCACAGCTACTGGGCCAAGAGCCAGAATATTTATAGGTCACCATTCCATGATTCCATCTGTAGCCATCAGACACTGAGTGCCTACCATGTGCTTATCCTTTTCTAGAATTTTTACATACATTATTTCATCTTACCTGCAAAGCAGGTGTTAATATATAGATAAATGGAGGTTCTGACAGCTTAAGGAACTTATAAGGTCCAACAAGGAATAAGTGATGTGGTTAGAACTGAATTCAGTTCTATCTGGTTCTTCCCACTCTGCTTCATGGGTAGTTTCTCATTTGACTAGCCCAGCAGGATTGATAAGGAGTTAAGGAAAGATGGCACACATCCAGTGTGCCAACCACAGGATGCCTGGAGGAACAATGTCTCACCATGGGGTTTGTGGGGCAGAACACCCAGCCGTCAGGATGCCTCAGGATGTTTTTTTGTTTAGGGGCTTATTTTTAAGATTTTATTTTTAAGTCATCTCTACACTTAATGTGGGGCTCAAACTTACAATCCTGAGATCAAGAGTCACAGGCTCCACTGACTGAGCCAGCCAGGCACCATATGACTGATTTCTCAGGATGTTTATGTTTGCAAATAGTAGAAACCCAACTTGAACTACTCTAAACAGAAAAAGGAGAAACTATAAGAAAGTAAGGGTGTCACTGAGCTAAGGAATATAAGCAGCCAGGTGTCAGGACTGGAACTAGAACAGGAAGGTCAGCAGAACTCAGAGAATTCCCTGGTTCTCACTTCATTGTTTCCCTCAGCATCTGACTTTCTCAGTTATTTGAGCCATATGGCAGCTGGCAGATGGCAGCCACAGCTCCCAAATTTACTTTCACAGATTCAGCCACATGGAAAGATTCATTCTCTCTCTCCCATCCCCACTTCCAAATTCCCTGTGAAGGGGCTCTGCTCAGCTTGCGTCAGCAGCTTAGTCCCAGTCCGGTGACTGGCCAGACGCTGCTGTGGGTGAGGGACAAGTTAAAGATTCATTGTGAGCCACCAGGATGTTCCAAAGTGTGTGTCCACTACACACGGGCCATGCTGTAGACCTTGGGGTCATGGCAGGACTGATCTCTCCCCTTAGGGAAAGCCAATGAGCTGCGGGACAGCCAGGGATGAGATGGTCTGCAGTTACACAGACAGGCCTTCTTTTTTTTTTTTTTTTTTAAGATATTATTTATTCATTTGAGAGAGATACAGAGAGAGCACAAGCAGTGGGAGAGGCAGAGGGAGAAGCAGGCTCCCTGCTGAGTTGGGAGCCTGATGTGGGGCTTGATCCCAGGACCTGGAGATCATGACCTGAGCTGAAGGCAGATACTTAAACATCTGAGCCACCCAGGTGCCCCCAGACAGGCCTTCTTGGTGTATGTCTTGACCTTAAAGGTCAGATTGAAAGAGAATTGAGAGAGGTATTGGTAATTTTTTTTTTTTTTGTCTATGACAACATTCCCTAAAAATATACATAGTTATTTTTTCTACAGGTGGTATTGATGGAGTTTATTCAAAAGAATTGATTTCACCACCTTCACATCTTACCCAACTGATTTGGTGGTTAACAAGTTTGAATGCTTATAAATGGGCTGATTGAAATAATCTAGTTACTGAAAAACATAGAAGTATATTCTAGTATTTTTAGTGCCACTCATTGAGAAGCAGTAAGGGTTCATTTGCTTGTTGTTTTCCCCAAAAACAGCTGGCATTCTTACACTGCACAATAGTCAGAAATAGCCCTGAAGACAGACAGAGAACGACAAAAGAGACTCAGGCAGGGAAAAACCTGGGATAGCATTTCTAGTATAAATGTGTGTATGTGTCGGGGCCCCTGGGTGGCTCAGTTGGTTGAGCGACTGCCTTCGGCTCAGGTCATGATCCTTAAGTTCCGGGATCGAGTCCCACATCGGGCTCCCAGCTTCAAGAGGAGTTCGCTTCTCACTCTGACCTTCTCCCTTCTCGTGCTCTCTCTCTCTCTCTCTCTCTCTCTAATAAATAAGCAAATAAATAAATAAATAAATAAATAAAATCTTTTAAAAAATCACTTGTTTAAAAAAATAAATAAATGTGTGTATGTGTCTATGCACACACACATATGTAATTCTAATTATTTATTTATGTATTGAGAGAGAGAGAGAGAGAGCAGGTGTGGAGAGGGGCAGAGGGGAGGGAGGGAGAGAGAGAATACTGTGGAGCCTGATGCAGGCTTGAGCTCATGACCCTGAGATCATGACCTGACCTGAAATAAAAAATAAGATGCTGAGTCAACTGAGCTACCTAGGTGCCTTATATATATATATATTATATACATATATAATATATATATAATTGTATTTTATATATATTATATATATTATACACACACATACATATATATTTTTATTTTTTTAATTTTAATTTTTATTTTTTTTTAAGATTTTATTTTATTTGAGAGAGAGAGAGAGTGAGAGAGAGCATGAGAGGGGAGAAGGTCAGAGGGAGAAGCAGACTCCCCAAGGAGCTGGGAGCCAGACGCAGGACTTGATCCTGGGACTCCGGGATCATAACCTGAGCCGAAGGCAGTGGCTTAACCAACAGAGCAACCCAGGCACCCCCTTACATATATATTTTTAAAGTCCTCTTTATTTAAATTCCAAAATGTACCCTATGTGAAGAATATACATAAATAATTCATTTTGGGCTGAGTGGCTCAGCCACCTGAGTGGCTCAGTCAGTTAAGCATCTGCCTTTAGCTCAGGTCATGATCCCAGGGTCCTAGAATCGAGCCCCACATTGGGCTTCTTGCTCAGCAGAGAACCTGCTTCTCCCTCTCCCTCTGCCTGTAGCTCCCTCTGCTTGTGCTCGCTCTCTCACTCTCTATGTATTAATAAATAAAATGTTTTTAAAAAGTTCATCTTGAAAATTATACTACCAATAAATGAGTTGTGTTTCCTAAATGGATATGGGCATAAGTGATAAAACCTTAAAACCCTGAGCCACTGTAACCTAGAAGAGTACTTAATAGTGTAGCACAGGAAGTTATGTGGCAGCCATTTTCTGTCAAATGAGGACAACGAATTTTTAGCTTGACTCCAATTTGAAAGTTGTTCTTTTTACATAAGAGAAGAGTTTAAAAGACCTTCTCTACTCATACTGTGGGAAAAACACTTTGGAGAGAGAGACAATGGCCACATCCCAAGAATGGGCAAGGCACTTTGCAGAGAGAACTGGATCCTACTTTGCAATGATCACTGATAAGGACTTGATACATAAAATACAATTTAGGTTTCAGTTTCCCTTTTTTTCCTTCAAGATTTTACTTATTTATTGGACAGAGAGAGAGACAGCGAGAGAGGGAACATAAGCAGGGGGAATGAGAGAGGGAGAAACAAGCTTCCCACTGGGCAGGGAACCTGATGCGTGGCTCAATCCCAGAACCTTGAGATCATGACCAGTGCGGAAGGCAGACGCTTAACAACTGAGCCACACAGGTACCCCTTAAATGTCCCTTTCTTCAGGAAGCATATTCTCATCCCCTTAGACTAGGTTAAAAACTTCTGTCCTGAACCTCTATAGGGGTCCAGATTACATGGGATATACTTATACTAATACATTATTATCTATCTGAAATTAAAATTTAACTGAACATCTGTGTTTGATCCGACAACTCGATATTTCATCTTTTCTTTTCTAAGCACCTAGCACAACCCACTGCGACTGCTTGTTTAAGAGAGGAAGTTCTGGAAGGGCAGAGACAATTTTACCTGGTTTACTTTGCATATCCAGGGCCAGATATGGTCTGGTCATATAACATATGTTTGATAAAGATTTGTTGAATGGGGGTGCCTGGGTGGCTCAGTTAAGCCTCTGCCTTCAGCTCAGGTCATGATCTCAGGGTCCTGGGATTGAGCCCTGCATTGGGCTCTCTGCTCAGCAGGGAGCCCGATTCCCCCTCTCTCTCTGCCTGCCTCTCTGCCTACTTGTGATCTCTTTCTCTGTCAAATAAATAAATAAAATCTTTAAGAAAAAAAAAAGATTTGTTGAATGAAAGATAAAAATTATCATAAATGAATATGAAGTAGAGAGTGAGCATTTTTTGTAGATGTTTATAAAAACTCAGATTCAACAAGGTACACATCTTAAGGTGGGATGTCTTAAGATAAAAACAGAGGGGATTACACAGAAGAGGATTAATTGAGTCTGGATTTGATTAATGCAAGAAAAGAAGGCATCATATTAGACTAGAGCTAAGTCCCTAGCTTTACTGGCTTCTTACTGTGGAGAAATATAAATCTCCCACTGAATATTAATTATGGCTTGTTGACATATCCTGGAATTTTGTGGAAATTAACTGTCTAGTGAACTGTGTATAGTTCTCACTTCATAGTGGGGACTCAGTCTTTTTCAGCTATTTCTGGTCATTGTGATAATAAAAGGCCCTCCTGACATTGTAAAACATGAAAACAGGTGGCTCAATCAGATACCTGAATGACCCCTGTAGCGGAGATTCACAGCTAAGTCAGAAGACCTGGGGAGACCTCCATGTAGCCTCTTTAATTCATTGCGGGGTGCTACCCGTTTCACTTGTAGGAAGAGAGCGCCAGGCTGTTTCTCAGCTTTCTGGGTGGACATTGGAGCCAAATGAATTGCTACTGACTCTTAGAAGCTTTTTTTTTTTTTTTTTAGTATATTTACACATCATATACTTCTAAGCACTCAGACTTTGTTTATGCTATTCAATCTCCCTAAACAAAACTTATCTTTCATCTGTGGTTAAATTCAACTCTCTGGACTGCCCCATGCCTGCATCCCCTAGCTGAACATTTACTGTCCTTACTAGACCTACTTTATTTTTTTTTAAAGATTTATTTATTTATCTGAGAGAGAGAGAGCGGGGTTGTGGGGGTAGTGCAGAGGGTGAGGGAGAGAGAGAATCAAAGTAGACGACCTGCTGGTGCGGAGCCTGACACGGGGCTCGACCTCACAACCCCGAGATCATGACCTGAGCCAAAACCAAGAGTCAGATGCCTAACTGACTGAGCCACCCAGGCTCCCCTAGACCCACTTTAAATACACATCCCTTAGTGCTGCCCATAATCGTGTTACGTTTCCTTAATGCGTTCATGTTCCCACAGCTTCCTGCCTTCTCGCCTCTAACCTCCATCCTCATTCTCAGCGGGTGATCTTGCTTCCTGCTTTTCTGTAAAAGGAGAAGCCATCAGAAGAAAAGTGGCACAAAAAAGAAGAACTCTCAATGTTCTCTTGGGCCATAGCTCCTGAACTGCTTTATTCATTTCCCTCCCAATCCAACTCTTACCAGATTCCTGGCTGTTTTGGCCATAATCTACTAAGCCAAAGTTATGCTGATATAGGAATACAGAATAAAAGTACTAAAGAACTAATAAGGAAAATAATAATGTATTTGTTGTATTTGCAGTTTATTTCACATAGCTGATGTGGTCTCCATGTTGCTATGACATTTTTCTGATTCTAGGCTCCAAGGTAGTTCCATTTAGAAGTATGGCAGAATTATCACTCTCATCCCTCCAGTCCTGAACAGCCTCAACACTCTGGCTGAAGAGGGCCCAGGAGGTTCACCCAAATGCCATTCCAAGACTGCCAGATAGCTTCCTTTCTACCATAAGACACTGAATGTTCGTTTCAGCAGTGGTCTTCAGACTTTGTTGTTGCTGCTGTTATTATTTCCCACAATAAAAAATACATTTTACTTCAAGACATACAGAGTACACACACGTATACACAATCAAATATATGATTGAAACAAAAGATTCATGAGACAGTACTTATTTTTACCATATGCAAAGCACTCTTGTATTTTCTTTTTTTTTTTTTTAAAGATTTTATTTATTTATTTGACAGAGACACAGCGAGAGAGGGAACCCAAGCAGAGGAGCAGCAGAGGAAGAGGGAGAAGCAGACTTCCCGCCCAGCAAGGAGCTCGATGTAGGACTCGATCCCAAGACCCTGGGATCATGACGTGGGCCGAAGGCAGACACTTAATGACTGAGACACCCAGGTGCCCCACTCTTGTATTTTATAGTCTATTTTTCAAGTGCCAGTTGTGATATAATGAATAGATATCATTACCCACTAATGAGTCTAAGCCCATTGTTTGGAAAATACTTCATTAAAGGCTAATTAGAGATATTAATAGACAAAATCTTTAAGATTACGTGAACTAGATGACAATTAGTCTAGAACCCATTCGAGTGTAACAACCCACCCCAAAAGGAGTGGCCATATGATTAGCTGTTTAGCTAAGAATAAATGACTCATATGACTATTTGTCTATGTGGTAAAAAGCAAAGCCGGTGTCAGGACAAGAAAGGTAAAATCAATTAGGGAAAGGGAAACAGCTCCTCCCTGCTGGTTTTTTTTGTTATTGTTGTTCCCCACCAGCATAAACACCACTATTAAAGTAACCTCTATGTGACAGAGGGCTGAAAATAAAGCCCTGGATTAGGGTAAGGGACTAGATGAATAAAATGACTTCTAAATTACTTTCTAATCCTCAAACTTTATTGCTTCAACAAGTATTTACTAATTGCATAGTATATATGCCAGTCACTCTACCAGGAGATAGGGACCTAGCAGTGAACAAGGCAAACAATGCTGATCCTGTTGAGAAGGCAGCAAACAAACAGAAAGTCATGAAGGACAAGAAAGTCTTGAAGGAAATAACAAAGGTCAATGATAAAGAATAATAGAGATGACCTACTATCATTCTTCTTATCTATTGTCAGCGTCAATCATGCTACCACTCCTATGACCGTAGAAGTAGTAGCAGTATAGTAATTATCGTTATCATAATAGGATGGGCAGGAAGGCCCATCTGGGAAGGTGACGTTTAATCAGAAACCTAAAGTGTGAGAAGGAGCCAGCTATAGACCGAACCAGGAAAATCGCCTTTCCAGGCAGTGGAGCAGCAAGTACAGGTCCTAATTCAAGAAAGAGCTTGTTGGGGGCATTAGAAGGGAGAGAGGACTGTGTGACTGGAGAAGAGTGGGGCTGGAGGTGGGATGGGAGTGCAGAAGGTAAGTTTGGAGAGGTAGACACATCAGGGCCCTGGAGGCTAGAGTATGGGGTTTGGATTCGATTCTTTGTCAGATGGGCAGCTATCAAAGGGATTTAAACAAGGAAGTGACAGGACCTAATTTGAAAAGAACACTGGAGAGTATATGGAGAATGTTGGATGTGAGGAACAACAGAAGCAGGGAAATTGGTTTAAGAGTCCAGGCATGAGACGATGGTGGCTCGGGTTATGGCGGTGGCAAACTCTAAAAGCCTGTTTTGTTCGCAATTAATAGACAATAGGAAAGTAGTTCTGAACATTGACTTGAAAGTGTTGCTTATTTTGTCTCCAAAGCAAACGTGCAAACATTTTTCCATCTTTGGAATAATTTAAATCCAAGAGCTCAAAACTTGTGTGTGTGTGTGTGTGTGTGTGTGTGTGTGTTTAGTGAATTGGTGGTAGATCTTTTTAATGTCTCAGAGCTTTGTAATCACGATGTGCAGGAGTTGGGTGGAGAGTGGAAGGACTGGAGTAAGCTGAAACTAATGGAAAAGAGCAGCGGGTGCCAAGAATCGCTGTGCAGAATGAGGCAGAGGCATATACCGTAACTCCCTGGGGATTCCATTACACTTGGAAAGTGTTGGAGATGCTGTATAGAGAAGGCCCACCTTGGTCAACTAGGGGGATAGAAAGATGTATAATTTATAAGTTCACTTGGTGAAGTCTAAGATACCAGAGTAAGAGAGTACTATTTGCATGGAGGTCTCAAAGCCTCAAAGCCTTCTGGAGGAAATGATACAAGAATTTGGGATTGATGGCCAGTCTCCAAAATACCCTTATTCTATTTCCTAAACCAAATAAGAGGAAAGAGATCTTTTCTAACCATTTTTGGGGGAAGGGATGGGGCTGCTGTGGAGGATAGGACATTCTTCTTAAAATTCATCAGAAAACCAAGAAGCATAGCTGTCTGCCTATGAATTGCTTATTATGACACAGATTAATGCTTTTCTGGCCTAGTGTCTGAGAAAACTTGTTTTCCGTTCTTCACAAAAAGAACAGTGAGGCTGAAAACTGCATTACCCTGAGGGCTAGTTTACTGCTGAAAGATCTGCATTAATCACCAGAAGGAAGCCGGTAGGAGTCCCCACCCCTCCCCCATAGGTTTTGAGCGGAGCCCCAGCAGGAGTGGGGAAAGACTGGCAGCCTTGGCACGAGGCTGATCCTGGAGCAGCAAGGAAAAAGCTCCCAGGGCCCGAGGGACCACTTGAGGGCCAAGACAATGAGAGGAAGTCGGGTGTCCTTATAAGAACACCAGAGTGGGAACTTAGAACCAAATACCATCCATCTTGTCATCCACATACTCAAAAGCCCCCAAGTATGGCCTGGGAAAATGAAGGTTACATTTGGCGGGTTGGAGTAAGAATTGCTACAAGCCGCAGAATCTTCTTTGGAGATTCGCAAGAATTAAACTGTTATTTATTTAGTCTAGGAATAGTTTACATCCAGATCTGCTTGGAGGTAAGGAAATAGATCCGGCAAAGTCCCAGCCCACACCTGCTGTTCCACAAGAGGGAACAATCACAGACGGACATGCAGAGTGGTTTTGTGTTCTTTCTTCCTGCACGTGTGGTTGACCAAATGTGGACAACTCTAAAAATAAGCTTTCCCTAATCAAGGTTCCAGATCAGGTAGAGGCTAAAAGAGGTTTGAGCAATGTTTCATTTCTTAGAGCTCTTGGTCTGTAGACATACGTATGAGTAGAGGCTTGTTCCTAAAAGGCCTTGTCTGGGCTAGATGTGAGGGCCCTGCAGGGCGCCTGGCTGCCGGCTGGTGGTCGCCGCGGGTCCGTGTCTGTGCTGGGTTTTTGGCCACGCTTGTGAACCACAGAAAGGCGAGGAATTCCCAAACCGGAATGAAGTTACTGACATGTTTGGCTTTCTGAAAGTCTCAGAAATGAATCACACGTGTCACTTTCTACTTGGGGAATAGTCTAGAACTAGTTCAGCATGTCCAGCAGGTTGATCTGGTTTCCAAAAGCTGTAATGCTGTGTATGGATGTGCATTTCTCTATGGAAACTAATGAACGGTGCTTTCATCTGCCAGAAGTAGTTCTTTGTTTAATTACTCCTTTCATCACCTTCATAAATCCAGCTCTAGTTCACCACAGCATTCTAGAGGAGTGGCATATGGGAGCCAATAAAAATGAACCAAAGAAAAAGTGTCATAAAAACCACTTTAAGGAAACATGATTAAAAAGTTTAAGAAAATAAGTTTAAATAAAGAAAATAAAATTAATTAATTAGTTATCATTAATTAATTTTAATTAATTAATAAGAAAATAAAAATAAATAAATTTGCAGCCCTCATATACCTCAAATAGAACTTTTTGTTGAAATACAGAAAATGACATTTATTTATTTATTTTAAAAGATTTTGTTTATTTGAGAGAGAGAGCGCACAAGAGAGGGGGTAGGAGCAGAGGGAGAGGGACAAACAGACGCCACACTGACCATGGAGCCAGACGCACGACCCCAAAATCATGACCCAAGTGAAATCAACCGACTGAACCACTCAGGCGCCCCTGATAAACACATATTTAAATCTTGCAAAAGATAATAGACTGCTAATGGGAAGGAGAGATAGAAGCATATTAAACTATGAATTTCATTCTTGCAAAACACCTAGACTTTATGGACAGGAAACAGATAGAAGTGTGGGTATGGATGCATGAAAGGAATCACTTAAGGCTATAATGAAAGGCCATAAGGAGAGAAAGCATTGACCCTGTGTTTTCCTGAGTTTGGTCTTTTGTTGTCAGGACCAGATATAGCAGATCCTGTAAAGAGAGGAAGGAAAACAAAAACAGACACAAAAGCAAAACAAAAACAGTGGATTAAAGGAAATCAGTTCTAGGCCAGAATTGTAAAAGATATGGATGGGATTGGTGTTTTTTAAAGCCAGTGCTGTCTAAAAAGGTAAAAAAAATCAAATTCTTTTCTCCATAAAATTAGTTTTTAAGAAATGTTCATTAGAATTGAAACAACAAAATTTTCAACTACTGATTTCAAAAAAAAAAGAAACACTATATTTGAGGAGTACCTGGCTGCCTCAGTGCAAGGACCCTGTGTCTCTTGATCTCAGGGTTGTGGGTTTGAGCCCCACCTTGTGTGTAGAGATTACTTAAAAAATAAAATCTTTAAAAAAACAAAAAAATACTACATTTTAACAGTGAAAGAAGAGTCTAAAATGCTTTATTACCCTTCTGAAATCCCTGCCCGACCTGTTTCTAACAGCCAAATATTTTATATTCCATATTACAGAGGAAAGAAGGTTTTCCTTTCTCCCTCCAGTTCCTTCAACCTACTTGCAGAATAAAAAAATAACCCATTTATTTTTTTTAAGATCTTATTTATTTATTTGAAAGAGAGAGAACACTTTGGGGAGGGGAGGGAGTAGAGGGAGAGAGAGAAGACTCCCTGCTGAGCAGAGAGCCCAAGGCAGGACTCCATCTCTGGACTCCGGGATCAGGACCTGAGCCGAAGGCAGATGCTTAACCAACTGAGTCACTCAGGCACCCCAAGAAATAACCAATTTAAATGAATTTTCATTGTATATCTATACAATGTTCATTGTACATCTACTCCAAAATAGATATACAATGTACAATGTACTCAGAAGTACTACAGTCTTCTGAGTACTGGAAAATCAGCTGTGAATAAAACAGTAATAGCGCCCCCTGTTTATGTTTCTAGTTTATGTTCTAGTGAGGAAGGACAGGCAATAAACCTATTAAGAAGAAATGAAAAAAAAAAAAAAGAAGAAATGAGTAAGAACTCAGGTGCTGATAAATGTTAGGAGGAAAGTACACTAGGATACTGATCTGCAGGGGACTGGGGAGGTGGGGTACTACTTTGGCTACAGTGGTCAGGGAAGGCCTCTCTGAGAAAGTGACATTTGAGTCACTTATTACCTCCTAAATGATAAAAAGGAGAAACCATGTGAAGACGCAGAGCAGCTCACCAAGCAGAATGAGCAACAGGTAGAAGGCTTGAGCCATGTATCCCATGTGTTCGTGGAATACAAAAACAATCTATGGGGATGAGGGGAAGGGTGGACACCAGAGCAGATAGAACAAGACTGAGGGGGGCGGTATCTCATGGATCTGATGATAAGTTTGTAGGTTGTTCTGCTTGCAAAGGTAAGTCTATAGAGGGTTTTAAAGAGGGAAATTGTATTATGAATGACCCTAACCAGCACAGGTTTGAACCGTGTGGGTCTACTTATGTGTGGAGTTTTTATAGTACAGTAATGTAAATGTATTTTCTTATATTTTTTGACTACCACTTTCTTCTCTCTAGCTTACTTACTGTAAGAATACAGTATATAATATACATAACATACAAAATGTGTGTTAATTGTGTATATCATCGGTAAGGCTTAGGATCAACAATAGGCTATTAGCAGTTAAGTTTTGGAGGAGTCAAAAATCATATGTAGATTTTTTTACTGTACAAGGGGTGAGTGCCCCTAATGGCCATGTCATTCAAGGGTCAACTGTATTTGGTTTATACTTTATAGAGATTACTCTAGCTGCTATGGGGATGGAGGGATAATGGGGGATCAAGAGTGGAGCAGAGAGACCAGTGAGAGGTGATGATAGCATTGACTTAGACAAAAAGAGTGGAGATGGAGAGAAGTGGTTGGATTCAGCATATATTTTGGAAGTTGGAGCCAATAGGACCTATTGATGAATTTGTAGTAGATACTTACTGATGGACTGAGTTTGTTGTGTAAGGAAAAGAGAAGAGCTGAGTAGGGCTTCTAGGCATGTGTCCTGAGCAACTTAGTATGTATTCATTTTATTTATAAGGATGAGGAAAGCTGGAGAAAGCAGACTTGGTGGGGTAGAAATCAATAGCTTGGTTTTGACTATGTTAAATTTGAGATGCTTATTAGACATCCTACGCATCCTTTGAATAAGGAGTTGGATATATACATACATCTGGACTCAGGTGAGAGTTTTGGGTCTAGAAATATAAACTTGAAAGGTATCAGTATGCAAAGGTCTTTGAAACAATAAGACTAGATGAAATTACCTAGGGACCCAGTATGTAGAGAGACCTGGGGTCAGAGCTCTGGATACTCTAACATTTGGAAGTCTAGTACAGGTGGCCTCTCTTCATATCCAAAGCAAGTCTTTTATGTGTTCTCTGATTTTATCCAACTCACCCCTTTTGTAGCAGATTAAAAATGACTATAAGTTCTTTGACACTCTTACCACCAAGATGTGCAGTCTAATTCCCCTCCCCTGAATCTGGGCTGAGTCTCTCAGGGTATTGACTTGTTTGACCAATAGAATTAATCAGAAGTGACTTTGGCACTTAAAAGACTAGGTCATGAGGCACCTGGGTGACTTAGATGGTAGTGTCCAACTCTTGGTTTCAGCTCAGGTCATGATCTCAAGGCCATGAGATCAAGCCCCACATCAGCCTCCATACCCAACGGAGAGTCTGCTTGAGATTCTCTCTGTCCCTCTCCTGTCCCCTGCCCCCTTCTCTCAAATAAATAAATAAATCTTAAAAAAAAAAAAAAAAGACTAGGTCATAAGAAGTCATGCAGCTTCCCTCTAAGACATTTGGAATATTCTGTTTGGAAGCCTGAGCCATCATGTAAGAAGACCAATCACCCTGAGACTGCTCTGGGGAAGGCCATCCATAGGTGCCTTGTGGTTGATGTTCTCAGCTGAGTCCGACCTTCTAGGCACTCCTTCCAAGACATTGGACATGTGAATGAAGCCACTCAGAAATTTCAGTCTAACCCATCCACCAGCAGATCTGACAAATAACCTCAACCTTATATGACATTATGCAAGGCAAAAAAAACAAACAAACAAAAAACTGCCCAGCCGAGCTTTGTCTAAATCCCTGACCCACAAATCATGAGATATAAAATACTTGGGACAATTTGTTTTGTAGCAGAAAACTGTAACACCTTCCCTCTTTCTTTGGGACCTTATTTTATAATCATTTCCCATTCCTTATGGATCACCCTTCTCAACACATACATTATTTTGTTAACTTTTTCTTCCTTACTGGTTCTTTCTCCTCCACATGGAAGATCTTTTTTTTTTTTTTTTTTTTTAAAAGAGAACAAGCAGGCAGAGTGGCAGGCAGAGGCAGAGGGAAAAGCAGGCTCCTTGCTGAGCAAGGAGCCCAATGTGGGACTCCATCCCAGGACCCTGGGATCATGACCTGAGCCGAAGGCAGCTGCTTAACCAACTGAGCCACCCAGGCGTCCCCACGTGGAAGATCTTGATTAAAATGTTCTTTAACCTCTAGCTCCCATTTTTCAACCTACTACAAAATCTGGCATTTGCCTTCACCACATCTCAGCAAGTAATTTCACTGAGTTCACTAATATCTTCTCATTGACAAAGCCACTGTATATTTTTCTATATATAAGTATGTATTGAATAACTATATTTAAACATTCTCATCATGAATTTTTAAGGTTGAGGAGAGTTGATGTGGCTGTCTGAAAAATAAGATGGGAATCAGAATGAGTTTGTAGAGCCAAGAACCTCAGATCTTCAAAGGCATAAGTTTCTTCAGCTAGAATATGAGAAGCAACTCAAAACCAGGAGGGGTCTTGAAGATAAGGTGGATGCAGTGTGAGTGAACCAGGCATAACCTGGTTCTGTGGAACCAGGCAGACCATTCTAGAATCCTGGTCCAGCATTTGAACAACCAGCAGGATCAAACTTCTGAGAGGAGAGCAGTAGATTGCTAAAAAAAAAAAAAAAAAAAAAGAGGGTAGGCTTAGAACCGTCTAGAGAACAGGCAGGAAAAAGCCTTTAAGCAGACACTTAGACTTTATTGCATCTATGAATAAAGTGGGGAAGTGTTATTAAAGATGCTGATTCCCCTGTCTTGCCCAAGAGATTCTGGGGTTGGATCAAAAATTTCCCTTTCAAATAAACACCCCACGTCATTCTGATACAGGTGGGCTTCAGGCCAGACTTTGAGAAACACTACCTAGCAGGAGGAAAGTCTTGGCGAGGGTGTTCCAGGATGAGGCATTTTGTTATTTCTTTTTAACATAATTAGTTAACTCGGTAATTTTCTCATGATTGCATAATCAATGCCAGGCTCAGCTGAGAGAGCTGAGCTGGTTTCTTTCTCTCTTTCCATGTAGTTTCAGGGCCTCTTCCTTTTGAAATGACATCCCTGTGTGGGTTCTTTCCATGTGGTCTCCGCAGCAAGGTTGCCAGACTTCTTACGTGGTAGTTCAAGACTCCCAATAGCCAAATGGATTCTGCTGGGTTTCCTTAAAGTTGAGGTCTGGAACTGGCACAGTGTCACTTTTGCTACGTGATGTTGGTTGAAGCAAGTCACAGGCTTAATCCAGTTTAAGGGCAAGGGGTTATACATGTGTGTGAACACTGGGAAATGCGGTTCACTAGGGGCCATAATGTAACAGATTAACAAGGGAAAAGGAAGAAAAAAATAAGATGAAGCTGGGGATATTTGAAACAGAGAGGTGTAAAGTTAGGCAATAATATGCATATCACAAGGCGTGCTCACTTTCTAAGGCGACGAGAAGACCAGTTGGGACTTAATGAGTTAATAATGAATTCCAAGCAGCTTGGATACACAATAAGGTATCTTTATTAATATAATAAATTACAATAGTAATAATAATTATTGCAGTAGTCTAAAACAGAAATAATACACATGGGAATAAAATATCAAATAAGAGGAGGTAGTTTGACTTCTAGATAGATGTGGAAAATAAGAAAGAGAGAGAATTATTATTAATTTTTTTAGGTATAGAATGGCATTAGAATTATGTAGAAATCTGTCCTTATTTATTTAGAGATGTATACTGAAGCATTAGGAATTAGCCATCATATCTACAATTTACTTGAAATGTTTTAGCAAAAATGTAGAACAAGTAAATATAGTAAAATACTAATAGTTGTTAAATCCCAATGATTGATAGTTGTTGGTTTATTATACTGTCTTCTCTGCTTTTCTGATGTTTGGGGTACTTACTCATAAAAAGTGAAACAAACAAATAAAGCCAAAATTTACGAATTGTCTTCTACCTTCTAGGTTATGTTTTATGGGCTTGTGAATGTTAGTAAACAGAACAGACTAAACTCACTGCTCTCAGGGAGCTTACACCGCAGCAGAGGGAGACAGACAATACATAAACAAAATAAACAAGAACAGCATGTATACATGAGTTGCTAAGTGCTGTGGACAAACGGAGCAGGGTTAGGAAAACCAGAGGTGCAAAGATGGGAAGCATAGTGATCAAGGTCAACCTCACTGAGAAGGAGACAGTTGAACAAAGACTTGAAGGATATGAGGGCATTTTTCTTTTGTGTATCTGCAAAGAGCACTTAAGGCAGAGGAAGCGCAAGTGCCAAGGCGTGAGTTTATCTGGTGTGTTCACATTTTGTGAAAGGCAAGGGGGCCAACATAACTGAGGCAGAGTGAGCCAGCATGGAAGCAGTGAAGATACTCAAAGGATCTGGTGGGCCACTGGGAGGAGTTTGCGTTTTACTGTGAATGAAATGGGGAGCCATCAGTTTTTGATTAGAGGAATGACATAATCTGAATGGTGTTTTGTTTTTTAATAATAATTAAAAAAAAATTTTTTTTTAAGATTTTATTTATTTATTTGACAGAGAGAGACACAGTGAGAGAGGGAACACAAACACCACCAGAGGGAGAGGGTGAGGGAGAAGCAGGCTTCCCGCAGAGCAGGGAGCCCCATGTGGGGCTCAATCCCAGGACCCCAGGATCATGACCTGAGCCGAAGGCAGATGCTTAAAACTGAGCCACCCAGGGGCCCCAATAATAATTTTTTTTAAACGAGCTTTTATTTTTCCTTTTTTTTTAAAAAAAAATTTATGTATTTATATGAGAGAGAGAGCTCGTGAGAAGGAGGGAGGAGCAAAGGGAGAAGCAGACTCCCTGCTGAGGAGGGAGCCCTATGTGGGGCTGGATCCCAGGATCCTGGGATCATGACCTGAGTGGAAGGCAGAAGATTAATGGACTGAGCCAGCTAGGCATCCCTGAATGATAGTGACCTTATCATAGTGACCCTATGACTGCCGGCTTGGGAAGGGGCAACAGGGAGAGCAAGGATGGAAGCAAGGGGAAGAGTTAGGACAATTAGAGTCATCTGAGTGACTGACAGTGGCCTGTCGAGTCAACATTGTAAAGGTGAATATGAAAACTGAAACTGTCAATGTTCAAAGAGAAAATGTAGAGGAAAAACTCACGCTTGGCATAGATAGTTTTCTTATACGGGACATAAAAGTAATTATCATCAAAATTTAAAATTTCAGTTCATCAAAATATGTCACTGAGAAAATAAAAAGGCAGACTACAAATGGGAAGAAAATATTCATAGTACATATATCTGATGAAGGATTCATGGAGTCCCGCAAGTCCAGAGTAATAAGTCAAACAAAACTATAGTTGTAGGCAAAAAACTTAAACCGTTATTTCATAAAGAAGATATTCAAGTGGTCAATAAATTTATGAAAATGTGCTTAGTCAACATCATTTGTCATCAGAAAAATTAAAATTGAGGGGTGCCTGAGTGGCTCAGTGGGTTAAAGCCTCTGCCTTTGGCTCGGGTCATGATCTCAGGCTCCTGGGATCGAGCCCTACATTGGGCTCTCTGCTCAGCGGGGAGCTTGCTTCCCGCTCTCTCTGCCTGCCTGCTTACTTGTGATCTCTCTCTCTCTGTCAAATAAATAAATAAAATCTCTCTAAAAAAAAAAAAAGAAAAGAAAAAAAAGAAAAATTAAAATTGAAACTGCGGTGAGATACCACTATACACCCACTAGAATGACTCATATTGAAAAGACTGACTCCACTATTCCCTTTTAAAGTTGTCCAGCCCTTCAGTTCAGGAGTTCACAGGGGAATCTAAGGGACTGAGGGTACAGGTGGTAAAGCAGAGGGAGGCCTGGCCTTGCTCTGTTCATGTGTATTGGCAAGAATGCGGAGCAATCTGAGCTACCCCCACGATGGTGGTGGTTTAACGGCTTTGGAAAATAGGCAGTTTTTTTTATAAAGTTATACACCTACCTTATTGCCCAGCAATTCCATTCCAGATACATATCCCAAGAGAAATGAATATTTCAGCAAAGATGCTGAATAACTTTATTATCATAGCTTTATTCACAGTAGCCCATATGAGGAAACAACCTGCTTCCCCATCAACAGAATGAGCAAACAACTGTGGTGTATTCATATAGTGGACCACTACTTGGCAATAAGAAGGAACAAACACCTTATATATGAACGAACCTAACAACCATGCGGGTGAAAGAAGCCCATGACAATAACATACTATATTATTCCCTTTATATGAAATTCGAGAATAGGCAAATCTAATCTTTGATCGATGACAGAAAGTAGAAAATTGGTGCGTTTGGGTTGGGGTGAGTGGAAAGGGGCACCAGGGAACTTTCCGGGGTGATATATCATGATCTGAGGGTTACACTGGCACATACGCTTGTCAAAACCAGGTTTGTGTATTTTTCTGTTTATAAATCAGACCTTGACAAAGTACTGTAAGCATAAAGACAGATGATTCCATAATTTCCCTTTAAGCTTGTTCAGCAGGTCAGTCAGGTGGTTTGCGTGTACCTGTTCTGCCTGGCACAGCGGCCTCATGGGAGTTGGGGGACAGCCCTGCTCCGTGTAGGGAAGAAAACCAAGAGGGTGTAATATCTCTGAAGGCAAGTGAAGAGAACCTTTCAAGGAGGAGGGAGTGAGCAACTCTGAAATGCTCCTGGCACCTGAGACTGAAGAGGACCGAGGACTGACTCTTGGATTTGACGGTGGAAAGGTTAGTAACTGGTGACCTGGAAAAAACGGTGTCAGAGGGGGGGTGGAGCTGAAAAGCCTTCCTAGAGTAGGTTTAAAAGCGAATGGGAGGAGAGGAATTAGATATGGTGAACACGAACAAGGCTTCTCAATTGTCTGGCTGTGTTCTCAGTGCCTAGCAGAATTCCCAGCATATATTTAAGAGATGTTCACAGATATTTGATATTGAGCGGTGTGTTTACCCTGAACAACCCCGAATCCATTATAATTAATTAAAAAATCTCCTTCTTACACATGTGATTTAGTCACTGATAGTAATAAGTTCCTTAGGGCACACCTCATGAGTGAGCATTTTTAACATTCACTAAAAAATTTGTATAGTCATGACTTCCAGAGCTAGTGACACCATTATCCTAGCCATTATTGTTGGACCCCAATATTTTGTCTTATTAGAATCTTCCTAAGAAGATTAAGGATTGAGTGAGATAATTAATAGCTTCAGGAAGAGGATTCCGTAGATAAGATTACATAGGTCATCTGGTGATCTCCTACAGGAAAAAAAATGCTTGAGATTTGTCTCAGCTGCTCTCAAGCTTTTGGTTTTCTGATAAGCAGGAAAGATACGCCTTTCCAGGGCAGACACAGAGTAACACTTCCTTTCATCCTTGACCTGGACTTCTCAAAATGGTTAAGAACAAGGTCTGCAAAAAATTCAGCAAGAAGTCAAGTCCCATAAGTGAGGATTGAGGAAGAGAATAAAACCAGTAGGACGTAAGTGACAGTCTTTGTCACAAATGAAGAGAATAAGCTTTACCAGGAGAGAGGCTATGTCTGTTTCATCCTCCAGGGTATCCTTAGTAACTATCTCAGTGCCTGGTACTCAAAACAAAACATGGTAAGCACTCAAAAAACCAAACCAAAACAAAAAAAACCATATGAGACAAAATGGTTAAGAGTTTGGTCATTTGGGAATGCTAAGGCCGAGACATCTGTTTTAAAGGATTTAAGACATAATCATTGGGAAGTTGAGATGAACCTTGGTTTATGTGATTGATGGGCAGAGGTCAGGCCTCAGGTAAGGTAGAATCTGTCTTTAGGCCTCAGAGCTCCAGAGTTAGCTCCCAGTGGGTCTTGCTGCTCAGACTCTAGACTTTAGTTACTTACTTATTTATAAGATTTCATTTACTTATTTAAGAGAGAGAGAGACAGAGCACAAGAAGGGTGAAGGGCAGAGGGAGAAGTAGACTCCCTGCTGAGCAGGGAGCCCGATGTGGGACTTAATCCCAGTTCTCCGGGATCATGACCAGAGCCGAAGGCAGACACTTAACCAACTGAGCCACCCAGGTGCCTTAGTCCTTTTATTTAAAGATGCTCAGACCTGCCCCTGCGGGACTAGATGGGACTGAAAGAGTTTGTATTAGCCCCAATAACTCATGCTCTTTATAGAGAGTCGAATCAAGTGTAGAATGATTCTTTTTAGCCCTTTAAGTTTCCTTATTGAAATGATGCTAAAACATATGCCAATGACCAAATTTTGACACTTCATTAGGGTATTCCCAACAAACACTGACAAAAGAGGTATTCAGATGCCAAAATTTGGGAGGCAGGATTTTAAATGCCTACTCCACCCGTAGCTCCTGCATACTGGCACTAGATCGTGTGACCTCTTAACTTTCACCTCTGCCATTACTGATTGAACCCAGATTAATACCTGCCCTAAGCTGGGCCCATTAGAGTCCCTCTCCCAGGAATATGGAATTGGTAATGGGAAAATCTCTAAGGACAAGGCACAAATTGAATGCACTATCTTTTGGTATAAGAAATGTTCTAAGCACTTTATAGAAGCTGGTCAATAATTTTCTATCTAATATGGAATGCTTTTTAACATCATAAATTGACATAGATCTAGGATACTTACAGGCTATGCTTCATTTCTTTCTTTCTTTCTTTCTTTTTTTTAAGATTTATTTATTTCTTGGGGCGCCTGGGTGGCTCAGTTGGTTGGGCAACTGCCTTCGGCTCAGGTCATGATCCCGGAGTCCTGGGATCGAGTCCCACATTGGGCTCCCAGCTCCCTGGGGAGTCTGCTTCTCCCTCTGACCTTCTCCCTTCTCATGCTCTCTCTTGCTATCTCTATCTCAAATAAATAAAAAAAAATCTTTAAAAAAAAGATTTCTTTCTTTCTTTCTTTGAGAGAGAAAGAAAGAAAAGGAACAGAGGGAGAAGGACAAGCAGACTCCACACTGAGCATGGAGCCTAATGTGGGACTTGATCTTAGGACCCTGAGATCATGACCTGAGCCAAAATCAAGAGTTGGATGCTTAACTGACTGCACTACCCAGGTGCTCTGCTTCAGTTCTTTAGATAATTGTCACAACTGTGAAATCTAGTAATGCCATTATTTGTGGTTTAGTTGAGCTATAGAAAGAAGAAGGAAAAATGCCCTTCCTATAGGATAAATCAGGACATTCCAAAGAGGAAGACTCTTTGAGAGAGCCATCTTCAAACTCTTGACCATCACTCACAGTTAGAAAAATATATTGTAACACATACACACACAATTGACACAAATGTTTCACAAAATTCTATTAATCCTTACTATGTATAATACACCCTAATATTTTCAATTCTATTTTCTGTTTTAAAAATACTAGTAACAACCCACTAATTGATTTAATAGCTCACTAGTGAGTTGTGTCCTAGAGTTTGAATGACACTGCTCTTGGTATATGTCTTAGTCCATTTGGGCAGCTATAACAAAATACCATAAATTGAGTAGTTTATCAACAAAAGAAATTTATTTCTCACTGTTCTGGACCCTGGGAGTCCTAAGATCAAGGCACTGGCAGCTTCAGTCAGTGAAGGCCCACTTGCCATCTTTTCACTATAACTTTACATGGCAGAAGAAGCACGGGGTCTTTCTTAGAGGAGCACTTACCCTATTCATGATGGCTAATCACCTCACAAAGCCCCCACCTTCTAATACCATCACCTTGGGGATTAAGATTTCAACACATGAATTTGGGAGATAAAACCATTTAGTCCATTGTAGTGTAATGGGAAGGATAAAATAGTTCAGCAGATCTGTCCCAACAAACTTCAGCTTTGTACAAAAAGAGAAGCATCCAAAGGACTAAAGAAAATGAAAAAAAATTAACCCAGTTTCATTGAACAAAATATTGCAGTTTCAAGGAGAAGTAACAAAGCATTAAGTACCTGGAGGAAACATCTACAACAGAGGAATCTAAGAAACCCACAAATCACAGACAGGTAAGATTAGAGTGATTATGTCTATTTTAAAAGAGATAAATGTCATATCGAAGGCCCTCAAAGGCTATGATAACAAGGCTAAGGCACTCTGGTAAATGTTGAAGGATCTAAAAATAGTAGTGAAAACTAACCAGTATTTAACAAGACTCATGGAATCCATGATGCCAGTAAAGCTAAAGTATAGTGGAGGTGAAACGAGACATTGAATACTCCTCCACCCACAGGAGACCGGAGGTCTGGACATGTCCTGGGTGAGGAGTGAGGTTTTGGCTTCTGAGACCCACATTTTGTGACTATGAGCAAGGGCTTTAAACGGAGCTGGTCCCGCCTCCTAGCCCTGTGACTTTTACAAACATCTCTAAACATCTGTTTCCTCATGTGAAAAATAGGGATAATAACAGTCACTGCATCATGACTCATTGTGGTTGTCACAATTAAATGAGATAATGCATTAAAAGGATTAGCAAAGTTCCTAGTATTAAACAAACAAACAAACAAACAAACAAAAACCACCAAAAAAACCAGCTGTATTTATTTTTGAATCAGTCACAAAACAGACAATGAGGGATCTGGCATCCAAAAGAAAATGTGGTGGGAAAAGAAGAACCAAGATAGGAAACCAAGAGGATTCAGTACTCAAGGAGTCGTTGCCTAAGGGATGGCAGCTTCCATGAGAATCACAGTTTGAGGGAGCATTTTCTAGAATAGGGGTTGCTGTTCCGGAAAGACAAAACAACAAATGTTACTGAAAAAGCAACAAACACAGTAATTGAATCCATGTTACTGTGGTTCTAAAGCATATGATCTTAATTACTGTATTATCCCATCATAAGATTTTATTTGTGATATTACAATCAATAAAACCAAACACACACAACAAAGAAAATTAACAAATAGATTTGCTGAAATAATTCCATAATTAAATACTGTATGTACTTATGTTTCAAAGAGTTTTCACAGTCTAACAAAACTTGCCCTCTTTTTATTTATTTATTTGTTTGTTTGTTTAAATTAACATAAAATGTATTATTTGCCCCAGGGTACATGTCTGAATCATCAGGCCTACACATTTCACAGCACTCACCATAGCACATACCCTCCCCCATGTCTATAACCCAGCCACCCTAGCCCTACTTCCCCTACCCCCCAGCTACCCTCAGTTTGTTTCGTGAGTTTAGGAGTCTCTTATGGTTTGTCTCCTTCCGGATCCTATCTTGTTTCATTTCAAAACTTGCCCTCCTGTAGGGCCTTTATAAAAACAATAAAAAGCTCATATCCTGTTCTTTCACCTGCTCTTTTATTTTCCCTTCGAAATAAAACTGTCCCATATTCACCTTAGAATCCACAGGCATAGAGGCTCAATAAATATTTAGTAAACCAAAATATCTTCCAGAAAACCATATTTCTGGATATAATGCCTCAAAATGCAGCTAGCACTGAAAGATATAAAGAGATAAACAAATAGTATCCTAGAATCTAATACTACTTAGATTCTAGATTTTTAGCAATAAAAAGGAAATCATAAAATCTAATGCTACTTAGCAATAAAAAGGAAAGACTACCCATGCATGTTACATGAATGAATCACAAAAACATTATATTATATAGCATGCTTAACATACAGTGTTATATTAGTTTCAGGTGTACAATATAGTGATTTATAAGATCTATATATTACACAGTGCTTATCATGGTAAATGTACTCTTTAATCTCCATCACCTATTTCACCCACCCTTCTCCCCCCTTGACTCTGGTAACCATCAGTTTGTTCTCTATAGTTAAAATCTGTTTCTTGGTTTCTCTCTGGAAATGTTCTATATCTTGACTGTGGTGGTGGTTACATGACTATATACCTTTGTATATATCAAAATTCATAGAACTGTATATGTAAAAGGTGTGAATTTTACCTTATATAAATTTTGCTTCAATAAACCTAAAAAGTAAAAAAACACACACACAAACAAACAAGACCCGTCTATATCCTGCCTACAAGAGATTCACTTCAGATATAAGGATACACACAGACTGGAAATTAAGAGATAGAAAAAGATATTTCATGTGTATGGAAGCCAAAAGAAAGTTGGAGTATCTGTACTTACATCAGACAAAATAGACTTTAAAACAAAGACTGCAATAAGAGGAAAAGAAGGCATTACATAATGATAAAAGGGTCAATCCCACAAGGGAATATAACATTTGTAAATATCTATGTTCCCAGTGTAGAAGCCCTGAATATATAAAGCAAATATTAACAGATCTAAAGGGAGAAATAGATAGCAATACAATAAGAGTAAGGTACTTTAATACCCCACCATTATCAATGGATAAATCATCTAGACAGAAAATCAATAAGGAAACATTGGCCTTAAATGACACATCAGGCCACATGGACTTAATAGATATATACAGACCATTCCATCCAAAAGCAGCAGAATACACATTCTTCTCAAGTGCACATAGGATGTTCTCTAGGATAGATCATCTGTTAGTCCACAAAACAAGTTTTGACAAATTTAACAAGATTGAAATAATATCAAGTATCTTTTCTGACCACAGTGGTATGAAACTAGAAGTCAATTACAAAGAGAAAACTGGAAAAGTCACAATTTTGTGGAAATTAAACAACATGCTACTGAACAACCAATGGGTTAATGAAGGTAACAAGAGAGAAATTTTAAAAATGCCTTGAGACAAATGAAAATGGAAATACAACATACCAAAACATATGGGATGCCACAAAAGCAACTCTAAGAGGGAAGCTCATAGCAATAAATGCCTACCTCCGAAAGCAATAAAAATCTCAAAAAAGCAACCTAATTTGCTACTCAAGAAATTAGGAAAAGAACAGAAGGAAGTTAGTAGAAGGAAGGAAATAACAAAGATAAGAGCAGAAATAAATGAAACACAGACTAAAAAAAACAATGGAACAGATCGATGAAACTAGGAACTGGTTCTTTGAAAAGATAAACAAAATCATCAAACTTCTGGCTAGATTCACAAAAAAGAAAGGAAAAAAGAAAGAGAAAGAAAGAAGAGTACTCAAAAAAATGAAATCATTTATGAAAGAGGAGATGTTACAACAGAAACCACAGAAGTACAAAGGATCATAAGAAGACCAAAAGACCATAATAATGAACAATTTTACACCAACAAATTAGAAAACCTGGAAGAAATGGATAAATTCATAGAAAAACACAACTTTCCAACACTGAATCAGGAAGACATAGAAAATCTGAACAAACTATAAGGAGATCGAATCCATAATCAAAAACCTCTCAACAAACAAAATCCAGGGCCAGACAGCTTTACTGGTGAATTCTACCAAACAATGAAAAAGAAGAATTGATACTAATTTTTCTCAAACTCTTCCAAAAAATAGAAGAGGAAGGAACACTTCCAAACTCATTTTATGAAGTCAACATTACCCTGATACTAAACCTGGATGAGGGCACCACAAGACAAGAAAATTATAGGTCATCAGCAGAAGACAAATACTATATGATTTCACTTGTATGTGGAATTTAATAAACAAAACAAATGAGCAAAAGGAAAAAGAGAGAGAGAGAAACTAAGAAATAGACTTTTTTTTTAAAGATTTTATTTATTTATTTGAGAGAGAGAAAGCAAGAGACAGAGCATGAGTGGAGGAGGAGTGGGAAGGAAAAGGGAGGAGAGGGGGAAAGGAGAGGGAGGGGAAAGAGAGTGTGAGAAAATGAAGGAAGGGAAAGGTGGGAGGGAGAAAAAGAGGGAGGAGCAGACTCCCCACTGTGCAGGGAGCTTGATGTAGGGCTCAATCCCAGGATCCTGGGATCATGACCTGAGCCAAAGGCAGACACTTAACCCATTAAGCCACCCAGGCACCTCAAAACAGACTCTTAATTATAGAGAACAAACTGATGGTTTCCAGGAGGGAGGGAGTTGGGGGATGGGTTAAATAGATGATGGAGATTATGAAATACACTTGTCATGAGCCTCAGGTGATGAATGGAATTGTTAAATCACTATATTGTATACCTGAAATTAATATAACACTGTATGTTAACTAACTGGAATTAAAATAAAAACTTCAAAAAAAAAAAAAAGAAAATTACCAGCCAATCTCCCTGATGAACATAGATGCAAAATCCTCAACAAAATATTAGTAAACTATTCAAGAATACATTAAAAAGATTATACATCATAATCAAGTAAGATTTATTCCAGGGATGCAAGTGTGGTTCAACATCAACAAATCAATCAATGTGATACACCACATTAACAAAATGAAGGATTAAAAATCATATGATCATCTCAATAGATGTAGAAATGCACTTGACAAAATTCCACATCCATTTATGGTGGGAAAAAAAACCTCTCAACAAAGTAGATATAGTAGGAATGTACCTCAACATAATAAAGACTATATATGACAAACCCACAGCTAACATCATACCCAGTGGTAAAAAGCTGAAAGCTTTTCCTTAAGATCAGAAACAAGCCAAGAATTCCACTCTTGCTGCTTTTCTGCCATGTAGTATTGGAAGTCCTAGCCAGAGCAATTAGGCAAGAAAAAGATAATAAAATGTATTTCAATTGGAAAAGAAGAAAGTGCAAGTGTCACTATTTGAAGATGAGATGATATTATACATAGAAAACCATAAAGAAGGCCCCCCTGGGTGGCGCAGTTGGTTGAGCGACTGCCTTCGGCTCAGGTCATGATCCCGGAGTCCCGGGATCGAGTCCCACATCGGGCTCCCAGCTCCATGGGGAGTCCGCTTCTCACTCTGACCTTCTCCCTTCTCATGCTCTCTCTCACTCTCTCTCTTCCCTAATAAATAAATAAATAAATAAACCTTTAAAACCATAAAGAATCTACAAAAAAAACTGTTGAAACTAATAAATTCAGTAAATTTGTAGAATGCAAAATTAGTACACAGAAATTGGTTGCATTTTTATACATGGATAATGAATTATCAGAAAGAAATTAAGAAAACAATCTCGTTTATAATTGATTCAAAAACATTAAAATACCGATGAATAAATTTAACCAAGGAGGTGAAAGGTACCCTGAAAACTGTAAGACATTGATGATAGAAATTAAAGGAGACACAAATAAATGGAAAGATATTCTATGCTCAAGGATTAGAAGAATTAATATTGTTAAAATGTCTGTACTATCTAAATCAATCTACACATTCAACTCAATCCCTATCAATTTTCTAATGGAATTTTTCACGTAAATAGAACAACCTTAAAATTTGTATGGGACCACAAAAGACCCCAAATAGCCAAAGCAATCCTGAGAAAGAACAAAGTATCATGTTCCCTGATTTTAAACTGTATTACAAAGCGATAGTAATCCAAACAGTATTGTCACAAAGCCAGACAAGATCAGTAGATCAAAATAGAGAGCCCAGAAATAAATCCACACATATGTGGTCAATTAATTTTTGAAGAAAGAGCCAAGAATATATAGTGGGAAAAGAATAATCTCTTCAGTAAATGGCGTTGCGAAAACTGGACAGCCACATGGAAAAGTTTGAACTGGACCAATATCTTGCATCATACACAAAAATAAACTCAAAGTGGGTTAAAGGCTTGAATGTAAGACCTGAAAAAACAGAACTGCTAAAAGAAAACATAAGTAGTAAGTTTTTATGTAGTAATCATTAAATCATTAAATCATTTTAATGATTTTTTGGTTTGACATCAAGGCAAAAGCAACAAAAGTGGAAAAAACAAACAAACAAAAACAAGTGAACTGACTACATCAAATCAAAAAGCTTCTGCACAGTAAAGGAAACCATCAACAAAATGAAAAGGCAACTTATGAAATAAGAGGAAATATTTCCAAATCATATATCTGATAAGGGGTTTATATTCAAAATACACAAAAAACTCCTACAACTCAATAGCAGAAGAACAATCTGATTTAAAAATTGGCAGAGGATCAAAAAAATGAGCAGAGGATATGAATAGACATTTTTCTAGAAAATATACAGATGGCTAACAGGTACAGGAAAAGGTGCGCAACATCACCAGTCATCAGTGAAATACAAATTGAAACCACCTGGTAGAATGGCTAGTATCAAAAAGACAAGAAATAACAAGTGTTGGCAAGGATGAGGAGATAAGGGAACCCTGGTGCATAGTTGATAGGAATACAAATTGGTTCAGCCACTATGGAAAAGACAGTAGGGAGTTTCCTCAAAAATTAAAAATATAACTACCATATAATCTAGGAATCCCACCTGTGGGTATTTATCGTAAGAAAATGAAAACATTAACTCAAAAAGATAAAGGCAGGGATGCCTGGGTGGCTCAGTTGGTTGAGCAGCTGCCTTTGGCTCAGGTCATGATCCCAGCGTCCTGGGATCGAGCCCGCATCGGGCTCCTTGCTCGGCAGGGAGCCTGCTCCTCTCTCTCTGCCTCTGCCTGCCTCTCTGCCTGCTTGTGTTCTCTCTCTGTTAAATGAATAAATAAAATCTTTAAAAAAAAAAAAGATAAAGGCACCCCATGTTCACTGCAGCATGATTTATAATAGTCAAGATATGAAAACAACTTTAGTGTCCATTGATAGATGAATGGATAAAGAAATTGTGATATATATATATATAATGGAATATATATATATAACGGAATATTATTCAAATATAAAAAAGAATAAAGTCTTGCCATTTGCAACAGCATGAATGGACCTTGAGGACACTGGGCTAGGTGAAGTAAGTCAGAGAGAGAAAGACAAATAGTATACAATCTTGCTTATATGTGGAATCTAAAACAAAACAAAACAAAAAACACAAGCTCAAAGATATAAAAAACAGATTGATGGTTGCCAGAGGCAGGGGGTGAGGAGTGGGCAAAATGGGTAAAGGAAGTCAAAACTTCCATTTATAAAATAAATAAATTATAGAGTACAGCATGGTGACTATAGTTAATAACGTCGCATACTTGAAAATGGCTGAGAGTAAATCTTAAAAGTTCTCATCACAAGAAAAAATTCTGTAACTATGTGTGGTGATGATGTAGACTAGATATTGTGATTATTTCATAATATATACAATTATCTGATCATTATGTTGTATCACTGAAACTAACATAATGCTGTATGTCAGTTCTACCTCAATAAAAAAGTGCAAGAAATAAATACCTAAAAATCATAAGACACTCTTTGATAGTTTATTTCAAATACACCTATTAATTTTGATATCAGAATATTTCACAGAAGTCTTGAAAGCAATTATCTTGCTCTTAGCAAAATCCAATATATCAATTAATTATAGCATCTCAAAAATATGGTAACTATTCTATTCTATTAATTTGCTATTGTTTTCATGAAGAACATGTTGTGTAAGCCTGAAAAGAAGGTGAGAAATGAGACATAAGCCTTAATTTGGAAGAACCACCTGGAGCTGAAAAGTGAAAGGGGTAAAAAGTGAGATTTCCTGTATGAAAGGTGTTTGGTTTAACTATTTTTAAATATTCAAGATCTGAATGATAAAAATGTAATCTTACATTATCAAAATATACAGAAATATCCAGCAATCGGATAGCTGCTTATCTTCATGGACCATTTCTTTGGTTGGTTATCTCTGTCATAGTTTATACCAGTTTTTACCACTTCAGGGTGTTATTATGCTCTTTCATGTCTTCCTATTCATTCATTCATTCATTCATTTATCCATCCATTCATTCATCCATTCATTCAATATACCATTTGTTTAATAAATAAACATCTCTCTGCACCAGACACTGGGGGTGCAGGGCTGAGTAAGATGCATGATGGCCAGGCCCTTTGCCTTAACATTCTAGGGAGGAGAAAGACCAAAAAATGTGAACAAGTAAATACCTTCAGGTGATAGTCTTCAGAAAAAATAAAACAGGATAATGGGATAATGGGGTACAGAATGACTTTGGGGGTGGGCATTGGTGGGAGAACACTTTGGGCAGAGTGGTGAGGGGATCTGAGGGGCCAACATTTGTATAAGCAGCTCTGGGAAGTGAATGATGGGAGGGAGTCCTCCTGGGGGAGGAGATCCATGGGAAGAGTATTTCTAGCATTGGGAACTGTAAGAGCAAATCCTAAGGCAGAAATGCATTTGGCATTCAATGAGGGCTGCCAATATGGAGGTCTCAGAGGCTTGGGACAGGAGCTGCAATTTTACTCTAAGAGCAAGGGGAAATCATCAGAGGGTTTTAGGGAGGGCAGTCATATGATTTTCTTTTTAAAAGTCTCTCCGGCTTCTTTAGCAGTGGGTGAGAAGGTAAGCATAAAGTTCGGATGGCCATTGCTGCCACCCAGACCAGAGGTGAGGGTGGTTTGGACAAAGGTCATAGCAGGTATGGTGGTGAGCAGAGGTGTGCTTAGGTTCCAGTTTGTGGGAGGGCTGACAGGACTTTTTGATGGGTCTGATGGGGTGGCAAAAGGAAGCACTGGGTGACCAGGGATGTTTTACCCAAGCTGGAGAAGTCTGGGGATAGGAAAACACTCTATTTTTGTCTCGCTACATTTGAGATGCGCTAAGGGATACAAGTAGAGAAGGCAATTAAATATTCAAGTGTGTAGATCTGGGAAGAGATCAGAGTTAGACACATAATTTTGTAATTCATCAGCATATAGATTGTATTTAAAGCAACAAGACCAGATATAGTCACCTATGAAGTGAGAAGTGACTTTAACTGCAGAAGAAAAGAGGTCCTAGAAAAGAGACCTAGGATGCCTAATATTTAGAGGCAGAGTAAAGGAAGAGGTGACCCAGAAGCAATTCCAGTGATGTAGGAGGACAATTGAGAGCATACAATAATGGAAGAGGAAAGGGTATGCTTCTCCCTCATGAAAAGAGAGAGTACATGTATTCAGAGTTAGATGTGTTGTAGATTGGATGGTGAGAAGATGAGGTAATTCTTGCCTGTTGACTTCTATTCCTTCAACGAAGTGTCAAGTGAGATCACCAGTTGAGAGTGAGGGAAGAGGATGTATTGGAGGTTTAAGGACACAGGAGATGTGACGTAAACAATGTGGAGAGTCAGGAGCAATGTGTCATATTCGTTGTTTTATCTTAGCACAGTGCCTGGCACATTGTAGGCCCTGAAAAACTGTGTGAAGAGTGACTGAAGGTAAGAACCAGAAAAGAAAGAATATTCAATAAATTCTAGAATACCAGAGGAGGGAGACATTCTTGCAAGAGGTAATTAAGACAAGATTACTACTTGGCACTTTATGTACAAGGCCACTTTCCCCACTATTCTGACCTTTTCAAGGGTAAGGGGATTCTGTCTCTTTATCTCTGTATTCTTAGGACAAATATCAAACGATACCTGGACAATGTAAGTGCACAATGATGCCTTTTTATTATTTTTATTATTTTTTAAAGGATTTTATTTATTTGACAGAGAGGGAGAGATCACAAGTAGGTAGAGAGGCAGGCAGAGGAAGAGAGGGAAGCAGGCTCCCTGCTGAGCAGAGAGAGAGCCCGACACGGGGGCTGATCCCAGGACCCTGAGATCAGGCCCTGAGCCGAAGGCAGAGGCTTAACCCACTGAGCCACCCAGGCACCCCAATGATGCCTTTTTAAAAATAAATGAGTGACTATAAACATGAGGAGCTTGTAATCTCAAAAGGATTTACAGGCTGAGATAGAGGAGTCACCAAAAGAATTTAAATATTACACAGATGAAGAACTGTAGTGGATTGATTATAAAGACAAACAGATGCTTTAGACACATATTGAGGAGGTCACAATATGCGACTATACATTCCCACAAAACTCCTTTGTGACATTATTTCAAGAATGAAAAGTGAGCTAAATGGATTTTAGCTCTCACCAAATGGTGACTCTTATATTCACTTGAGTTTACAGACTCTTTGATCTTTTTTGTACAATAGTAACAGCCTTTGTCTTGTTCGGCTAACACTGCATGTTATTGTGAACTACATTCCCGGATGCTTCAAAGCCACGCATCTTGCTCCTTGCATCTCTCCTCTTCTAGAAAGACTCAAGAGAGATGCCTTTTCTATCTGGCTGATGAAGCACCATGTTCACCCACACCTGCTGTGGAAGACCAGCCCCAGGGAAGTTTGGATCAAGCAGGCAGATCCTGGCTCCTATGTTACGCTTTTCTTACTTAGAGTTTTGTATAGCATGGCTTCCCCATTTCTTGAAACATGACTTTCAGGAGTCAAATATTTGAAAAAAAAAAAAATAAATAGAGGGAAAAATGCTTGGGAATATATAAGGGAAGATAACAAAACAGAAACAGAAAGGAAGAAAAAGAGAAATCTGACCACTAAAAAGTCAGTTAATACAATTACAGACATTCAATAAAAGTACAACAGAAATACAATAAAAGAATATAATAAACTTCACAGCCAATTTTAAAACACAGCTAGAGGGCAAGGAAAGAAAAGTTGAGAAAGAAATGTAACTCTGATCTGGTCCTTTTGCCCTGTAATGAAGACCACAGAAGCTATTTTTATGATAGGGAAAAATATGGTGTGGCCATAGCTATCTCCGGTTTCGTGTGTATATATATCACAACAAATCACAAGGGAGAGAGAACATAAACTATTTACTAAGGCTTTTACTAAGCACACTTGGCTTTTCTGATCTAGAAATTGTTCAGGATAGGAACTGTTACTCAGTTATTGTGTAAGTGGCTGGCGCCCTCTAGTGGCTGCGATTACCTGCCTGAGGATCCCAAATGGCACTTTGGAGAGAAAAACCTTTGTGGAAAAAATAACATATTTTTAGAGGGGGGTGGGAGGCTGGGGGAACTACTCGGGTTTTAATGTGCTGATATAGAAGGTATTCCCCCCCCCCCCAGTGTTCTCTGGCAGCAAAGCTAAAATTTTTAATTGGGAAAATACAATATTTGTTACATAATTAAAAATAAGCTGTCTTAACAAAACAAAAAAACAAAACAAAACAAAAAAACAAAAAAAGACACTGTCTTTGAAAAAATAAAATGGCAGTCAAAGAGACAATAGCAATTATTCCATCAAGGAAAATTTTCTCCTATCCATTTGCCAATATCTCCATCCAGCTCTAGAGAATTTGCACAAGGGAATTTAACTCTGCAAATGGGTCAATATAATGCTGTTAATTACTATTTACATATTAATGAACGTACTTATAAAAGTATTACTGAATTAGAGTTCTTTTCCTTATAGTATATATGTAAAGATTATCCTTTTATTTGTGCTAAGTTAGTTCTTTGCAGAGCTTGATACAAATTTTTTGTGTGAATCTGCAGCTTAATCCAGTGTTAAACATGATAGCAAAAAATCTCCATTTTGATTCTTTATGTTTTCAGTGATCAACAAAGAGTGGATGTTTGATACTGCTGTAACAATCATGAGGTAACCATGTCATAAGTTGGTTGCAAGCCTAAGTACTTTGGGCATTACTTGATCGGCAAAAACAAGCTGTGGTATTGACAAAAGTCTTTCATTGACAAATTATACTGTTGGCACTGAAGAGGATGGACCCAATCAGGGGGAGTAAGAAAGGAGGCCAGTTCTTTTTTTCTTTTCAGGTTTTCATTTAAGTTCCAGTTAGTTAACATACAGTATAAATTTAGTTTCAGATGTGGAATTTAATGATTCAACACTTCCATACAACACCCTGTGCTCATCACAAGTGCCCTGCTTAATCCCCATCACCCATTTAACCCATCATCCCACCCATCTCTGGTAACCATCAGTTTGTTCTATATAGTTAAGAGTCTCTTTCTTTGTTTTCCTCTCTTTTCTTCCCCCTATGTTTATTTGTTTCTTAAATTCCATATGAGTGAAATCATATAGTACTTGTCTTTCTCTGACTGACTTATTTTGCTTAGCATAATACTGTTGATCCATCCATGTCATTGCAAATGACAAGATTTCATTATTTTTTATGGCTGAGTTATATTCCATTGTATATGTGTACCACATCTTCTTTACCCATTCATCAGTCAACGGATATTTGGGCTTTTTACATAATTTGGCTATTGTTGATAATGCTGGTATAAACACTGGGGCACATGTATCCCTTTGTAATAGAGCTTTAAATCCAGAAATTGATACCACCAACTTTGCTTTTCTTTTTCAGTGTTGCTTTGGCTACATTAGGATCTTTTGTGGTTCCAGACAAACTTCAGGATTGTTTGTTCTCTCTGTGAAAAATGCTATTGGTATTTTGATACGGATTGCACTAAATGTATAGATTGCTTTGGGTGGTAAAGACATTTTAACAATATTTCTTCTTCCAATCCATGCGCATGGAGTGTTTTTCTATTTCTTTGTGTCATCTCCAATTTCTTTTGTCAGTGTTCTGTAGTTTTCAGAGTACAAATCTTTTACCTCTGTGGTTAGGTTTATTCCTACGTGTCTTAGGTTTGAGGTATAATTGTAAGTGAAATCATTCTTTGATTTTTCTTTCTGCTGCTCACTATTGCTGTATAGAAATGCAACAGACTTTTGTACATTGATTTTATATCCTATGTCTTTACTGAATTCATGTGTCAGTTCTAGCAGTTTTTGGGTGGAGTCTTTTGCATTTTCTAAATACAGTATCATGTCATCTGCAGATAGTGAAAGTCTGACTTCTTCCTTGCCAATTTGGATGCCTTTATTTCTTTTTGTTGTTTGATTGCTAAAGCTAGGACTTCCAGTATTATGTTGAACAACAGTGGTGAGAGTGGGCATTCTTGTCTTGTTTCTGACCACGGAGAAAAAGATCTCAGTTTTTCCCCATTGAGGAAATATTAGCTGAGGGTTTTTCACATATGGCCTCTATTTTTTTTTTTAAAGATTTTATTTATTTATTTGACACAGAGAGAGAGCACAGGTAGGCAGAGAAGCAGGCAGAGAGAAAGGTGGAAGCAGGCTCCCCGCTGAGGAGAGAGCCATGACCCGAGCTGAAGGCAGAGGCTTTAACCCACTGAGCCACCCAGCGCCCCCATATGGCCTCTATTTTGTTGAAGTATGTTTCCTCTAAACATAGTTTGATGAGGGTTTTGTTTTTATTGTAAATGGATGTTGTACTTTGTCAAATGCTTTTTCTGCATCTATTGAAATGATCATATGGTTCTTATCCTTTCTTTTATTAATGTGGTGCATCATATTGATTGATTTGCAAATATCGAACCACCCTTGCATCCGTGGAATAAATCCCATTTGATCCATCATTTAATGTACTGTTGGATTTGATTTGCTAGTATTTTATTGAGAATTTTTGTATTCATGTTCCTCAGGGATGTTGGCCTGTAGTTCCCTTTTTTAGTGGAGTATTTTTTGTTTGTTTGTTTTAGTATCAGGGTAATGCTATCCTCATAGAATGAGTTTGGAAGTTTTCCTCCTATATTTTGGAATAGTTTGAGAAGAATAAACATTTAAACAATTGGTAGAATTCCACTGGGAAGCCATCTGATCCTGGACTTTTGTTTGTTGGGAGATTTTTAATTACTGATTCAATTTCTTTGCTGGTTATCAGTCTGTTCAAGTTTTCTATTTCTTCTTGATTCAGTTTTGGTCATTTATATGTTTCTAGGAATTGATCCATTTTTTTCCAGGTTGTCCAATTTGTTGGCATATAGTTTTTCATAATATTCTCTTACATTTCATAATATTCTCTTATAATTGTGTGTATTGTGGTGGTTGTTATTTCTCATCTCTCATTTGTGATTTTATTTATTGGATCCTTTCTCTTTTCTTTTTTTTCTTAAAGACTTATTTATTTAAGTAGTCTCTATACCCAGTGTGGGGCTCAAGATCGAGCGCCTCATGCTCTATCAACCCAGCCAGTCAGGTGCCCCTTTTCTCTTTTCTTATTGATAAATCTGCCTAGGGATTTATCAATCTTATTAATTTTTTTAAAGATTTTATTTATTTATTTGAGAGACAGAGAAAGTGAGAGAGAGCATGAGAGGAGAGAACGTTAGAGGAAGAGCTGGGAGCCCGATGTGGGACTCGATCCCGGAACTCAAGGATCATGACCTGAGCCGAAGGCAGTTGCTCAACCAACTGAGCCACCCAGGCGCCCCTTATTAATTTTTTTTTAAAGAACAAGCTCCTGGTTTCATTAATCTGTTCTTTTTTTGTTTGTTTGTTTCTATGTCCATTATTTCTGCTCTAATCATTATTATTTCCCTTCTTCTGAGGGCTTTAGGCTTTGTTGTTCTTTTTCTATCTATCTACTGTAGGTGCAAGGTTAGGTTGTTTATTTGAGAATTTTCTTGCTCCTTGAGGAAGGCCTGTACTGTAATATACTTCCCTCTAGGACCAGTTTTGCTGCATCCAAAAGGTTTTGGACCATTGTGTTTCCATTTTCATTTGTTTTCATTTTTTAAATTTCCTCTGTGATTTCCTGGTTGACCCATTCATTGTTTAGTAGTGTGTTCTTTAACCTCCATGTATTTGTGGTCTTTCCAAATTTTTTCTTGTGGTTGACTTCCTGTTTCATAGCATTGTGGTATGTTTTCAGTCTTTTTGTCCTTGTTGAGGCCTGGCTTGTGACTTATAGTATGTGATCTATTCTGGAGAATGTCTCATGTGCATTTGAAAAGAATATGTATTCTGCTGCATTAGGATGTAATGTTCTGAATATATCTGTTAAGTCTATCAAGTCCAGCATGTCATTAAAGTCATCGTTGCCTTGTTGATTTTCTGCTTAGATGATCTGTCCATTGCTGTAAGTGGGGTAGTTAAAGTCCCCTACCATTACTATATTAGTATCAATGAATTCCTTTATGTTTGTTATTAATTGTTTTATATGTTTGGGTACTCCCATGTTGGGGGCATAAATATTTACAACTGTTAGATCTTCCTGTTGGATAGACCTCTTTGTTATGATATAGTGCCCTTCTTCATCTTTTATTACATTGTTTGGTTTAAAATCGAGTTTGATATAAACATGGTTGCTCTGGCTTTCTTTTGATGTCCCTTTACGTGATAAATGTTTCTCCATCCTTCACTTTCAATCTGTAGGTGTCTTTAGGTCTAAAATGAGTCTCTTATAGGCAGCATGTAGATGAGTCTCTTTTTTTTAATCCATTTTGACACTCTATGTCTTTTGATTAGATCATTTAGTCCACTTACATTCAGAGTAATTATTGATATATATGTATTTAGTACCATTTTATTACTTATTCTGTCATTGTTTCTGAAGATTTTCTCTGTTCCTTTCTAGTCTTCATCATTTTTGGTCTTTCCTTTCCACTCAAAGTGTCCTTTTAATATTTCTTGCAGGGCTGGTTTAGTGGTCATGAACTCATTTAGGTTTTGTTTGTCTGGGAAACTTTTTATCTCTCCTATTCTGAATGATAGTCTTGCTGGATAGAGTATTCTATTCTATCTAGTATTCTATTCTATCCAGCACATTGAATATATCATGCCACCGCCTTCTGGCTTGCCAAAAGTTTCTGTGGAGAGATCTGCTGCTAACCTTATTGGGTCTTTCTTGGTAAGTTAGGGACTTCTTTTGTCTTGCTGCTTTTAGGAATTTTTTCTTTATTGCTACATTTTGCAAATTTAATTACAATATGTCTTGGTGTTGGCCTGCTTTTGTTGATTTTGATGGGAATTCTCTGTGTCAAAAGGAGACCAATTCTGAGGCTGTTTGGATAGTCCAAGTGAAAGATGATGTAAGCCTAGACTAGGGCAAAGGCAGTGAATGGAAAACATGGGTTAGATTGAAGATTTTTCTGAAAGAGAATATTCAGAATTACTGACTGAACATGAGAGGGGTAAAAAGGGAATAATTGAGAATAACTGAGATTTCCAGCTTGGGAAAAAGGATGGATGGCGATACCATGCTCTAAGAACAGGAATCTACGAAAAGGACCAGTGTTTTGTGTATTCAGGTAGTAAGAAATAATAATGAAAAAATATATTTTGTATGTCCACATAGAGGTGTACAAAATACAGTTAAAAATACGAGTCTGGAATTCAAGGTTAAGGTTGGCATTTAAGAAACAGATTTGAGAATTAATGTCTATGAATGAAGCAATAAAAGTGGTTGAGGACATCAGGTAAGCACACCAGAGAGAAAAGAAGGAGTTCAAGGGAAATCACAACAGCTAAGGCAGTGAGAGAGCCCAAGATAAGAAGAATGATCAGAATTAGGAGAACTTCAGACAGTGGTATATGAGAAGATCAGAGAGGAGGGACCATGAAACCATGGTAATGGATAGTATCAAATGGGGCAGAGAAGTCCAGTAGACTGTATTTTTTAAAAACCAGCCGTTGGGCAATGCATTCAACAAGTAGAAAAACTACCATTCAAAAACAGACAAACAAATAAGCATACTGATCCAGGTCATACAGAATAAGCCAAAATGAATCCTAAGAGCTTGTCAAAATTCTTCGATTGAACTAGAATTTAGATATATCGAATATTGTTTGCCTGGGCTCATTACAGACACACACACTTCTCCAGTGACAGAATTTGGTCTGCGTTCTCATTAAACAGCATTTATTTCAACATGAGGAAATTGCTTGAGCTCTCAATTCAAGGGAAAACGATGTGAACTAAAAGCTTTCTGTCTTCCTAACTACGCAGAGTGTTGTAAAATGCAGAGGCTAATAACTTCTCAAATGAATCACAATATATCAAGATATTCAAACTTAAGGAAGTAAGTGGATTTGTGGCCAGACAACACAAGTATTATTTATAAATACGTTTAAATCACTAAACATTTAGCTGATTTGGTTGTTAGGTTAAAATGGTAGAAGCCTGGGGCCCCACAATGCCGCCCGTACAAATGGAGACTGGCTGTGGCCAGTTTAAAGTTGCTTCCTGTAAGGGCCCAGGTGTTTGGGGATAGGCCCTACCTGCCCAAGACCAGCCGGTTCATTTCTACTGCGCATGTGCGACATAGATCAGGTTAGCCAGGGACCTGTTACAGGAAGTGTCCTGAGAAGCCTGGTGGGGGGAGCAAGCTGTTGGGGGTACCTGGCATTTGCCTAATTCCAAGCCCTAATCTACACAATGCACATATTCCCCCTAAAGGCAGAGCTGGAGGAAATTGGACTGCCTTGCCAGGGTGGGGTCAGGCTTAATAGCGTAGGTATTAGGCAATTGGAAACACCTGAATTTCTTGATGACTAGGCTCCGTGGAGAGGAGGCCCAGCTACCCAAGGTGGGACAGGCAATGCGTACTGCGCATGCCGGAGCCACGCAGCTCGGGGGTAGCGAGGAACCTGGAACTGAGCAAGCGTATGGAGAGGTTAGATCACTACAGTGAGCGGCTGGGGATATAATGCATCTACCTAACCTTCACAAATGCAAATATTTCCCCTGAAGTCGAGGCTGGCGGAGACGGGACTGCCCTGTCCGGTTGGAGTCTGGCTGGCTACCTGGAAACCTTCACCAAGAGACGTGTGGGAGCCTTGATTACTGGTAAGCCTGGGACCCCATTAGGCAACCCAGCGAATGGGGCCTGATTCACGCCACGGTAAAGCTGCCTCAGAAAGATTTTTTTTGGAGGGGGTGGGTTCCCTCCACCTTGGAGGCTATGCGAGTGCTTTAGAGCCAAACAACTCCACCAGCCAGGAGGGTCTGGGCTGCCCTGGGAGGGCTGGCTGTGCGTAGGCCAGGAGCCAGGGACCTGGAACAGGGTAAGTGTCTGGAGAGGCCAAGTTATGGAAATGGGCTGTGGAGGGTACAAGTCGTCTGCCTGATTCCAAGCCCTAAACACCAACGTGCATATCCTCCCTGAAGGTAAAGTTTCAGGAGTCTAGACTAAATTGTGAAGATGAGTTCTGGCCATCTGCTGGGGTATGCTTTACTGAGAGACACCTGGGAGCCTTGATTACTGGGAAGTCTGAGACCCCATCAGGCAGCCAGTCCAAATGGGGACTGATAGCCCCCAGTTTAAAATGGAGCCTCAGAAATATTTTCAGGGTGTGGGCTCTCTGCATCCTGAAGCTATTAAGTGGTTGGGGTCTTGCCAGAGCTCTGTGGGCCTGGAGTGGGCCCTGCAGCCCTAGGCCAGCTGACAGTGTGGATACTGCCCATGCCTCGGCAGCACAGGTCAGCGGAGCCAGGGGCCTGACACCCGGCAATGTCGAGGGAGGTCGGTTGACAGGAGGAGGCCACTGAGGGGATCTGGCATCTGCCTAATTCTAAGCCTTAACCTACACAAGTGCACATATTCCCTCTGAACACAGAACTGGGGGAATCCGGACTGCCTTTCGAGAGTGGGTAGTGTGGGACACCTGGGAATCTTGATCGTTAGAGATCCAAGCGGGACCGTCTGTCAGCAGTTTAAAGCTGTTGCCTCAGGAAGACTTTCGACGAGCGGGTATTTTCCACCCCAGAGGCTCTGCAGGGTTTGGAGACCGGCCTGAACCCAGGGTCAGCACAGGTCAAGGGAACCAGGGACCTGAGACAGGGCTGCTTAGGGAGAGGCCAGGTCACGGGAGCCGACTTCTCTAATTTAGTTGCCATTTATAGCTTTATGGGAGCTCGTACTCAGGTGAGACTGCTTAGCTCCTCGCCAGCGCCAAGTCCAAGTCCCGTGGTGCTGGGGCGTGATGCTGGGGCAGGAGTGTGCCGGGCTTGCTGGGGAGGGGGCTGCTGCCAGTAAGAGTCGCCTTTACCCTGGCCGGAGCCAAGTGCCCCAAGGGCTTTGGAAAGCTCTTTCAGATCAAAAAAGAGTAGCCTTGTCTAGACCAAACACCTTTGGGTAGTAATTGCAAAAATCTCTGTATTTATAGTCAAAATGTCCCCTTGCCATGGTTGCTTCTTCATATGTGTTTATTGATAAACCCCTAGCAGGGCCCCTCGGCTGCTGAGCTACTGAGTTCTTAGGGGTGAGAACAGATGAGATGGTCTCAATCTGATACCACTAAATTTATTATATCAAAACAACTTTACTACTAAAAAATCACAAAACCTTTTTTGTCTTTGCCATAAGCAAGTGGGTTTGAAAGCATATCAAACGGATATACAGTAATCCATCCTGTGATTTCAAATCACTCTGACTTTAATTAAGGATCTTATGGGGCTCTTGGGTGGTGCAATCGGTTGAGCCTCCCAACTCTTGTTTTCTGCTCGGGTTATGAGCTCAGGTTCCTGGGATCAAGCCCCACATGGAGCCCATTTCAGTCTCCGCGCCCAGCCTGGAGTCTGTTTGAGGGTGTCTCTTCCTCTCCCTCTGCCCCTCCTACTTGTGCTATCTCTCTCCCTCTCTTTCCTTCCCTCTCCCTCCCTCTCCTTCTCTCTCAAATAAATATTAAAAAAAAATACTAAGGGCCTAATGCTCTCTACAAACATAAGTTCAGAAAAATACCAATCCACGTTGTGATTCTACATCACTTACAATCTTAATCACAACGCTCAGTCATATTTTGCAAGTATCTTTCCTTTAACACACATTCTTTTACACTATAGTTTAATGACCAGTTTAAGCAACCATATTTCTAATATTACCATGAAAAGCATGACAAAGAACTCTTTAACACAGTACCATATCAGTCACTAAATGGCCAAAAGTTAAGCTGCTTTAACCGCTCAGTTTAACTTCTTTGGCAATTATGTTTCCAAGTAAAAATCTTTTTTTTTTTCAAGATTTTATTTTTTAAGTAATCTCTACACCCACTGTGGGGCTTGAACTCACAACCCTGAGATCAATTGTTGCATCTTCCACCAACTGAGCCAACCAGGTGCCCCTCCAAGTAAAGATCTTTTTTATAAAGCTCCGTGGGGTAGGCTTGCATAACACTGTCAAGTTCAGTTGCCATAACATCAGAATTCAAGGCTGTCATTATTTTAGGAAATGCATGTTTTTGTTCTCTTTTCAATTCCTGCAAGTTATTTTGACTATTAGTCACATCTTCCAAATGTTCCTTTACTTAAGTTTTCTAATGCATGATTTACATTTATTAGATTAATTTTAGGTGATTCAGTGTGAAACATTTCTCTGGTTATTTTAATAGTTCCTTCATCGTCTGTTGAGCTCAAATAATATCCTTTTCCTTCTATTGTCACATTCATCATCTGTTCTAGTTTTACGCATCCCGTCATGCTGCATTCCTTATTTTGACTCCAGCAGGTTAGGGTGAGATTAGCTTAGCGCATGCTGTCATGGTCCAATTTCCTATATTAACTGGTTGAGCAGGCAATAAGGCCATAGTCATAGGCACTCGTACTACAGGCATAGCCAAAAGTCTAGCAGTAATAATGCTATTTGGGTTCAATTCCATCAACATATCCTTAGGAACATGTTTTCCTTCTGATAGAAGGCTTTCTGATAAGGAGGCTTTCTGTTGCCTGTAGGCTTCACTCTGCGTTTTAACATTGGGGTACACAAGTGTGATAACCCAATGTCATGCTCCTCGTGGAAATGCCAATATTCTAATTTCACAGTGGCTTAAAGAAGCACAGCCATTAGGATGTGGTGGCACCCACTTGACTTATGGTTGGGCTGTCTGTCATCTCAGTATTGTCTTGAGAGTATTGTTTTCTGTTTTGTTTTGTTTTTAAGATTTATTTATCTGAGAGAGAGACAGTGAGAAAGAGAAAGAGAAAGAAAGTATGATCAGAGGCAGAGGGAGAAGCAGACTCCCCACTGAGCAGGAAGCCTAACGCAGGACTCAAGCCCAGGACCCTGGGATCATAACCTGGGCCAAAGGCAGATGTTTAACCAACTGAGCCCCCCAGACACCCCGAGAGTATCGCCATTCTAAGAGTATTCCACACATCGACCAATCTTAACGGCAACAATTGACAGTCTACAGGCAAAAAAAAATCTTTTATGTCTTTTCATAGTAGTTTGTTATTTTTAGCATTTCCTCGAACTTAATACCAAATTTTCATTGCCCTATTTACATCCTTATGAGATTAATTGATGTTCTGTAATATATTGCTAATTTTATCCATCTGTGTACCCAAACGTGACAAAGGTGCCATGGTATATATGTGAAATTGTGATTGTTTGGTTTTAAGATTTTTTTAATTTCATCAATTTGGAATAAGAAAAAGCACCTGCCATTTATCCTCCAATTAAGTCTCGTACAAGTCCAACAAGCATCTTCTTTCTTTAGCAAATCTGTTTTTGGCATGAAGTTGTAAATTTGGCACAAATGAAGAAGGATAAAACTGAGCACAATTAGAGAATCTATATCTGGCTCAAAAATGCTGTATATTAAATGTCAAAGTATAGGCTACTATTTTAGGTTCTGATGTGAACATTCTTTTATTATCAGAAGACCCATATTCTTAGGTAGAAATACGTGGTGTGAGGCAGAAGCCTGATATATATCACCACGGATACTGATATGTGTGATATGCTGTTTTCTGTGTGCCCACCATCCACCTTATAAGGTGTCCCGCTTCTTTTAATGACCGGGCATGGTGTCCATAGATCTGTTGTTAATTTTCTAATAGGTGAACATGGATTAAGTTGTAGTGTAGTAAATAATCTTTTTTCTTTTTTTTTTAAGATTTTTCTAAAAATTTATTTATTAGAGAGAGAGAGAGAGACTGAGAATGAGAGGGGAGAAGGTCAGAGGGAGAAGCAGACTTCCCACAGAGCTGGGAGTCTGATATGGGACTCGATCCCGGGACTCCAGGATCATGACCTGAGCCAAAGGCAGTAGCTTAACCAACTGAGCCACCCAGGTGCCCAATCTTTTTTTTTTCTTATTTATATTAAAAGGTATAGTTGCCCATTGTGCATACTCAGCAGCCGCTCTTACACAATGAAATGCTAGCGCACAGAGTTAATCAGGAATTAAAGTGTGGTTACTTTTAGGGTCTGCCTTGTGTCCAGTGCCGCATTCAATTCAGTAAGATAAGGAAAAAGTACAAAAGTCAGTACCTGGGTCACCATCTGCTCTGGGTTGTAATACCAAGGGCCAGTTGGTAGTTCAGGCCAATTTCCATCCTCCAAATCAACGTCTAGTAGGGTTGTTCAGGATCCTCGTTGGTTCTTACGGAGGTTGAAGTGGAAGGTTTCCACTTCATCAGCTTCCCTAAGTGTTCTGTTTTTCCACTGATTGAAGGTTTCCCAGTCACTAGATTATGCCGATAGCAAAAGATGGAGTCAAGAGGTTCAGCTTGGTGATGCTGGGATGCTAAGTTATAATAAGGTGACCAGCATGGTGATCCACAGAGGAAGTAGAGGATGTCACAGACTGTGGAGCTGGATCTGGACCAAAAGTTGTCATTCTGATTTGGAATGGCGGCACAACCATTGCTGGTGCTATCAGAAGAGTATCCAGAGCTGCAACGAGAGTGCTGTTCAGTAGTATGCAGTAGGCAGTATGGTCTGGCCAGCTGGTCACGCTGCACTGACCCATTTAGTAACCCTGTTAGGGTTAAAGATGCATACCGCATTCATTCCTGCAAAATAAAGATACTGTCCTCTGCATTTTAATTTTTTGTTGTTCTTGCTACTCAAGGAAATCTGTAGTTATTATGGGCATTATATCCCTCAGGCATCATCACCCTGCATTATGCTAGGATAAACATGAGGCATCTAGTGTTGACAGAATAAAAGATATTCTTCGGGCTTGAAATCTCTATAGAGGCATTATGTTATTTTTAAAAATTTGATGTAATAGGTCTTTTCCTTCAATTACCCTGTAGGTTTCATTCGTAGCAGGTGCAATAATTTTCCCAGTACCATATATATCAATATGTCTTAATTAACACTTTTCCTTTTAATATAGATTCTGAGGTGTTGCTAGTGCTAATTCTGATCTCTGTTGGTGCCTGCAATATTAATAGGAGTTTTTCCATCCTTTGTGTATCTACGGTTTAGAAATCTTGCCACCTCCCAGATTGTTTTAGTCTAAGTTTTCATATATAGTTTGTTAGCAAGCAACCTAATTTTTGCTTGAGCAAGCCATTATACCTTTCAGTTGAATCAAATGATTGAGTTGTAGGGCGGGTGGAAGTTCCACATTCTGTCTTGCTCCTTAGCCCATTCTTGTATCAGCTTTCCTGTGAAGTGGGTCCGCTAATCTAAATGTGTGATGATTGTGATACCATAGCGAGCAATCCAGATTTCTAACACTCTGAGAGTGGATTTTTGATCATGTTTCCTGCAAGGATAGGGTGATCCTATTCCTGACCACGTGTCTACAATGGCATGCATATGGTTTATTCTCTGGTGTAGGCAAGGATCCTATATGATCAATTTGTGTAATTTGGAAGGTTCTGTCAGGTTTGATCTTATCTGAAGTATTCATCAATGGTCTCCAAGCTTTACTCTTTCAGCAATTCTCACATATCTTACTTTGACATTGGAAGTATTTGGTAGTTATCCATTTGTTCCTTCTTTCTAACCATGTTCTAGTGCTGTTTGCCAGTGTTTGGTGATGTGACCTATCAACTGGTTTATCTATTCAGATTTTATGTTCCACTGTCTTTCTTGTTTATTTATAGTTATGATTTGACTTGATTTCCTCATTAGCCATAAACCATTTTATTCTAAGATAAATTTTAGGGATCTTTGCCTCATAGTTTTCTTGGTAGGGTTGTCTACCTGGTTATTAAATTTGATTCCTTCAGAGTTGTCCTGATGGGCAGAAACCCATGTGATGAATATGGATAGATGAGCCAGTGATATTTTCTGCCACATGCCCTTACCCTGTATATTCATATTTTCTACTTTCCAGTCACTTTTCTGCCATGTTCCTGATGAAAGAGCTACTCCATTAGCTGTTGCCCACGAGTCTGAGAAAAGATAGAACTCATTCTGATTTTTCTTACCTGATTCTTCAGGGTCGATTTTATGGCTATTTGTTCACCTTATTGGGCTACTTCTCCTGAGCCCGATTCTGTCAGGATTAGACCATCATTAGTCCTTAAGACCAGTCTGCCAGCATATTCCAGATGGTGTCATGGAGGCTGATTCATCTGTAAGCCGTGTGTTGTTGAGTGCTGTAAACCGGGGTGGTTCTCATTGCCCGACTGCTCAAGTTTGGAGAGGCTCATTCTTTGGATGTTCTGTAAAGTTCACTATTGGCATTACTGGCATCTCCTTAGTTAATGCAGAGGGTTGAATCTCCATCCACATGTCCTGCTTGGAAATACGCTAGTTGCATGTTAGGACTTTCTGGGCCAGAGTAGTTCGTCTTTCTGTTTGTCAGAGGTCTGCTTTACCTACTCCCAGAATAGGCTGTTGGATTTTAAGTATAATTAGTTTATTTTCTACTAGTGGCTCTATATTTGTGGGGCCTCAGAAAGTGCCTTAGTGAGTCTTTCAGTTGGTGGCTATCTGTTCTTGACCATGAGAAATTCTTAGTCCAAAATCCAGTTGGGTAAAATGTGGGATCCTGCATTGGTTCAGTCCACAATGACCATGTTACAAACGCTTGTGAATATAGGTACTCTGTAGTTTATGTTTAGAGTCCTCATTATTTGGTGACAATGTACTAGAAGTTCTGACAACATTTTTCAAATAAGTAAAGCCTTCCTTTTGAGTCTCTGTCTCTCTATATTCCCTATTCTTCTTAGTTATTTTATAAATGTGTTTTAATATATCCCCATACGTGATATGTTTGTTTCCAATATACATGCAGTCCTATCATTTCTGAGCTGCTGCTTTTGTGATAGGAGTTGGTATGCAATCTATTTGCTTTATGAGTTGGTCTGGTATTCTTCTGCCTTCAGAGGACCAAAGTATGCCTAAAAATTCTATAGTAGTGTGGGGTCTTTGGACCTTACTTGGGTTGATTGTCCATCCTGAGTGTAAAGAATTCAATTAACTCATTTTTGATGCAAGTTTGTTCTTCCAAGTTATCACCAGAAATAGGAGTATCATAAATAAAGGAAATACTGGTTTGTGTGTATGTTGAATTTTCATGAACAGCCTGAATGTCTTGTGTTGAGAGTGTTGTGGGCTATTACTAGTATGCTAAGGTATCCTTGTGGTAATCTAGTAAACTTATATTGTCTGCCTTCTCATGTACATGCAATCTTGATTTGACTTTCCTCATTGACTAGAATAGCAAAGAACATGTCAGGTAAGTCTGTCACTATGTAATAAGTTCTGGAGCCAGTGGTGATATTGTTTATGATAGTGCCTGTATCTGGGAGTGCTCCCTCAATTTTGGGGTTGTGTTTGTTTAATTTCCTATAGTCTGTCTTTTTAAGGGCAGATTGCGTTTCTATTTGGTGAAATAGTAGGCACAATAATTAGTTTCTTTAGGAGTTCCTGAATTTTTCCCTTAATTTGAGAATGTCCTGTTACATCCATTCCAAGCATGTTTTCTAAATTGAGACCTATGAAACATTTAGCCATATTTTTACTTATTTTTTTTAAAGTAGACTCCATGCCCAGCATGGAACTGAATGACATGAGGCTTGAACTCAGACCCAGGGATTAAGACCTGAGCTGAAATCAAGATTCGGTTGCTTAACTGAGCCACCCAGGCACCCTCAAAATGATTGATTGATTGATTGATAGAAACCTTTAGCCTTAATGAGTGATTTGTCACCAGTCTATGCACTCACATCCCTTGGGTTGATTTTTCTCTAACTCATTCATTAGTCCATTTTTATTGTTAAAGTTTTCTAAATTACTAGAATATCCTTGTATCATTGTTACTTGGGACCCTATATCTAAAAACATAATGGTATATGTATTTTTATATACAAAAGGGTTTCTATTGATATAGTTAGTGTAACATATAGACAGTTGGTTTATAATGAAGTTGTATTACTTACAGTAAGTGCGTTAGTGGGTCTACATATGGGTTTCTTTTTGTAGGTCTATTTACTCTAAAAGGTTGTTTATTTCTCTGACACTGTAAATAGTTTCTGGGTTTTCTCTTTTTTTTTTTTTTTAAAGATTTTATTTATTTATTTGAGGGACAGAGAGGCCGAGGGACAGACCAAGGGAGAGGCATGAAGCCCAGTGCAGGAGCTTGATCTCAGAACCCTGAGATCATGACCTGAGCCGAAATCGAGTTGAACACCAAACCAACTGAGCTACCTGGGCACCCCTGTTTCTGGGGTTTCTAATTTTATGATTTATTTTACAGTGTAGTTCGGATAAACTATTTTACCTAAATAGTTTAGGTAGCCAATAGGGCCTTACAGATTTAGGCTTTTATGGTCCATTTTGATTGGGTCCATTTACCTTAGGTAAAGGCCTGTTCTATTGATATATGTGAGTGTTAAAATTATGGCCTTTATCTTAGTTCCTCAGCTGTTCTTATCAAGTCAGTTCTCCTGTGTTTCTGGCAACGGTAAATAACTGTTAATAATGTTGTTCTGTTCTGTGGGGTATATATAACTTTAAGAATGACCTTTTTAAGTTTTTTTGTAGACTCCAGTTAACAGTGTAATATTAGTCTCATGTGTACAATATAGTGATTAGACATGTCCGTACAACACAAGTGCACTTCTCAGTCCTCGTCACCTATTTAATCCGTCCTCCCACCAACCTCTCCTCTGGTAACCATCAGTTTGTTCTCTGTAGTTATGGGTCTGTTTCTAGCTTTGCCTCTCTCTCTCTCTCTTTTTTCCCCCTTTGCTCTTTTGTTTTTAAATTCCACATGAGTGGGGCGCCTGGGTGGCTCAGTTGGTTGAAGCCTCTGCCTTTGGCTCAGGTCATGATCTCGGGGTCCTGGGATCGAGCCCCGCATCGGGCTCTCTGCTCAGCAAGGAGCCTGCTTCCCCCTCTCTCTCCGCCTGACTCTCTGCCTGACTGCCTACTTGTGATCTGTCAAATAAATAAATAAAATGTTAAAAAAAAATAAATTCCACATGAGTGAAATCCTATGGTATTTGTTTTTCTGACTTATTTTGCTTAGCATAATACTCTATCCCCATCCATGTCATTGCAAATGGAAAAAGAACCTTTTTTAATTTGTTCTGTCACTTTTGCATGTAATAATGAGGGTGTCTATCCCCTAACATAAGTCATAGTTAATAGTCCTAATTTCATTATTACATTAGTAGCTTCCCCCGATATTTTCCATGGAGATGTCTTAAGGGACATCTTAGGGACATACTAGTTATGAGTCACCTTAATCTCCAGATTGCTACTATCCTGTCAAAGATCTTTGTAAATTAGTACTATTTTCTCCAGATTCTCTAAGATATTGAATAAATTTAGCATCTGTGGTAATGGGTCCAAGTTAGGCAGTCTCTATTCCTGTGAGGATGAGGTTAGCCCTACTTTGGACTGCTAATAGCCACTAGGTTTTTGTGTCCAAATCAGTCTCTTGGATTTCCATTCTAATTTTCATTATTTCTTGTCTGGAATAAGCTCCCCCTTCAGTGACTCTGATTGTAGTTTTGTGTATTTTTATGGCCTTTGAATCTAGTAAGTTAAAGTTACGAGGTCAAAAGGATTTTAAAAATCATCATCCTCAGTGTGTGGATTGTTCTTTTTTTTTTTTAAAGATTTTATTTATTTGACAGAGAGATCATAAGCAGGCAGAGGACCCTGAGATCATGACCCGAGCTGAAGGCGGAGGCCTCGATCCCAGGACCCTGAGATCACGACCCGAGCTGAAGGCAGAGGCCTCAACCTACTGAGCCACCCAGGCACCGCTGGATTGTTGTTCTTAAGAGCAAAAGGCTCTGGGTTTCCTCCTAATCTGGAGATCATCATTTTTTTTTTTTTTTTTTTTTTTTGAGAAAGTGAGAGCATGAGTGGAGGGGCAGAGGGAGAGGGAGAAGTCAGGACCCTGGGATCATGACCTGAGCTGAAGGCAGATGCTTAACCAACTGAGCCATCTAGGCGCCCCTGGAGATCACTTCTTGTGCTAGTATTTTTCCTTTCTTCCTATCAGCATCTATCTTACTTAATGCACCTAATAAGACACTAGAATGTTTTCCTTTGTTGCCTTTTTTTTTTTTTTAAGTTGAATTCTACCCTCAATGTGAGGCTTGAGCTCACGACTCTGAGATCAAGAGTCATAAGCTCCACTGACTGAGCCAGCCAGCTCCCCACTTCATTGCCTTTTTTTAAATATAGGCTGTAACTTACTAGATTGAGTGATCAGGCCAACATTTTAAGTTATCTTCATTTTAAGATTTGTCCAGACTAAGTCTTCAGGGCTCTTCAGGGATTCTAAGAAATTAACATATAATCCATCCTATCCCTAAACCAAATCTTCTTTAAATTTTATTTTTTTTTAACATATAATGTATTATTATTTGCCCCAGGGTACATGTCTGTGAATCATCAGGTTTACACATTTCACAGCACTTACCATAGCACATACCCTCCCCAATGTCCATAACCCAGCCATCCTATCCCTACCCCCCAACCCCCCTACCCCCCAGCAACTTTCAGTTTCCAATTCTTGAGTAATTTTGGTAGGTTTGGTGACTGAGGCATATTTGCTATTGTCCTCCTGCCTTTACCAACAGTGTTCAAAATATATTTTATTACAGAGGCATGTTGACGAGGTTCATACCTTGTCGAGAGAAGCCTAGTTACTAGAGAGGGCTACAATATTGTGGGGTAACTGGCATCTGTCTAATTCCAGCCCTAACCTACACAAATGCACATATTCCCCGTGGAGGCAGATCTGGAGGAAACTGGACTGCCTTGCTGGGGTGGGGTCAGGAAGATGGCCCCGTGCCTGTATCCTCCTAGGATCTCCTGGGAGCCTTGATTACTGGAGAACCCCAGGACCCCATCAGGCAGTTAGTCCAATCAGAGACTGATTATCTCCAGTTTAAAGCTGCGATATTTGGGGGTGGGCTCCCTTCATTCTGGAGGGTATGCAGGTGTTGGGGACCAGCCAGAGCTCTCCAGGCCTGGAGGGCCCCAAGTGCTTAAGAGCAGCTGACAGCCGGGGGTGGGGGTGGGGCGGCGGATACTGTGCCTGTGCAGGTTGCACAGGTCAAGGTCGAGGGGCCTGGAACCGTGCACGTATCAGAAGAGTCCAGGTGTCAAGAGTGGGTTTTTGGGGATCCATGACATCTGCCTAAATCTAAGTCCTAACTACACAAAAGCACACATTCTTCCTGCAGGCAAGCCTGGAGGAATCTAGACTGTTTTGCTAGGGCGGGGCCAGGTGAGATGGCTGGGGTGCCCTTCATTAAGTAATTACTGGGAGGCTCGATGACTGGTTTCCAAGAAGACATTTTTTTACCCTTCAGGTTTTTTTCTAGCTGGTCTAAAAATTGAATCGACATGAAACAGATTAATAGGTGGAAAAAACTCGTTTTATTACATATGCATGGGGACCCAACAATGACATTGAGACCCGAAGAATGACCAAAGCTTTTGTACGTTTTAGACAGAGAAATACATATCTGTGAGGAATTAACAGGACAATTGTGTTCTTGTGTTCAGGAGCTTCAGTTAGTAAGAAATCCTAAATAGGATTGGGGCTGGAGTAATAAATTAGTAAAAATAACAAAGTTTGCTTATACAGACTTCTTGGCCCTGAATTCCTGATATCTAATTATAAGCATGCCTTTCTACCTCCTGGTAGAGCAAGGAGGGTCAGAGTGTTCTTCAAGCACTAGCTATTTCTTTAATAACTTTAATTCAAAATAATCAGTGCACCCAAGTGGCACATTTTGGGGTAGCCTGCCCTGGGCCCCTAGACTTCCCTCCTTTGCAACTTCCCCAGAAGTTCCAAGCACTAAAAAACTGAGCTGGTAGATTATTCCATCTCATTCAAGCAGTCTCTTAGTTCTGAAAATGATTCAGTTCAGTTAAACTCATTTCAGAAGGCGGTGATGCAGGTGTGTTCCCAAGGTTAGGGCTATGGTGCAATACCAGTATTAAAAAAGAGGCGTTTCTATGGAAATAAGGAAAAATAATGGTTAATAATTGGAGCAAATTAGGCATCAGTTTCAAAGGTAGCCAGCTGAGAAGATTTCTAGATACCAGGATTGAAGCATCTTTAGGTGGAATGAGGGCAGGCAATGGTAATCTGATAAATTTTCCCGAAACTTTATAAACTATCGACATTTTTAGTGGCCCACATAGCAACAGGCAGGAAGATTGTCTATATAAGAGCTGTTGTAGCTTCCAGGGGAAAGGGCTAATTAGTGTTCAATTTGAAATAAAACGATGGGAAAAAAATTGGAAATGTTAGTTTGGATATTGTAGCTAGACATTGGAGGAAACTAGAAGAATTCAAGATCTAGTCTAGTTTATAGAAAATGAAACCTCAAAGATAATGAACAGAACTAAAATCTAATATGCAAAAGTATATATTATAGTTTCAACTGAAACATTTTTCTCTCCATAGTTACCCCAGTTTCTATCAGTGATAACCATAGTAAGACTAATTTCAAGTCTAATTTCAATAAAATTGGTTTGATTATTTACATCAGTGCAGCAAGAATAGTGACTTGTCATATAGAGTCTTTTAAATTTGCTTTGCTGGAACTTTTCATAAACAATCTCAGATTGAATTTTTAACAGCCTCTCACAGTTTAGAAGCCAAGCCACATACTTGCCATCAGACTTCACCTGCAAAAGCTATAGATTTGGGTTAGTTCCTCTCTTTTTTGAGGTTCTCAGAATATCCTGAGGTTCTTGATCCTGCTAAGAAGTGATGTGCTCACCCAGCATGGATGCTGGGAACCCTGTTGGCAAGGTATCAAGCTGATATTTCCAAGGAGCTTCTTGGCTCCAGTCAACCTTAGTGCCTAAAAGCTGTCTGGTCATATCTGAACCTATGCATGTCTCTCTCAAATAGGATATTCCAGTCAAAGCCTTGTTATATAACCAGTGTTTCTAGTTGTGTCCTGTTATAAGGAGAACAGATTCTTGTTGAAATTATGCAAATAAATATATGGCCATGAGAACATAAGAAAACTCATTGAGAATTTCCAAATTCTGGAGGGATTAGATAGAGAGGAAAAGAGAAATTATTCAGTTCTGCTTCTGAAGGTGTAATTTACCAAATTTCTGTAAGTTATAGCTTAAGAGAAAAGGTTTTCTTATATTTGGAAAATAAAAGATTAAAAACCAAAATTTCAAACAAAGTCATACAAATTATAACCATACTCCCCAGTTTATTCAGTCCTACATAATTAATTTTTGTTGATCTTGATCTTTGTTAGTTTATGAAGCCATCAGTTTTTCCATTAGAGTTTCTGTAAACTCTTACACGATTTTATCAGAGACCTGTAATTTAGAGTACTTGCCAGTTTTTTTCCCTGAATCTCCTTGAAGATGAAGCAGTCTTGCCAAAATATTAAAGCAGTAACTGTGTGTAAATGACAAAAAGGCTTATAAATACCTATGGCTAGAGATCTGATTAGATTTTCTTACAATGCAATTAATAAGGAAATGTGGTCGTTTCTGTGACACACAGCACTTAAAGATAACTAGAATTAAAAGTGATAACATACCAAGACACATCAGATTTCTAGGAGTTTCATAAAATTTTTAGGACACTTATTCTTTAATAACATATATCTCCACAAATTTAATCTAAGAAGGTTTAGCATCACTTTTTTTGACAATGCTTTCCATGTAACTTAACATACCAAATAAACCTGATTAATTAAATATCTCTTTTATGAGAACAAATCCTTTTAACTATTCCAGGGATCTGCTGAAAATATCAAAGTTAGTTTCTGGTCAAAGACTTCATTTCAGGGGCACCTGGGTGGCTCAGTGGGTTAAGCCTCTGCCTTCGGCTCAGGTCATGATCTCGGGGGCCTGGGATCAAGCCTTGCATTGAGCTCTCTGCTCAGCAGGGACTCCGCTTCCGCCTCTCTCTCTGTCTCTCTGCCTACTTGTGATCTCTCTCTCTGTCAAATAAATAAATAAAATCTTAAAAAAAAAAAAAAAGACTTCATTGCAGGGGGGCCTGGGTGGCTCAGTTGGTTGTCTGCCTTTTTGGGTCAGGTCATGATCCTGGAGTCTGGGGATTGAGCCCCACGTCAGCCTCCCTTCTCAGTGGGGGAGTCTGCTTCTCCCTTTCCCCCTGCTCCTGCTCTTTCTCTCTCACTCTCTAAAATAAATAAAACCTTTAAAAAAAAAAAAAAAAAGACTTCATTGCGGAATGTGATTTTGGGAAGTTTATTGAAAAATATAAAAAGACTTGGACATTTGATTAAATAGGATCCCAGATCATTATGAAACAATACTTGGTTCTCCATTTAAGCAAAGTGGCAATTAAAGACTTCACAGGCAAATACAGTTACACGCTTGTAAAAGGCCTTACCTCTTTTCATATTGAATAGAGGTATCTTAAGTAATCAAAGACCTGATAAAGACAAAGTGTACGGGGTGGCTGGCTGGCTCTGTTGATGGAGCATGCAACTCTTGACCTTGGGGTTATAAGTTTGAGCCTCACTTTGGGTGTAGCGAGCGCTTAAAAATAAAACCTTTTAAAAAAAGATAAAATGTAGAATCTTTAGATAGATTAAAGGTAAAGAAAAACACTTCTTTACAATTTTTTATTAAAAGATGATCAATATAAAAAAGATGATCAATATAAGAAAACTTTTAACAGAAAAGGCAAATTTTAATTTTGTACCAGCTTACTTTGATATTAAAACTAGTTTTTAATAAATTTATTTTAATCTTAGCCAATTTGACCATACATTAAAATTTCCTTTAATTTTTTAAAAGATTTTATTTATTGGAGAGAGCGCACAAGCCGGGGGACCAAAAGGCAGAGGGAGAAGGAGAAGCAGGCTCCCCATGGAGCAGGGAGCCCAATGTGGGGCTTGATCCCAGCACCCTGGGATCATGACCTGAGCTGAAGGCAGAGGCTTCACCTGAGTGAGCCACCCAGGCGCCCCTAAAGTTCCTTTGAAAAAATTCCTTTTTCACAAATCTTTTACAACATTTTTTTAAAAAATAGAGTTTGTCCTAAGACTCTCCTCTTTACGTAACAGCCTCAGACCCACTTTAGGACAAAATTACTGGCTTTGTTTCCTCAACAAAAATGCATCTCATTCCTCATACCTTCTTTTATCAGAAGCACTCCCCCTTTTCTTGCATAAGGAATTTACTTTTTAAAGCCTATTTTTTTGTTTGTCTCTTTTTTCTCCTGGGAGCTTTATGGCTTCAGGTCTTACATTCAAGTCTTTAATCCATTTTGAGTTTTTGCTTTATTTTAATTCCAGTATAGATAACGCAGAGCATTATATTAATTTCAGGTGTACAATATAGTGATTCACCTACTGTATACATCACTCAGTGCTCCTCAAGATAAGCATACTCTTAATCCTTTTCACCTGTTTTACCCATTCCGCCTTTCCCTTCTGGTAACCATCAGTTTGTTTTCTCTAAGAGTCAGTTTTTTTAGTTTCTCTTTTTTTGCCTTTGTTCATTTGTTTTGTTTCTTCAAATCAACATGAGTGAAATCATACGGTATTTGTCTTTCTCTGACTTACTTCACAGCATTATACTCTCTAGCTCCATCCACATTGTTGCAAATGGTAAGATCTCATTCTTTTTATGGCTGAATAGTATGCCATTGTATATATACACCACATCTTCTTTATCCATTCATCTAACAGTGGACACCTGGGTCGCTTCCATATCTTGGGTATTGCAAATAGTGCTGCTGTGGGGCGCCTGGGTGGCTCAGTGGGTTAAAGCCTCTGCCTTCAGCTCGGGTCATGATCTCAGGGTCCTGGGATCAAGCCCCACGTCAGGCTCTCTGCCCAGCGGGAAGCCTGCTTCCTCCTCTCTTTACATGCCTCTCTGCCTACCTGTGATCTCTCTCTGTCAAAAAAAAAAAAAAATGCTACAAACAAAGGGGTGCATGTATCCCTTTGGATTAGTGTTTTTGTTTTCTTTGGGTAAATACCTAGTAGTGCCATTACTGGGTCATAGGGTAGTTATATTTTTACGTTTTTGAGGGACCTCCATACTGTTTCCACAGTGACTGTACCAGTTTGCCTTCCCACCAACAGCGCAAAACTATGCCAACAGCTGTTGTTTCTTACGTTGATTTTAGCCGTTCTGACAGGTGTGAGGTGATAGCTCATTGTAGTTTTGATTTGCGTTTCTCTGATGATGAGCATTTATCTTTTCATGTGTCTTTTGGCCATCTGTGTGTCTTTGGAGAAATGTCTGTTCACTTCTGCCCATTTTTTAACTACTTGGTTCTTGGCGTTGAGTTTGATAAGTTCTTTTTATATTTTGGATTCTAACGCTATCAGATACATCATTTGCAAATATCGTCTACCATTCTGTAGGCTTTTAATTTTGTTGATTGTTTCCTTTGCTGTAAAGAAGCTTTTTATTTTGATGTTGTCCCAGTAGTTTATTTTTTCTTTTATTCCTCTTGCCTTAGGAGACGTATCTAGGAAGTTGTTGATACAGCTGATGTCAGAGTAATTATTGCCTGTGCTCTAGGATTTTTTTTAAAATTTTTTTAAAATTTTTTATTAACATATAATTATTTGCCCCAGGGTACATGTCTGTGAATCATCAGGCTTACACATTTCACAGCATTTGCCATAGCACATACCCTCCCCAATGTCCATATCCCTACCCCCCCACCTCCCAGCAACCCTTAGTTTGTTTCGTGAGTTTAGGTGTCTCTTATGGTTTGTCTCCTTCCCCTGCTCTAGGATTTTTATGGTTTCAGGTCTCATACTTATGCCTTTAATCCACTTTGAGTTTATTTTTGTGTATAGTGTTAAAAGGGGCCTGGTTTCATTCTTGTGCATGTAGCTGTCCAGTTTTTCCAATACCATTTGTTGTTTTTCCTGTTGTATATTTTTGCCTCCTTTGTCAGAGATTAATTGACCATATAATTGTGAGTTTATTTTTGGGCTCTCCGTTCTGTCCCATTGATCTGTGTGTCTATTTTTGTGCCAGTACCATACTGTTTTGATTACTACAGCTTTGTAGTATAACCTGAAATCTGAAATAGTGATACCTCCCACTTTGTTTTTCTTTTTCAATGTTGCATTGGCTATTCAAGGCCTTTTGTGTTTCCATACAAATTTTAGGATCATTTGTTCTAGTTCTGTGGAAAATGGTGTTAATATTTTGATAGGGATTGTATTAAATGTGTAGATTGCTTTGGGTAGTATGGACATTTTAAGTATTTGTTCTTTAGTCCATGAGCATGGAATGTGTTTCCATTTCTTTGTGTCTTCCTCAATTTCTTTTGTATTTTATAGTTCTCAGAGTACAGATCTTTTACCTCTTTGTTTATATTTGTTCCTAGGTATCTTACAGTTTTTGGTGCAATTGTAAATCCAATTGATTCCTTGATTTCTCTTTTGCCTCATTGTTAGTATATAGAATGCAACTATACATTGCATTTCTATAGTGCATTGATTTTATATCCTGCCACTTTGCTGAATTCCTGTATGAGTTCTAGCAATTTTGGGGTAAAGTCTTTGGGGTTTTCTACATAGAGTATCATGTAATTTGCAAAGAGTGAGAGTTTGATGACTTCTTTGCTGATTCAGCTGCCTTTTATTTACTTTTGTTGTCTGATTGCTGAGGCTACGTTATCTAGGATTATGTTGAATAACATAATCCTAGTGGTGAGAGTGGACATCTCTGTTGTATTCTTGACCTTAGGGGGAAAAGCTCTCAGTTTTTCCCCCAGTGAGAATGATATTTGCTGTGGGTTTTTTTTTTTTTTAAAGATTTTATTTATTCATTAGAGAGAGAGAGAGACTGAGAATGAAAGGGGAGAAGAAGGTCAGAGGGAGAAGCAGACCTCCCGCAGAGCCGGGAGTCCGATATGGGACTCGATCCCGGGACTCCGGGATCATGACCCGAGCCGAAGGCAGTCGCCCAACCAACTGAGACACCCAGGCGCCCTGCTGTGGGTTTTTTATATGGCTTTTATGATATTCAGGTATGTTCCTTCTATCCATGAACTACAGAGCTTTTCTCAAGAAAGGATGCTGTATTTTGTCAAATGCTTCTTCTGCATCTATTGAGAGGATCATATAGTTCTTGTCCTTTCTTTTTTTAATGTAGTGTGTCCCATTGATTAATTTGAGGGTGTTGAACCACACCTGCAGCCCAGGAATAAATCCCACTTGGTCGTGATGAATAATCCTTTTAATGTACTGTTGGATCCTATTGGCTAGTATCTTGGTGAGAATTTTTGCATACATGTTCATCAGGGATATTGGTCTCTAATTCTCCTTTCTGGTAGGGTCTCTGTCTGGTTTTTGGTATAAGGTAGTGCTGGCCTTATAGAAAGAATTTGGAAGTTTTCCTCCCATTTCTATTGTTTGAAACAGCTTCAGAAGAATAGGTTTTAATTCTTCTTTAAATGTTTTGTAGAATTCCCCTAGGAGGCCACCCAGCCCTGGACTCTAATTTTGGGGAGATTTTTGGTTACTGCTTCAATTTCTTTGCTGGTTATGGGTCTGTTAAGGTTTTCTATTTCTTCCTGCTTCAGTTTTGGTAGCTTAAGTGTTTCTAGAAATGCATCCATTTCTTCCAGATTGCCTAAATTGTTGGCATATAATTGTTTTATAATATTCTCTTATAATTATATTTCTTTGATGTTGGTTGTGGTCTCTCCTTTCCTTCATGATTTTATTTATTTGGATCCTTTCTTTCTCTTTTCTTCTTGGTAAGTCTGGCTAGGGGTTTATCGATCTTATTCTTTCAAAGAACCAGCTCCTAGTTTCATTGATATGTTCTCTTCTTTTGACTTCTGTATCATTGATATCTGCTCTAATCTTTATTTCTCTTCTCCTGCTGGATTTAGGCTTTGTTTGCTATTCTTTTTCTAGCTCTTTTAGGTGTAAGGTTAGGTTATGTATTTGAGACTTTTCTTGTATCTCGAGAAAGGCTTGTATTGCCATATACTTCCCTCTTTGGACTGCCTTTGCTGTATACCAAAGGTTCTGAACGGTTGAGTTTTCATTTACATTCGTTACCATGTATTTTGAAAAATTCTTCTTTAATTTCCTGGTTGACCCATTCATTCTTTAGTAGGATGCTCTTTAACCTCCAAGTATTTGTGTTCCTTCCAAATTTTCTCTTGTAATCGAGTTCAAGTTTTAAAGCATTGTGGTCTGAAAGTATGCATGGTATAATCTCAGTCTTTTGATACTGGTTGAGACCTGATCAATGACCCAGTATGTGATCTATGCTGGATAATGTTCCATGTGCACCTAAGAAGAATGTGTATTCTGTTGCTTTAGGATGGAATGTTCTGAATATATCTGTGAAGTCATCTGGTCCTGTGTGTCATTCAAAGCACTTGTTTCCTCGCTGATCTTCTGTTTAGATGACCTGTCCATTGCTATGAGTAAGATGTGAAAGTCCCCTACTGTTATTATACTATTATCAATGAGTTCCTTTATGTTTGTTGTTAATTGTTTTATATATTTAGGTGCTCCCAAGTTAGGAGCATAAATATTTACAATTGTTAGATCTTCTTGTTAAACAGATACTTTTATTATAATATATTGTCCTTCCTCTTCTCTTATTACAGTCTTTGGTTTAAAATCTGCTTTGTCTGATATAATGATTGCTACTCTGGTTTTCTTTTGATATCCATTAGCATGGTAAATTGTTCTCCACCCCCTCACTTTCTATCTGGAGGTGTCTTTGGGTCTAAAATGAATCTCTTGTGTTTGCTTAGGCAGCACATATATTAAAATTGGAACAATACAGAGAAGATTAGCATGGCCCCTGTGCAAGGATGACAGGCAAATTCATGAAGCTTTCTGTATTTTTATTATAGCAAATAAAAATTTAAAAAATAAAATGAATCTATTGCAGACAGCATATCGATAGGTGTTGCTTTTTTATCCAATCTGATACCTTATGTCTTTTGATTGGAGCATTTAGTCCAGTTACATTCAGAGTAACTACTGAAAGATAAGAATTTAGTGCCATTGTATTACCTGTAAAATCACTGTTTCTGTAGATTGTCTCGATTGTCTCTGTTCCTGTCTGGTGTTACTTTTGGGCTCTCTCTCCACTCAAAGGATCCCCTTTAATATTTCTTGCAGGGCTGGTTTAGTTTTCACAAATTCCTTTAGTTTTTGTTTGTTCTGGAAACTTATCTCTCCTTCTATTCCGAATGACAGCCTCACTAGATAAAGTATTCTTGGCTGCAGATTTTCCCCATTTAGCACATTGAATATATCATGCCAGTCCTTTCTTGCCTGCCAGGTGTCTGTAGACTGGTCCGCTGCCAGCCTTATGTTTCTCCCCATATAGGTCAAATGCCTCTTGTCCTGAGCTGCTTTGAGGATTTTCTCTTCATCCCTGAAATTTGCAAGCTTCACTATTATATGTTGAGGTATTGACCTATTTTAACCGATTTTGAGCGGGGGCAGGGGGGGGCGGTTCTTCTGCACTTGAATGCCTGTTTCTGTCCCCAGATTAGGGAAGTTCTCAGCTATAATATATTCAACTAAACCTTCTGCCCCTTTTCTCTCTTCATCCTCTGGAACCCCTATTATTCAGATACTCTTTTGCTTTATGTTATTGCTGATTTCTAGAAGTCTCCCTATATCATCCGGTTGTAGTTTTTCTTTTTCTCAGCTTTCCTATTCTCCATCAATTTGTCTTCTATATCATTGACTCACTCTTCTGCCTCGTTTATTTTAGTTGGTAGAGCCTCCATTTTTTTACTGCATATCAGTAATAGCATTTTTAATTTCAGTCCAATTAGATTTTAGTTCTTTTATTTCTACAGTAAAGGATTCTCTAGTATCTTCTATGTTTGTTTGTTTGTTTTTAAGCCCAGCTAGTACCTGTTGTTTTGAATTCTAGTTCCTACATCTTATATCCATATTGATTAAATTCCTGGCAGTGACTACTTCCTCCTATTCTTTCTTTTGGGGTGAGTTTCTCTGTCTTGTCATTATGTCCAGAAAAGAACAGAAGAAAGAGAGAGAAAGGACAAAAATAACAAAACCAGAAAAATACAAATAAAACAAACGAGAAGAAAACAGAAACAAAAAACAGAATAAGAAAAATTCAAACGAGTAAAACAGAACAAAACAAACTAGATCCTGTGTGTATTTTGGTCTGTTTGCTAAGAGAAACTAGATCCCAAAATAGGAAAGAAAGAAAAACATATATATACAAGATTACTATAAAATACAAGGAAAGGAAGCCAAAAATAAAAAATGTATAATGTATATATAAAAATAAAAATTGAAAAAAACCCACAAATGCTCTATACTGTTTTCCCCAAGAACTGAAGCTGTGCAGCCTTCTATTATCAGAAACTTGGTCTGAGCAAGCTATTCTTGCTGGTCTTCTAAGGGAGGGGACTGTTGCACTGATTCTCAGGTGCCTTTGCACTTGTGAAAATGTGCCTCCCTTGCCAGGGGGCTGGGCTCAGTGTAGCAGCTCTGGATTGCATTATGTAGCACTATTTTGTTCCCTAAAGGCTTTCAGGACTGATGGGAGATGAAAATGGCAGTGTCTCCTACTCCTCCACCATCTTAACTCCTCCCCCTATTAGATCTTCTTGTTGAATAGTCCTTATTGTTGTGACATAGTGCCCTTCTTTATCTCTTGTTACATTCTTTGGTTTAAAATCAAGTTTGATATAAGCATGGTTACTCTTTCTTTCTTTCGTTATATGTATTCTATCCTGTATTTTTTTTTTAATTTTATTTTTTCAGTGTTCCAAGATTCATATGGTCCTTAAATACAATGGAATATTACACAGCCATCAGAAAGGATGAATACCCTGGCATTTTTTTGATGTCCATTTACATGATAAATGTTTCTCCATTCCCTTTCAATCTGCAAAAGTCTTTGGGTCTCAAATGAGGCTCCTATAGGCAGCATCTAAATGGGTCTTGTTTTTTTTTTTATCCATCCTGACACCCTGTGTCTTTTGATTGGAGTATTTAGTCTATTTACATTCAGAGTACTGATAGATATGTATTTAGTGCCATTTTATTACTTGTTCTATTATTGTTTCTGGAGATTTTCCCTGTTCCTTTCTTGTCTTTGTCACTTTTGGTCTTTCTTTCCACTCAAAGAGTCCCTTTTAATATTTCTTGCAGGGCTGGTTTAGTGGTCATGAACTCCTTTAGTTTTTGTTTGGGAAACTTTTCATCTCTTCTATTCTGAATGATAGTCTTGCTGGATAGAGTATTCTTGGGTACAGGTTTTTTCCATTCAGTACATTGAATATATCATGCCACTGCTCTGGCTTGCCAGAAGTTTCTGTGGAGAGATCTGCTAACCTTATTGGTTTTCCCTTGTAAGTTAGGGACTAATTTTGTCTTGCTGCTTTTAGGATTTTTTTCTTTATTTGCAAATTTAGCTGCAATATATCTTGGTGTTGGCCTGTTGTTGTTGACTTTTATGGGAGTTTTCTGTGCCTTTTGGATTTGGATATCTGTTTCCTTCCCTCAATTATGGAAGTTTTCAGCTATAATTTCTTCAAATAAACCTTCTGCTCCCTTTTCCCGCTCTTCTTCTGGGACTCCTACGATACTGTTACTATGTTTGATGGTGTCACTGAGTTTCCTAAGTCTACTTATGTGATCCAAATTGTTCTTTTTTTCAGCTTCATTATTTTCCATAATTCTATCTTCTAAGTACATTCCTGAAACACATGCCTGTCCTTCTCCCATCCTTGTAGTCATTACATCCTTTTTGTTGTTATTTTGTATTTTATTGGACTGATGTACATTTCACCATTTCTGAGAACATGAAGTTAACATACGACTAAGAATATGGAAAAGGAAAGGGGGAGAAGCCATCCACAAATTTGAATAAACTAGAAAGGGATGTAAAACATTTGGTTGGAATCAAGGGAAAAACCTATTCAGAGGTGAAGGGAGGTCCTTGGTTTCTAACAAAAATCTCCTAAAGACCCTACTAATACAAGGGTCAGTTTATGGAAAAACTCCACATTGCACAGAACCCCATTAGGCAGGAGAAATGGGCAGGATAGAAGGACATGGGCTGCGGGGGCAACTGGTGTGCAGCAGGGATGGCTGGGCTAGAGGCCGAGGCTCAGGCCCAGGACCTGGAGGTAGGAGAAGTCTGGAAGACTAGACGCATGTTAGCGCATTCACCAAAGCTCTGGCTTTCCAGTTGGTCTCTGGGATGCTGACGCTTTCCTCACACAAGGGTCATTACATCCTTGTAGTCATTACATCCAGCTGGCTTTGAATCGTGGTTACTGAGTTTTTCATTTTGGCCTGGTTGGGTTTTTTTTGTTGTTGTTTTGGGGTTTTTTTGACAGAGAAAGTGAGAGAGAGCATGAGAGGAGAAGGCCAGAGGAAGAAGCAGACTCCCCGTGGAGCCGGGAGCCCAACGCGGGACTCGATCCCAGAACTCAAGGATCACGACCTGGGCCGAAGGCAGTCGCCCAACCAACCGAGCCACCCAGGCACCCCGGCCTGGTTGTTTTTTATCTTTTTTAGTCACTGTAGTAAGGGTCTTTCATGCTTTTCTGCAGCCTAGCTAGTACCCTTGTGGTCATTGTTTTAAAATATTACTTAGATCTGTTTCGATTAGATCCCTGGGTGTGACCTTTTCTTGTTCTTTCTCTTGGGATGAATTCCTCTGTCTTGGCATTTTGTCTAGATCTCTGTCTTATTCTCTGTGTTAGGAAAGCCTGCTAGGTTTCCTGCTCCTGAGAGTAATGGCCTCATGAAGAAGAGGTCATAGGGGGCGCCTGGGTGGCTCAGTGGGTTAAAGCCTCTGCCTTCAGCTCAGGTCATGATCTTAGGGTCCTGGGATCGAGCCCATCTGGCTCTCTGCTCAATGGGGAGCCTGCTTCCCCTTCTCTCTCTGCCTGCCTCTCTGCCTACTTGTGATCTCTCTCTCTGTCAAATAAACAAAATCTTTAAAAAAAAAAAAAAAAGAGGAAGAGGTCATAAACTGTCCAGGGCCTGGCACTCTAGGAAGTGTCTCTGGGGTGTGCTCTGTGCACTGTGTTGCTCTATCCCTCAGGTCAGTGGTCTCTCAAGTTTCTTCCAGCCTGAAGTGGAGAGTGTTTGGACTTTGGCCAGACTGTGGCAAGTTGTAACTAGGTGTGCTCTGGTCTGCTTGTTAAAAGAGACCTGATAATAAACAAATAAATAAAAAAGAGCCTGGGTGGCTCGGTGGGTTAAAGCCTCTGCCTTCGGCTCAGATCATGATCTCAGGGTCCTGGGATCGAGCCCTGCATCGGGCTCTCTGCTCAGCAGGGAGCCTGCTTCCCCCTCTCCCTCTGCCTGCCTCTCTGCCTGCTTGTGATCTCTCTCTCTCTGTGTCAAATAAATAAACAGATAAATAAAATAAAATATAAATAAAATAAAATAAAATAAAATAAAAAATAAGAGACCTGATGCTCTTTCCACTAGAGCTGAAGTTTTGTAGAACTCTGTGCAGTAGACATGGCGTGTGCGGGGGTTTGTGCCGTGTTCTCGGAGAGGGGCCTCCTGCGCTCCTCACGCACACTTGCCCAAGAAAAGCAGCACCAGCGGGGGGAGGGGGGAGCGGTGGTGCGCGGCGGGAGCAGGTTAGGCGGCCAGTGTTGGTGCTTTGCTGCGGGGTGGGGGAGGGATGGTGCCAGCCTGCTCGGTGGTGGAGGGTCTGTGCTTACTGCTCTCAGGGAAGCACTTTTCTGAGGAGTGAATAATTTCCCCTAGTGCGTTCACGGGCATTTTTCAGATCACTGATGTCATGCTGCCTGTCTCTGGGTCGCTTGCCTGTCTGGCACAGCACCGCACACCCTGGGCTCTACCTCAGCCAGGCTTGCTGACTTTGAAAATCCCCAACTTCGGGGACCTGGTGTGGTGGGGACTTCCGTCCTCTGGGAGAGGGTTTCACCATGCTGGCACTGCTGCGGGTTTGACCCAGAAGGGCTGTCTCGTCCGAGCTCAGGGGCATGGGGTTTGGAGCAAGCAGGCTAAGCAGCCAGCGTCCTGGCTGGCCGCCCTCGGCAGCTGTGTCTAGCCCTACGATAAGGGACAGGGAAGGGAAATGGTGCCCGCTGTGTTTTTGGTCCCCGAGAGGCAACGCTGCCTCTCACAGATGTGCTCCGAAACGTATGGTTTCTCCTCGTGCTCCTTAGGTGGCCCTCGGGTTGTTGCCGGCCTCCCCTCCAGAACGGGGCTGTGTCCTCCGGTCTCCATCCCAGCCAAGCCCAGGGACCTCTCAAACTCGTCCTGAGCCCAGTTGGTTGCAAAACTCACGAAATTTAGCTCCTCTCATTGTCCCAGCCAACAGTGTTGGGAAAGTGTGCTCCTTGAGCATTCCCCTGTGTGCTCCCCCCTCACTTGCCTTTTTCGGTGACCAGGGCTCCCTCCCCCTCTGCAGCACCCACAGTCGGTTTCTCCCCCAAACACTTCCTACCTTCCTTGAAGTGGCCTCTTCTCTTCCTCTAGTTATGCAGTTTGTTCTGCCATCCCTCAGGTTGATTTCCTGAGTGTTCAGAATGATTTGATACTTTCGTAGCTGTATTTGAGGGGCCGAGGCAAGCCTAGGGCCCTCCTACTCTGCCACTATCTTAGCTCTGGAATGCTACTTTTTATTTATAGTAGGTTCTTTAGGAATAACTGTCACTCTGTAATGTACTCTTTTAATTTTCTTAATGGTAATTTTGAGATAAGTTTCAAATTTTGATTTGGTCCAGTTTATTAATTTTTTCTTTTATACTTAAAAGAAAGTGCCATTTTGGACCCTAAGAAATCTCTACCTACTCCATGGTCATAAAGTTACTCTCTCTTGTTTCTTCTAGAATCTTTATAGTTTTAGCTTTTACATTTAGGTCTGTCATCCACCCTGACTTAATTTTAAGATACATGAGATAGAGGCTCTTTTTTTTCCTCCTTACATTTCCTTTATCAGGCTGAGGATATTTCCTGTATCCCTTAATTTGTTGAGTCTTTATCATATATGGGTTTTGTATTTTTTACAAAAGTTAAAAGCTTTTTCTGTATCTTTTGATACAATTGTGGTTCCCCCTCTTTATTTCTCTTATTCTGTGAATTACTTCTTCTTTTTTTAATACTAAGCCAACCCAGACTTACTGGCATAAGAGTCATTTGGTAATTATGTAAACTTTTTATATCTCTGGATTTTGCTTGCTAATATTTTGTTGAGAATTTCTGTGTCTGTGTCAGAGGCTGACAAACTTTCTGTTGAAAGTCTAAATAGTAAATATTTTAGACTTTGTGGCCATACAGTCTTCATCACAACTATTTAGTTCTGCTATAATGCAAAAGCAGTCAAAGACAATAGAAAACCAAACTTTATTCTTTAAAAAAAATTATTTGAGAGGAAGAGAACGCATTTGGGGCAAGGAGCAAAGGGAAAAGGAGAGAGAGAAACTCAAGCAGACTCCACACCAAGTGCAGAGCCCATTGCAAGGCTGATCTCATGAGCTGAACTGAAATCAAGAGTCTGTGGCTTAATCGACTGAGCCACCCAGGTGCCCTTCAAACTTTACTTTCAAAAACAGGGACAAGAGAGACATATTTGGCTTGAGGGCATAGTTTTCTGACCTACAGTGTATGTTCACAAGGGATATTTTCTTTTCATGTACTATTCTTGTTAAATTTTGGTGTCATTGTTATGGTGGACTCATAAAGTAATCTGGGAATTTCCCCTCCTCCATTTTCAGTTTCAGGTGTTCTTAATATTCCCTGATCATATTTAAAAATGTTTGTAGGATTTCTTGTCATAGCCCCTCTTTCATTCTAAATACTGATTATTTGTATTCTCTGTCTTGATCAGCCTTCCTAGATCAAATAATTTGATTAGTATTTTCAGTGAATCAACTTTTAACTGTATTAATTCTATTTTCTGTATCACTGATTTTTGTTCATTTTTTTCCCCTTTTCCTATGTACTTTAGGTTTAATTTGTTCTTTTTTCCCTTCTAGCTTCTTAAGGTGGAAATTTAGACCACTGATTTTAAACCTTTTTTCTTTATAGCTTATAAATTAATTACAAAGTAAGGTCATAAATTTCCCTCTACTGCTTTAGCTGTATCTCACAAATTTTTACTTTTGTGTCTTTATTACCAATCAATTAAAGATAATATCTAAATTCCCTTTTTATACATTCTTTGACCCAAAGGTTATGGGCACAGTTAATTTAGTTCTATAGTATGTCTTTATTCTAGGGCTTGGTCCTTATACCCAGTGTGTGACCTTATGTGCCCAAGTTGTTCAGCAAGTATCCTTCTCTGTGGAGAAGCTGAAACTCCAACATTAGCTAGAAGCGTGCAATTTCTGGTATCTCCTTTCCATTCAGCCTCATAGCAGCCGCTCTCGATTAGTCTTAAAGATTTTCATCCTGTACATATAAAGCCTGCTCTTTGCAGGGACTTGAGGGAAACTCTCAATTTTCTGTGCCTACCCTCTGTATAAAGCTTCTTCATCTCTAGTATTCCGTTCCACAAATTCTAGCCATCTTGCCAACTCCAAACTCTATCTGCCTCAGCTCAGCATGAATACCACTCCACTCAGGCTTTCTTTCCCTGTACCAGAGTTGTAAGTGGGGAAGTTAGTGCCCATTCTGAGGCCTGCGCAAATAGTAGGGTTAACTTGAACGTTTCCCGTCTTTTAAGGATTATAGTCTTGTGCCACCTGTTGTTCATGCCTAAAAAGAACTGCCTTGCATGTCTTGTTCAGTTTTATAATTGTGTAGGACCTGAGGGCAAGACCAATACCAATAATTCTATTATGGCTGTATGTATAAGGTTCCTACTCAAAGTCCATATTCTTAACCACATTACTAAATTATCTCTATGATGGGATTCCATATTATAGAAAAAAATGTTAAACACTAATATGTTCTTTTTTTGAGATTTACCTACTTGAGAGAGAGGGCACAAGTGGTGGGAGGGGCAGAGAGAAGAGTGAGAGAATCTCAAGCAGACTCTCTGCTGAGCATGGAGCCCTGACTTGGGGCTCAGTCCCGTGACCCCGAGATCATGACCTGAGCCGAAATCAAGAGTTGAATGCCCAACTGAGTCACCCAGGTGCCCTGGAAATGCATTCTTAATAATATGGAAAAATATCAGCAGGGATTAGAGAATGAGAGAGATGAAAGGGTAAGTGTTGCCAGAGACTGGGGATCTCGAATGAAAGATTTCATAGATGAAATGCATGATGACAACATTTACAGGCCTAGATGGCTTAAACAGAACAGTGTAATTTCTATGTTTTGCATAAAGAGAAAACAGTGATCTGATAGCCACCAGATTATGGTCTTTGATGGCAAGAACTAGGTGAATGATGATGGAAAATAAGCAAACATATAAACAAAAGGAAAACAGAAGGCAGGACAGGTGAACTTTGAGAAAATAACATGAGTTCGGTTTTGGATAAACTTAAAGTTTTCTTAGAAATCTGTAGGACATCCAGGGAATGTCTGGGTAGGCAACTGAAAATACAGATCTGTTACAAGGAAAATATGGAGATACAGATCTGAAAGTTATTACCATAAAGATTATTATCGAAGCAACAGGACTGGATGAGATGATGTAAGAAGAACTTGTATCTTTAGGAGAGGTAAGAAACCTAAAGTAGAAACCTAGGTAATCCCAATATTTTAGAGTAGGCGGATAAGAATACTAAGAGTTGATGTTCAGAGAAGTAAAAGGCAATATAAAGAGGCAATGTGGCTTTAGTGGTTAAAAGCATGGACTGTGGGGGCGCCTGAGTGGCTCAGTGGGTTAAAGCCTCTGCCTTCGGCTTGGGTCGTGATCTCGGGGTCCTGGGATCGAGCCCCACATTGGGCTTTCTGCTCAGCGGTGAGCCTGCTTCCCCTTCTCTCTCTCTCTCTGCCTGCCTCTCTGCCTACTTGTGATCATTCTCTCTGTCAAATAAATAAATAAAATCTTAAAAAAAAAAGAGCATGGACTTTGGAGTCAGTTCAAATCCCAGCTCTCATAAAGCTACGTGACCATGAGAAAAATTACTTAATATTTCTGTGTCTGCTTTCTCTTCTGTAAAACACAGTGAACAATACTAGCACTTGCCTAATGAGAGACAATCACCATAGCTCTGGAGGCTCATTCGGCCCCAAACTCCTGTCCTCTCAAATTTCAGTAGTAAAGAAGACAGCTGGATCAACAGTTTGAGTTAGCTCAACAGAGGAGCAGAAAGGTCCCTCTCACTGACATAGGGCACTTCGCTTACAAAGAAATTTCCATCAGTACGGAGCTACACAGATATTTCCCACCCCACCTCAATAATAAATATGTAGACTATTACGGAGGCAGGGTTTCTTTCCACCAGAACTTTGGACACAGTGCATGCAGACTATGCCAAAGCTATAGGATAAGAGTTTGAGGGATTGTGTGTTTTCTCCTACTCTTGTCTCTGTAAACTTTTCCTCAATAAACTATTTTACATCTATATCATACGGTACTATAGTGCTGTGTTGCATGACTTCCTTGAAAGATATTTCCTTACAGCTGTTCCTCTTATTTGTTCCTCATTAAAGTATAATAATACTTGTAATGAGTTTACAAACCTGCCTGGCACATAGCGTCAGGTAAAGATTAGCTATTTGTTTTTGAAAGGAGAATCAGGAAAGACTAGCAGTGTTCTAGAGTCAAATCAAGAAATAACAAAGGAGAACTGGTAAACAGTGTCAAATGCTACCAAAAATCAAAGAATGAAAATAGGACACTGGGTGTGGCAACACAGTGGTAAAGGATTGTATTAGGTTAAGGATTGGTTCGGAAGTAGAGTAAAACAGGGAATATAGAATGGTTTTTCTAAGAAATTTGGTGGGAAGAAAAAAGAAAAAGTACATAGGTTAGTGCTTTTTTGCTTGCAAGTGACAGAAATCCAATTTGAACGAGCTTTGTAAAAGGGCTTACGATAAGAATATCATGTCTCAGAAGGCAAGGTCAATAATGTGGCTGAGTCTCAAAAGCGTGTGGAACTAGGATCTTCAGCTATTTTTTTTTTCTTAATCTTCTCTGTAGGTTTGTTTCATTTTCTCTCCTCCTTTCTCCAGACTAGTTGCATTGCTGCTTTGGTCCACATGGTAGGAAAGATGGCTATCAAGAGCTCTGGAGTTGGACATATTACAGTCCAAAAATGCAAAAAGATAGAGGAGTTTGCAGTTTGAGTTTTAAAATTCCCAAGACAAGACTCTGGCCCTTAAACTAAGTGTCTAACCCTGAATGAATCAGCAGTAGCCAGGGATGACAGAGGTGAATGGATTGGAGTATAACATGGCTATTCCTATTGCAAATATATATGAAATGCAATGGATGGGGAAAAGTCTAAACAAAATAAGTATGCACTATAAGGATACAGAGTATTTTTTTGAGGAGTAGGTGTTATAAAGGTGGGGTTTTAGTTTGTAGTTTAGGCCAGGGAAGGGATTTGAACATATTTATATGAATGAGAGAAACCAAAGGGATAGGATTAAAGATAAGGGACAAGACATGGGTTATTTAATAGAGTAAAATCCAAGAATCAAAGGGAAAGAATGGAATTTAGTGCACAAGTACAAGGACTTGCCTTTCAGAGAAATAGGCCTTTCTGAGATAGGAGAGAAGAAAATATGAGTGCATGCTGACATAGGCAGGTCTAGAAAGAAGAAGGAAATTGGTGGAGATTGGACCTGAAGATCTCCTGTTAAGTATGTGGCTAAGTTATCTCTTGAAAGTATGGGAGATGCAATAAAGGAGGTAGTTAAAAAGAATAACAAATATTAACATTCTTGTCAAGAGGAAGAGAATGGAAGCTAAAAGGAAGAGGTTAAGGCTTGTCAAAATTAAGAGTTCAGCTCAGACTAGAAACTAAATTAATGAAGGTGTCAGAAGTACAATGTGACTAAGTAATGTTCGCTAGTTCATGAACAAGAGCTCATAACGCACCTGATAGAAGGTCCGGGGAAAGGGAAAAAAGGGTGCTGGGCAAGAAGACTGAATCAGTAATAAAACTCTTAGGGTCAAGTCACCAGTGAGTAGCAGTAAAAAAGATAAACTTTATTCTACTCCTGACAAGTAATTACAAATTCTGAATTAGTGTTATTCAAATGGTACTGTCAACATTAATGGCTTTACTGCTTACATATTAGAAAAAATTAACTCCTAAGGACACATTTATATACACTTTAAATATATGGTCTAAAGAAAACAAATTTGAACTCCAGAGAGATTTTTAAATTTGAAGGTTTAAATATGTTCATCTTAATTTTGCTACATTTTTATTCTACCATAAAGCTAGCCATGTATAAATGGGGCCACTAATCCAAAGTCCGTCTCCTGATACCTAGAACAAATCAGTTTCTTTGGAACACATACTTCTGTCATGTATATAATCCCACTTGTAAAACAGGAATAATAATAGCATATACCTCACAAAATAGATTATATGAGGAGCGCCTGGGTGGCTCAGCTGGTTAAGCAGCTGCCTTTGGCTCAGGTCATGATCTCAGAGTTCTGGGATTGAGCCCCAGCCCCGAATAGGGGGCCCCTGCTCAGTGGGAAGCCTGCTTCTCCCTCTCCCTCTGAATGTCACTCCCCCTGCTTGTGCTCCATTAAATTAACATAAGATAGATTATGTTAATTTAATGAGTTACTATAAAGTGCTTAGAATAGTGACAGATAAATGGTAAACACTCAACAAAAGCCAGTCATTATTAGTACAATTATGAACCTGTGGCAGAATGACCTTTAAATTCTTATTACTCATTCTAAAAGTAAGGTATTACTAGAACAATAAGCAAATGTTATTCTAATTGAAAATATAAATTAGTCAATGTACTTATTGTGCATTTTAACAGTGATTTTTATATAAAAAACAAAGCAATAAGTTTAAACCAAAAATGAGTAATGAATTAACTTTCACAAAGAGAATAAGGTTTAGAAGAATTTCCTTTAAATATACTGAAATAAAAATTTATTCAAAAGCAATAAAATAACAGCTTCTATGAAGTATGAGCTACATGTAATAAACACAGTACCAAAAATCTCATTTTTCACCACATCAACATCTTCATTTAATTACAAATTTTCTCCCTGGAATAAAAAAAAAAAAAGATTAGCTTTGAAATATTCTTAATTTAGCATTAATGTCCACTATAATAATCAGGAGCATAACTTAAGTGGGAAATATTTACTCAATTAATATGAGGGGCGTCTGGGTGGCTCAGTGGGTTAAGCCTCTGCCTTTGGCTCAGGTCATGATCTCAGGGTCATGGGATCAAAACTGCATTAGGCTCTCGGCTCAGCAGGGAGCCTGCTTCCTCCTCTCTCTCTGCCTGCTTCTCTGCCAAAAATAAATAAAATCTTTAAAAAAATATGAATCAGAGAAAGTCAATAATGGACCACATGGAATATAAAAAGCAAGTAATTCTGGTGGGGGGTAATGGGAGGGAGTGCAAAGTCAAACTAAATTGATATAAAAAACAAAAACAGAAGACATAATATAAATAAGATATTTAGACAGTGATGTCACACTATGGTTTGAAGGCACAGTAAGGAAGATAAATGAAGGGCTACCTGAAAATAGTAAAAAAGAAGAGAAGTAAGAGCAGGAAAGGGAAATGACAAGAGAATGTGTGCACAAAGAAACAACACAACATAGAGGAGTAGAGAAATACAGGAGAAAGGCCCGGGAGATTTTTCTTTTTTAAGAGGGAAAGAAAGAGCAGGGGGAGGGGTAGAGGGAGAGGGAAAGAGAGAGAGGCTCAAGCAGGCTCCACGGCCAGCACAGAGCCTGATGCAGGGCCTGATTTCACAACCCTGAGATCACAACCTGAGCTGAAATCCAAAGTTGGACATTCAACTCACAGAGCCACCCAGGTGCCCCCTGGTCCAGGAGATTCTAAAAATACAGGTCAAATACTCTTGTCATACTTTACTTAGGCGAGGGATTTGAAAATGTTACCATGTCCTTAGGTGTTACCTATAGTCTTGTTTCACCTTGTTTCTTTCCATCTCTGTTTTCTAGCTGACTTTCTCAGTTCTTATTTTTCATCTTATTACATGGCATGTGGACCACATTTGTAAACTTCTCCTTTTTGGGAATAAGATGGATATAAATAATACTTCTTGCAACTTCCTAATAAACTATGAATTAGCTAATCAATCAGTATTTGCAGCACAGTATCCCTCCCACCATTCAAATCTAAAACAGGAGTTTTTAACTTGATGTCTCTGAACTCCTTTGATAATGTGTTCAAAATTTTGTGCATGTGTAATTTTCTGTGACTTCTGAAGTTTTTGTCAGCAGCTTTATTGTTAATGGAACTGGCAACATAGTTAACTGTTAGGAAAATCATTTGGGCCACAACACAAGTAAAAGAGGTAATAACGCTTATTAAGCACTTCTCAACATAGTAATTTCTAGGTTTTTTTCTGCTGTATCAGTGGACTTTAAGACTGCACACTTTGCAGGGGCACCTGGGTGGCTCAGTGGCTTAAGTGTCTTCCTTCAGGTCAGGTCATGATCTCAGGGTCTTGGGATCGAGTCCCACATCAGGCTCCTTGCTCAGTGGGGAGTCTGCTTTTCCCTCTGCCTCCCCTCTCACCCCCTGTTCTCTCTCTCAGATAAATAAAATCTTAAAAAAAAAAAAAAAAAACCTGCACACTCTGGAGCAGGGCTGGATTAAGCCCAACTAATGCCCTCAGCACAGCCCAATAATGATGCCCTCACCTGTCCGTTGCTTAAAATAAGGAGCTCAAAGGTTCTTTACACAAATCAGTGCATGACTTAAATAACAGCTGGTTTTGCTTTCTAGAGAAGTGAAACTCACATCATGAATCAAACAAATTTAGTATCTTAAGGACACCTTCAAATCAAACTTAAACCTGCGTCACTCACTATACCAAAGAAAGAGATAATTAACAGTGCACATTAAATTGTAACAAGGCAGATAAAGACAATTACAAAACAATCTACACCTAAGAGTGGCAGTGAAAGGGTTAAGGGCATTATAGCTAGGGCAAAAACTGTGGTGCTCTCCTTCCCTTGGTGCCCTAAACTCAATTTTATTTTCCTTCAAGGCTGTTCTGGAGTCTTTGCATAAGCAGCCATGTAAAGAGGTGAACAGGTAAGTAAATAAAGGTCGGACACAGTCCACCTTTAATCGGATAAATTATCTTTGTATCTGATTGACATATTTGGGTGGTTTCTTCATAACATCTCATTTAGATAATACTTTCCTTGGCTTAAAAAAGTTTAAAATTTCTGCTTTTAAATCAGAGACCAATGTAATATCATACTTCCATGTGGATGAAATGAGCTAAGGACCAGAAATGGCCTATAGATCAAGATTCTACAACCCAATTTAAAATGTCATTTTTTACATTTATTAATGCAATGTACATATAAATGACCATGAAGTTAGACAGTAAAATTATAGCAAGTCAAAGTTTCTTTCAATGGTAGCAGTCTTGCTCTGAATTTTCTCACCTTCCATTAAAGAAAAAACACCCTCGTCCAAAAAATAGTAGGTTGGTGGGGAAGGAGCCCCTATAAAGAAAGTATCAAGAAGATGTCTTCAGTCACCTTTCCCTTTGTGATTAAGGTTTAATATGCAAGTAATGACCACCCGAAAATGGAATAAAACCCACAGATGAGCATTTGTCAAGCATCTGTCCCAGCATGGATCCCAAAGCTGTATTGAATGGAATTCTGAGCAAACCGAAGAATCAGCCCCTTCTATCGAAGATGAAACTAAACCACACAGGTAATGCAGTCGAGGGTCATGAGCTATGAGGCCCAGATGAGATTAATATTGAGTATTGATTGTGGTTTATGCATTTAAAACTCAGAGTATGACTAGCAATAAACAAAACTATATGTGAAACAGAATTTAACTTTGGCTGGATTTTCTAAAAATCTGGAGATAGTATTTTGCATATTTTAATTTGGCTCTGGGCTTCCATTACAACAGAATAGGTAATAGTGCCCACTACAATAGAAGAACCATTTGGTACTATTAGGGTAATAACAATACCAATCAATAAAGATTAAATGAGCTAGTTTATATAAAGCATTTATTTTTTTTAAAGAGTTGATTCATTTATTTGAGAGAGTGAGAGAGTGTGTACAAGTGGAGAGAGGGGCAGAGGAAGAGGGAGGAGCAGACTCCCTGCTGAACGGGGAGTCCAATGCAGGGCTGGATCCAAGGACTCTGAGATCAAGACCTGAGCCGAAGTCAGACACCCAACTGAGCCACCCAGGTGCCCCCATGTAAAGCAGTTAAAATAGTGCCTGGCATATAGTGAATGTGATGTATTACCATGATTACAATCTATCACTGTACTAATCAAGTTTATCCTATAGAAAATAAGTTCTATTTATCAGAAATAGACTGTTGCACATCTAGGACTCTAGGACCATTGGAATAGAGCAGAAGTTCTCAGAGAAAGCAGAACTCCTCTCCTGGGGTTCAGAACATTTGTGAGTTCTTTTTGGTTGTCATTATCATGGGGAGATCCTGTTGCTGGTATATAATTGAGGACAAAAGATGCTGGATATATTTGCAGGGCCATGTCACCCAACAAAACTATCTGCCTGGCAATCCTACTAGACTTCCCTAGTCCTTTTATATTTTCTTATTTTCCAAGATAACTTTCACCTACCTTTCGTGTTCTTAGTCCTCTAGCACCTTACCCTGTCATAGCTCCTAACCTTATTAAGAACACCTACACTAAGAAAATAGTCATTCAATAAAGAAATTGCTCCCTTCTCACCAAATCTTCTACTTCATGTGTTTCTGCACCCATACATTGTACTTTCTCTCCCACTACGGTAGATGAACTGTCTCTTCTCTTAGCCAAGGCCAGTTCTACTTCTCTGCTGGATTCTCTCTTTTAGCCTATCTTAAGAACTTTGTACCTTCTACACTTCGTCTTGAATTATCAGTTTCCCTGTCTACCACATCATTCCCACCAATCCAATGCTGTTTTATCTCTTATTCTAAAAAACAAAATAAAAACTGTCCCTTGACATTCCATCTCCCTCATTTCTTTACATCAAAAGAGTTGCCTGTTTGGGGTGCCTGGGTGGCTCAGTCAGTTGAGCTCCTGCCTTCGGCCCAGTTCATGATCCCAAGATTCTGGGATCGAGTCCCACATCAGGTCTGCTGCTCGGCGGAGAGCCTGCTTCTCCCTCTGCCTGCTTGTGCCCTCTCTCTCTCTCTCTCTCTGACAAATGAATAAATAAAAAAAGAGTTGTCTGTTTTTGGTGTTTCCTTTTCTTCTCCTCCTATTCTCTGCTGATCACACTCTAACCAGGCTTACATAATACCAAATATATCAATTATTTTTTTTTAGTGTTATGGGACAAGTTGTTTATTTTTTCCCAAATACGTTTATTTTTTCAGTGTTACAAGATTGATTGTCCAAATATATCAATTATTAATTCTCACTTTATTTAGCAACATTTAATCTCTCTTCTGAAACATGCTATATTATTTTCCTTATTTGTTCTATTTCACTGTTTAAATCTCAGCTTTATTGAATCCTCAACTTTTTGAATGCTAAAAATAATTTAGCCTTACTAAATTAGGTTTAACTTGGGGGCTGATTTTTTTCTACCTCGGCTAACTCCCTGGACTTATGGCTTTAGCAACCATCTACATTGCTGATACCTGAATGTGTAACTGCAGCCTCATTAACCCAGTCATTGGTTTGTCGTCTTCACTTGGACATCTAATAGAAATCTCAAATTTAGTAGTCAAAAAGAGAGTCAATGCTTCCAAATCTGCTCATCTCCTAGTATTCCCCAACTGAGAAAAAGCTCAGTTACTCTTGCCAAAATCTCTGGAGTCTTCGACTATTTCACTCAAGACTTACATTAAATCCTGTTGGCTCTATCTTCAAAATATACCTAGAAATGGAACTATTCTCAACACTTCCGCATCTGTCCTCCTGCCTACCCCAAATCATCTCTTGCCTGGATTATTACAAGTAGCCTCCTGGATAGTCTCTGCTCTTGTTCCTTTATCATCCATTCTTCCTAAAACCGCCAGAATGATTCTTTAAAAACATAAATCAGATAAATGTCACTTCCCTAAGCAGAACCTTCCAAATGCTTCCCATCACCCTTCAAATAAAATCCAGAGTTCTTACAGGAGCGACAACACTGCTCGAGCACCCCACCCCCACCTTACAGCCCGACACCGAGCACCATCTCTTCGCTCCTACGGCTTTCCCTCTTGTTTATACCAAACCAGCAGTACCCCTCCGAGCTGCTTTTTGCACACATCAGGCAGGTTACCACCCCCAGGACTTCAGTACCTGTTGTTCCGTTTCCTCCAATGCTCTTCCTTCAGATACTGGGATAGCTTACTTCCTGACTTCCTACAAGACTCTGAACAAATGTCACCCTCTTGAGACACCTGCCCTGAGCACCCTATCTGAAAAAGCACCCCCATCACACTGTATGCTCCTCCATATTTCCTCCTGTCATTACAGCATATGTCTGTTTACTGATGATCTTCCCACTAAAATATAAACTGTTTGGACAGGGTCTTAGTCATTTTTGTTTATTTCTATAATTCCAGTGCCTGGTATATAGTAGATGCTCAATAAATAATGAAATGGCTGAATAAGTGATAAAAAATAAAACTAATTTTAAAGGCTAGATGAAAACTAATTTTATCAGGTATTATATATGATTTTTTTTTAAATTTTATTTATTCGAGATAGAGATAGTAGAGAGAGCATGAGAGGGGAGAAGGTCAGAGGGAGAAGCAGACTCCCCATGGAGCTGGGAGCTGGACGTGGGACTCGATCCTAGGACTTCAGGACCATGACCCGAGCCGAAGGCAGTCGCTTAACCAACTGAGCCACCCAGGCGCCCATTATATATGATTTTATTGGGCATTTTACACAACTACCTAGTTTACCATTTGAAATTTCATTTGAAAATTTTATTTAACAAGAGTATTAAATAGATTTTTGCTTTTAAGTAGTAAATTAAGCTCTTTTCAGTGTGGAGAAATGAAGGTCTAACTGTCTTGGATCCAATCTAAAAATGCTTTTAAAGTTTTTTAGGCCTCCAGTGCTATTTTGATGTGTTTGAAAATGAAAAAAATGAGCATTGGAAAAAGCTGGATTTCTCTGGAAGGGATTCTTTATTTCTATATGCAAATTATAGATTAAATGCTTATAAAAATATGGAGGGGGCACCTGGGTGGCTCAGTTGGTTAAGTGTCTGCCTTTGGCTCAGGTTAGGATTTTGCAGTCCTGGGATCAAGTGCTGCATCAGGCTCCCTGCTCAGCAGAGTCTGCGCCTCCCTCTCCCTCCGCCCCCCGCCTGCCGGCTCCTGCACACAGGTTCTCTTTCTTTCTTTCTCTCTCTCCTCTCAAAATCTTTTAAAAAATGTTGAGTGTAAGGTATGTGTAATAAGGACAGAATTGCCTATTCAGTATGATATGCTCAAGGAATAAAAGAAGTAGAAAAATCATGTAAATGAGCTACTCTGCCACTGTGGAAGTCTACAAACAAAACAAAGTTCACCTTAATTTTTCACTAGAAGAGTTTCCAGGAAGTCTAGAAACACAAATAATTTTGGAACTCCAAAAACATTTTCCAATACAGCTGACCCTTGAATAACATGGGTTGGCCTTTGAATAACAGGTTTGAACTGCACAGGCCCACTCACTTATATACTAATTTTTTCAATAAATATATTGGAAATTTTTTCTGGAGATTTGCAACAATTTGAAAAAACAGAAGACCCTCACAGCCTAGGACTACTGAAAAATTAAGAAAATTGTATGTCATAAGTGCATAAAACATATACAAGTTTATTACAAAAAGTTAAAATTTATCAAAATTTACACACACACACACAGACTGTATATGGTGCCAACTGCAGTTGCAATGTAAACAAATGTAAAGAGGCAGGATTAAATAACTGCATGAAATTAAATGTAGTACTACTGTAGTAATCTTGTAGCCACCACCTGTGGTTACTGTCGTGAGCTGAAGTGTTGTATTGCTTAAAACACTGTGTGATGTTAATCATCTCCCTGTGAGGAGTTCATCTCTCCAGTAAAATTGTGTATTGCAATAAAAAGTGACCTCTTGCAGTTCTCACATATTTTTTTGGTGTTTAGTGCAATACCATAAACTTCTGAAAAACGTCAAGCGACCCATAGGAAGTGCTGCTAGTGATGTTGGAAGTGCTCCCAAGAAGCAGAGAAGAGTCATGACATTACAAGAAAAAACTGAATTGCTTGGTATGTACTGTAGATTGAGGTGTGCAGCTGTGGTTGCCCACCATTTTGAGATAAATGAATCCAGTGTAAGGACCGTTGTAAAAAAAAAAAAAAGAAAAGGAAATTTGTGAAGCCATCACTATAGTTAGGCAGGCAGGTATGAAAACCTTGCACTTTTTATCTTGTGTGAACTTTTATGTAACTTTTATGTGAGTATAAGAATGCTCTAAGAAAGGCATGCCTGTAAGACTCTAATACAATTCAAGAAAAAGCAGTCATTGTATTTGACAACTTAGAGCAAACGAAAGGTAGAAGGGTCTAAAGCTGGAGAATTTAATGCCAACAAAGGATGGTTTCATAATTTTAGAAATAGGTTTGGCCTAAAAGAAGTCAAGGTAGCCAAGCAGCAGCAGACAGTTCTGGAACACCATTAAGAAAATCACTAAGGAGAAAGGATGTCTGTCTGAACAGGTTTTTAATACAGAAATGTCCAAGTCTGGACAAAAATGCCCCAAAGGACATCTATTTTTACAACATGAACCCTTCTATGATATGGGCACTGAACCTAAAGCAAATGATGGAAGAAGTATTGGTACTATAAAAAAACATTTTTAAAGATATGCAAAAGAAAAAAAAAATGACACAGAAATAGGGATGTATTTTCATAAAGCTCCACCAAATGTACCCACCTCTCCTGTCTCCCCCTCTGCCACCCTTCAGACGGCAGGACCAACCCCTCCTCTTTCTCAGCCTACTCAGTGAAAAGACAAAGATGAAGACCTTTATGATAATCCACTTTCACTTAACAAATAATCATGCCGCACCGTTAACTTTTGTATGTGTTTTCACGTGAAAATCTAGTAATGTGTGACAAGAATGGTGAAACATTTCTGAGACATCATCATCACCCTAGTACTGATCGTGTAGAACGTCATCGTGCGAGAATTGTATGGAAGTGGACAGACTATCCTTACATAGATCTAAGGTAATAGTTAATATAAACTTTATAATGTGTTTTCTTACTGTTTTATAACTTTCCTTTCAAAGCATAGAATCATACAGTGTGCCCTTCTCACAGCAGACCATTATCACAGGTAAGTGGTTTTTAAAAAAAATATAAGTTTCCAATGCTGAATTACGAATATGACTAGAATATTGTTTGCCATAAAAATTTTATAATGATTCATGCATTAGCATATAGGCTAAGCTACCATAAAGCATTCATATTGCTACTGCTTCCTTTTCAATGCATGAATTATTATACCTATAAATATGAATTTCTTTTTTATATTACTTTTTCATTTTGATATCTAGTGTTATGCATATAACATCTACAGTGTTTTTGTATAAGACAATATTGATGTAGGTACTGACAAAATGTAAACAGATGATATAAACTTACAGTATTGATAAAATCTGGTACTGTAAATGTACTTTCTCATATGACTTTCTTTTTTCTAGCTTTATTGTAAGAATACGGTATATAATACGTATAACATCCAAAATATATGTTAAGTTGACTGCTTAGCTTCTTAGTAAGGCTTCTAGTCAACAGGCTATTACTAGTTAAGTTTTGGGAAAATTACTGTATTATATGACTAACATAATTAAAAAAAATTTTTTTTAAAGTTATATATGGATTTTCAGCTGCGCTTGGGTGGGGGAGGAAGGCAGGGCGTCAGTGCTCCAAACCCCTGCACTATTCAAGGGTCAACTTTATTCTAGAATTCAAAATACTTTCCTAATAGGAGGCAGACTTAGTTCTTTAATCAAATATAAAGATTATATTTAATCAAATGTATAGGCTATTTTAATCAAAGTGAATTTTCAAGGCTAAATTTTCAAACCTACTTACAATGGATTTTTTTGAACTTTCAATATTTGCATATCACTTAATGGCATGCTTCATTGAAATATATGGATTTTCCTACAAATAATAAAATGATATACACTGGAGACTATTAAAACTTTGTATGACATTACATACCTGAGGTAAACCAGCACCTGTTTGCATAGAAGACTTTTTTAATAATCTCACTTCTTTGTTTATGTATCTTAGCATTCCACTGAGAGTACTGAAGTCATTACTCTCGGAACTATCATCTTCTGGGTCATACGTGAGAGGTTTAAATGAGTCTGACTGGGTATAAGTCAGATCCTTCTGGCTTTCTTCTAATGTTGAAGGCTGTTCTAACTGCATTTTCTTTAAGTCTTGTAGTAATTCTTCAGAAAGATCTTCATCACTACGTGTCTTGAAACTAAGGTCACTGGCACTAATAGAGCGACGTAGCTTTCTACACTTGAAAAAAGCTGTGTGAGAATGTTTGGCAAATTTTGGATCTTGAATGTCCGGCATAATTTCTGTTGCAGATGTAAGCAGGGCTGGTAGAAATTTGATGTCTTCTGCCCTTTCATGTCCAGAAATTTTGGCTTGTAATCTGGTTAATTCTGATTCCTATAGAAAAATAGGTACATAGTAGGTGTTTAGCACATTTTTGTTAAATGAAAAAGTTACTTAGATGTCTTCTAAGAGTCCATGATTTTCTAAGTCAACCTTCTGCTCAGAACACATATTCCTTTTATAACAACCCATGAGACTTTTCCGAGCTCTGTTTAAACCCTTTATTTGGGGACCATTGCATACATTCATGTGAAATGTTAAAACTATGCTAAGGAATTCCATGAAAACTCTATTTTCCTTATACCAGTGTTTTTCTATTTTAAGTGCTAATGATAATAGTATCAATTTCTATCTAAGACTGAAATCTTATATCTAAAAAGTATAATGGTACACTATATTTTGCTAATCTAACATAGATATATGTACAAAAAACTCCCTGTAGAATTTCTAATAGGAAATAAATTTATATTAACTATTATGCTTCACATGTCCTCATTACAAGAAAGCTTCATTACACCAGAAATTTTTCAAAGAAAAACCTTTCAAAAAGTGATTTAGTAAGGATTGATTTATTAAATATTAAACTTTTCATTTCTATTATTTTTCCATGTCCTTCATTTGGGTCCTCTGACCCAACTATGGGATCCTAAGAATGAGAGTGCATATACTGAAAAACCATAAAGTCTAAAAAAATGAAGAGGAGACGTAAATTAAATAATGTTTAGTACTCTTCTGTTCAGATACATTTTCTATTTCTTATAGGTATCCATAAAATATTTCTAAATCAGTCAATTTTAATCTGATAGCATCTGTTCTTTCTGAAAATACTATGCTTACTAAAACTGTCATAACCACAGAATACATTACAAAATGAAAGTTTAATATGCTTATTTCAGTTCTCTGATATCTACTACTATCTCTAGGTAAACATTATTTACAAGTGGCTAGAGTGCCAACTTTTGTAGTAAATCTTTTATTTACATTCTGATAATCATAGTAAATAAAGTAGCTATAGAGTTAACACATACAGGGTTATGTGTAGTTGAAATATTTTTTAACCCTAGCCACAACTGAGTTATCTAGCCATAATTGAGAATTGTGCTATCTTGTAACTTTCAGTTTAATACTTAGCTTTTATAATGAAATGCAGTATACCGAATATGTTAAACATAATTGAACTTTTTTCTTAGGACTTGAAGAATTTCACTGTTGTGGTCACTATTACACAATATAGTAATGCCTTTCGAGCTCTCAGAAATGGTCTAAAGCTTTGCCCTTGCTCTAGTTAACTTCAAATTATAGGGTATTTGTGAGAGTACTAAAAGAAGTGAGCTGGAAAGATCAGTTGCCTCAAACACTGTTCCTTCTTCTCCCTCACTTGTTTCTGTTCTTTGTCATTTCCTGCTGCTGTCAATGGAATTGCTATCCGTTACTTATAGCTACTTCTAATTGTTATAGTTATGCCAGCCTCTGCTGTTCTGTTAGCTTTTGTCCTCCTTTACTCTTTAGTCTATAGACTTTACAGCCAGTTAATATTGACTTTGAGAATTACTAAGCGCAATCCAATTCTATTTCTCTCATTAGTAATAATAAGTGAGCAGAGATATCTATAACAAAGGATACACAATTTAGAATCTTTAAATTTTTAAAGTCAATTTTTCACAATGAAGTTACATAATTTTATATAATTGTTGTAAATCTCCAGAACACTAGGTATATTTATGTCTCTAAAAAAGCATAGACTATGTCTAGGGGCGCCTGGCTGGCTCAGACAGCAGAGCATGTGACTGTTGATCTCAGGGTTGTGAGTTCAAGCCCCACGTTGGGTGGACAGATTACTTAAAAATAAAATCTTAAAAAAAAGATTATGTATATTCAGCTTTCCTTAGTACTGTGAATAACAAGTATGTTATAAAAGGAATTTGGGTGCTGAGCTTGGTAAATAGAAATATTTCTAAAAAATTATTTGAATTTTTTTGCTTTTTAATAACTTCCATTCTGTAATAAAATCATTGCTTCATAGCTATCAGTGAACTTTTTTGTAAGGTCATAGCTAGCAATGTAAATCTCATACATAGTGGCATTTTTGAACTAACATTAAAACTTTTTATCTCTATGCATCAGTAGTGACATTAATTCCAAATTCTACACTAAACTGTCATAATCAATAGGGGTGAATCAATAGCAATGGGCTATTTGAAAAAGGATGTACAGTAAGTTTTTTTTAATATAAAGGAATTTTGTTTAATGAAAAATGCTCCTACTTGTAGGTACATCAAGGTGTGGAACCTTCTAAAATAAACATAATTAAGTCTGTATTTGAATAAGTTCTAGTCCAAGATGGTGACATAAGTGATTCCTCCCATGACACACTGAATCTCCAGCTACACATAGAGCAATTCCATCTCAAAGAAGCTAGCTGAGCAACATCTACACATTGGGTTAATGAGAAAATACCTACAACAGCGCCACTCGGTAGGGGGAAACACTTCACTCCCAGCTTCTCCCTGAGGAGTGAAGGGTATGGACCCCACCTCTAACACCCCAACTTTTAATACTACCACTTGAGGGATGGGTGCTAAAACACCTAGCTCTAGAAAGCTAAGAGGACATGGACCTATAAGACTAGAGCAAACAGAAATGTGGTATCTACCCAGGGATCAGCACAGAAGGAGTTGGCAAAAACGGTCCACCTCTTTGCCTTTCTCTGAAAGAGTCTTATTTATATACTTTAAAAGCTTCTGCCTGAGGATCAGTTTTCTAATTTAGCACATGTCTAGGAGATTATGTTCCTCCAGAGCACCAGGGAAACTAGCAGATACCTCCTCCACCTTTATCCCCCTTGAGGCTGCTTCAAATTTCCAGTATCTTCTTGAAAGGAGCTTGTACACATCTAGCTTTGGGAGACTTCAACAACAGAAGAGATCCACATTTCCCTCCCCTGCCTCCCAGCCTAGATAAACAGACACCTGTAGGAATCAATGCAGCATGAACACTCTCCACCTAGCTTGCTAACAGTGTCCCCTGTCCCTGTGTCCACCTGTGGACGCGCCCTATCCAACTAGCCTAGGCAAGAGTTTTTAAAAGAGGCTCCAAGTCCCTTCCCATAGCAGACTAGCAAATACTTTGCTAACACCGTGCACCCCACTGCAAGGAACCATCCAAAGTGGTGGCACAAATAGCAGTGAGAAAGAAGCCCTGACAAGGGTCAAAACCACTTCAAAGTGACTCCTCGGCCAGGAAGAGGGGAAGTTGACTATCCACACCAGTACGACTGCGGCCCCAGACAGCTGGTCTGACTGCAGGCCTCGCCCACCAACAAAAGCTTCTCAGGGGGACAACACAGAGCGAGCACCCTGCAGATCTGGCAAATGCCTGGTCTGACCCAACTCAAGCCCAAGGCAGCCCCAGACTGGCTCACTAACAAAACAGAGACCAAACCTTGCCCAGAACAGGCAAAGAGAGCCATTGGAGACTGCTAGACTGAAGGCAAATGCAGCTTAGCCACAATAGTAGGGCGCATATGACACACTTAAGAGACACTCCTGAAGCATGAGGTTCTGGTGAATAGAGGATATTGCAGTGCAGGGCACTATAGACTATCTTCTTCATTAGACTGACTTTCAAGATCAGAAGACATAGCTGACTTTCCTAACATAGAAACAGACACAGAAAGACAAAATGAGGTGGCAGAGGAATTTATCTCAAATGAAAGAACAGGACAAAATCACAGCAAGAAAGCTTAATGAAACAGAGATAATATGCCTGATGGAGAATTTGAAGTAATAGTCATACATACAGATACTCACCGGGGGACGCCTGGGTGGCTCGTTCTGTTAAGTGTCTGCCTTCGGCTTGGGTCATGATTCAGGGTCCTGGGATCAAGTCCCCCATCAGGCTCCTTGCCCAGCAGGGAGCCTGCTTCTGCTTCTCCCTCTGCCTTCCTCCCTCTCTCTCTCTCTCTCACACACACACAAATAAAATCTTTAAAAAAAAAAAAAAAAGATACTCACTGGACTTGAGAAAAGAGTGTAGGACCTCAGTGACACCCTCAACAGAGACAGAATACAGTAAAAAGAACCGGAGATGAAGAACTGAATAACTGAAATTAAAAATACATTAAAGGGAATAAATAGTAGACCAAAAGAAGCAGAACAGATCAGTGACCTGTAGGACAGACTAATGGAAAACAACCTTAACAGGTGAGAGAAAAAAGAATAAAAAAAAAAAAGGAAACTCAACAATGTCATCAAGAGTAGTAACAGTCACATTATAGGGATCCCAGAAGGAGGAGAGAAAAGGGTGCAAAAAATTTATTTAAAGAAATAACAGCTTAAAACTTCCTAAATCTGGGAAAGGAAACATATACCTAGATCCAGGAGGCACACAGACCGCCCCCCTCCAAAAATCATCCCCTGTTGGTCCACACCAAGACAAGAGTAATTAAAATGGCAAAAAGTAGTGCTAAAGAGAGAATTTTAAAAGCACCAAAGGAAAATAGTTACATACAAGGGACCCTATAAGGCTATTAGCCGATTTTTCAGCAGAAAATTGCAGGGCAGAAGATAGTAGCATGATATATTCAAAGTACTGAAAGAAAAAAACAGGCGACCAAGAAACAGAAAATTTTTATCATTTTTTAAATTTAAATTCAATTAGCCAACATATAGTACATCATTAGTTTTTGATAAAGTGTTCAATGATTCATTAGTTGCATATTAACATCCTATGCTCATCACATCATGTGACCTCCTTAAGGCCCATCATCCAGTTACCCCATTCCTCCATCCACCTCCCTATCTACAACCCTCAGTTTGTTTCCTAAAGTCAAGAGTTTCTCATGGTTTGTCTCCCTCTCTGTTTTCTTTCTATTCAGTAACAGAAAATTTGAACACGCTAATTACCAACAAATCAGTAATCAAATAACTCCCAACAAACAAAAGTCCAGGACCAGATTGGTGAATTCTACCAAACATTTAAAGAAGAGTTAATACCTATTCTTCTCAAACTATTCCAAAAGATATAAGAGGAAGGAAAACTTCCAAACTCTATGAGGCCAGCATTACTCTGATACCAAGATCAAAGACACTATAAAAAAAAAACTATAGGCCAATATCACTGACAAACACAGACACACCCAAATATGGAATGTAAGAAACAGTGCAAAGGATCATAGGGGAAGAGAGGGAGAAAATCCATGAAGGACTCTTAACTACTCTGAGGGTTGCTAGAGGGGAGGTGGATGGGGGCCTGGGGTAACTGGGTGATGGGCATTAAGGAGGGCATGTGATGTGGTAAGCCCTGGGTCTTAAATGTAACTGATGCATTACAGAACTCTACATATGAAACTAATGATGTACTATATGTTGGCTAATTGAACTTAAATTTAAAAAATCCTCAACAAGGGGCGCCTGGGTGGCTCAGCGGGTTAAAGCCTCTGCCTTTGGCTCAGGTCGTGATCTCAGTGTCCTGGGACTGAGCCCTGCATCGGGCTCTCTGCTCAGTGGGGAGCCTGCTTCCCTGCCCCCACTGCCTGCCTCTCTGCCTACTTGTGATCTCTCTCTCTCTGTCAAATAAATAAAATCTTAAAAAAAAAAAATCCTCAACAAAACATTAGCAAACTGAATCCAACAATACATTAAAAAAAAATCATTCACCACAATCAAGTGGGATTTATTCTAGGGATGCAAGGGTGGTTTGCTATTCATAAATCAATCAGTGTGATATATCACATCAACACCAGAAAGGATAAGAACCATATGATCATTTCAATAGATGCAGAAAAAGCATTTGACAGAGTACAACATCCATTCATGATAGAAACTCTCAACAAACTTTTAGAGGGAACATACCTCAACATAATAAAGGTCATATGTCAAAAACCAAAAACTGTCAAGACATCATACTCAATGGTGAGAAACTGAGAGCTTTTCCCCTAAGACCAGGAATAAGCCAAGAGTGTCCACTCTTACTACTTTTATTCAATACAGTATTAGAAGTCCTAGCCATAGCCCTACTCATGTCCCAGCCATAGTAATAAGACAAGGAATAAAATGCATCCAAATTAGTAACAAGTAAAACGATCACTACTTGCAGATGACATGATACTATGTATAGAACCTAAAGACTCCACCAAAAAACTACTAGAATTGATAAATGAATTCAATAAGGATGCAGAATACAAAAATCAATATTCAGAAATCCATTGCATTTCCATATACTACTAATGAAGTAGCAGAAAGAAAAATAAAAAGAAATTAACAGTCCTATTTACAGTTGTACCAAAAATAATAAAATACCTAGGAATGAACTTAACCAAGGAGGTAAAAGATCTATACTCTGAAAACTATAAACACCGATGAAAGAAACTGAAAATTACACCAAGAAATGGAAAGATATTCCATGTTCATGGATTGGAAGAAAAAATATTGTAAAAATGTCCATACTACCCAAAACAATCCACTGACTTTATGCATCCCTGTCAAAATACCGACAGCATTTTTCACTGAACTATAACAAATAATCCTAAAATTTGTATGGAACCATGAAAGACCCTGAATAGCCAAAGAAATCTTGAAAAAGAAGAACAAAACTGGAGGCATCATAATCCCAGATTTCAAGATGTACTACAAAGCTGCAGTAATCAAAAGAGTGTGGTACTGGCACAAAAACAGACCCATAGATCCACAGAACAGAACAGAGAGCCCAGAAATATACCCACAATTATATGGTCAATTAATTTTTGACAAAGGAGACAAGAATATGCAATGGAAAAATGATAGTCCCTTCAACAAATGTTGTTGGGAAAATTGGACAGCTGCATGCAAAAAAATGAAACTGGGTCACTTACACATGCACAAATATAAACGCAAAATGGGTTAAAGACCCAAATGTGAGACCTGGAACCATAAAAATCCTAGAGCAGAGCACAGGCAGTAATTTCTCTGATGTCAGCTGTAGCAACATTTTTCTAAATATGTCTTCTGAGGTAAGGGAAACAAAAGAAAAACTATTGGGGATTCAGCAAAATACAAAGCTTCTGCACGAGTGTGTGGGTGGCTCAGTCAGTTAAGCATTTGAATGAATAAAGAAGATGTGGCATATACATACAATGGAATATTTTTCATCCATAAAAAATGAAATTTTGCCATTTGCAATGACATAGATGGAGCTAGAGAGGATAACGCTAAGTGAATTAAGTCAGTTAGACAAATACCCTATATGATTTCACTCATATGTGGAATTTAAGAAATAAAACAAAGGAAAAATAGATAAACCAACAAACAGACTCTTAACTACAGAGAACAAACTGATGGTTACCAGATGGGAGGTGGATGGGAGGATGGGGAAAACAGGTGATGGGGATTAAGGAGAGCACTAGTCATAATGAGCACAGGGTGATGTACAGAATTGCCAAATCACTATATTGTACGCTGAAAACAAAACACTATACGTTAACTATACTGGAATTTAAAATAAAATAATTTTTAAAAATAATATAGATAAAAAAATATATTCCATGTAAATGGAAATTGAATGAATACTGGAGTAGCTATACTTACATCAGAAAAAACAATCTTTAAGTCAAAACTGTAAGACAAAGAATGTCATTATATAATGATAAAAGGATCAATCTAGTAAGAGTATATTATGTAAATATTTATGGGCCAAAAAAAACATAGAAGCACCTAAATATATAAAGCAAATGTCAACATTTCTCCCTGGAGGGAGAAAAAGACAGAAATATAATAATGGTAGGGGACTCAAATACCCCATTTCATCAATGGCTAGATCAAGGCAGAAAAATCGATACGGAAAAATGGGACTTGAACCACATATAAGATCAAATGGACTCAACAGACATTTGCAGAACCTTCCATACAGCATAAAGCCTGTATACATTCTTCTCAAACATACAAGGAACATTCTCCAAGGTAAACCACGTGTTAGGCCATAAAACAAGACTGAAATATTAATATATTCTAACCACAATGGTATAAAACTAGAAATAAATTACAAGAAAATTGACAATTCACAATTATGTGGGCATTAAAAATAAGCTACAGAACAGCCAATAGGCTAAATAAATTTTTAAAAATTATCTCAAGACAAATGAGAATGGAAATACAAAATACCAAAAATTATGAGATACAGCAAAAACATTTTTTAAAATTTTTTTTTTGAAGATTTTGTTTATTTTACAGAGAGAGACACAGTGATAGAGGGAACACAAGCAAGGAGAGCAGCAGAGGGAGAGGGAGAAGCAGGCCTCTCGGAAGAGGGGGGAGCCCGACATGGGACTCGATCCCAGGACCCCGGGACCACGACCCGAGCCGAAGGCGCCCTAGCAAAAACATTTTTAAGATGAAAGTTCATAGTGATAAACACCTACATTAGAAAACAAGAACGATCACAAATAACCTAACTTCACACTTTAAGGAACTAGAAAAAGAACAACAAACTAAACCCAAAGTTAGGAGAAGGGTAAAAATAACAAAGATCAGAGCAGAAATAGAGACTAAAAAGACAACAGAAAAGATCAATGAAACTGAGAAGAGGGCTTTTTTTTTTTAAATTAACATATAATGTATTGTTTCAGGGGTACAGGTCTATAATTCTTCAGTCTTACACAATTTACAGCACTCACCATAGCACATACCCTCCCCAGTGTCCATCACTCAGCCCCCCGCCCCCTCCAGCAACTCTCAGTTTGTTTCCTGAGAGCAAGAGTCTCTTATGGTTTGTATCCCTCTCTGGTTCTGTCTGTGTGTTTGTTTCATTTTCCCCTCCCTTCCTCTATGATCCTCTGTCTTGTTTCTCAAATTCCTCAAATCACTGAGATCATATGATAATTGTCTCTCTCTGACTTATTTCGCTAAGCATAATACCCTCTAGTTCCATCCACGTTGTTGCAAATGGCAAGATTTTGGGGGTTTTTTGATGGCTGCGTGATATTCTTTTAAAAAGATAAATAACATACACAAATATTTAGCTGGATTTACCAAGGGGAAAAAGGGCCCAAATAAATAAAATCAGAAATGAAGCAGGAGACATTTCAGCTGCTACCAAGTAAATACAAAGAATCATTACAGATTGATACGAAGACTTATATGCCAATAACCTGGACAATCTAGAGAAACAGATAAATTCCTAGAAACACAAAATCTACCACGACAATCATGAAAAAATAGAGTCTGAACAAACCAACTAATAGTAAGGAAATTGGATCAGTAATCAAAAACCTCCAAAGAAACAAAAGCCCAGGGGCGCCTGGGTGGCTCAGTTGGCTGGGCGACTGCCTTCGGCTCAGGTCATGATCCCGGAGTCCCAGGATCGAGTCCCACATTGGGCTCCCAGCTTCACGGGGAGTCTGCTTCTCCCTCTGACCTTCTCCCCTCTCATGCTCTCTCTCGCTCGCTTGCTCTCTCTCTCTCTCTCCCCAATAAATAAATAAAAAATCTTAAAAAAAAAAAGAAAGAAACAAAAGCCCAGGACCAGATGACTTCATTACGAATTCTACCAAACATTTAAGGAAGAATTAATACCAACACTTAAACTCTTCTAAAAAAAAAAGAAGAAAAGGGAATCCTTCCAAACTCATTTCATGAACCAGTCTCACCCTGATACCAAACTCAACAGGGAAGCCACAAGAAAAGTAGAGGCCAGTATCCTTATGAAAATAGATGCAAAAGACCTCAACAAAATCGCACAAAAGCTGAGTTCAATAATACATTAAAAGGATCATACATAATGATCAAGTAGGATAAATTCCATAGATGTAAGGATGGTTAGGTTTGTTACCTGCAAAAACAATCAGTGTGATACACCACATTAACAAAATGAAGGATAAAAATTTTATGATCATTTCAATAGATGCAGAAAAAACAATTTAAAAAATTCAGCATCCTATAAGACCAGGAACACTCTTGCCACTTTTATTCAACTTAGTACTGGAAGTTGTACCCAAAGTAATTAGTCAAGAAAAAGAAATAAAAGGGGTGCCCGGGTTGCTCAGTTGGTTAAGCGTCTGACTCTTGATTTTGGCTTTGGTTATGACCTCAGTGTTGTGAGATAGAGCTCTGTGTCAGGCTCCATGCTGGGCATGAAGCCTGCTTAGGATTTTCTCTCTCCCTTTTCTTCTGCCTTCCTACTCCCTTCTCTCTCCCTCTAGAAAAAAAGGGAGGGAGGGAAGAAGGAAAGAAGGAAAGAAAGAAGTATCCAAATTGGGAAGAAGCTGTCTGTACTTGCAGATAACATATTATATATAGAAAACACTAAAAACTCCATCAAAAAATTGTTACAATAAATGAATTCAGTAAAGTTATAGGATACAAAATCAATATATTACCCAAAGCAATCTACAGATTCAATTCAATCCCCATCCAAATTCCAATGGCATTTTTCAAAGAAAACAGAACAATCCTAAAGTCTGTATGGAACCAGAAAAGACCCTCAATATCTAAAGTAATCTTAAGAGAAGAAAGCTGGAAGCATCACACTTCTTCATTTCAATCCATATTACAAAGCTATAGTAATAAAAACAGTATGGTACTGGTATAGAAATGGATACATGGGTCAGTGAAACAGGATAGTCCAGGAATAAGCCCATGCATATATAGCAAGGTAATTTATGACAAAGGAGCCAAGAATACACAATGGGAAAGAAATAGTTTCTCTATAAATGGTGCGGGAAAACTGGACAGTTAGTTGCAAAAGGAAAAAACTTCATCACCATCTTACACCATACACAAAAATCAACTCCAAATGGATGAAACACTTAAATTTAAGAAATGAAACCATAAATCTCCTAGAAGAAAACATATGGGGTAAGCTACTTGACATCAAGCTTGGCAATAATTTTTTGGATCTCACCCAAAAGCAACAGCAATGAAAGCAAATATAAACAAATGGGACTATATTCAACCAAAAAACTTCTGCAAAGTAGTGTAAACTATCAATAAAATGAAAAGGCAACCTACATAACAGGAGAAAATATTTGCAAATCATATATCTGATAAAAGGTTCTTATATATCTGAAATATATAAAGAATTCATACAACTCAAAACCCAAACAATACAATAAAAAATCGGCAGAGGAACTGAAAAAATATTTTTCCGAAGAAGACATGTAGATGGGTAATAGGTACAGACAGGAAAAGGTGCTCAACGACACTCATCATCAGGGAAATGCAAATCAAAACCATAATGAGATTTTACCTCACACCTGTGAGAATGGCTAGTATTAAAAAAAACCCAAACAACCCCAAAACCCGCCAAAAACCCAGAGATAACAAGTGTTGGTGTGGGTGTGGATACAAGGAACCTTTGTGCGCTGTTAGTGGGAACGTAAATTAGGACAGCCACTGGGAAAAACAGTACGGAGGTCCTGCAAAAAATTAAAATTAGAACTTCCATATGATCCTGCAACACCACTTTTGGGTATATACACAAAGGGAATGAATACAGGATATCAAAGAGATACATGTATTCCCAAGTTCATTCATGGCAGCATTACAGCCAAGATAAGCAAACAACCAAAGTGTTTTTCAACAGATGAATGGATAAAGATGTGGTGTGTAGATACACACAGTGGAATATTATTCAGCCACGAGAAAGGACATCTTATTTGTGACAACATGGATGGACCTTGAGGGCATTATGCTAAATTAAATAAAACAAACAAATAGTTTGTGGTATCACTTGTATGTGGAGTCTTAAAAAAAAGAGAATCAAACTCAGAAACAGCTGATAATGATGGTGATGGGTATTAAGGAGGGCATGTATTGCATGGAGCACTGGGTGTTATATGTAAACAATGAATCTTGGGACATTAAATAAAAAACTAATGATGTACTGTATGGTGACTAATATAACACAATAATATAAGAAACAGCAGATAGAAAAGGGGTTGCTAGGCAGTGGCAGAAATAGTGAGATGTTAGTGAAACAGTATAACCTTTTAACTAAAAGATGAATAAAGTCTGAGGATCTAATGTATAACATGGTGACTACAGTTGGTAATACAGGTATAACTGAAATTTGCCAAGAGAGTAGAACTTAAATTTTCTTACCAAAAAAATAGAAATATGTATAGTTCAAAAATTTTAAGTTTATGTTTGAACACTTATAAATTATTTCTCCTATGGTAATATGATATACACCATACTTATAATTCCCACACCCAATATCTTCTAAATAAAATGCTTTTTATTCAAACTGGTCGACATTTGATCATATTTCCCTTTATAAACTATAAGGACAGGGAAAATAAGTCATAAATGTACCTGTGTTTTATGTACTTCTAGATGTTTACTTACTTTAATAAGTAATGCTTCATTTGTAGCTTCAATTACTTCATTCCTATCTTGGACTTGTTGATGCAAATTGCTTACGGTGTCCTGAGCTTCTTCTAATTCCAGTTTTGCCTTCTCTAACTGTTCATTTAGTTGCTGAACAGAAGTTTTTTGAGAGTCAGCAGAAATTTTCCACTTCGCATGGTTCTCTTGATGTGACATCATCTACACAGTCCCAAAATTGAAAAAGAAAAGAAAAAAAATAGGGGGAAGTTGGTTTCAAAAACATTCTAATACTTTTCACTTCCATTTGTACTAAAGTAAATTCTGCTTATAGGTACAAAGATCTGATTTCTCAACAAACAACCTATTAGAGGAAAAAAGGGGAAGAAGAAACCTATGGTTTTAAGTTTACCTAAGAACAGTTAACCACATAAAATGGGCTGTTTTTTGTTTCTGATTTGAACCACTTACCTAAATAGACATTTTTGTGACAATTGGGAAAATGTGAACAAATAATGGGTATTTGATAATACTCAGGAATTACTGTCAATTTTTAGGTGTGATATAGTATTGTGGTTGTTTTTAAAATAGCCCTTATCTTTTAGAGATACTTACTGAAATGTTTACTGATAAAATAATGATGTCTGGGATTTGCTTCAATATAGAATGAGATATGTGGGGGAAGGGAAGTGAATGAGGTTAAAGATATGGTGATCATACTTTCCAGTTTGTTTAAGACTGACCAGGTTTTATGCCTGGTGTCCTGGTGTCCTGGTGTAGTTACGAACTGCACCCTTTTTCATTCTCAAAAGTATTCACTTTTAAAAAGAAATTGTCAACATACTTATAGATTAAATCACATCAGCCAACAAGTTGATAATAATTAAAGTTAAATAATAAATATAGGAGGATTTAGAACATTCTTTCAAAATTTTCCATAATAAAAACTTTAAAAAAATCCGTCTCTTATCAAAAATATCAGGGGGGTGCCTGGGTGGCTCAGTGGGTTTGGCTTCTGCCTTCAGCCCAGATCCTAAGCTCCTGGGATTGAGTCCTGTATTAGGTTTCCTGCTCAGTGGGGAGTCCGCTTCTCCCTCTCCTTCTGCCTGCCACTCCCCCTGCTTGTGCTCTCTCTTTCTCTCATCAAAATAAAGTCTTAAAAAAAAAACAGGGCTTTTGCAATTATTATTGACTTTTCTGACAATTCTGAAACCTATAATTTTTAAAATGCTGTTAAAAATTATTGATCCTTGGGGCGCCTAGGTGGCTTAGTGGGTTAAAGCCTCTGCCTTCAGCTCAGGTCATGATCTCAGGGTCCTGGGATCAAGCCCCGCATCGGGCTCTCTGCTCAGCGGGGAGCCTGCTTCCCTCTCTCTCTCTGCCTCTCTGTGTACTTGTGATCTCTCTCCTCTCTGTCAAATAAATAAATGAATGAATGAATGAATAAATAAATAAATAAAATCTTTAAAAAAATTATTGATCCTTGGGGCGCCTGGATGGCTCAGTGGGTTAAGCCTCTGCCTTTGGCTCAGGTCATGATCTCAGGGTCCTGGGATTGAGCCCCGCATTGGGCTCTCTGCTCAGCAGGGAGCCCGCTTCCCCCTCTCTCTCTGCCTGCTCTTTGCCTACTTGTGATCTTTTTCTGTCAAATAAATAAATAAAATCTTTAAAAAAAAATTATCGATCCTTTTTACTAACTCTGTTACTTTAATGATTTATTCCTTCATTTTTATATTCAAACAACATACATGCTTTAAAAATAAATCTTTGTCAAGTACCAAAGATAAAAACATATTACAAATTTTTATATCATATATAAATCATATATGATATAGGTGTCATTATATATATAAATCATATATATATCATTTATATCATTTGGTATAAAATACCAAATAATAAACAGCAACATTAAAACCTATTTTTATAATTCATTTTATGTACTACCTGCTTATAAATAATTTCAAAGGGCTTAAAAAACTTAAAGTAAAAAACTGAATAATAAGAAATAAAAGGAGAACAGAGATTACATAATGAAAGTGCGAAGAATACTTGCTGGTGAACACTTGAGCTGGACTAGTTATTCCTGATGGTCACCTGTTTGAGTAGCTAATATTTATTTATTAAATAATTATGCTGAATCCAACAGCATTCCATTTGTCTTTAAAGACCAAGGACTAAAATCTCTTAGCCTGCTAACTGGATTAAGCTTGCAAATATGTTTTGTTCGGCAGACACAATGTTTTCAAAGAGATCTGAAGCTAAACGCATTTAAGCAAGACATAGTGACCGGTGACTACAAGCCCTACCAATCCCTCACAAGTATGATAGTTCCAAACTCCTTTGAAAGGACTAGTTGTGAATGTAGTTGTAATCCTTTTCATACAGAAAAATGCTTTATTAGAATTCCATAAGTAATTTATTTAGTTCTAATACATACATTTTAGATATTGTTATATTTTTAAAAAAGACAAGAAATGCTATTTTAATTGATAACACTGCTCATTTCTATAAAGGCCCAGGGCATACTCGTAGATAAAAAGTATCAGGTTCTAATTTTGCATCTCTAACTTACTATCAGAACAAATGTTGGAAATTGCAAAGCATTATAGATTTATAGCACATGAAACTACTTATGTTGTTTACTAAATATCTCCAGTTAGTTTTGGCAAGTGCTATTCTATAACATGATGATGATGATGATGATGAGCCATCCTCTGGTCTAAGAACTTTAACTATATTCATTTAACCCATTTAATTCATCTCATCCAGTTGTATGAGGCATATATGATTATTTTGCCCATTTTAGATAGAGATGTTAATTGCTCGAGGTCACGGAAGTGCTAGGTGATAAGCTGAGATTTGGAACCAGACTGCCTACCTCAAGAATTTAAGCTCTTAACCCCACAGTGTATTAACTCACTGGATATGAAGTGGAATTATATTAAGTTACCAGAAATGAAGACCACAATGAGTTATTCTATAATAAACATTTAGAAGCTAGACTTATAGTTTTGTTCAGATATTTCGATCTACTTCTGTAGCGGGGAATTCTGGAACCAATTACATTTTTCTTTACCTCCAGATGATAAGCTTCTTTGAGAGATTCTACTTCTGCTGACAATTTCTTGATTTCTGCTTGCATTCTTGCTTCTAAATGAGCTTCACGCACTTGAGAAGCCCCCAATTCTTCAGCTAAATGGTGTCCATGAGCTTCCTTAAAAATGACATATTAAGGAAAGTTTATTTATTTGGTTATCATAGCTAAACCAATCATGTGGATTTATGGAAGTATTTTAATCTTTTATAATACTATATAAGTGCTCAGACACAAAGTTAATTTATTAAATGGCATACTTTAAAATCTAGACATTTAAGAGTCTACGAATGGGACTGTATTAGTATATTGTTTATCACAATATAATAGTTCACTAACCAATGCATTCTATAAAACAAATCAATAACCACAGCATGTTGAACTTTGGCAGGTAAGTCTACTGTAAAGTTTACCTTTGCATTTTTTTCACCAGATGCATTGTTTGCTTATCAAGAGTCAGTTGTGGGGTGACTGGGTGGCTCAGTTAAGCATCTGCCTTTGGCTCAGGCTGTGATCCCAAGGTTCTGGGCCAGGCTTCCCACTCAGCAGGGAGTCTGCTTCCCACTCTGCCCTTCCCCCCACTGGTGAGTGTGTATTCTCTCTCTCAAATAAACAAAATCATTAAAAAAAAGAGTCAGTTGTGTATTTATCCAAACCTGTTTATGCTAGTAGTGCTTGTTATTATAATTATGCAATTCTAATATATGTTATATATAAACATAGAGGAAATATACATGCAAAAAAAGTTTTTATATGAAAAGAAAGTTATATGCTTTGAGACAGCTTACTGAATTGAGTCTTAAATATTTTTTACCCAATTCGAAGCAGTCAAAATAGTTGTAAAATATTGTGGGAAACCCCATGTAAAATATGAGATGTTATACTCAAATTGATTTTAAAATGTCTTTTAATTCTTATTCTACTTTAAAGAAACCAGAATTGGAAACAATAGATGAGGGACTAGGAGAATGGTTAATGCAAAAATATTATGTGGAATTCTAATCAAAGACCCTACCCATACATAAAAAAACAAGATTTGGTCCTAAATTAAAAGATTTACACATGAATATATATTTAGAGTTTTGAGATGAGATATTTTAAACTATCATTTTAACAAATCAAAGCTACAATGAGATACTACCTCAAAATGGCCAAAAATAACATAAGAAACAAGGATGCAGAGAAAGGGAAATCCTCTTATATTGTTGGTGGGAATGCAAACTGATGTTGCCACTCTGGAAAACAGTGTGGACGTTCTTCAAAAAGGTAAAAATAGAACTACCTGAGGATCCAGCAATGCACTACTCGATATTTAACCAAAGGACACAAAAATACTAATTCAAAGGGATTCATGCACCCTGATGTTTATATCAGTATTACCTGCAATGGCCAAATTAGGGAAAGAGCTGATAAATTGAATGATAAATGGATAAAGAAGATGTAGTATATAGATACAATGGAATTGTTATCCAGCCATAAAAAGAACCAAAGCTTTCCATTTGCAATGATGTGAATAGAGCTACAGAGAATTATGCTAAGTGAAATAAGTCAGAGAAAGACAAAATACCAAATGATTTCACTCATGTGTAATTTAAGAAATAATAAACCAACATGGGTTGGGGAGAAAGAGAGGAAACCCAAGAAACAGAAGCTTAACTATAGAGAACCGATGGTTACCAGAGTGGTGGTAGATGGGAGGATGGGTTAGAGAGGTGATGGGGATTAAGGAGGGCACTTGCGATGAGCACTGGGTGTTGTATGTAAGGGCTGAATCACTAAATTCTACACCTGAAACTAGCTTGAATTTAAATGAAACTTGAAAAAGAAAAAAAGTTACTTTCCCCCCATTTTTAAGTTCAATTAATTAACATATATTACTGGTTTCAGAGGTTGAGGTCAGTGATTCATCTGTCTTACATAACACCCAGTGCTCATTATATCACGTGCCCTCCTTAATGTCCATCACCCAGTTACCCCATCCCCTCCCCTCTCCCGCAATCCTCGGTTTGTTTCCTATGATTAAGAGTCTTTTATTGTTTGTCTCCCTCTCTGGTTTTGTCTTTTATTTTTTCCTCCTTCCCCTATCATCCACTGTTTTGTTTCTTAAATTCCACTTATCAGTGAGATCATACAGTAATCATCTTTCTCTGATTGACTTATTTTGCTTAGTTAGCATAATATCCTCTAGTTCTATCCATATTGTTGCAAATGGCAGGATTTCATTTTTTTTTGATGGCCGAGAAGTATTCCATTGTATATAAATACCACATCTCCTTTATATCCACTTGTGTCAATGGACATCTGGGCTCTTTCCATAGTTTGGCTATTGTGGACATTGCTTCTATAAACATTGGGGTGCAGGTGCCCCTTTGGATCATTACATTTGTATCTTTGGGGTAAATACTCAGTAATGCAATTGCTGGGTCATAGGGTAGCTTTATTTTAAACTTTTTGAGGTACCTCCATACTGTTTTCCAGAGTGGCTGCATCAGTTCACATTCCCACCAACAGTGTAGGAGGGTTCCCCTTTCTCCACATCCTCGCCAACATGTGTTGTTTTCTGACTTGTTAAATTTAGCCATTCTAACTGGTGTGAGGTGGTATCTCATGGTTTTGATTTGTATTTCCCTGATGCTGAGTGCCATTGAGCATTTTTTCATGTTACACACTTTAAATAATTCCTCACTTTCATTTACTTTTTTGATTAATTGAGCTTACTGGATCCACACAAAATCAATTGTACTAAGATACTACTGATAAGGACAGAAATGAGATAAAAGTAGATAGCTTCCTAGGAGCTTTTCCTAGAAGACTTCCAAATGCCCAACATATTCTAATAAAAATTCCTTAGTCTTTCTTTAAAAGATTTCATCTATTAGAGAGAGAGAGCACGCAAAAGCATGGGGCGGGGGGCAGAGGCAGAGAGAGAAGCTGACTCTCCACTGAGCTGGGAGCCCAACGCAGGACTCCATCCCAAGACCCTGTGATCACAACTTGAGCCCAGGGCATACGCTTAACCAACTGAGCCACCGGCATGCCCCCTTATATATTCTTTATTAGTTTAACCAACCAGATATGTGAATAAAAGCACTCAGTTTACCAAAACTAAAGATACTTTAATGCAATTCCTATACTGTATTAGTAATCATAATAAAAACAGAAGACTCACAGGCACTTTTCTGAAACACCAATAAATACATTTTTCTCGAAGTCTAAGTAATTAACCCAAGCATATCAATCTAAGTATTTTTAAGCAAAGTTGTTAACCTTCTACCAAATACTGGGGAAATACAATTTATATTACTGTTCTTGTTATTAAAAGCACTTTCTCTCCCTAAGGGTTCTGGACTACAGGTTTCCTAACCATTATAAACTTAGATTGTCAGTTTCACTCAGTAGCTACAAACGCAAACATTTTACTCAAGAAAGATTAGCTTTGTTTTTTTCTTCAAATGATAGTTTAGCTAACTTGAAAATCTAAAAGTACTTTGTAACTCGACTTATTGAAAACTAATTAGTTTTGCCAAAACTCAGTTCCAAAGGTCTTCCTACTTATATTACTAGGCTACACTAAATATAACACTTTTCTTCTTAAAATTTTAGTAAAATATACAAAACATAAAATTTACCACTTTAACCAGTTTTAAGTGTAAAATTCAGTAGCATGAAGTAAATCTAGTGTGTGTAAAGGTTAATATAATCTATGATTTAAAAAAGTAAATGCTAAAATTTTAAAGATTTTTAGTAGGGTAAAATTACTTAGAATAGGGATTACTTTTTCTTTAGAGAGTTGCTTTATTTCCTCCAGTTCACTTGAGAGCCTTTCTACCTCCCTCTGTGCTTGAACTTGTTGACGACGAGCCTCCAACAATTCTGCATGAGAGTTCTGCATCTGCTCCCGAGTTAGCCTCAATTCTTGCTCCATATCTACGGCCTCCTTATACTGAGTTGCAATGTACTGTTCCTGTTCTTTTATAACCTGAAATACACAAGATATTTGTCGATTTTAAAATGAAATGATATAGATTAAGTTATTTCTTATTTTGATTTCTCTTTTAGTAAGTAATTTCCCCCCAACTCACTCAATCTCTGTAAAATTTAACACACAAGGGGCGCCTGGGTGGCTCAGGCGATTAAGCACCTGCCTTTGACTCAGGTCGTAATTCCAGAGTCCTGGGTTGAGCCCCGCATCGGGCTCCCTGTGAGAGCCTGCCTCTCCCCGTCCCCCTTGTGCTCTCGCTATCTCTGTCACTATCTTTCTCTCAAATAAATAAAATCTTTAAAATAAAGTAAAATTTAACACACAACATCATCTACTGTGAAACTGATACTCAGAAAATGTGTTTGTTTGTTTTTTTAAAGATTTTATTTATTTGTCAGAGAGAGAGAGAGAGAGAGCACAAGCTGGCAGAGTGGCAGGCAGAGGCAGAGGGAGAAGCAGGATCCCTGCTGAGCAAGGAGCCCGATGCGGGACTCGATCCCAGGACCCTGGGATCGTGACCTGAGCCAAAGGCAGATGCCTAGCGACTGAGCCACCCAGGCGCCCCCTTTTTTTTTAACTTTTTAATAAGAAAATGTACTGTAATCAATCTGGGACTAACTGGTATATTTTGCGTGACTAATACGCAAGCTGTATAATCCTTTATAATTATGAATATAACATTGTAGAAATATAATAATATAAAGAGACAAAAGAAGCTAATATATGTTTATCTATTTCACAGATGGAGAATATACTGGCATGAATAGCCAAAAGCCACCATTAATCCACATGTCTGGGTTAAGGTCATGACCTTATTCTCTGTAAAAGTAAAATTTGCCACTGGGACTGCTACTCCCTCTGAAACATTTCTGCATTATTACTCAGTTAAATCCCAGTAATGTTTTCTTAGAGAAAAAAAAATCAGTGAAAAGTAAGTTAGTTCTCTATTAGCTTGGTGAGGAAGATTAAAAGGTAGGTAATTGACTTTAGGGCTGATAAGAAGGAAAGAAATGAGTACAAATCATTAGGACCCTGATGTCTGGAATGGGGACCTTGGGTCCAGCTGTATTATATATCAGTATAAATCTCATGTAAATATTTTTAATCAGCCTTTGTTAGGGAACATGAAACGAGTGGGCCAATAATCATTTTCTTTTTCCCTGGGGCCCAAACTTGCTCTCACAGACCCTGCTTAATTTATGTATATAATTCAACATATACTTATTCATGCTTACTATGTGATATGTGCTGTTTTAAGTATTGAGGACTTAGGAGTGAACAAAGGAGACAAAGTGGCTACCTTCATGGATTTTATATCCTACTAGAGCAGACAGATAATCAAACACAATAAAGAGCTATAGGTGAAGTTTTAAAGTTGAGTATAGTATTTAAAAACAAAGTTACATATATGAGAGCTCTTAGAAGCAAATTCACTTTTTAAAAAGGCAAGTGGGTAGAATGGGTTCACTAGTCAACACACATGTAAACTTACAATACAAAGACATCAAACTTCATCTGGCAACTAAATGTATTTGGTTTCAATAATGTACAATTGTTATCTGTTCATTCATTCTCTGGATGGGGTTCCTCAAGGACAAATGAGTATCTTATTAATATCTCTATCTCCAGCTCTATTTCATGGTAGGCTCTCAATAAATATTTGTTGAACAAATAAGCACATATTGGCGTGCCTGGGTGGCTCAGGGGGTTAAAACCTCTGCCTTTGACGTAGGTCATGATCTCAGGGTCCTGGGATCAAGCCCCGCATCGGGCTCTCTGCTGAGCAGGGAGCCTGCTTCCCCCTCTCTCTCTGCCTGCCTCTCTGCCTACTTGTGATCTCACTCTCTCTCTCAAGTAAATAAATAAAATCTTAAAAAAAAAAAAAGTAAGCACATATTGTATGTGGGTTTACTATGTGAGAGATACCATGCCAATACTTGTAGGCAGTACAAAGGTAAGTAAGATGATGCCCTTGCCTATAATTGGAACATCAGAGTAAAATATTCAAGAAGATCAAAGAAACCAATAATTATCTGACACAAATAATTAGCCTAAAAATACTTAGAGCACAGTTTCTATATTTTAAAGATAACCAGTTTAAAATATTTGTTTTTAAGATTTTATTTATTTTTATCTGAGATAGAGACAGTGAGAGAGAGCATGAGAGGGGAGAAGGCCAGAGGGAGAAGCAGACTCCCCATGGAGCCGGGAGCCTGATGCGGGACTCGATCCCAGGACTCTGGGATCATGACCTGAGCCAAAGGCAGTTGCTCAACCAACTGAGCCACCCAGGCGCCCCAAAGCCAACCAGTTTAAAACAAAGGTTTATGTCACTTTTTAGATAACATTACTCTGTTACTTAGGCAGAAAATAATTTGCTTACACTCTCTGTTTCTTTCATCTTTTGTTGTGTTCGTTCATTTTCTTTTTTCAGTTGACTTATCTCCTGTTCATTTTGTAGCATTATAAACTCTTTTTCTCGAAGCTGTTCTTTGGAATTTTGCAATTTTTCATTCAAACTTTCTATCTGAATTTTAGACAGAGCAATATTAATGTAACTAAGGAAAAACAGTTCTTTAATCATAACTGCAGTACAAGTAAGTCAGAATTTAAACACATTTATATACAATAGCAAAATATAAAAATGTATTTTTCTTAAGGCCACCATAACTTAGACATTAACATCAGAATTCTTATGCTTAATAAGATGCTTATCTGTATACCTAAAATATACTAAAAGAAATGGAAGTCTCAATCACGTTTGTATAAGAAAGGAAAATTAGAGTACATTAAAACAATGGATGTTCACAACCTCATGAGTAGTTTTATAGGTAATATGTGCAAGAGGTGAAAAATATAGTTAATGAAAACAAAGTCCTCTTCCCACACTGTTCCTTCCTTAGAGGCAACCACAGTTAAGAGAATTACAAATCCTTCCAGAGATATCTTATACATATTCAAACATGCACATATGATGATAAATATGTGGACACACTGAGACAAAAAAAACTACATTCAAAGTAACATTAAGAGGGTAAACATCATGGGCTAGGGAGTGAGGAAAATGAGGACATGTTGGTCAAAACATATAAGGTTTTGATTATATGAGTCAATTCTGGGAATATAATGTACAGCATATGATTATAATTAGTAATACTGTATTGTGTACTTGAAATTTGCTGAGAATAGACCTTAAGCATTCTTAGCAAAAATAAATAATTAAAATAATGGAGGTAATGGATATGTTAGTTAGCTTGATTGTGTTAATTACTTCACAGTGTATATCAAAACATTGTATACCTCAAATATATACAATTTCTGTCATTTATATGTCAATAAAACTGGGAAAAATTAAGAGGATAAAAATGAATTTAAAGTAGCATGTACAAGGTGGTGAAAATTATGTAGTATTTTTATTATATGTGTTCTATAAAAAAGCCATATTATGTAAATAATAAATACAGGTAAGGAGTTATTTTTTTCCTTTTGTGCTATAAATATTATTTATTTATATTAACATATAATGTATTATTTGCCCTAGGGTACATGTCTGTGATTCGTCAGGCTTACACATTTCACAGCACTTACCATAGCACATATCCTCCCCAATGTCCATAACCCTACCCCCCTTCCTCCCAGCCACCCTTAGTTTGTTTCATGAGTTTAGGAGTCTCTTATGGTTGGTCAAGGAGTTATTTTTAAAAACAATATAAAATACATAATTTTAAATAATTTACCTGTTTGTTGCATTCTTTAAGTTCCAGTTCCGATTTCTCCAGAGTACCCTCTAATTTAATTATTTTCTGTTCCATTTCTCCCCTATGCTCACGAATAGTCATATCCAAATGTGTAACCTAAATACCAAAGTAACATTAAACTATTACTCAACTTAATTCTAATGTGAAAAATTGTGTGCTTGGAATGTGTTTTAAAATTGTTTACAGTGGATATAACTGAAACATAAACTCACCTCAAATTATTCTACAAAATGAGAAAAAATATTCATGGCTTATTAATACTGAATCTTAAGCCTCAAATGTATTATAGAAACTTAAAGATGCAACTATGTTCATAAATAACAAATAAACGATTTAGACTTCATTTTATGCTAAATAAAAGCTGCTAAATACAATGCAACATAACAAAAATTGTGGAATGCAGCAAAAGCAGTGTTTGGAGGAAAATGTACAGCACTGATTGCAAATAACAGAAAAGAAGAAAGATCTGAAATCAATCACTTAAGCTTCCACTTTGGTAAACTAGAAAAAGAAGAAGAAATTAAATCCAAAGTAAACAGAAGAAAAGAAATAATAAAAATTAAAACAGAAATCAGTAGAATTAAAATTAGGAAATCAACAGAGAAAATCAACAAAATCAAAAGCTGATTCTTGAAAAGATCAATAAAATCAATATGCCTCTAGCCAGGCTAAGGAAAAAAGAGGACACAAATTACTAATATCAGAAATGAAAGAGGCGCCTGGGTGGCTCAGTGGGTTAGAGCCTCTGCCTTCGGCTCAGGTCATGATCTCAGGGTCCTGGGATCGAGCCCCATATCGGGCTCTCTGCTCGGTGGGGAGCCTGCTTCCCCCTCTCCCTCGGCCTGCCTCTCTGACTACTTGTGATCTCTTTCTCTCTGTCAAATAAATAAATAAAATCTTAAAAAAAAAAATGAAAGAAGACATTACTATAACTCTCAAAGACATTAAAAGGATAATAAGGAATACTATAACAACTGACTACAAATTTAATAAAACTAATGAAACAGACCAATTACTTAAAAGACAGAATCTTCCAAAACCCACACAGGAAAACACAATCTAAATAAGCTTATATGTATTAAAGAAATTAACAATACTTTCCAAAGAGAAAGCAGCAGGTCCATATGGGTTCTCTGGTGAATTCTACCAAACATCTAACAAAGAAATTATACCAATTCTCTGCAATCCGATCCAGAAGACAGCATCAAAATACTTTCTAACTCATTCTAGGAGGCCAGTACTAACCTAATACCAAAACCAGATAAAGACATTTCAACACACATTCATGATAAAAACTCTCAGTAAACAAGGAATAGAGGGGAACTTGCTCAACTTAATAAAGAATATCTATAGAAAAACAACAGCTAGTATCATAGTTAATGGTGAGAATCTCAAAACATTCCCACTATGATCAGATACAAGGCAAAGATACTCTTTCTTACCGCTGCTTTTCAACACTGTTCTAGCAGTCCTCGTTAAAGTAATAAGACAAGAAAAAGAAATAAAAGATACACATATTAGGAAGGAATACAAAACTATGTTTGTTTAGAGATAACAAAATCATCTAGGTGGAAAATCCGAAAGATTTGACAATAATTCCTACAACTACTAAGTGATTATAGAAGGATTGCAGGATATAAGAAGTACACAAAATTCAGTCACCTTCCTATATATCAGCAATAAGAGGAATTTGAAATTAAAAACATAATTTACATTAGCACCCCCAAAACAAAATACTTAGGTATAAATCTAGCTAAATATATACAAGATCTATAGAGAGAAACTATAAAACTACAGTGAAAGAAATCAAAGAATTAAATAAATAGAGAGATAGTCCATGTTCATGGATAGGAAGACTCAATATTGCCAAGATTCAAGATGTCAGTTCTTTGCAATTAAATCTATACATTCAAGGCAATTCAATCAAAATTCCAGCAAGTTAATTTGTAGATATTGACAAACTGATTCTAAAGCTTACATGGAGAGGCAAAACACTGGATATTCTTATCCAACATGATACTGAAGAAGAACAAAGTTGGAAGAGTGACATTACCTGACTTCAAGACACTAAAGAGCTACAGTAAACAGACTGCGGTGCTGGCAAAAACACAGGTGAATAGATAATTGTACAGAATAGAATCCAGAAACTAAATATGTCAATTAACCTTTGACAAAGGAGCAAAGGCAATACAATGGAGAAAAGGTAGTCTTTTCAACAAATGGTGCTGGAATAAGTGGACAACAACATGCAAAAAAATTAATCTACACCACAACCTTCACAAAACTTAACTCAAAATGGATCACAGACCTAGATGTAATTTGGAAAACTATAAAACTTGTAGAAGATAACATAGGGGAAAACCTTGGACGACCCTGGGTGACTTTTTAGATACAAAGCCAAAGGCATAATTCATGAAAAAAAATAATAAGCTGGACGTCATTAAAATTAAAAACTTCTGTTCTGAGAAAGTCAATGTCAAAAGATTGTGAATAAAAGCCACAAACTGGAAGAAAATATTTGTAAAAGGCACACCTGAAAAAGGACTTGTATCAAAAATATACAAAGAACTCTTCAAATTCAACAGTAAGAAAACAAACAACTCAATTAAAAATTGAGCCAAAGACTATAACAGTATATGTGCTGCCGAAGCGAGCACCAAAGACTATAACAGACACCTCACCAAAAAAGATATACAGATAGAAAATAAGCACAGGAAAATATCTTCCATATCATATGTCATCTGAGAAGTGCAAATTAGCCAGGAGATACCACTACACACTAATTAGAATGGGCAAAATCCAAAACATTGACAACACTAAATGCTAGCCAAGATGTGGAGCAACAGGAATTCACATTCATTGAAAATTGGTACAAGCCATTTGGGAACACAGTTTGCAAAGTCTTTTTTTTTTTTTTTAAAGATTTTATTTATTTATTTGACAGAGAGAGAGAAATCACAAGCAGGCAGAGAGCAGGCAGAGAGAGAGGAGGAAGCAGGCTCCCTGTTGAGCAGAGAGCCCAAACGCGGGGCTCAATCCCAGGACCCTGAGATCATGACCTGAGCTGAAGGCAGAGGCTTTAACCCACTGAGCCACCCAGGCGCCCCACAGTTTGCAAAGTCTTATGAAACTAAACATACTCTTATCATATGATCAAGTAATCATGCCCCTTGGTAATTACCAAAAGAAGTTGAAAAGTTATATCTACACAAAAACCTGCACACAGATATTTCTAGCAGCTTTATTAATTTAATTGTCAAAACTTGGAAGCAACCAAGACGCCCTTCAGTAGGTGAATGGTTAAGTAAACTGTAGTACATTGAGACAATGGAATATTATTCAGTGCTAAAAGAAATGAGCTATGAAGCAATGAAAAGATGCAGAGAAAACTTAAATGAGTATTACTAAGTGAAATAAGCCAATATGAAAAGACTATATACTATATGATTTCAACTATATGACATTCTGGAAAAGGTGAAATGATGGATCAATAAAAAGATTAGTGGTTGCTAGTGTTGGGGGAAGAAGAAGAAGGATGCTATGTGGAGCACAGAAAATTTTTAGGGCAGTGAAAATACCTGGATGATATCATAATGATGGATACATATCATTAAACATTTGTCCAAACCCAGAGAATGTACACACCAAGAGTGAACTGTAATATAAGTTATGGAGTTCGGATGATTGTAATGTGTAGGTTCATCAACTATTATCAAATGTACCACTTGGGTGGGGAATGTTAATAATAGGAAAGGCTGTGCATTTATGGTAGCAAGGTGTTTATGGGAAATCTCTGTACCTTCTGCTCAATTTCACTGTGAACCTAAAACTGGTCTAAGAAATAAAGTCTTTAGAAAAGATGCCTTTTGAATAGTTTTGTTCCTCCAACAAACACAATTATTAAGGAGTTACAACAACTCCTTTAATCCTGTTGTCTTATGATATGCAATAATGTAAGAGATCAAAAAGGTTCAGATACTAGGCTAACCTTCACTCTCAAAAATCAACTTGCTAGGGCGCCTGGATGGCTCAGTTGGTTAAGCAACTGCCTTCGGCTCAGGTCATGATCCCGGAGTCCTGGGATCAAGTCCCACATCGGGCTCCCAGCTCCATGGGGAGTCCGCTTCTCACTCTGACCTTCTCCCCTCTCATGCTCTCTCTCACTCTCTTTCCTAATAAATAAATAAAAATAAAATAAAAGAAAATAAAAAAGAAAAAAAACATTTCTTTTTTTTTTTTTAAAGATTTTATGTATTTATTTGACAGAGAGAGATGACAAGTAGGCAGAGGCAGGCAGAGAGAGAGGGGGAAGCAGGGTCTCCGCTGAGCAGAGAGCCTGATGCGGGGCTCGATCCCAGGACCCTGAGATCATGACCTGAGCCGAAGGCAGAGGTTTTAACCCACTGAGCCACCCAGGTGCCCCAGAAAAAAAACATTTCTATGTTTAAAAAAAAAAATCAACTTGCTATAAAAATAGCAAGATGAAGAAAGATGATATATTTCTAACTTTTAAAAATATTAATGTGCACAAAAAAACATATATGCTTAAAAAAGGTCCATTTTACCAAAAAGTGGTGACCTCTGAAACCCTTGTGTGATTGTACTGTAACAGAAAATTTCATTAAATATAATTAAGAAAACCAACTTGAGCTGCTCTTTGCTTTAGTTCCCAATTTCTCTCCTTAAGTGCCTGATCCATTTCAAGGAGTTCTTGCTTTTTATCTTCATTCTCCATCTTGCATTCTCTGCAATTTATCAAAGGAAAAAGATCAAAGCATATAGTAGGACTATTATAGTTTTAAAAAATTAAGTCAATCGGGTTAACTTCCTGTAAGTTAAAAGTGATTAAAATATATGCAATTATTTCTGATTGAAAGGGCTCAAATTAAAGAAATATTGTATGAAGAAAATGACTGGTATCAATAGTTACTTTAATAGAGTATTCTCGAAAGGTAAAAGTTAACTAAACACTATTACTGTAGACAATTTAAGCTAAATGTTAAAGTATGCCCAAGATATAAAACTGAATTAGAGAAAGTCAATTATCATATGGTTTGACTTATTTGTGGAACATAAAGAATAGCATGGAGGACATTAGGAGAAGGAAGGGAAAAACGAAGGAGGAGAAATCGGAGTGGGAGATGAACCATGAGAAACTATGGACTCTGGGAACAAACTGAGCGTTTTAGAAGGGAAGGGGGTGGGGGGAGGGTGAGCCTGGTGATGGGTATTAAGGAGGGCACGGATTGCAGGGAGCACTGGGTATTACATGCAAACAGTGAATCATGGAACACTAGATCAAAAACTAATGACGTAATGTATGGAGACTAATATAACAGAATAAAAAAAAAGGTTTAAAAAAACTGAATCAGTATAAGAATTTTAAAAATATATTTTAGAAATATGTCCATATTTTTTCATTTACAGATCAGGAGAGCATTTGAAAGTTGTTTCTATATAATAGCTGTCAGTTTATTACAGTTGAATGAGGCATTTATCTCACGATTGGTATCTTTGACATCCAAAGCTCAGTAAATGACCACTGTTTCTCATGGAAATTTCACTCAAATGACGCCTTACATATATAGTGAAGTACTGAAGTCTAACATTTTATATAAACTGTATTTCTCCTAAAACCTTAAGTTATTTATAATTTTATATTATAAAAATGCTTAATACTGACACAACTTTAAGACTTCTACCACTCGGGGGCGCCTGGGTGGCTCAGTGGGTTGCTCGGGTCATTGTCTCAGGGTCCTGGGATGGAGCCCCACATCGGGCTCTCTGCTCAGCAGGGAGCCTGCTTCCCTCCCCAACCCACCCCCCCCCCCCCCGCCTCTCTGCCCACTTGTGATCTCTCTCTCTCTGTCGGGTAAATAAATAAAATCTTTAAAAAAAAAAGACTTCTACCACTCAGATCGGAGAATGCAATCAAAGAATTTTAATTTGGAACTCTATGTTCTGATATGACAAAAGCTAAAAATGTTGATCTTGAAAATCTTCATACGGTTTTCTATATGAGCAATATTGAACAAAGGTACTGATTTTAAAAAGCAGATTATGAACTTCTATAATGAACTGTTTACTATTCTCTTAAAAGTCTCAATAGTTAGGGGTGCCTGCGTGGCTCAGTTAGTTGAGTGACCAACTCTTGATTTAGGCCCAGGTCATGGTCTCCAGGGTCATGGGATCAAGTCCTGCATCAGGCTCTGTGCTCAACACAGAGTCTGCTTGTCCCTCTCCCTCTGCTCCTACCACCACTCACATGCTCTCTCTAAAATAAATAAATAAGTAAGTAAATAAAAATCTTTTTAAAAATGTCTCAGCACAAACCATAAGAGACTCCTAAACTCATGAAACAAACTGAGGGTGGCTGGGAGGTTGGGGGAGTTGGGATAGGGTGGCTGCGTTATGGACATTGGGGAGAGTATGTGCTATGGTAAGTGCTGTGAAATGTGTAAGCCTAATGATTCACAGACATGTACCCTGGGGCAAATAATACATTATATGTTAATAAAAAAATTAAAAAAATGTCTCAGCAGTTATAAAATACAAGGCTACACTAATAAGTTATTATGAAATAAATTCTAAAGATAATTGTTGTATAAGTGAACAGCTGAGCTTCCAAAAATTCAGCTATTAGCTAGAATTTAAGATTTCATTTCCACTTCTTTCTTCCATTCACATTCACTTAACCACTTAACAAATATTTATTGGATGCTTCCTATACATCAGGGTTCTATGTAATGTGAATTTAATAGTCAACAAGATAGATGCTCTTCATCACATGGAGCATACATACTAATAGGTCCAGTAGAGAAGACAGACTATAAATAATAAACAAAAAGAAAAACATAAAGTGCTATGTTAGAGCATTAAAGACAATGATGAGATAGTGGCTGGGTGGCTACTTGAGAATAGGTGGTCAGAAAAGGGCCCTCAGAGGTAATATGAAGGGCAAGAAGTCGACCATTCAACCATTATTCAGGCCAAAAAAAGTCACAACAAAGTCAAAAAGTAGAAAAAACTTACTAAGTTTAAGTATCAACAAAAAGGCCAGGAGAAAAGGGAACAGTACGAAATGAGGCCAGAGAAACAGGCAGGAACCCTGTCATGTAGTGCTTTGTATTCCCTGATAAGGAGCTTGGATTTTTTTTTTATAACTATGGTAAAATACATATAATATTTACCATTTTAACCACTTACCATTTTAACCACTTTAAAAGTGTACAGTTCAGTTACACTAAGTAAATTCACAATGTTGTGTAACCATCACCACTATTTCCAGTACTTATTCATCACTCCAAATGAAAATTTCACACCCATCTGCAGTTATTTTCTATTGTCCCATCCCCTAGTTCCCAGCAACCATTAATCTGCTTTCTACCTATATATATTTGCTAATTCTGGATATTTCATATAAATGGAATTATATAACATATATCTGATTTATTTCATTTAACCTAATATTTTCAAGGTTCATCTATATTGTAGCAGATATCAGTACTTTATTCCTTTTCATGGCTGAATAATATTCCCTATATGGATATATTACATTGTTTTTATCCATTCAACTATGGATATTTGGGTTGTTTCCACTTAGTGGCGATTGTGAATAGAGCTGCTATGAATATCTGTACACGATTCTTTTGAACATGATGTTTTTAATTCTTTTGGGTACATAACTAGGAGTAGAATCAATGAATTACATGATAATTCTGTATTTAACTTATTAACTATGCCAAACTGTTTTCCACAGGCAATTGTATCATTTTAATTTTCTAACATCAACATAGGAGGGTTCCAATTTCTCTACATACTTGCTAACACTTGTTATTTTCAGTTTTGGGTGTTTTTTGTTGTTTTTGTTTATTTTCATCACGGCCATCTGAGAGGGTGTGAAGCAGTATCTCAGTGTAGTTTTGATTTACATTTCCCAAGGGACGTGGATTTTATTCTGAATATTTGGGGAAGTCACTGGAAGGTTTAAGTAGGGACACAATATAATAAATAATTTTAAATAATAAACTTAAATCCATTTGTTATGTTTTAAATCATAAGCTTAACTCCATAAACTGAAATGGACTGTAGGGAGGGTCCAGGTATTTAAGCTGGGAGACCATTAGGGAAACCACAGCAAGAGACCAGGTGAGATATAATGATGGCCATGGCTTATGCTAAGGTGGTAACATAAAAGAGGCCAAGAAATCAATGGATTTCAGCATACGTTTTGGAAATAAAGTTGACATGAATTCCCAATAGGTTGGATGAAAAAAAAGAGAAGCAAAGAGATAAGACTAATCTAAGATTACTGGTTTGAGCAATTGCCTCAATGAGAAGGGTATGGTTATGAAAAAAAAAATGAGTTGTGTTTTGGCCAAGTTTAAGGTGCCATTACTAGAGGTCATTACTAGAGATGTGGGTTTGGAAGTCTGACACAGTATTTAAAGCTGTATGAAATTTACTAAGGATGAGTTTGTGGGTAGAAAAGAGACAGGGGTCCTGCACTGAGTCATGGGATACATCTAAGTTCCTGGGTCCTCTTCTTGCTCTCTATCCTGTCAACCCACATTTCACATCCTGGTTTGTAACTCTGTTTTCCTTTCCAGAATCTACTTCCCACATCTTGGTTCTCGTCTGGCTCTCCAACCCTACTCACCATGGACCTGTGCTGGAACAGCATTTTATGCTATCACTGCTATTCTAAAAACCCAGATTTTAGAGTTGGACAAACTTGTGTTTCACTCCCTTCTCTGGGCCTTATTATGTGACTTTAGGTGTTTTACTTAATTTTCTCAAGCCTCAGCTTTCTCAAGTATAGAAAGGTGGTAATATGTATATGATAGGTTTATTGTAAAGAAATGAGTCAGATCATATAGGAAGCTCCTAGCATAATCCTGGCATAAAATAAGGGCTTAATACAAAGAAAACATTGTCATAGTTAGTATTATTTTGCTATTAACCAGTGTTGTGTGCTGCCCTAATCGTTTTTTACCACTATAAATATAGGAGAGGGTTGGAATAAAATGGTCCAAAGACCAAGGGTGGAAATATTAGTCATGAGGAAAGGCTGAATTAGTTAGAAGGAGCATGGGACAGGCTGATTGGGATGAACAACAGTGAGCCAAAGGCAGCTGATAAATTTAGACATCTAGAATTAAACAGCGAACTTTACTGTATGACCCAAGGAGTCAGAGTAATAAAGTGAAATACCTATAATTGTGGTATCATTTCTTACTATTTAACATACCTAAGTTCAGCTGTGAGATCCTTTATAGTAGTGTATTTTTCCTCTAATGATAATTGAGCCTTCTGTAGTACATCTCTCAATTCCTGAAGTTGTCTTAAAGTACTTTTTAATTCTCCATGCGCATTTTGGAGTTCAGACTCTAATGCTTCCCGTTTCTGCAGAGCTTCTGTTAGTTCAGTTTCAGTGTTATGCTGTAATTTTTCTAATTCCTTCACTGTTAAAAGGAAACAATAATTTTAGAACTATATATTAAAAATTTATAAAAATTATAATTAAGAATATCCAATTTTATTCATCTACAAGAGGCAAAATACTGACCACTCATTGTCCCTTCTAGCCCTACTAATCCAAATGCTCACTTTATTCCACTTTTTAAATATAAATATATAGGCAGCTAAGCTCAGCTGACCTGTTGCTTACCAGAATTTGTCTTCTTATCTAGTTCTGTCTTTGTCTGTTCTAAGATCATATCTAACTGAGAGAGATGTATTGCTTTATTTTCTCCATCTCGTTTTAGGTACATTACTTCTTTTTCCATTTTAGAGAGTTCTTCTTTATACTGATCCATCTCAAGTTTTACTTGCCTAGTTAAAAGCAAAAAATAAAACAATAAATGATAATTTGGATACCTGAAAGTCAACTGCCTTGTCTCTGACTAAACAAAATCTGCAAGTTATATAAGGGTAAATATCAGCAAAACATCTAGTCAGAATCTTAGGTCACCCTTAAGTCATATTATTAAAAATGCTCCAACTAAAAGATTGCAATTCTGCACCAATTATGTACCACTAAATATGACTGTACTACCTGGTAATACTTAGCAAAGCTAGCCTTCTTTTCAATATAACTACAGTTAGCTTGTGAAAAGCTTTGTATACTGAGAACATCCATGGATAAGTGTCTGATTCATCTGGAATTTCTGTTATCTGCAACACAGAAAAGGAAGCCAAGCAATCAAAATATTCACCATAATGACCATACTTTCTTGCTTTACAGATGAGGAAACTGGAAGGTTAGTGAGTTGTCTTGGAAAAGACAAATAGTTATTAACAGTGAGAGAATCAGATTTACTAACTTTCAGTCAGTCCTGAGCTTATTCCAACATAGAAGATCTTCTACCTATCGACAAATCAACATAGTGAGAGACAGTTTTAAGTCCATTTGTTGGTAATTCCAAAGTGATATTCACTAAGTAAACAAGTGCTAACGTCAGCCTCAATGGTGGGTAGAACTGATGCTCTTTGAGTCAACATTTTTTGTTGTTGCTGTTCTTTAGGTCTTGGATATTTTGTAAATTGAGTTTGCAAGCGGGAACATTTCTTTTGTAAATGCAACTTAGACAAATGTGGATTTGTTCAAGAGGTTTTTAATGATGTCCAAGAGTGAACTTGAGGAGAACTATAAAACTCCTGAAACAATATGCAAAATTATGTGTAAATATGTTCTAGGTATAGAAAATAATCCATAGCTCTTTATCACACCCTCAAATATGTCCATAGTCCAAAAGTTAAGAAGCTTATTAGATAAGTGCTAATTACCCTTTTACATTTCTAAAATTCCAGGTAAGTGATTTTTAGCTTGATTAATTAATTTCTTATATTACAGTAGATATAAGACATAATTAGAAAATAATAAATTAAAGAGGTTGGAATACAGTACCAAGAGATGACAGCTTGTCAGCAAAGAAGTTGGGGGAAAATTACATTAAAAAAATACAAGAACTTGAAAAGGACAGTAGTCTACAGACATTTAGTAAAAAATAGAGCTTTGTACTCTTCAAGATTTTGTTGAGGTGCTATTGTATTTTCCAGCATGGTACAAAAACTGATGTATGTAATGATAACCCTGAGACAACCAGAAATATTTAAAATGACAGGAAAATATATATTTTAGAAAATTTCTATCAAAAGGAGTTTTTTGTTTTGTTTTAAAGTTTCAGTACTTGGTAAAGATAAATTCCACTCTTATTTATTTATCCGCAACTACTCATTCTTTCTTGACGCTAGGTGAATGAGGCATTAGTATAATATAATAAATATTTATGGGTTTGAAAATTTTAATTATTATATAAGTAATCAAGTACCAAAATTTTTCCCCTTTCAAAATTTTACAACAGGCTTTAAATTCCACCAGTTTTCCTAGAAATATTTCACCGTCTTATTGCAGAGTTATTGAGAGCAATCAACTCTGCAATTGGAAATAAAGCCAAAGGAAGGATTAGGCAAACATAATACTAAACTTTTAGAATATGATGGCTGAGACTCTCTGGCCTCTTCCAACGTAAAAAAAAAAAAAAATACAATGGTAACGGAGGCAGTCTGAGAAACTGAAAAAGTGCTATATGAGCCTCAGCACTGAGAAACCAGGGTCAGGATCATTTACACAAAGTGACATTTACATATAGCACCAGAAGCACCTTTTAGTAGTTGCTTCAATAAGTTAGTTTCTTTTCTTTCTATCTGAAGATATTTTAGTTCTAAAACAGATCCAAGGAGATATTTTAACTGTTATACCTTTTGGGAGAGAAAAACAGAATCTTATAAATTGTAGTTCCAGAAGAACTATAGTGAAACTATAGAACTATAGGAAAGAAGCAATAGTGGGACCAGAGAAAATGGAAAAACCCTGCTTCATGAGAAGATATCATGGAACTAGGGTATTTCTTTCTTATGAAGTTTAATCATTTTGCTCATAAGCTTCTTATTAGTATTTGGGACTTACTTTTCCTCCTAAATAGCTTTTCCTCCTAATAGCTATAATCAAGAGGAAGTTTTGTCTAGAAGTCAAAGAGTGAGAATAAGAAAAGTAACAAGCATTGCTTCAGTTTTTCCATTGAAACAGAAAGCAAGATCATCAATGAGAGCAAAGATTATTGGGGAGTGGCTGTTGGGAGTTTTGAAAGAAAATGCCTAAGTATAAAAGAGTCTTCTACAAAAATTAGTAATGTTGTGATTGCCAGACAGCAGGTCCCTTAAGGGATCACCTAAGGATGAAATTATGAATTTAAAGTAAGACTGGTCAGCGTGCTTATATTTTCTCCAGCTTCTCTAAAGATGCAAGCATGGAGTAGTGTGAGTTGGATTTTTAGTACTGTGTAGAAAAAAGAAAGAAAGAGGTAAGAGTTGCAAGTAGATGCAAATCATTAATTTTAATGACTCATCAGAATTTAAGCTGGGTAAAGAAAGGAGAAGACATCAGGGAATGAAACAGTGATGGAACTGATGAATTAAGTCCTGGTGAGAGCAAAGAACTGTTGAATTTGGGGGTATTAAAGGGAATCAGGTGATAATAGAGGTATAGATGCCTAATATTCAGATTACAGAAAAACTGGAGACCCTAGAAATGATAAGATCAGAGTAAATCATGTGAATGAGTGGCTGGCATATGATAGAGCTCAAGATCACTAGAGGAGAGGAATCTTTAACTGAGAAGCTAACTCACTTCTCAGAAGGATCAGCTAACAAGATACTGAAATCCTCAAGAATAATGGTGTTGGAGTGGTACTGGCGGAAGCAACAGTACATAAGGTGGCCTGTAGGTGTCAGCAACAGTGAGGAATGATATGGTCTGAAGACCAGAGGAAAAAAATGTTTACTTTAGAGGGCTGCAGAACAAGAAGAAAGGTCCTTAGGGAAGAGTAATATTTCTGTTAAAGCGAGAGAAAAGAAAGTAGGGAATATAGAGAATGTCTTTCAGGATGGACTGTGAATTTCAGAGGACAAATAGAAGTCTCTCAGAAGTTGGGATAAGCTGAGACAAGGAAACAGTGTAAGTGGTGAGGTTTCGGGGAATTAGTATGAGAGATGACTGTTGACCTGGAAATACATAGCTTCTTGTGGTGTCTGGCATTAGCAAGGATAAAGTTACTATGTAACTATTCAAGTAGACTCTGGTGGTGAGGCTGCTGTGTGGGAGACATCAGTAGGTGGAAGAAAGAAGGTCTGAAGAACTGTGATCTTAGTCTTAAGCACAGGGCAATCTTCTTGACCCAGTTGAGAGAGTTGACATCTAGAAAAGAAAGTTGCTACTTTATGCACAAGGCCTGATCTTTACTCCTATCGGTGGGAGAGAAGGAACCTGGGGACACAGGGTCCTAGTTCAAGTGCCTAAGTTAATTCTTGATTCCTGTTGATAGCAATGGTGAGTTAATTGTGAGTGTATTATTAATTATGTAAACTCTTGTTGACAAAGCATAAGAGGTCTGGGGAACATGGGGAATGCTTTCAGCTTATGGGTCCTTTTCTTAACCAATTAACTATTGATTCCTGAGCCTGGCTTAGCCAAATTAAATCAGAATCCTTAGAGGTGAGACCAAGGCATCAGTACTTTTTAAAGCTTCTCAGGTAATTTTAATGTTCAGTTAAGGCTCAGAACCACTGTTGTATTCTGTTAAGTTATTCTTTCCCATAAACAATTAGACACCATGAAAATTTTCAATGAGTACGTCTTTGCCTAAAACTTTTAATACTATTCAGATTTTAATATTACACAGCAGTTGTTGAGTGCCTATGAGGTATAGGGAACTATGCTAATTGTTGTGAGAGGACCCAAAAATAAACCAGAAATTATTTTGGCTTTAAGGAACTTATAATACAATAGGGAGATAAAGGACATTAAAATATAATACAAAAAAGGCATAAAGGTACAAAGTGCTAATAAGAACACAGGCTATAAAGAAATAAAATCCTTAAGCAAATGCTTCACTTAACATTATCTGATATTGAAATTCAGGTAACTACTGATACTGAAATAGGAAGAAAAAGAAAAAGAAACATATTCATTTTACCTGGCAGCACCAGTAAGCTCAATAACTTTTTGCCTTTTTAAATCGGCTTCATGTGAAGCTGCTTCACATTTCTCCTCCATTTTTCTCAACTTTTCAGCTGAACTTTCCCTTTGTTTTTGAAGTTCTTGTTCCAGTTTTGATACCTTGCAAATATAATTTTATTTAAGTATTTTAAATTCAGTCACATCATAACATTCTTTGGAAGAAAAATATTTACATAACTATGTAGTCTAGCCTATCATTCAGTTTCAAGATGTATTATAAAAATCAAAGTACAGACCAGGAAGCAAATGTTTCAGGAAAAAAAAGCAAAACTTAACTTTGTGTAGGATATTTCACTCATAAACATATTTATAGAAGTAGCCACATCATAACACCAAAATAGGATTTATAAGAATTGAACAAAATAATGATTAATGTTCCCCTTTTCATTTGAAATGTTTTCTTCACTTGTCAAACTATGTTGCTTTCCTTCTTCACAAATTGGCTCATTCAGTGAAGGATTTCTAAATTCCCAACTGCCCTCAAATGTTACCAGTTGCATTTGCTCCTATTGATACAAGTATTTTTTCTCCTATATAAGCCAAATTGCTTCACTGGTGTTCTGGATTCATTTTCTCTGGAACTTACTCACTTTCTCAGGAACTCATACTATTGACTATCATTACTCTCTCCTTCTGGCTTCTTTATATTAGCATTTTAACAGGTTCAAGACATTCCCATCATAAAAAATTATCCATACCTCTACCTGTCTCCAACTACCACCACCACCCTTGCTTTCCTCCTCTTCAAAGCCCAATTTCTCAGTTTTCTATGCTTGTTGTATCATCTTCTCATTTCTCATTCATTTCTCAAACCAAAGCAATTTAGCCATTCTACAGAAACTGAGCAATGTCACTAACGACCTCTATGTTGATCATTCTAGTGAACATTTCTCAACCCTCATTTTACTTGATACTGATTTCAGCAGCCCATAACGCCAATTATCATTCCTAATTTCATGAAGTAGTTACTTTGGCTTCTATGTACCACATCTCACAGACATCTGCCCAAGTCAATCTTCCCACTTCTCATTCTGTATTTTCTTCCTAGTTAATCTCAGCCACTCCGTGTTTTCAATGAACATTTACATGACTGTGGTGTTCAAGTTAATCTCTGGCTAATGACTTTAATATCCTCTCTGCTCTTCTAAAACCTCTCACTAAACAACTGAATACAGATTATAAGTTATTAATATCCAAACCTCTAACTCAAGTTCCAAGAATAAAATTAAAATAGTACCCTGTTGGAGGGGGGGGCGCCTGGGTGGCTCAGTGGGTTAAAGCCTCTGCCTTCAGCTCAAGTCATGATCTCAGGGTCCTGGGATCGAGCCTCGCATTGGACTCTCTGCTCAGCAGGGAGCCTGCTTCCCCCTCTCTCTGCCTGCCTCTCTGCCTACTTGTGATCTCTCTCTCTTTGTCAAATAAATTAATAAATAAAATCTTAAAAAAAAAATACCCAGGTAGAAACTAAAGGGAATCACCAAAACCCACACACTATGTGTTTTATTAAATAGCACACTCATAAGCAGAAAGAATCTAAAGAGTAGTAATCCGAAAGGATCTAACATGGAATCTATGCATAGAGGAACATGAATGAAAGAGAATACTGTATACACTGGAAAATTTACTCCAAATACTACAGAAATATTTAGATATAAACTTCTTTAGACCCTCAAAGAAGTTAAGGAACATACAAAAATCTCTTAAAACAAAGATCAAGAAGAAAAAAAATTCACCAAATTCACCAAATGAAAAATACATACGAACTCGTATATTTAAGGGGAAAAAAAAGAGTTGAAAACCATAAAATCATTATGGAAATGAAAACGACTTCAGAAGGAATAAGAATTTTTTTTTAAAGATTTTATTTATTTATTTGAGAGACAGAGAACGTGAGAGAGAGCATCAGAGGAGAGAAGCTTAGAGGAAGAAGAAGACTCCCCGTGGAGCTGGGAGCCCGATGTGGGACTCGATCCCGGAACTCGAGGATCATGACCTGAGCCGAAGGCAGTTGCTCAACCAACCGAGCCACCCAGGCCCCCAGAAGGAGTAAGAATTTTAATTAATTCTACAAGCCAGAGTCAACAACAAGGGACTTAGGGAATGGGAATCAAACACAGAGATGAAGAAATGCTTCCGGATGAAGACTTTAATAAAAGGGATGGAGAGCTGCAGAACAGCTGTCTCTAAAAAAAAGAAAACCTGCTAAAAAAAAGAATACCTGCTTGATATGTTTGAAAGTATTGAGGGATTCTTTAGTTCCAGTGGGGAGGCTGAGGACAAATTCAGAATATGTAGATAAAAAACCATCCAAATGACAAAAAGGTGAGGTATTGTGAGATTACAGGGAACTATCATTTTCTAATTTATACATTTTTGTGAAATTTGAAAAAGAAAACCAACAAAATATGAAATATCTGTCTGAAGAATTCAGATGAACTGGTAATAAATGAAAGAAAAGACTCTAGTATAAAATTTCTGGGATTTTTTCATCGGAGTAAGAACTTATTTTTAGAAGTAAGTAGTTTCCTTTGGGAATTTTCTTGTAGTGCACTGCTTTAGCATTTGTTTAGGGATTATCACGCGTCCTGATCCAAAACCATGATTGAATAAAGAAGTCTAAATTATAACTAAGTTCTACGGATTCCAAAAATGTGCCCATGGTATTCAAGATGCAGGTCAGAATAGACACAAATACAACTTCACCCATTTTTCAATGTTAACACAGAGTATTTCTTATAATACGAAATCTGTGAGGTAAATAGCAATATAATAAAATATTTATTATCAATTTCTAAAATTTCTATTTCCTACAAGTGAAACTTTTGACCAATAAGATATACCTGTTTTTCAAGTTTAGTTTGAATGTCTTCTAACTCTCCATTTCTAATTGTCTCTTGTTGTAACATTTGCTGCTGTTGCTGAAGAGTTTGCTGTAGAATAACATTCTGCTCAGCAGTCTCTTGAAGACTGTGACTTTTCATCTTTAGTTCTTTCTGTAAACAGTATACCTAATAAATACACACATTTCTCATTAAAATGACATTTCAAATAAAAAGTCATAATACGTCAAAGCCGTCTTCCTTATTATCTTCACTTCACATGGGATGATGATACTTAAGGCTATTGTTTGTTATATGGAAGGGCAGGTTCACTTTTCTGATGGGAGTATGTGTTAGAAGGGCCTGCTTATAAGGCTGACTCCTAGCTAGTGTCTGGGAATGTGGCTTTTGAAACATTCCCTAAGTGATGAGACTGTTTTGCCCGGCTATGACACTGAATTATGCTTTCTTTCTGGGAGTCTGTAATTTTGATGCTTGTCCTAGGTGACCAACCCACAATAAAAAACCTGAACTTTGAGTCACAAACAGGCTTCTCTGGGTAGAAACACTGCACACATATTGCCACATTTCACTGCTATAGAAAGGAACTTGTTTTATGTGAACCCCCCAGAGAAAGGAGAGAACCCAGGAAGCCACACTCCATATAATGACTCTTTTCTCCTGACTGAGAATACACTATAGCCAGAAAAGCACTGCATAAATGTTAGGTGCTATTTATTATATTATCATTACTACTACTGCTGTTTGAAAATGATATCTCAGTAAAGTATGTGAATATTCAATATGCTCCAAAAAACCCATAAAGGAATGACAGTATCAACTAAGAAACTGTATTCATTCACTCCAAATCTAGGACTTGAATATGCTGGTTCCCAAAAGTGCTTTAAAAGATACCATTAAAATTATCTGGAAGTACCTATTAAGAAGGAAAAAAATTCCCTTTGTCCTAGTAATCCAAATCCAGTAAATCTGCCCAAAGAAATTATTTTAAAAATCATATTAATAATACAGCATATTTATTGTATAATATTCTTTATGTGCTCCCAAAAGGGGAAAATTTAATAAATGATGATCTATCAGTCTGATTTAAATGATGCAACCGGGGCACCTGGGTGGCTCAGTGGGTTAAAGCCTCTGCCTTTGGCTCAGGTCATGGTCTCAGGGTCCTGGGATCGAGCCCCGCATTGGGCTCTCTGCTTAGGGGGGAGCCTGCTTCCCCCTCTCTCTCTGCCTGCCTCTCTGACTACTTGTGATCTCTCTCTCTGTGTCAAATAAATAAAATATTTTAAAAAAATAATAAAATGATGCAACCATTTAAAACCACTATTTATTTATTTAATAACTTATTTGACTTATTTAATTTATTATTTAAAGTATTTAATTTAATAACTATATTAATAATGTTAATAATAAACATTATTTATTTAATTTAATAAGTTATTTAAAATAATAACTATTTTTATAATGAAGGAAGATAAAAGCCATTCCTTTAAAGGAAAAATTACCTTCCCAGTAAGTATTGCAGAAGAAAAGAATTTTAAACTGCTAAGAAATAGTGGAAGATAACCCTGATTTGGTCTTTTTTTCCATTTATCCAGCAGTTGAACAATCAGCAGCATCATGAAGGGCTCAGGGGCCAAATATTCTTTGCTGATGATGAGAAGCTCTTAAGTTTTACATTTCTTCATTATATGATGACACTGTAAACTTGAAGAACCTCCGGCAACTAACCAATTATTCTATTATTATGGTCCTCTTTTTATGCCAATCTACTTAATTTGTCTACATGAGAATAATTTATTTAGTGCAAACGTGTATCAGTATCACCTGCTTTGTTTTACTTGCTAGCCCCCAAGAAAACTGCAGATCACACTTAGTGCAGTAATTTATTTTATATAGAACTGACTTGCCTACAAAAAAAGTTTATTTTTTATTTTAATTTTTTAAATTTTTAAAAAGATTTTATTTATTTATTTGACAGACAGAGAGATCACAAGAAGGCATAGAGGCAGGCAGAGAGAGAGGGGGAAGCAGGCTCACCGCTGAGCAGAAAGCCCAATGTGGGGGCTCCATCCCAGGACCCAGAGATCATGACCTGAGCTGAAGGCAGAGGCTTTAACCCACTGAGCCACCCAGGAGCCCCTAGAAAAGTTTAAATACTATTTCTTCTTTATTGGAGCATCCTGTCTTACTTTACTAGTCAAAGAAAAAGATGGACAAAATATTAAGATAAGATGAAACAGAAGAAAAAAAAGATAAGTCTTAGCCAAAATACCAAGAAACCATACCACATAATAACAATAAAAAATTTATTTCATAAATCAGTCAGAGAAAGACAATTATCACATGATCGCTCTGATATGAAGAATTTGAGAGGCAGGGCAGGGGGTTATGGGGGGGGTGGGGAAGAGAAATGAAACAAGATGGGATGGGGAAGGAGACAAACCATAAGAGATTCCTAAACTCATGAAACAAACTAAGGGTTGCTGGGAGGTTGGGGGGGGTAGGGATATGGACATTGGGGAGGGTATGTGCTATGGCAAATGCTGTGAAATGTGTAAGCCTGATGATTCACAGACCTGTACCCTGGGGTAAATAATACATTATATGTTAATAAAAAATTTAAAAAAAATTTATTTCAGCAACCTGGCCACTGGCAAAATAATTTAAATTAAAAATATTGAGTATTAATCTGCATCTGTTCAATTTAAAGTGGCATTTTATTGCACTACCCTTTAACTTCCACCTGACTTTAAAATATAAGAAACAGATTTTACATTATATTCTCTACTAAGTTATTATTTTCAGAGAATAGTTTTCTTAAAGGATTTATCATTTTATAATTCGGGTCAAGAAGAAAGTCGAATTTACACTATAAAATCTACTTGACAATTAACTTTATCTAGATTAATCTATATCTGAAAGTAAAATACTCTCACAATTATTACAAAAAATAAAATATAACCCAGGGGTGCCTGGGTAGTTCAGTCAGTTGAGCGTCCGACTCTTGGTTTTGGCTTAGGTCATGATCTCAGGGTTGTGAGATTGAGCCCTGAGTTAGGCTCTGTTCTCAGTGAGGAGTCTGCTTAAGATTCTCTGCCTCTCCCTCTCCATCAGCCCCTCCCCCTGCTCACATGCTCTCTTTCTCTCATAAAGAATAAAATCTTTAAAATAAATAAATAAAATATAACCCAGAAAAGTTACCAATCCGATGATATGATGATGCCAACTTCTCAAAATTTAAGTCTATCAATTTGAAAAAAAAAATCAATAAAATGACTGATTTTATGCAAAAAATGTTTAGGCTTATTCACATCTATTTTGTGTTTATTTTCTCCTATCATGTTAACAATGTAATTTTGCATCATACTTTTATCACTTTTTAAAGCACTTTAATATGGAATTAAAATATTTTCAAAATGATTCAGAACTCCAAAGTTACCACTATTTTAATCATAAATGTACTCACTTCAACATGTGGAAAATAATATTTGCCTGAGGCAAAATTTCAGTGGACAATTTATTAGCTTTTTGTGGTGGATAATCAGCATTTAGTTTTTACAATGGGATAACTTCTTACAAGTATGTTCTAGGGTCACTTAATTATTCAGCTAGTATGTGATTTGGAAATATCTACTGATTTAAAAGATTTTAAAACATCTTTATAACATCACCTATTACTAAAAGAATGGATGCACTACGAATCAAATCCAATTTTCTAAAACCTAGCTATACATGATGAAAACCTCAAGTCTGATATAAGGTAATACAATTGACTCTTGAACAATATGGGTTTGAACTACACAGGTCCACTCATGCAGATTTTTTACAGTACAGAATTGTAAGTGTATTTTCTCTCCCTTATGATTTTCTTAATCGTATTTTCTTTTCTCTCACTTTATTGTAAGAAAACAGTATATAATACATATAACAGAAAATATGTATTAAACATTTATGTTATGGTAAGGCATCTAGTAAACACTAGGCCATTCGTAGTTAAGTTTTTGGGAAATCCAAAGTTATATGGGGATTTTCAAGTACATGGCAGGGAGGGGGTCGGCACCCCTAACCTCTGCATTGTTCAAGGGTTAAATGTAATTATATTTGCCAGCATTGATATTAAAATTTGCTCTAAAGACAAATAACTCAAAAGTAAATAAATGTATGGGGTGGTACTCAAAGAAACAAAGTATACAGTAATTGGATTTTTCTCTGTTTCTTATCAATATATGTGAAAGAGTGAAAGATAATCTGTTAAGTCAGGCAAATACACATGTATTGAGAGAATAATTCAGCAGCAATAAAAAGTACAAATCTTTCTAATTTCCTTATTCCCCAGTATAGTTGTACATACTTGATTACTACTTCTGATTTCTAATTCAGTTTGGAGCCTTGGTTTATATTTCCAGTTGTTTTGGAAATAATTCTAAGTTTATTTTAGGTAAATGCCTACTATCCATCCTAGTCTCTGATGCGGTTTCTGAGAACAAAAAGTGCAAAGCTCCACAAACTCTCTTGTTACAAACACTGCTTGTCTCCAGATTCCATCTCTGCCAAGTGCATTTACACTGAAGTATAGTGAGGGCTATCAAAAAATGTTTAAGTAGGGGCGCCTGGGTGGCGCAGTTGGTTAAGCAACTGCCTTCGGCTCAGGTCATGATCCCGGAGTCCCGGGATCGAGTCCCACATCGGGCTCCCAGCTCCATGGGGAGTCCGCGTCTCACTCTGACCTTCTCCCTTCTCATGCTCTCTCTCTCTCTCTTTCCTAATAAATAAATAAATAAAATCTTTAAAAAAAAATGTTTAAGTAATGTTTGAAGAAGTTCATAGTAAAATAAAAATAATGTTTTTATTAAAAAGTTGAAGTATCCATTTTTGAGGTAATTTAAATTCCATATACTGCAGTAGAGAAATACATCCCTGTCTGTCAAAGATGCTATAAAAGCCTTCATGGAGAGACATGGAAAGAAGACAGGACCAATAAAATACGAAGATGTCCTTTTTAATCTCTAAACTTATATATTATGTGATATATCTAAGTCTGGAGTGCTAGTCAACTACCTCTTTGTTTTTAGATCTATGCATGCCTTCCCCTTGCTCTGCTTCAGGTATTGCAGGAAATTCCCCTTTGGATAACAGAAAGATTTAGCAAACGGGAGGGACCCAGAGTTCTCCTCTTCTATGGCCTCAGTTTCAATTAGACAGATTCCTTTGTGGACCTTGCTCCACTAGGCAGCCTGCTTCTGAACTATAATCATAGCATCTCTTCCTGATATTTCTTTATCACTGATAATGGTAGTAGGTCCTTGCTTATGATAATCTGAGTGATCTTATGATGCTTTGTTTGTTTCTCCCCTCTTCCATCACCCATGTATCTAATTCTCTGCATGAAATTCTCTCCATTTAACAGATATAGAAAGGATTCTATTTTTCTGGTTGGAACTTTCTGATACATTCAAGTCAATTTTGATGGACATTTTTGGGGGACTATTTCTAAACATGAATTTAAGATTTAAAGCTTATATTTAATTTTAAGAATAGAATTTATATTATAAATTCTAACAAAGAAATAAAGGAATTCTTCACTAAGGTTATACAGAGGGAGAAGCAGGCTACCTGCTGAACAGGGAGCCCGATGGGGGGCTTGATATGGGATCATGACCTGAGCCTTACAAGGCAGAAGTTTTAACCAACTGAGCCACAAAGGCACCCCTTAATGGAAAGGGTTTTTTATTAGCTACTGAAGAAGATGTACTTTTAAAGAATCTCAAAAACAGTATCTCAACAAGAAATCATGTGAAAAATATGCTTTTTAACAAAAATGCTAATTTACCTCTTCAGATTTCTTCTTTAGCTGTTTTTCAAACTTTTCCTTATTTCCTTCTAATTGATTCAAGTGCAAGGCAAGTTCTTCCTTACAAATTTCCAGCGCTGAATCTAGCTGTCTGACCTAAGCAGGAGAAAAACAAAAAAAGAAAAATCAACTAATTTAATGAATGCTTATTATATGTTTAATATTTTACAGGTTTATCTCCTAATGTTACCTACCTGCTTCAAACTGAATACACAGCCCAACTCAGGATACAAAATACGATTACAGAAAAGATTTATTTAGAAAACCAATTTTTCATTGGAAATTAGGAAATCAGAGGCTAGAGTCTGAAGAATAAACAGAACATGAACAAGTGAAGAAGGGCATTTCAGGAAGATGGAGTATGTCCAGAGACAAGACAGTGTGAAAAGGAATGGTGCGAGGTTGGCAGTTTAGGGTACGAAGAGTATTAATTTATAGGAGATGGGTATTTGGGAGATTAGATCGGAAAGACAGACTGGGGCCAACTGCCAAGAACCTGTAGACCAAATGCCCTAAGACATTTACCTAAAACAGTAAGCAACATTTAAGCCCATTTCTTAAGCTCCCTTGATCTAGAAAAATAATAAAGTGAGTACAAACTAGTGTACTGTGGTAATAATGCTATGGTGTGAATACTCTGAATGTGCTAAAGTCACAAAGAAAATGAAAATGTTTTTGTTAGCTAGAAAAAAAACTTGGGAGGCTGCACTTGCTTTGAATCAGTGAAAACATTTTCAGAAAGACAGCACTGTATCTTGCTTCAAGTGTTCGCAGAGCTGCAAATGCTTTATACCAACTTAATATCAAATAGCAAATGAGCAAAGAGCAACACAAATTCAGTACTTTTTTTTTTTACAAAAATTAGTTCAAGGGCCACAACTTGCGCATGTTCTCCATATCCCATCTGTCAAAAAGATGCTTCTTAGTGCAATTCTGAGCTTCTCAGGAGTGGTTTTTTCCCCCTTAATCTAGTAGCATTCTCGTAAGTCATCTTGAAGGTATAAAAGCAATCTCAAGATGAGAAAAAGAGAAAAACGCTCCCTCTTGCAGACACTATTCACTCTACATCATGAAATTATCTTTGCAACTCTTATTTCTAAATAGAGAATCTTGAAAGACAGCTTTTGAAGATTGTCCCTATAGCCTGTGAATATAACCATTAAGAGCTAAAGAGTGAGTAATTTTGAATTGTTATCCTTGCCAATAAATTGTTACCCTAGTAATAATTCTTAAATTAACATTTGTTTTACGAAAGGTATAAATACCTATGAGTTTTCTTTCTTTTTTTCCTGAGGGTTTTATTTTTTAGTTTTCTTTCTTAACCCTGAGAATGAGCACTGGTACTTGTATCACCTCCCACACACACAGAAAAAATAAAATCTGTGACTGTCAGAATTTCACACCTGATAATTAATAATGTAAAAACTAATTCAGGCAAGATGTTAAAACCACTGGTTATAGGTTGTGGAGGAGCAGTACATTCACATGGCCTGAAAGAATCACTGCACACTTTATTAATTATAAAAGAAACAAAATGTGCCCTTCATGGTGAGTGCCAATACTGGCAATGCCAGTAATGGGGTAGTCTGACATGTGCTTCCTGAAGGGACGCAGAAGAACACAGTGTAACTCATGTGGCGTCCTAGTTGACCCAGACTTTTCAGAAGATTCAGTATCAAGAACAGAAGGAAAGACTGAGTTCAGGGAAACCTAAAGTGCCAAATGCAACATGTAATTATAAATGAATCCTAGATTGGAAAAAGAACAAAACCAAGCTGAAGTAGTGTTTCTCAAGGTTTTAATGGGCATACAAATCAGCTGGGCACCCTATTCAGGTGAGGGCAAGGATTAGGGTAAGGTAAGACAGGAGACAAGGGCTCAAAACTTAAGGAGGCACTCACTGTCAGCGTCATGCCAAGTGCCAATGCTACACTTATACAACCCCAAGAGTAAGCATCTCCCTAAATTTTGCACCAGAAGCAATTCACTTCCTATACCTTAATTCCAAGTCTGTTCAGTAGGTCTGGGGTATAGCTGAAATTCTGCAAGTCAAACAAGTTTCTAGGTGATGCTGATGTTGCTAGTCCACAGACCATGCTTTGAGTAGCAACGCTATAAAGAACAATTTTAAATAACTGGAAAAATTTCAGTATGGACTGTGTGTTGAATGATGTCACCGAATTAATTTTTACTTTCTCTGGTGTGTAGAGTGGTGTAGTCATGTAGGAGAAATTTTCTGTTCACAGGAGAGGCAAGTTTAAATATTAAAGGTGTAAAGTCTTATGACATATGCAACCTTCTCTCAGGTGGTCTTGCAAAAAGGAAATGTGTACATATGAGATTGGGTGGGTGTGTGCACAAGCGGGTACGTGTGTGTAGGGAGAGATGAAATGAATGTAGCTAGAGTTTAACAGACAGTAAATCTAGGCAGAGGGTTCACAAATGTTCTCTGTATTATTCTTTCCATTTATTTGCGGGTATAGAATTTGCCAAAATAAAATTTAATTAAAATTAATAAATCAATTTTAAAAATAATAAAACCCAGAACACTTACTACTCTGTTGGATTTATTATTTGAACAAGGAGTTTGAGAGTCTAAATCTCATATGGATAAGCATTATTCACCTCATACAAACCACCTATAAATACATATGTATATATATGGACATAAATGAATGAAATGAAAACAAAGACACTGCTTTGTTGAACGAAAGAACTTCCTCAGGAGTATAATCTCAGGGTAACTAGGTATGGGCTCTAGTCTACCTATCTTCAACAAAAGCAGCTAAGTTCTTTTGTGTTGTTGTTGTTGTTTTCCACAGGAAAAGAAAAAAATCCAGAGTGGACTATAAAAGCAAAACAAAACAAAACAAAGTAAGTAATCAAAATCTCTAAATCTAACAGGCACCTTCTCAATATTCTATTTAACAACACATAACATAATTGCTTTAATTTATTGGTTTCTTATTCCTGTTCAGAATTTCCCATCAATCTTCTAGTTCTCATTAATCATACTTTCATAAGTGATACAAATTTAAATTGATTCTTACAACTCTCCTGCAGACAGAAAATTTAGAATTTTTGTGATTTCATTAATTATATTTCCATTTCCTTTGTTGATGGTTGAATTGACTGCATTTTTTAAGAATTTACCAATTGTTGGGGCACCTGGGTGGCTCAGTGGGTTAAAGCCTCTGCCTTCGGCTCAGGTCATGATCTCAGGTCCTGGGATCGAGCCCCACATCCGGCTCTCTGCTCAGCAGAGAGCCTGCTTCCCCCTCTCTCTCTGCCTGCCTCTCTGCCTATTTGTGATCTCTTTCTGTCAAAAAAATAAATAAAATCTTTAAAAAAAAAAAAAGATCCTTTGGGATATTCTAAAAAAAAAAAAAAGAATTTACCAAATGTTAAGAATATATTCTTTGGTTACTTTAAAAAATTCATTTTTTAGGGGCGCCTGAGTGGCTCAGTGGGTTAAGGCCTCTGTCTTCGGCTCAGGTCATGATCTCAGGGTCCTGGGATCGAGCCCCACATCCGGCTCTCTGCTCAGTGGGGAGCCTGCTTCCCCCCACCTCTGCCTGCCTCTCTGCCTACTTGTGATCTCTCTGTGTCAAATAAATAAATAAAATCTTTAAAAAAAATTCATTTTTTAAAAATTCATAATTTTTTATGCAAAGAACAAATAGAGTTATGTAGAAGGACTTGGCCAAGGTCAAGAAGGGAAAGTGGTAATGACACAATCAGGAAGAAACCAGATTTCGAACTTGATTTTATTGGTACAGATACCCTGTATGTTAGGTTTGATATAGCTTGAGTCAGAGGAATGTTGTTTCTATATTTCTTCTTCATTTTGGTATTTGCCCCAATAACATCAAACCTAAAGCTATTAAGGGAATAAAACCCAATAATATAATTTTTTCTCTTACTGATTTTAATATCTGTTATTAACATACAGAAATAAGCTACTAGATGTGTTACGCAGTTTAATAAAAAACAGGAGGTAAGTGGCAATATAGATTTTATTTAATGAAATTATTTCATGCCTATAACTTTTATAATGATTTTTTTCATATTAATGATGTTAGATGTTATTTTTACATGAGGAAATGAAGTGACATGGCATTAAATGTTAAAAGTTTTGAAGAATACTATATGAAAGTTATGGATAAACATTTAATTGTGTTTACATGGGCATACCTGGTAACAAAATGGATTAAAAACAGAGTACTAGGCAAAAATAACACTGGATTTTTAAAATGTTCCTTATATTCAAGCCATGTATGACATAATAAACATGCTGGTAATAGCATGTTTGGACCTATTTTTAACATTAAAAATGCAAAGGAGAAATATCGAATATATAGTAAGTACTTATTAAACTTTGAGTATGTGCTAAGCATTATAGGTACCTCATTTCATCTCCTCCTCATACTGACCTTCCTCCAGAGTACTGTTATCTCTATTTTACTGATGAAAAAGTTAAAGTTCGGAGACTTAAATAACCTAGTCAGGGTTAAAGTTAACTAACAAGCACTCTGAAATCAGAACTGAAATTCAAGTCAACCTAGCTCCCAAACCCATTCTTTTAACCATGAAGACAGAGTAGCCATAAAACTGTATTTTATCTGGAAATTCTGATTTTTATCCCCTAATTAATCTTATAGCAGAACTGGTAAAAAGAAGCAAAACTTGACTGCTTGTAGATTCATCTCCCTTCACTTCTGTTAATTCTTTACTGGTAATGTTAATAAGTAGCTACAGTTAAAAAAAAACATTTTTTGGGGCCCCTGGGTGGCGCAATTGGTTGAGCGACTGCCTTCCGCTCAGGTCATGATCCCGGAGTCCCGGGATTGAGTCCCACATCGGGCTCCCAGCTCCATGGGAAGTCCGCTTCTCACTCTGACCTTCCCTCTCTCACTCTCTCTCTTTCCTAATAAATAAATAAATAAAATCTTTAAAAAAAAAAAAAATTTTTTTGTTAAAAAAAGAAGGCTTACTTAAGGCAAAAAAAAAAAGAAAGGTTAGATAATCCACAAAACAAATTATCAACAATCAAACAATTAAGATTATAACTCACAATGAAGAAAACATACAGAAACTAAGTTCACTGACTCAGGTAAAATCTTTACTTGTGAGTCTTTATCTAAATAATTTTTACAATTTATAGAGAAAAGTGTAAAAGCTACAGAATGTCTCTATTAAAAAAAAGTTTTAAAAAATTAGCATACTGGCCTTAATTGTTTCTTCAGATACTTGGTTCTGTAATGCTCGCAAAGCTTCATCTTTCTTCATGTTTTCCTTTTCCATCTCCTGAAAACACACAGATCGGTAGCAAAAATATGAGTATATGTATAAATATTTTAATTTTAGCATTACCAAAGGGCTGTTAAGAAACTAATTTAATTAGAATTAAAGGTAGGTTGTAGAAACATAAGTATTAGCTTTTAAACAGCACTTTCAGGGGCGGCTGGGCAGCTCAGGCAATTAAATGTTTGTCTTTGGCTCAGGTCTTGATCCTGGGGTCCTGGGATTGAACCCCCCACTGGGCTCCCTGCTCAAAGTTTGCTTCTCTCACTCCCTCCCTGCTTGTGCTCTCTGTTGCTATCTCTCTCGCAGATGAATAAATAAAATCCTTTTTAAAAATAAATAAATAAATAAATAAATAAAATAAACAGCACTTTTACAAAGATGATTTTACCCCTTTGCTTTCCGTTAGGAGTCTGTCTAGCGATTCAAGATGATGTTGTTTACATATTAAATCTTGCTGCAAAATGGACATAGTCTTTTCTTGTTCTTTAAACTGTTGGTCTTTTTTCTCTAGTTGAGATTCAAGCTAAACATAAAAACACAATTTATTAACTTTCGTATAATTTTTTAAAAATCATGAAACACATTAAACACAGAAAAGAATATAATACTCTCATGTTAAATTACGACTGAAATTACATAAGACTTTTGCATTTTGCCAAATTTCCTTCAGTTTCTCTCTCCTGAGAAAAGAGATGAAATCACATGGCCAGGTCTTATCTCTTACCAACACAGCTGATTTCCTCCCTCATCAATACAGCTGACCCTTGACTAACACAGGTTTGAATTGCATAGGTCCACTTATATGAGGATTTTCTACAGTATAGTACTGTAAATGTATTTTTTCTCTTCCTTACGATTTTCTTAAGCACATTTACTTTTCTCTGGCATACTTTATTGTAAGAATACACTATTTAATACATATAATATACAAAATATGTATTAGCTGACTGTTTTATTATCACCAGGCTTCTGGTCATGAGTAGGCTGTTAAATTTGGGGGGGTCAAAAGTTAGATGTGAATTTTCAACTGTGTAGGGGGACTGTGCCCTTAACCCCTAAGTTGTTTAAAGGTCAAATGTACTGGGGCGCCTGGGTGGCTCAGTTGCTTAAGTGGCTGCCTTCAGCTCAGGTCATGATCCTGGAGTCCCGGGATTGAGTCCCACATCCCAGCTCCACGGGGAGTCTGCTTCTCCCTCTGCCTTCTCCCCTCTCTTGCTCTCTCTCGCTTTCTCTCTCTCAAATAAATAAATAAATAAATAAATAAATAAAGCTTAAAAAAAAAAAAGTCAAATGTACTATGCTGATATGGTCTATATTATTCTCTGGTATGTTTCTCACACATGATTTTTGTGTTTACTACATATGTAGGTCTATGAATAATATGTAATGTATTTTTGTTTTACACAAGACAATACCAAAACATCTGCAAGTTTTAGCGACTTGGTTTATTTTACTCAATATTATTTTAGATATTCATCCCCGGATAGTTATCCATATATCCATATGTGGATGCAATTCATTGCTTTTTTTTTAACAGTACAGTATTCCATTGTAACAACAATAAGTTTGTCTTCTCTTCTACTCAAGAACGGTTTAATATTCTATTTTTCACCATCACAACAATGTTACAATACATCCTGTGTGAATGTATTAGAGTTTCTTTAGAATAGATGACCTAGAAGTGGATTTTCTGTTTGTAGGATAAGCACATTTCCAATTTCATTAGGTATTTCTCTTCAAAGTGCAAAAAAGCTTATGCTTATATTAGAAATGTATAAGATTCTCACTCCCACAACTTCAACAATAACTAGTGTTATTAAAATTTTAAAATACTTTGTGAAGACAAAATAGGAAATTACTGATATGTGTATATGCATATATGTGCATATTACATACAAAAGTGCAAAAATTATGTGAATTTATATATTATATATATATAGAATACAAATGTGGCAGAACAAGGTTAACTAGAAAATATTAAAACTAAGGAACTCTAAAAATAATCAAATAACAAATTAGAGGAACAGAACAAATAGAGATGGAAGAAAAGTGAACAGAGCCTAAAGAACCTGTTGGATACCATGCAGTAGACCAAAATGCAGATCATGGGAGGAGAGGAAAGGGGAAAAGGAACATTGAGAATATGTGAAGAAATAATAATTGAAAATATCTAAATTTGGGGTACCTGGCTGGCTCAGTTGGAAAAGAATGCAACTCTGGATTTCAGGGTCATGAGTTTGAGTCCCATGTTGGGTGCAGAGATTACTTAAATAAGTGAAAACTTAAAAAAAAAAATGTCTAGGGCCCCTGGGTGGCGCAGTTGGTTGAGCGACTGCCTTCAGCTCAGGTCATGATCCCGGAGTCCCGGGATCGAGTCCCACATCGGGCTCCCAGCTCCATGGGGAGTCCGCTTCTCACTCTGACCTTCTCCCTTCTCATGCTCTCTCTCACTCTCTCTCTCTTCCCTAATAAATAAATAAATAAAATCTTTAAAAAAAAAAA